>CM062513.1:0-1200000 GCA_031439585.1 Pterocarpus macrocarpus
CCCTAAACCCTAAACCCTAAACCTAAACCTAAACCTAAACCTAAACCTAAACCTAAACCTAAACCTAAACCTAAACCTAAACCTAAACCCTAAACCTAAACCTAAACCCTAAACCTAAACCTAAACCTAAACCCTAAACCTAAACCTAAACCTAAACCTAAACCTAAACCCTAAACCTAAACCTAAACCTAAACCTAAACCTAAACCTAAACCTAAACCTAAACCTAAACCCTAAACCTAAACCCTAAACCTAAACCTAAACCTAAACCCTAAACCTAAACCTAAACCTAAACCCTAAACCTAAACCTAAACCTAAACCTAAACCTAAACCTAAACCTAAACCTAAACCTAAACCTAAACCTAAACCTAAACCTAAACCTAAACCCTAAACCTAAACCTAAACCTAAACCTAGGCCTAAACCTAAACCTAAACCTAAACCTAAACCTAAACCTAGGCCTAAACCTAAACCTAAACCTAAACCTAAACCTAAACCTAAACCTAAACCTAAACCTAAACCTAAACCTAAACCTAAACCTAAACCTAAACCTAAACCCTAAACCCTAAACCTAAACCTAAACCTAAACCTAAACCCTAAACCTAAACCTAAACCTAAACCTAAACCTAAACCTAAACCTAAACCTAAACCTAAACCTAGGCCTAAACCTAGGCCTAAACCTAAACCTAAACCTAAACCCTAAACCTAAACCTAAACCTAAACCTAAACCTAAACCTAAACCTAAACCTAAAGCCTAAACCTAAACCTAAACCTAAACCTAAACCTAAACCTAAACCTAAACCTAAACCCTAAACCTAAACCTAAACCTAAACCTAAACCTAAACCTAGGCCTAAACCTAAACCTAAACCTAAACCTAAACCTAAACCTAAACCTAAACCTAAACCTAAACCTAAACCTAAACCTAAACCTAGGCCTAGGCCTAAACCTAAACCTAAAGCCTAAACCTAGGCCTAAACCTAAACCTAGGCCTAAACCTAAACCTAAAGCCTAAACCTAAAGCCTAAACCTAAACCTAAACCTAAACCTAGGCCTAAACCTAAACCTAAACCTAAACCTAAACCTAAGCCTAAACCTAAACCTAAACCTAAACCTAAACCTAAACCTAAACCTAAACCTAAACCTAAACCTAAACCTAAACCTAAACCTAAACCCTAAACCTAAACCTAAACCTAAACCTAAACCCTAAACCTAAACCTAAACCTAAACCCTAAACCTAAACCTAAACCTAAACCTAAACCTAAACCTAAACCTAAACCTAGGCCTAAACCTAAACCCTAAACCTAAACCTAAACCTAAACCTAAACCTAAACCTAAACCCTAAACCTAAACCTAAGCCTAAACCTAAACCTAAACCCTAAACCTAAACCTAAACCTAGGCCTAAGCCTAAACCTAAACCTAAACCTAAACCTAAACCTAAACCTAAACCTAAACCTAAACCTAAACCTAAACCTAAACCTAAACCTAAACCTAAACCTAAACCTAAACCTAAACCTAAACCTAAACCTAAACCTAAACCTAAACCTAAACCTAAGCCTAAACCTAAACCTAAACCTAAACCTAAACCTAAACCTAAACCTAAACCTAAACCCTAAACCTAAACCTAAACCTAAACCTAAACCTAAACCTAAACCTAAACCTAAACCTAAACCTAAACCTAAACCTAAACCCTAAACCTAAACCTAAACCTAAACCTAAACCTAAACCTAAACCTAAACCTAAACCTAAACCTAAACCTAAACCTAAACCTAAACCTAAACCTAAACCTAAACCTAAACCTAAACCTAAACCTAAACCTAAACCCTAAACCTAAACCTAAACCTAAACCTAAACCTAGGCCTAAACCTAAACCTAAACCTAAACCTAAACCTAAACCTAAACCTAGGCCTAAACCTAAACCTAGGCCTAAACCTAGGCCTAAACCTAAACCTAAACCTAAACCTAAACCTAAACCTAAACCTAAACCTAAACCTAAACCTAAACCTAAACCTAAAGCCTAAACCTAAACCTAAACCTAAACCTAAACCTAGGCCTAAACCTAAACCTAAACCTAAACCTAAACCTAAACCTAAACCTAAACCTAAACCTAAACCTAAACCTAAACCTAAACCTAAACCTAAACCTAAACCTAGGCCTAGGCCTAAACCTAAACCTAAACCTAAACCTAAAGCCTAGGCCTAAACCTAAACCTAAACCTAAACCTAAACCTAAACCTAAACCTAAACCTAGGCCTAAACCTAAACCTAAACCTAAGCCTAGGCCTAAACCTAGGCCTAGGCCTAAACCTAAACCTAAACCTAGGCCTAGGCCTAGGCCTAAACCTAAACCTAAACCTAAACCTAAACCTAAACCTAAACCTAGGCCTAAGCCTAAACCTAAACCTAGGCCTAAACCTAAACCTAGGCCTAGGCCTAGGCCTAAACCTAAACCTAAACCTAGGCCTAGGCCTAAACCTAAACCTAGGCCTAAACCTAAGCCTAAGCCTAAACCTAGGCCTAAACCTAGGCCTAAACCTAAACCTAGGCCTAAACCTAAACCTAAACCTAGAGCCTAAACCCTAAACCTAAACCTAAACCTAGGCCTAAACCTAGGCCTAAACCTAGGCCTAAACCTAAACCTAAACCTAGGCCTAAACCTAAACCTAGGCCTAAGCCTAGGCCTAAACCTAGGCCTAGGCCTAGGCCTAGGCCTAGGCCTAGGCCTAAACCTAGGCCTAAACCTAAACCTAGGCCTAAACCTAAACCTAGGCCTAGGCCTAAACCTAAACCTAGGCCTAAACCTAGGCCTAGGCCTAGGCCTAAACCTAGGCCTAAACCTAGGCCTAGGCCTAAACCTAGGCCTAAACCTAGGCCTAGGCCTAAACCTAGGCCTAGGCCTAGGCCTAGGCCTAGGCCTAGGCCTAGGCCTAGGCCTAGGCCTAGGCCTAGGCCTAGGCCTAGGCCTAGGCCTAAAGCCTAGGCCTAAACCTAGGCCTAAACCTAAACCTAAACCTAAACCTAAACCTAAACCTAAACCTAAACCTAGGCCTAAACCTAAACCTAGGCCTAGGCCTAGGCCTAAACCTAGGCCTAGGCCTAGGCCTAGGCCTAGGCCTAGGCCTAGGCCTAGGCCTAGGCCTAGGCCTAGGCCTGGGCCTGGGCCTAGGCCTAGGCCTAGGCCTGGGCCTAGGCCTAGGCCTAAGCCTAGGCCTAGGCCTAGGCCTAGGCCTAGGCCTAGGCCTAGGCCTAGGCCTAGGCCTAGGCCTAAACCTGGGCCTAGGCCTAGGCCTGGGCCTAGGCCTAGGCCTAGGCCTAGGCCTAGGCCTAGGCCTAGGCCTAGGCCTAGGCCTAGGCCTAAACCTAAACCCTAAACCTAGGCCTAGGCCTAGGCCTAGGCCTGGGCCTGGGCCTAGGCCTAGGCCTGGGCCTGGGCCTGGGCCTAGGCCTGGGCCTAAACCTAGGCCTAAGCCTAGGCCTAGGCCTGGGCCTAGGCCTAGGCCTAGGCCTAGGCCTAGGCCTAGGCCTGGGCCTAAACCTAGGCCTAGGCCTGGGCCTAGGCCTAGGCCTAGGCCTAGGCCTAGGCCTGGGCCTGGGCCTAGGCCTGGGCCTAGGCCTAGGCCTAGGCCTGGGCCTAGGCCTAGGCCTAGGCCTGGGCCTAGGCCTGGGCCTGGGCCTAGGCCTGGGCCTAGGCCTGGGCCTAGGCCTAGGCCTAGGCCTGGGCCTAAACCTAGGCCTAGGCCTAGGCCTAGGCCTAGGCCTAGGCCTAGGCCTAGGCCTAGGCCTAAACCTAAACCTAAGCCTAAACCTAGGCCTAGGCCTAGGCCTAGGCCTAAACCTAAACCTAAACCTAAACCTAAACCTAAACCTAAACCTAAACCTAAAGCCTAAAGCCTAAACCTAGGCCTAGGCCTAGGCCTAGGCCTAAACCTAAGCCTAAACCTAGGCCTAAACCTAAACCTAAACCTAAACCTAAACCTAAACCCTAAACCTAAGCCTAAACCTAAACCTAAACCTAAACCTAAACCTAAACCTAAGCCTAGGCCTAAACCTAAACCTAAAGCCTAAACCTAGGCCTAAACCTAAACCTAAACCTAAACCTAAACCTAAACCTAAACCTAAACCTAAGCCTAAACCTAGGCCTAAACCTAAACCTAAACCTAAACCTAAACCTAAACCTAAACCTAAACCTAAACCTAAGCCTAAACCTAAACCTAAACCTAAACCTAAACCTAAACCTAAGCCTAAACCTAAACCTAAACCTAAACCTAAACCTAAACCTAAGCCTAAACCTAAACCTAAACCTAAGCCTAAACCTAGGCCTAAACCTAAACCTAAACCTAAACCTAAACCTAAACCTAAACCTAAACCTAAACCTAAACCTAAACCTAAACCTAAACCTAGGCCTAGGCCTAGGCCTAGGCCTAAACCTAAACCTAAGCCTAGGCCTAGGCCTAAACCTAGGCCTAGGCCCTAAACCTAGGCCTAAACCCTAAAGCCTAGGCCTAGGCCTAGGCCTAGGCCTAGGCCTAAACCTAAACCTAGGCCTAGGCCTAGGCCTAGGCCTAGGCCTAGGCCTAAACCTAGGCCTAAACCTAGGCCTAAGCCTAAACCTAAACCTAGGCCTAGGCCTAGGCCTAGGCCTAAGCCTAAACCTAAACCTAAACCTAAACCTAAACCTAAACCTAGGCCTAGGCCTAGGCCTAAACCTAAACCTAAACCTAGGCCTAGGCCTAAACCTAGGCCTAGGCCTAGGCCTAAGCCTAGGCCTAAACCTAAACCTAAAGCCTAAACCTAGGCCTAGGCCTAAACCTAAACCTAAACCTAAACCTAAACCTAAACCTAAACCCTAAACCTAAACCTAAACCTAAACCTAAACCTAAACCTAAACCTAAACCTAAACCTAAACCTAAACCTAAACCTAAACCTAGGCCTACCCTAAACCTAAACCTAAACCTAAGCCTAAACCTAAACCTAAAGCCTAAACCTAAACCTAAACCCTAAACCTAAACCTAAACCCTAAACCTAAACCTAAACCTAAAGCCTAAACCTAAACCTAAACCTAAACCTAAACCCTAAACCTAAACCCTAAACCTAAACCTAAGCCTAAACCTAAACCTAAACCTAACCAAGGGCCTAAACCTAGGCCTAGAGCCTAGGCCTAGGCCTAAAGCCTGGCCTAGGCCTAAACCTAAACCTAAGACCTAAACCACTAAACCTAAACCTGCCTAAGCCTAGGCCTAGGCCTGGGCCTAAACCTGGCCTAAACCCTAAGCCTGAAGCCACAGACCTGAACCTGGCCTAGGCCTAGGCCTAGGCCTGAACCTGAACCTGGCAACCTGGCCTGAACCTGAAGCCAACCCTGAACCTGAACCACAGCCTGACACTGCCTAGACACTGAACCACGAACCACAGACCTGAACCACAACCTGAACCACAACCCTGAACCACTGAACCACGAGACCTGAACCAAGACCTGAACCAAACCTGAACCTAAACCACTGAACCACAGACCTGAACCTAACCTGAACCCTGAACCACAACCCTGAACCACAGACCACGAACCACCTGAACCACAGACTGAACCCTCGAACCCTGACCACGAACCCTGAGACCCTAAAACCCTGACCTAAAACCTAAAACCTAAACCCACAACACAACCTAACCTAACCACACAACCTGAACCTGAACCTAACCCAGACCTAAACCCTAAAACCACAAACCTAAAACCCTAAACCCCAACCCCAAGACCTAAACCCCAAACCCAAAACCTAAACCCTAAACCCTAAACAACCCTAAACCTAAACCTAAACCCTAACCTAAACCCCAAACCCCAGACCCCAAACCCCAAACCTAACCACAACCTTTAACCCTAAAACCCTAAAACCCTAAACCCTAAAACCAAAAACCCAAAAACCCTAAACCCAAAAACCCAAAACCCAAAACCCCTAACCTAAACCCTTAAGCAAACCTTAAACCTAAACCCTCGACCCTCGACCTCGACCCTCAAACCCTTAAACCCTAAACCCTCAACCTCGACCCTCGACCTTAAACCCTTAAACCTAAACCTGACCACCTTAACCTAAACCCTAAACCTAAACCCCTAAGCGTGCGTCTTGCCAGGGGCAGATTTTGCCTCGGGAAGCGTGCAAGGGGGAACACTGTTCACCTTGGGAAGCGTGCCGAGCAGGGGGGGACCGATCTTTTTGCCTCGGGAAGCGTGCATAAGGGGGGCTGCTCATCTCGGGAAGCGTGCCGGCAGGGGGACCCGATCTTTTATCTCGGGAAGCATGCAGGGGACACTGTTCATCTCGAGAAGCGTCTGAAGCGAGGAGAGGACCCGATCTTTTGCCTCGGGAGCGTGCATAAGAAATTTGCTCGTCTCGGGAAGCGTCTTGACGAGAACCGTTCATCTCGAGAAGCATCCGAGTAGAGCGATCCGATCTTTTTGCCTCGAAAAGCGTGCAAGGAGGACACTGTTCACCTCGGGAAGCGTCTTGCGGCGAGGACCGATCTTTGCCTCGGGAAGCGTGCATTAGAGGCGGCCTGCTCATCTCGGGAAGCGTGCCGTGGGGGACCTTGTTCATCTCGAGAAGCGTCTGCGGCGAGGAGACCCGATTTTGCCTCGGGAAGCGTGCAAAGAGAACTACTCATCTCGGGAAGCGCAGGGACTGTTCACCTCGGCGTGTCGGCGAGGGGACCGATCTTTGCCTCGGGAGCGCAAAGGGGGACCTTGTTCACCTCGGGAAGCGTCTTGAGAAGTGCTCACCTCGGGATACGTGTTGGCACCGAGGGACCGATCTTTTTGCCTCGGGAAGCGTGCGGGGGGGACCGCGTACACCTCGGGAAGCGTCGCGGCGAGGGACCCTATCTTTCGCCTCGGGAAGCGTGCAAGGGGCGCACTATTCACCTGGGGAAGCGTGGCGGCGATGGGGAAGGACCCGATCTTTTGCCTCGGGAAGCGTCTGCAGAAGGGGGACCCGATCTTTTGCCTCGGGAAGCGTGCAAAAGGGGAGGACACCGTTCACCTCGGGAAGCGTGCCCGTGAACAGTAACCCGCCGGCCGATGTGCGGTGAACAGTAACACGGACGACCGATATGCGGTGAACAGTAACATTGGGGGATGAGCGATCATCGGACGAAAATATTGTACGCCGTCGAAAGTGCGACCCTAAATCGAGGAGGCAAGAAAAAGCGGACCATTTTTCAGGCGACGTCACTATTCACCGTCAGCCGCCGATCTCTGAGCCCTCAACCGAAAATTTCTGAACAAAAAATCGGAAATTTCTAAACCCTAAACCCTAAACCACCCTAAACCCTAAACCCTCAACCCTAACCCCTCAACCCTCAACCCTAAATCCTAAAACCCTAAACCCTAAACCCTAACCACTAACCCCTAAATCCTAAACCCTAAACCCTAAACCCTAACCCTAAACCCTATACCATAAGCCCTAAACCCTAAACCCTCAACCCTCAACCACCCTAAACCCTAAATCACCCTAAATCCTAAACCTTAAACCCTAAACCCTAGACCCTAGACCCTAAACCCTAAACCCTAACCCCTAACCCCTAACTGCTAAACCCTAACCCCTAAACTCTAAACCCTAAACCCTAACCCCTAACCCCTAACCGCTAAACCCTAACGCCTAACCCCTAACCCCTAAAGCCACCCTAAACCCTAAACCTAACCCCTAACCCCTAACCCCTAAACCCTAAACCCCAAAATCCTAAACCCTAAACCCCTAAATCCTGAACCCTAAAATCCTAAACCCTAAACCCTAACCCTAAATCTTTTTAAATATAGTCTTGTCTTCAAAACAAAACAAAATAAGACTTTTATGAAAGCGCCAAACTTGCGCCAACTTTAATGTTGCAAGTAACAAACTTTTTAAAATTTCATGCATCAAGAATGTGTCAAATCAAAGGAAAATGATAAAAGGTGGGAACTTTTCCAATCATAAGCATCATCATAGGAATATAAGCAACTTTCAACTCCAACACCACCCAAAAACACCAACATCTCATATATCAAGAAAGGAAAATGGAAACTTTAAGGCACTTAAGGAAGGAAACTTTTCAAAAACTTAAGAACACCTATGAACAAGAACATGAACATATTTTACCAAAAATAGAAATATCAAGAATACTTGAAGAAGAACATGAACATATTTTACCAAAAATAGAAACTTTTGCTCATGAAGAGTATGAGAGTTTTTCTCAAGTTTTCACTTGAAGATCTTAATCATGAAAAGAGCCAAGCTTCAAACTTTCTTAAGTAAATAAAAGAGAAAAGTGAGGATCACTACCTCTATTCAAAATGGCGCTACAACAAGAGAAGAAGAAGATAATGGTGGTTCTTTCCTTGAAGATGTTGGCAGTTTTGTAAGGAAGAAGGAGAAGCTCTTGAGTTCTCTTGAAAATGAAGCTTGTAGTATTTAGATCTCTTCTTCAAATACCAAAAGATGTGGTCTTTGAAGGGCTAAGTGAAGAAGGTTTGGTTATGGAGGTGAAGAATGGAAGAAGAAGATGAGAAAAAGGAAGAGAGTTTTAGAGAGAAGTGAGAGGATGAGAGTCTTAGACAGAGAATGTGAAGTGTGAAAATGAAAAGTGAGGGTGTGTGCTTTTGAATAGTGGCCGTAGGTTGTATGAAGAGAGGGAGGAAGATATTTTCTTAATTTTCTGCTAATTAAGGTTTAGGGAGACAATTGGATAATGGGGGAACAAATCAAGTACTTACTCTTATATAAAGCACTCTTGTCTAATACTTTATGCTTTAGTGACATCACTCTTTACTTTATTGTCTAGTTGACTAAATTTGAATTTAATCATATGATTAAGTGCTCTTGCAACTTAATTAACATGATTAAGTAAGGATTAGTGATTAACACACAAGAACACGATTAACAAAAATTAATCTTGCGATTAAATTAAACTTAATTAAGCTAATTAATGATGATTAGTACTTAATTAGGCTATTAAGGTTCTGACTTGCTTAATTAGACATTTTCTAATCTTGATTAAGTATTCTCTTGACTTTTCTCATCCAAGTTAACTCATAAGTTCTTCGTTAACCCCTTAATTAAGCCTTAATCTCATAATTTCTCATTAAGTGCCTAATTAATAATGGGTTACTGAAGTAATTTAGCACGTTACAATAATTAAATAAGATGCATAGATTAAAAATAAAATAAGCAACAACTGAATAACATTCATAAATGGATGCAGATGTCTTCTTGATGCACTTGCTCATTATAAAAATTCTGATATGCACTTATGGTTCTCTTTTTTCTATCTTTATTTGACACACCTAGGCGTTACGTATCACCGTCCCTAGGGTGTCAGTACTTTCTTATTTTTCTCTGCACTTGGTCCCCTCGAGGTGAATGGCCTCCTCACTTCTAGGTGATAACCTATTTTTTAGGTCCGAGCTCGTACCTATACATGAGTGACGGGTTTACTTTCCCCAACCCTCACAACGGTCTATTCCCCTTAAAAATCGTTCAGGAGCTAGCCCAAGTCATATAGAAGCTTTATTATAGTTTTAATCATAATCATGAATGCATATGCTAAAGGAATTATATTCATGATGCATGATTTTTGTAACATCCGAAGAATTTTATTGTTTTTAACCAAGTTGTTCGATTTTTATCGAATAATTGAGGTTAATTAAAATTCAACTAAATATTTATTTAAGGTCAATTAATTAGCATTTAGAGATATTAGAGGCGAGGGAATTATATTAGAAGCATAGAAGGTTTCATGGAATTTTTTTCAAAATCGTTTCACCGATTTAAAAGAAATCGGTAAGATTTCGGTATTTTAAGATGTTAGAACTGAATCAATAGAATTACACACCCAAATTCTATGATTCTATGGTTGAATACTCAACCACATAGTCACCCATTAGTGGCGCAAGAAAAACCATAAAATGAAGAGATTTGGTTGAAATTTAGCCACAAACTTTCAACCAATCAAAACTTAAGAGGCCAACTATTTTATTAAAGTTTTGGTCAGATTTTTTTTCCTTTACTTCAAGTAGAATTCATTCCCCCTCTCCCTCTTGTAGCCTCCTCCTTCTTTTCTCCTTTCAACACACTCTATCAAACCTTCAAGCTTTAACAAGATTCTTTCAATCAAAAATCCAAATCTAGCAAGACTACACTTAAAGGAGGTAGAGATTCAACTTCTCTTCTTATTTCCTTTGGTATAGAGCTGCTTGGGGTTTCAACTTTTTTTCACTTCTTGATATGGTATTTGGGTATATATGATGATTATTAGCTGGTTTGATAGCTATATTTGTGTTTAAATTGAAGTGGAAGTGGAAAGGTTTGAGAATAGAAAGAAGTAAGATGCTGGTTATACAAAAACCCTACAGCATCTGTACATGTATTGTGTATGGACCAAAATTTCGCCATCAAAGTTTGATGAAGGTATTTTTATATGAAATTAAACATTTAGGGCTTTCTAACCATCTAAAATATAAGGCCATAGGGTTAGTATTGAGGGAGATATGAATTTTGGAAGTTTGACTTAGGTTTTTGAGTTTGATTCTGGGCAGATGAGGTTGTTTAGGGCAAAAACTGCCCTATACAACTTGGAATTGAGTGAGACAAACTTTGTTAGAAAGCTTACACATAGAGGAACGTCCCATAAAAATTTCAGGGTTAGATTTGATCCCAAGTGCTCCCAGTAATTCAATGAAGTCGCCCTAAATCCAAACCGGGCCAGAATAAGGCAGCCCAGAATGGTCAAATTTCGGAACTTATAACTCAAGCTCTACTCAAGTAAATGAAATGAAACTTATTAAAAATAAAATCTTGTTTTGTTAGATTTAATATGATATAAATTTCATGTGATTTCAGTAGTTTTAGATTTTTAGTGAATTTTGCTTTTGAGTGTGTTATTTTGGCCAGCTACCGGGCAGGCCGAGATTGGACTAGCTATAGACGAAATTTGTATATATATTTAGATATGTGTTTATGGTTGCTAATATTTGAAGGGTTATTTAGTTATGTTCCTATTTGCATGATGTAATAGAACCGTATTTTAATTTCGTGGGAAATAAGACAAATAATGAGTCAAGGTCCGTTTATTTAATTGTAACAACTCCTAATGAAATAGTATGACTTAAGCATAGTATCAATTTGGCAGAATGTTACACCTTCCATAATGGCATTATGACCTATGATTTTCAGTTCCGCTGCCACCTCATTCATAATGCCATCTACCCTTGTTGTGATGTGGAAAATGAAACTATTATCCACGCCCTTTCGTGACTATGAGCAGGTCAAATCCCTTTGGCAAAGATTGGTTCTCCCACACTCGTGGAATCAATTTTTTAATCTAGATCTGAAAGATTGGGTTTACTTTAATTTTAAAATCACTAACATAGCCAATTTGGATGAACCTTGGGTTCTGCTGTTTGGCTTCATGATCTGGCTGTTATGGTTACCTAGAAATGAGCTAGTTTTTCAAGCTGGTAATAGGCAAGTGCAGCATCTTTCCTTCTTAACCCAGTCTCGAATCCGGGAGCTGGTATCTGTTGTGCTTGATCACTCTTGGAGACCTCTACAGAATTATGCTTACAAACACGTGGTGATTAGTAGGTTAAAGGCAATGTTGACGGATCTGTGAATCACCAGGGTACCAAGGCAACGTGTGAAGGTGCTTTTAGGGATGAAACTGGTGCCTGGATGATTGGTTTTGCTAAGACTATTGGCTCCTTCTCCATGGTGATGGCTGAGCTTCGGGGAATTCTTTCGGCTTTGGTGATTGCTTGGTTGAAAGGCTTCCGTAAGTTGCACCTTGAGGCTGACTTAAGGTTAACCTTGGGGCTGACTTGAGGTTGACAATATAATTTGTTATGGAAGGGGCTGCCCAGCATCATCCTCTCAGCTCTATTGTTGCCCAGATTCGAAGTTCCCTGCACCGTGATTGACAGGTGATTATCTCCCATGTCTACCGCGAGGGAAATAGAGTCGCTGACTTCCTAGTTAGTTACACCCATTCTTTGTGCCTGGGTCTCCACATCTTGGATAGACCTCCGAGTGGGTGTGATTCTTTGTTACTAGAGGACTTGGCTGGGGTATCTATGATTAGATGTGTTAATAGTTAGGGGTCTTGGCTCCTCTAGCTCACCAAAAAAAAAAAAAAAAATCACATCTATTATTCTAAATATTTAAATTCAAATTAGCAAAGTAATAATGTGTATATTATTCACAGATCAATAACTCCTGATAAGTATAAAATTTTAGTAAATTTAATCCTTTAAGAGAGTTGATTATTTATCCCAAAATTAACTAATATTTTCATTTAATTTTAATGTATGGTCAAAACAAAAATTCTTTACACAATTATTTAATTATTATTGTCGATTGACTCTTACCATAACTATTTCAAATGTTATTTATATTATAATAAACATTCAATGTTTTATTATTTCAGCCTTATTATTATTTTAGCCCATTATTTCAGCCTTGTTTGTTATCTGCGCAAGTAACACAGTACTAGATTCTAAGTTGAATTTTGTAAACTAAAGAATTGGGTGCGGATGAGTGCGCAAATGTAGTACTGGCAATTTCTTGCACAATCAACGTGGTATGTAGAGAAATATTTGACAAGCTAAAATAAGGTTAGTTATTCATATCACATATTTAGATTTCTAAGCTATTATTCTTAACCATTAATAGTCAGTAATTTCTATTTTATACTATGGCAATAACTTGCCTGATTTGCCAATGGAATTATTTATTGGTTTTGTATTCAATATTACTCAAGACTATGTACTTTTAAATGGCAAATACACAATTATTTATATTTCTAATCATTTTATAATATTGCAGAAGAATGCACATGTCGCTATTAACCAACGAAGGATTGGCTTTGATGCCATAAGATTGATCAACTGCTGTTGTTTCATTACATAGTGTCTTGCCAAAATGTATGAAGTCTATGTAAGTTCTATTGAACTTTAGGAACGGACTACTCAACTTTTGTTGGACCTGTTTGGACTTATGCTTAGAGTCTTTCTTTTAGTATGATGTTATTTGTTAGATGATGGCTATGAATACTTTTTTTATCTTTTGGATCGATTGCTAAAATGAAACAATGACAATAGATAGAGTAGGTAATTTGTGTTTGGTATATGGTAACTTATGTATTGTGTTTACAGGAAGATTTAGAATATGCATTCCATAAAAATAGTAAGCTGCTATTATTATTTTTTTTATCAAAATTAAGTTAGTCATTCAGCTTCTTTTATTTATATAATCGGTAATTATTGCTGCTATTTTAATGATACATAATTTTCATAGTATTTAATCTTTAAATATTTATTTTGCTAAATTATTTGCACAATAAAATCATACAAAATTAATATGTTTCAATTCAATTCAACTTTTAGTATATATTCACTTGATTAATTTATTAGTCCTTCTTAATATAAAATCACCCATGCATCGCTCAGGTAATACAGTAGTTAGTCTGATAAAATATCTTCTAAAAATTAATTTATCAACGAATTAATCTATTAAAGGCTAAAATGATGGTTCTCTCCAATATTTTATTGATTTTATTTTAGGTTAAAATTAGTTGTTGATCTCTATACGTGTCATCAATTTTGGTTTTAATCCCTATATTAAAAAATTTTGGTTTAGGTCCTTATACTCGTACTTTATTTAGGAATTAGTCCTTATCGCTAGAAAATTATTAGATGGTGTTAGTTTTTGCTTATCTGACTAATAGGATTTGATATAGATAAGGTGTGTTATCAATCTAATATTGAAATAACTTTTTTATGCATATTTTAAGCCCAAAACAGGCTTTTTTAAAAAATAGAAAAGAAATTAAAATAATACTGAAATAAATTTTTTTTATCAAATTTTATCATATCCCATATTATCTCCTATCAGCAACCTAAGTTTTACCATGTCTTATATCATCTTCCATCATTACTATTAGGGACCTAAATCAAAATTTTTTTAATGTATAAGAATTTAAACCAAAATGTATAAGGATTAAAGGTATATTTATTTAAATTTTTAAAAAAAGTGATTATAAACTTAAATTTTATATATAATTGAAAAAAATAAAAACTAATTTTTTTTAAAAAAATTGAAAATAAATTTTTTTGTCTAATTATTTTTAAAAATTATTTAAATATATAAAAATTAATTTTTTCAATTAAAAAAATAATTATTTTACCAAAAAATAAAAAATAAACTCACCCTAAAATCAAAATTTATATAAGAATAAAAAACTAATTTTAGCTTTATTTTATTATGCCGTCATTGATGCCTGTAATTTTTATATAAACCTAAAATATTGTATAGTTATGCTCTTGATCAATTATATAAATATATTTTTATAAAATTATATATTAATAATAAATTTCATATAAAATAAACTTATAATTGATAGTAAGGATTTCTCTTCAAGCCTGTCTCCGCCTCTTTTCTCACCATTTTCTTCATCTAAAATTTTGTCTTACTGAGTCCAACGTGCAAAATCTCTCCTCTTGTTAGTCTTTGGACACTCCCAGCTCCAGCTCTAGCTCTAGGGTTTAACTCTCCGCATTGCGTCCCTTTCATACCCAGACTTATCCGATTTCCTTCCTTTCCGCCTTTTCTTGCTCTCTCTTTCATTTTATTTAAACCCAAAATTCCGACATGGATGGAGCAAGCGTCGGCGGGGGCGACGGCGCCCCTCACGCGGCGGTACCAGCACCAATCCCGAGCGGGAGCACGCCGCCGCCGTTCCTAAGCAAGACTTACGAAATGGTGGACGACCCTTCTACGGATTCGATCGTGTCGTGGAGCCCAACCAACAACAGCTTTGTGGTTTGGAACCCTCCCGAGTTCGCCAGAGATCTCTTGCCCAAGCACTTCAAGCACAACAATTTCTCCAGCTTTGTTCGGCAGTTGAACACCTATGTATGGCATCAACTTTCTCGTTCTTCTTCTTGTCCTTCCTACTCTTCTTCTTTTTCAATTGCCCCATTATTGTTTTCTCCTTTTTTGAGTAGGATTTTGTTGTTGTTGTTACTATTGGGATTTTTAGTGCTGCCAGTAATTCTTCAAAAGTGAGAGTTAGTGGACAATTTTTGACTCTTTGTAAGTTTAGTTGATTTGACTGACTTTTGACTACTAGAGTTCCTTGAGCATGTTATTGTAGACACCCGGACAGAAGCTGCTTCATAATTGACTGCATTGAAGAAGATGGTAATAATTAGTAGACTTTGGAGCCATAGTGTGGAATTGATCTGCTGCCTTCGTGGCATAGGAATGCATCCTTCATGTAGTGTAAAGCCATTGGTTCTTTGGGATATGTTAATATTTTTCTTTGAATCAGAAGAATCAATAGCATTATGGGGGATGGTAACTAAGACCCATGCTGATTTAAGCATAATTTTTAAAATCAAAGCAAGGAGACATCAAGGCAGAATTAAGTTCTGTCTTATGGGTCAATCAATGCTAGCTACATGCAAGAGTATTTTATTATTGAAATGTTGAAGTTGAAGGACCATTTGGCACTCATTGAGCATGGTACTACAGATTTGCTGGCCTCTCTTTTGATTGGAATTTAGAATACAAATACTATTTGGTACTTCCTTTTCTGGAGATCAATTTTAACTAAATGCTATAACTCTTTTCTGTAATGACAAATGAAATGTTATAGAATGGGTTATTTTTCGAAAGGAAACTGAGAAGTTGCTTTAATTTTGGGCAAAATTCTCAAAAAGGCTTGGCTTATTGATATTGAGTTCCATTACTTGGTATTGCAGGAATCAACTGCACCTTAAATAAGTTAATAATTAGTTTTGTTGGAACTGAGTTTGTCTCAAGGTCAGCTTATGGGTTTGGGCTTTTCTTTGGGTCCACGGATATGGGCTTTTTTTATTGACATGCCTACCTGAGTTGAAAGATATTATTCAATTTGGTTGTAAATCCGTTTTATATGGACAAACGGTAAGTAAATCATATTCTCCCTCCAGTCTTCAAATACAGGCTTTGTACTCTAAAATGTGATTGAGCTGACAGGCCTTTTTTTCCCCCTTTTTTTACCATATGTATAAGTAGAACTATCTGTTGTTGATTGTTTTGGCTTGCGTAGTATCAGAACATGTAGTTGAAGGTTGATTCCAATTTTTTCTTGGGAATTAGGTCCAGAAGGGACACAGGCTATGATTTGAGTTAGATGAATTATTATGTTTTGATATCTAGTCATACTTGAATCCTTGGGCTATATTGTTACACCATAGCCATATGTGGCCACTCATCATTCTGCATCTCCATTTTAGTTTGATTGTGCATGTCTACTTTCCAGTGTTTTGTATATCGAATCAGAAGTTTTGAATTTTAATTGGGGATGCATTTGACTTCCTTCCGGTCACTTTTTCCCCTGTAATGACATCAACTCATCATGATTAAGCAGGGTTTCAGGAAGGTAGATCCAGATCGCTGGGAATTTGCTAATGAGGGATTTTTGAGGGGTCAAAAGCACTTACTTAAGAGCATAACTCGGCGGAAACCTGCCCATGGTCATAATCATCATCAAGCACTGCAATCACATGGACAGAGTTCATCAGTAGGGGCATGTGTAGAAGTTGGGAAGTTTGGACTTGAGGAAGAGGTTGAGATACTTAAGAGAGATAAGAATGTGCTCATGCAAGAACTTGTGAGATTGAGGCAGCAGCAACAGGCTACTGATAACCAACTGCAGACAATGGTTCAACGCCTTCAGGGAATGGAGCAACGACAGCAACAGATGATGTCATTCCTTGCAAAGGCTGTCCAGAGCCCTGGGTTTTTGGCTCAGTTTGTACAACAGCAAAATGAGAGCAACAGGCGCATAACTGAAGCAAACAAAAAACGCCGGCTTAGGCAGGAAGGTATTGGTGGAATGGAACCTGCTGTTGCTTCTGATGGACAAATTGTTAAATTTCGACCTCAGATGAATGAAGCAGCAAAAGCAATGCTAAGGCAGATGATGAAATTGGATACTTCTCTGCTAGAGTCTTTTTGTAATAACCCTGATAATTGCTTGATTGGTGATGGTTCGTCACCATCCAGTGCAATGGACAGGAGAAGCTCTCTGAACCGGACTTCTGGAGTAATGCTTCAAGAGGTCCCTTCAACTGCAGTGCCATCTTCTCGTGTTCCAGCTGCAACAGGGACTCAAGGGCATGCCCCTTCAACAGGAAGGTCTGAAATTCCATCGTCTCCACAAGTTGCTGCCAGTGAAGAAGCTCAACACCCTGATATAAATGTTTTAGTTGGACCACTGGAAGCATCTTATATCCCTGTTCCTCAAGCAGATGCAATCATGCCTGATCTTTCTCCAATACCAGATATAGTGACAGGAAGTATTCTTGATATTTCTGAAGATAATTATATCGCACCTGAGGCAGGTGGTGAGGGATATATGGATCCTACTTCATGGGGAGGGAATGGGTCATTTCCCATTGATTTTGATAGTATTTCACCTGAAACAGACATTGATGATTTGTTGAGCAATCCTTCCTTTTGGGATGATATTGTAAGAACTCCTGTGCCAGAGGATGAGACCAATGTTGCTGAAATGTCCCAGGAGAATGAGGCGCAGCCATTGGAAAATGGATGGGACAAATCTCAACATATGAACCAACTTACTGAGCAGATGGGCCTTCTTTCTTCTGATGCGAAAGCAGTTTGAGTATATAATGAAGTGTAGACTAATTTTTGATATTTTCTAAGGTAACCCTTGGTCCAAACAATATGCAAATGATGTCTATAACATAATTACACCTCAAATTGCTCACTTCAAACATAGATGTTTTTTGTTTGGTCTGGTTTAGTTTGTGCATATGTAAGACCTAAATTGAATTACTTTTTCTGTAGATTTACATTGATATTTTCTTTGACCTTGTTGAATTTTAATTATGAAATCATGGTAGTATTAGATGCTATAATTTTGGACATGATTCTATGTATCAGTTCATGTCTTGTCTTGTTAGACGTCAGATAGCCATAGTTTTGATGGAGTAGCTTAATAATGAAAGCTTTCTCTCATAGTTGTCAATAGCGCACGATAGCAGCGAAGCGGAGTGACGCAGTGGCCGATATTGCTTTCAACAAACCAAAAGCCAATAATGCCCCTAGTTTTTGACCATTCTGGGCAGTCTAAGAGGGCTGGAAGGTCATTTTGACCCTTCCCCTCTTTTCTTCCATCAGATTGTGAACTTAGGGTTCACTTTCCCCCCTTTTCTCTTCTCCTCTCTCAATCGGTCTCTCTCTCCCCACACCCCTCTCACTCTTCGGCCATCCTCTAACCTCTGGCAGCGGCGGCGGTATGAGTTTCCAGCAGCGGTTGGTCCTTCCTCCCCTTTGTTCTATCTTGTTTCCTTCTTCTCCTCTTCTATCTTCTTCTGCCTTTATTCTTTTCCCTTCCTTTCACTGTTTCGTGCCTTCTGTTTTTTTTTTTTTTCTCCCTGTTTTAGCAATGGCAACATCATCAACTCCCTGTTTTGTTAGTTTTAGAGCATAGAGACTTAGGTTTAATTAGGATTTGATGTTTTCTTTTATATTTTGCTGCCTTTATGCTACTTGAGGGTGCTATTTTTTTTTTGTTTTATTGCCCTTAGGACTTGATGTTTATATATTGAATTGATGGTGATTGCATGTTTTTAGAGTATGGAATGGATTATGAATTTTTATCATTGATGTGAATGAGTTTAATTGTGGATGATTTCTTATTTTTGAATATTTATATATGTTATATGAATTGCATGATAATTATGTATTTTTTATCAAATAGCGGCCGAAACGCTATCCGCTATCCCGCTATAGTGTTTTTGAGGCCTGGCCGCTACGCGCCACTCTCCATGTTTGACAACTGTACTTTCTTTCTCTGAAGTATGTATGTTTGTATGTGTGTGTATGTATCCATGAGGGGGACAGTTCCTAGAAACTAGACTAGAAGTGGTTTGGTGTTTTGACAAAGGATTCTTAGTATTGTGGTTTTACAGGCCATGCTCCATGAAAATGACAATGTTTGATATGAAATCCAGTTTGGGAAGAAGCAGTGCTAAACGGCAAATTAACTTGGACTCGTGGAAATAATCAACATTTATGTTGCTGTGTTTTGGCATATGTTAGTTCCTCAATCAACATTTATGTTGCTGTGTTTTGGCATATGTTGCTGATCTGAGTGAAAATGTCATGGATTACTAGAATACTACTAAACTGAACATGTGCTAATTTGGTTCAAGTTAAAACAATCTATTATATGGTTTTGCCTTTCATCCTGGATTATATGTCCAGCCAAATAATAACTTTTTCTTTGACATGCGTGAGAATACAATGAGGAATTTGAGGTATTTACCAAGTTAAGGGGAATCCCCTGTATGTTGGGTGCAAGGCCAAAACACTCTGAGTTATTACTGGGTTGAATGAGCAGCAAAGGGTAGAGGAGGAAACTGTAATAATCTAGAGTGACAATTATTTCATCTATAACAAAATGATTTATGAATTATTTAATAATTTTTATGATCATGGATGATATTTCAAATTTAGCAATAAAATGTGGACGGTTCAACGAGCTTTAGTGTATTTGTTATCTATTTCTAATAATAACTAATAGTAAAGGTGATGGTCATGTTGGGTGTCCAACTTTCTTTGTCCATATTTGATATTTGTTGTTATTTTTCCACTTTATATAAGGTTGCATGTGTAAACATACTAAAAATAACTATCTCACGATTTTATACACATTCACCTTGTACACAGTTACACAACAGTCACTTTCCATTGACTTTAAAAGGACTGTTTGGGGGGGGGGGGGTAACCCCCTTTTGATGGAGGTCGGTAACTTATTTGGAGTTCATTGCCAGATAAAACCAAGTGCAGTCAACAAACGGCTATGTAAATGGGTGCAAGAATTCATTAATGCAACTGACTGAGGCAAGGAAACTTTGAGTGCTCTTTCTCTTTCTTTTTCATTTTGTTACATTTTCATTCTAACTAACATCAAATGGTTTTAGTGGGTGGGGTGAGATATATCATTTCGATGTGCTTAAGGGTGGCAGATTGTTACATTATAATTGTTTTGACTGGTACTGTTTATGGCATTTTCACGTATTATTATTATTAATTTCTAATGTAAGCACCCTAAGTTTTAATGTCATTTACTGTTCAGTTGTTTATGCCATTGCTTTTCTCTACACTGCAATCATCAGTAGATAAAGTCTAATGCATGTATGTTACTTCATCTTTTTATCTCATGTCCATCTACCAAATTTCCTATTCTATCAAGGGATGAAGTGCGACACAAGTCTCCAAATTGAAGAAAAAAGAGAAGGGATTGCTCAAATTCAAATACCAACATTGAATCGGTACACTCTTAGAATATCTTTTATGACGGACGAAAATTTGAAAAATTCTTTTTCTTTTCCCTACTAATTATGAAATGTTCTCTTATGTGCCAGACACGTGTTCTGTGGATCAGGCTTGGCTCCTGCCACCTTTGCTGCTTCAAAATTTGGCAAGTAGATGATAGATACAACAATGTTGGGTCTTTAAAGGGATGAGGCTGAAAAGAAACCATACATTGCTTCCGTGTGAGTGTACATCTCCAGAAAGAAAGAGATACTTCTTAATTTATTAAAGACATTTGTCAATTAATATGTGAGAGTTTTCTTAGTGGTTCACCTTCTGAAATATGCATTAAATATAAATGATCCAATTTCAAAACTGCCTTGCATTGACTTGGGACCAGAGGTCACTTCTGCCTTTGCTAGAGAGTTTATATGAAGGTATGGCTGTTTTAGAGAAATAAGCCTGGCCTACTAACGCTATATTACCTAATACATATACTCTAACAGGCTGAAAATTCATTTCAAAGCATTTTAAAGGAATTTTTTGCTAATCATTTGTGGCTTAGAAAGAGGGATAAACAATATCTATCATAAACCCCTCTTAAAGTTGATTGCTTCAATGTGCTTAATATTAGTCATGATTTAAATGGTCTACTTTCCTTCCCCACAGCCATCTTTCTTTTCACAGCCTATAGCTATATTATTTGTTTTTATTGTGCATGGTTGGTATCCATATGATTGCTATACATATCAACTTGTTACTTTGAGGTTTGCTCTATAGAAAGAACCTCTCAGTACCTTCTGATATACTAACTTTAATTCCATGTTAGAAGACTATGCAGAAATATTTGAAGAGGTGAGGAAAGTAAAAAGTATCTTTGACTTTATGGTCACTTCTAATTAAGTATAATTTCTACTTCCCAACAAGGTCCAACGTTGTCCTCTCTTTGTTCATCGAACTTGATCTGTGTCATTTTTCTCTCGATGTCAGTGTTTTGTTCATTTGGAAATTCTCCGTCTTTCTTTTTGATATCATTGTTCAATTTACGAAATTGTTGATGCGTAGTTACTGGATTTTTAGTAAAATATATTTGATGGAGGAGTCAGTATGGAGTATTCAGACCCTGATTATTTCAAAAAATTTGGTTATTTCACTTATTTGCATATATGCTTTCTACTATATTGTTCAGAACATGTTTCTTTCTTGATACAACTTTTATTTGTTAAATCAGTAGAGTGTGTTTGGATTAACTAAATTTTAGAATTGATTTGATTTATAAATTAAATTTTATGTTTGCAATGATTGTGTAAAAATAGGATTTGAATTGATTTAGAAATCAATTTTTATGTTTATAATATATTTGATTGTGTCTGAAATGATTAAGAATGAAATTGAGTTGATTTGATTTGTACTTAAATTTTAAAATCAAATCAATTTTTATGAAATTTTTTCAATTTTGATAGGATTTCAAATAGAAAGTAATTAAATTCTATGATAATTAGAAATTATTTCAATTCTTATTTTTAAAATACCTAAACATAAGATTTGATTTCTAAATCAAATCATTTCCATTTTTTTATAGCACTTTTATTTTTATCATTGTTTGGACAGGTAAATGTTCAAGATCGTGCGCTGAGGCTGATGTAATTATGCTGTGCGTAATGCACAACATAATTACATTTCTTTAGTTTTGTTAGGAATTTTAAAATTTTTGGAATATTTGACAAGTTGGATTTTTGATCTGGCTGCAACTATTTGACAGAACACGGTCAGGGAGGGTCAGTTCAAGTCTAAATATCCTGTACACTGGAAGGCCAGCACAGGAAAGCGAAAGTTTGACACAAGTCAAGAAGGCCTACATGCAGTCTAATGGCAAGGTGATGAACGGGGTCCACGCGATCTTCTAGGAGACGTCGGGCTTGGCTTCCCACTTCTGTATCGCTCTCTTTCAACACTCCAAATCCATTTCCCTTTCTTTTTTGGGTCATCAGAGGAGGGGGGTGCGGGATACAGGAACCCAGGTGCCGTGCTTTGAGGCTATCCCAATTTGTCACTGCCGAAAAAAAAATTATACATTGCTAACTAAATATAAAATGGATTTAATTTGAATAAACTGATAGGGTAAAAAAAAATTTTATATTATTATTTAATTATATGTTATTATATTAATAAATATGGTTAAATTTCTTTTACTGTTTGAATATTCATATAAATAAAATGTTTTGATTGGATGTTGTATTAAAATTAAATCCATATAAAATTAGTATTTTTTTTCTTTTTAAGAATAGATTAAGAAAAGGAAACTCCCCTTTCCTTATGTGTTTCTAAGGCGGAGTGACATTTGTGCCGCCGAAAGAATACATGAATAAACCTCTAAAGACTTCTATGAAAAAAATTGTTTCATGTAATTGATTATTATCCAATGTAGCTCAAATTTTACAAGGAAGTGATACATTTTTAGACTTGAGATAATTGCTTAGCTGACACAAATAAGTTCAAACAAAATTAATAAAAAAAGGTTATGGGTTTAATCTTGCATTTGTAATAGTTTCGTTTTACCGCAAGGTATTTGCCGTATTTACAGTACTAAGCCCCACCCTAAGGCGGTGGATACCGATGCCCCACCAACACCAAGACAGCCCTGTGTTGTGTTCGAAGGGAAAAAGGGGTGTGGAAGTTATAGAGATGACAAAATGGGTTAAACTTAACAAATTAACCCATTTGACTTGCAAAAATTAACGGATTGGATTATATTTTATAATTGATTTTATTAGGCAAGTTATTTGGATCTACTTTGCATAACCTATAGGTTATGTGGACAAGTTAATTTATTGGATTGTTTTTTATTTTTTAATTTTTTCATTTTTCATTAAATTAGACGAAAGTAAATCAACTCAAGGATTAGCTCAACTCACCTTGATTATTTTTATTATTTTTAATTTATTTTTAAAACCATCAACCCACCAAAAATAAAAAGAGGTGGATTGACAATTGCAATGCAATCTCTTTAAAATGAGTCAACCTGCTTCACTCTATATAGCTAACCCATGATAGGGTTGGATAAGTCTAAGATGGAATGAGTTAACTCATTTGCTATCTCTAAAGGGGTGTTTGGTATACATGCATTTTTTTTATTTTTTCAAGAATATGAAAACATTCCTATATTTGATAGAAAGTTTGAAGTAATATTTTCGGAAATGAATTTCATCCCGAAAACATTACCATCTCCTCCCATGGAAATTCAATATTCCCATAGGAGAGGAATATTTACCATTATGAAAAGATCAAAATGCCCCCTATCATTACCCAAAGTCACCCACCACCAATCACCATTTGCCATTGGGCAACGTCTGTGGGCACACTTTATCACTTTTGCCCTTCTTGGTCGGCTAGTTGCCACCGCCTCCATAAAAGGTATTTTTGAAAATTTATTAAATATTCTTGAGAATTCAATTTATATATCAAATACTCCTAAAATATCATACTCAAAAAAATTATTCCCAGAAATAGCATTTCTAAAAGTCCTATTCCCAACAATAAAAATTTATTTCATCTATCAAACATCTTCTAAGAAATAGGAAAGGTTGGGAGGGATCAATTCCCTCTCCAACTGCTATTAAAATATTCATAGATATTTTCAGCATAGAAGAAAGAATAATCATACTCTATTTATAATTCAACACATTAACTTTTGAAATTAATTTTAATATATTATTAATATAAGTTTTGCCCTGTTTTTAATCATATATTTTTATTTATAAAACTTTTAAGATAATAAACAATTAAATCAAATACTTATATTGATATAATAATATATAATTAAATATCTATATAAAATTACTTTACACTAACTATGTATTAAAATTAAATCCTAACTTATATATTAAAAAATGTAGTGAAACTAGGAAATAAAAACCCACAATGAAGAGATGTTGTATTGCAAATGAAACATAGCACCAACAAATACCTTAGATAACTTAGCAACCACGTTGGACAGGCATTTCAAAAATACAAACTCAGAAGATTCATGACTGTGCGTGAATAAATAAACTACTGAAAGAAGAAACTTCTTCCGATCGAATAAGAAAAAAAAGAAACTTGATACCCCCTAGCTAGCTACAAGGTCGATATCAGAATTTATATGGAATAAATCGCCTGAAACTGTCGAGTAAAAAATGTGGATATTCACTAGGATTCAACGTCTAAATTAGAGCGAGCCAACTTCATAATTTTAGATTTTATAGCGACTGACCCTAAGGATCAATTTGATTTTTACCTACGTCTCTACTGTCTAAAAGGTTGTCGATTAGAAGCAAAAGCGAAGACCTTGGCAAATAGCAATTTTCCATCCCTCGCCTTGTCACGTTTTCAGCTTATTAAAAAAACGAACAAACTCTAGAAGCCTCCAATTTTGGAAAGGAAAACTATCGAAAAGAAAAATGAAAAATTGTCCCGAAACAAGGTACTGCTTAAGAAGTGTTAGCAGTGTCAATTTTGGTGTTGCATTTACGGGTAAAGGAAAAATAAAGAATGAATTTTTTTATTGAAGAAACAAGAAGAGAACTTACACAAGTCGACACACATCCTTAAAACCCCAAACACCAACATAGATAGAGAACATAACACCCCACAACAAAATCACGATATACCTATGTGAACTCCCGTATCAAGTACCGAGACCTGATGCGACAAACTCCAGTCAAGCATGAGACCCGGTAAAACACCCGTCAAGTGAAATCATTAGCAAGCGAGATGCTATCTGCTGCTCTGTATATGTTGCATTTGCTCCATAATGGAGTATAGACAATCTTTGATTAAGCAGCCAGAACTATGATCACGATGAGAAGCACAATCCCAAATATCACCAAAAGCAAACATGTCTAGAAAGGGGGGAAAATCAGAAGACAAAATTAACAAAGGAAATACACGAAGCTTTAGAAAGAAAAAAGAAAAAGGCGTGACCAAAGAACAAGATGGTAGACAACCTACAATGACACCGGTAAGTAGGAATTGTTACATATTCCATAGATAAACTAACACCATGCCTTCTGACACCGATAAAAATAATCTCTCTTAACAGAAAACAAAATAATATGCAATATGCAAAGTGATCGTATACTAGATGAAACCGAGGGCCACCTATATTGATCTAAGCTGATGGATCTATACCATTCCTAAAATAATGAACCATGTATTCCAGTCATAATAATAAGTTCAATTTCAAATGTCAAGACAGATTCAACAGACCAAAGTCCATTAAAACTATGGTGCATTTGGATAAACTTCTAAAAGAAGTAATTTTAAGATAGTACACAGAATTGATTTTTCTTTTTTCAAAAAAAAAAATTGATCTTATGGTAAGCAACTCCAACCTGCTTCTAAAAAAACAGAAAAATAATTCCTTCCTGATTCTCTCTCTCTTTCTCTTTTTTTTTTCTTTTTAAGAATCTTATCCAAACAGTCTGAAAAATTAAGAAGTGCCTTTTTTTTAATCAAAAACAAGTGTTTTTCTTACACAATAAGCACAAAAAACCACACCATATGTAAAGTCAGTTCTTGCTCTTAAGTTTGGCCCCTTAAGTCTTAGAAGATAAACCTACTCACAAAGTCACACATAAATTCATGTCATCGAAGCGCAAGGAGACTTAAAGGGAATAATACAAATGCAATAAGAAAACTTGTGCATTACCAAAGACGAATTTGATCTTTGGGTCTTTGAAGCTTTGGCAAGTTGAGATTTTGCTTGTGCAGTTGCTGCATGGGAGTTCTCAATGTTGGAGCCAATGTCATCTACAAAAACAAAATTCATAACATCAGATATCATGAACAAAGTGCATAAAAATAAGAGCAAAATATATTTAACTCCCTTGAGGTATTAAGAAATAACATTCCACCCCATTTGTTTACAAAATATACACTTCATCCTAATCCACTAAGAGAATGTTTGGATTGGATTTTTTATTTTTTTCAAAGGAAAAAAAATATATTAAGTGGTTTTTGTTCAAAAAAAAATGCTTTTATAAGTTTTAAAAGTATGTTGAGATACAACTTTAGGCCAAAAAAAAAAATTGCTTGTAGAAAAAGAAAAGTCAACTTACCATTTTTTTTTTAAGTTAATAATACCCAACTTTTAAAGGAAGCAGAAGCAAAAGTAGCTTTTGAAAAATAATTGTGGATGCATTTGTTTGTGCTTCTAGCATAGAAAAAGGTACTTTTTTTTTCAAAATTTTTCAAAAAAAAATACTTATAAAATTTTTAATGTTATTTGTTTGTACTTCTAAAAAAATAAAAATAAAAATAACCAATTTTCTACTTTTTCAAGAACCAAATAGGAAGATACTTTTTCCCAAAATAAAAAAAAGCAGTAGAAGACAAATAATTTTGTTTTTCAAATTTAGAAACCACTATTTTCACACTCTATTACGATTTTATTCTTAAAACTTTTTAAAAAATACCACTCCTTTTCACTCACTCTCTCTCTCTCTCACACACACACACTCCATGTCCTTAATTATAATTTAATAAAAAAATACTTTTAAATTTATCACATTCCAATAATTTTACAACGTCAACTTTAACAAAAAGTACTTGTACAATTTTTTTTTTTTTGCAAAATATAATTCTAAAAATATTTTTCCTAAAATCTTAACCAAACAGATATTTTATTAAAAATTACTTCTACTTTCGCTTTTTTTGGAAGTTGAGTATTACTAATTTAAAAAAAAATGCTAAATTAACTTTTTTTCTACAAGCTCTTTTTTTTTTAAAGCTGTATCCAAACACCATTAAAAACTCATTAATTTCTTTTTGAAAAAAATTCAAATGCACTCTTAGTGAATTGGGGTGGAGTGTATATTTTATAAACAAATGAGGTGGAGTTTATTTCTTGAGAGTGTTAAGTGTACTCTACTCTAAAAAGAAATGCACAAAGTAATATAAAGATGCACGTAATCAGCAAAAACAAAGGAGAAAAAAATAACCTACCAATCATGGCTCCTTGCTCATGGACAAGCACAGCAAGATCTTTGAAAATCTCATTAACTTCACCAATTTGCTGTTGTATTTCTTCAATGCCTTGCTCCCTTTCCTCAATGATAGCCTCATTGAAGGCAATCTCATTATCTAAGAATAAAACCTCCTGCCTGCAGCATGAACAATGCAAGAGCTAAGGTACTAAATAATGCAACAGGTTGAACTTGAGAACTGGCCTTTTCTCATAACACAAGTGCAAGTACAGTTGTTCATCCACTTTATTGACACATAGCAGGATCCAGCCATTGATTATGTCACCAAATCCTTCGCACCAGAGAAAATATAAAAAGAAAGAAAGGAGATCTTTTGGCATTCTTTTCAGCATAATAATTCTTTGCAGATGAATATGCAAGAGGTACTGAATGCAACAGGTTGAATTGAACCGGTGGCCTTTTCTGATAAATAAATTTGAGTTCCATTTTTCATCAAATTTAATTACACATGGGAGGATCCTGCCATTGACCACGATGCCAACTCCTTCACAACACCAAAAAGGAAAAAGAAAGAAAGGTGGTAGTGGGATGAATTCTTCTTCAGACTAATATAAATTTCCAAATGAGTAACAGTACTATTTAACCAACAGTACATTTCAAAGTGCACACTTTGCCACACCATCTATCATATTAATTTTATAACATATCCAAATTTGATGGGAAGAGCAGTTGTTCTTATCAGAAAGAATGCAGTAAACCAGACAAAATAGGTCTGCAAATCGCTGATTTTACTATCAATAAGATACAATAAATCACCTCCTGGATTCCACAAGAAGAGCACGCTGTTCTGGAGTCTTATCAGAACTCGCATCTACTTCGCTAGCTGTATAGCTGCAATCCAGTGAGAAAAACCCATGTCATAATCATTGTATGCATCGGTAAAGAATTAACAACAACAATGCATTCACAGTGACTAAAGAAACACAATTGGTCACCAAAAAACATAGTGCAAACAAATTAAGTTCTAGTATTTCAAAAGTAGCCTACTCTTCACTCACTGTACAGAATCAGTTAACGTTCCACATAAGCCACAAACATAAAGCAAAGAAGGAGCACCGTCTTGCCCCTTCCACTTTTACAGACTCCAATAATAGTTGATAAGTCACCTGGAAGGACGAACTGCTTGCGGAACAAAAGGAGTATAAGCTGTTTCTCTCTCAGCTGCAAGACGTTGCGCCTTCTGAAATTCTTTCAACACCGATTGAAAATCTTTTGCAAGTTTAGCATCTGCAATCTTCTTGCTTGCCTGCAGACACAGTTTTTTTGAGGTTAAAGGCATTGAAGATCATATCACCCTAGGGGTGCGTTTGGTTGGACGGTAAAAAAAAAGAGAAGGGGAGGGGGATTTTCCATGGATGAGCTCCACGTGATTTTCATGCCATGGAGCTCATCCATGGAAAATCCCCCATTTTTACCCCCCAACCAAATGCACCCTAAATATAATATATTACCAAACTATGACAAATTTTTGTAGTATTCATTAAAAAACTGAATCCAAAATGATGATGACACTAACCGTTCAGCATATAAAGTGACTGCAAGAATTTACGTTAAAAAAATAATAATTTAAGAGAAGGTCATGCATTTCAAAGTTGATCATAGTCTTTGAGACCATTAAACTGCTTTGCATATGCAAATGAAGTAGAACATAAAAATAAGGTCCAAACTTACATTAACTTCAACATGGTGATCCATATCACTGGCTTGCTTAAGTTTAGCTGATGTATCCTTCACCAATTGCCCAATATGTAGCCTTGTCTTGTGGCTGCAAGTTAAGAAGTATAACATAGTAAACAAGATGGATTGGGATGCAGTTTGCAAGGCCGAAAAAATTCAGTGTCCCAGCAGCCCTTGGCACTGTTATCTAGTTTTAAGCCATGGGTCTGACTTCCAGTAAGTTACATCTTATAATAATATTCCAATATGAGATTGTGAGTACAGGGGAAAATCAATGTATACTATATACCACAGCATGTCATGTTCCTGAAATGATCTCATTAGCTGACAGAAAAGCAGTATAATATACCTATTGAGGTATTTAAGTATCTGGGAGGGCAAGGCATAAGTTGGCTCAGAAAGTTGGTTAATGAGATAATGAGGTCTCAAAAGATGCCAAAGGACTAGAGGAGAAGTGCTTTAATCCCTATTCATAAGAACAAGAAAAATATACAAATCTGCAAATTACTGAGAGATTAAGCTCATGAGTTATACTACGAAGCTATGGAGAGAGTAATTAACAGTTGAGACATTGAGTGGAGCTAAGACAGAAGACTCAAATTGCCAAGAAGTGACTGATTTGGTTTTATGCAAGGAAAGTCAACCATGCAAACAATATACTTGCTACAAAGATTGATGGAGATTTATCAAAACAAACATAAAGGCTTACACATGATGATGTGGTTTTCACTGATTTGGAAAAGGCATACAACATAGTTCCTAGAGGAGTAACGTGGATCCTGCCACAGTGAACCTTTTACGGGGAGACATACAATCTAAATATGCAACTTGGAGTTCATTAAAGGTCATCTCATATCACCCAAAAACCAAGGTCAACTCAGAAAGGCAATGGGAAGAAGCATTGTTAACTAGAGCCCCCTTTCTATCATCACAAGTTAGGCAAAAAAAAAGACACATGATTCACTAAAATAACAAGCCCTAATGCATTTCAGTTGAAAAGAAAAATAAGTGTTACTATCAATTAGAAACCCCATTCTTCACGCACCACTTTCACGAATACCATCGGTAAATTCAATACATGGTACAGCTCCAGACACGTCACACACTCCATAATTGTTTTTTTTTTTTCCTATGAATAAAAAAGTAAAAGGAAGAAAAGAATTGCACAAAAAGAAAAATAACTGACCCATGCAAATGTGTACACTGCATTAACATAAATCGCACAAGCAAATCCCTGATTTAACTTCGTTACAATCTTGAGTACATTAATGGATCCAAATCAACAGCCCCCACACGCAAATTGTCGGTAATTGGATATTTACGTTAGTTTATTTTTCGTCCAAAACAACTTATAACCAAAACATCTGAATAAACATTGTCATTTATAAAACCAAAAGCAATTATTTCCCAAAAAAGCAAGCGAGACCATACATGCACTAAGGCATACATAAAGGTCAAATGATCATAATTAGCACCTTTCACCAAGAGATATCTAATTGGGAGGGCAATTGAGCTCGATCAACAACGGAATCGAAAAATTCAAAAAAAAAAAAAAAAAAAAAAAAAAAAGAAATCAGCGGTGAAGATAAGAAGGATCAAGAAACTCACAGCTTCTCGCGGAGCTCGGGGGTGTCTTTGGGGGTTCCAAGGGTGTTGACGAGCCTCTGGAAGGTGGAGACGGCGGTGTTGATCTGGAATATGCCGGCGGCCACCGCTTGCGTAGGGTCTTGCTTGCCATTGATGAGGCCACGCCTCGAACCACCGAAGGGACGGCCAGCTTCGATGTCCTGAAAGCTCATGGTGATTATTCTCTTCTAATTGCGCGGTAACCCTAACTTTCTCGAGACAATCGGGGCGAATTTTCCTGAGAAAGGGAAGTAAAAAAGAATAAGTTTGGTGTCTGGGTATACCGGGATCTGGGAAGAGAAGACCAACTGGAGTTTGGGAAGATTAGTTTAGGGCACACGATAAAAAAGAGACAGAGGGAGGCGCTGGGAACCCGGCGGGGATTGAGGAGAGAGAAAGTGAATAACGATGATTAACGATGCCGTTGTTTGTTTTACTTTTCACAGAGAGAGAGAGAGAGAGAGAGAGAGATGGAAGATGTGGAATGCACAATTCGGTGAGGTAGTTTCTTCGGCAGGTAATAGATAGGTGGTGTGGGTATATGCATTCCGTGGTTGCGACTCCCCAAAGCCACAGGTACGTAAACGTTGACGTGGACACGTTTTGGCCACGTGGTGGATTTTGATAGGGTGAAATTGGCGCTTCCGTTCTGCTTGTAATTAATTAACAATTATTGTTACTCTGTTTGAATTTAAATTAAGGTCGGAGGGAGGCTGGATGATAATAAAATGATTTGGGCGGTGGGGAGATGAATTGAAACTTGGGTTGATTTGCTAGTTTGAACTTTGAAACTTTAAGGAGTGCAGTAATTCTCAATTTTTTTTATTTTTTCCTACATCATTCCTATCATCATAAGAGAGTGAGACTAGGCACAATAATAAAAAAGTGAATTTTATGGATCCCTTCCCAAATAAAGGAATTTTACACCCTTCCTGTGTGACTTAATTTAAAATTGTTATTTGTTCAATTTAATTCACCTAAGCATTTAGTTATCAATAGTTTTAATTTTATATTTTTCCCAAAATTAATTTTGTTTTGTTACTAATTTGCTCAAATTTTACTACCCCCAATCTTTATTCCAAACAGTTGATAACTTATCTTACTCTAATATCTCATATATCGTTCTCATATTAGATTATGGAAACCTAAAAAATAAATATAGCCTTTTTTCCTTCTATTGAATCCAGCAAATCCGAGGCCACCCCCACCACCGTGATGCTAGTGAGCACCTCGTTGACGGCGCCGTCGACCCGCTCTCATAACGCTATCCACCACGTAATGACGCAATCTACCACCAATTAGCACCTATTTCGAACAAAGAAGCACCTAGCTCCTCACCCAACACTAGAGAGCATCTTCCTCTTCCACCTATGCTGCTAGCTATAGCGAGAATGGTGCGCTGTTGACCCCCTTCTTCCACTCGCTAGCGGGAAAATTTAAGCAAAGTCTTCAATGTAAAATCTCCAACCTATCACATGGTGGCTGAAACTCTAGGACCAAGGGCAGCAAATAATAGTGTTAGTTCATTTGGGTTATTGAATTCTAATGGGATCAATCATGTGGATGTGAGCTCATTTAATCAAGTGTTTGGAGGAGCATAGCCCCAGCAACTTGTAGTGAATCAAAGTCATGAACCAAACCATCCAAATAATTTGAACCAGAATATACATCAGAACTTGAATTCATGCAACTCTATTACTTTTCAAAATCCTTGCTCTCCAGCAAACACTGGTTCCCAAAGGCAGATTAATGAAAGTGGAGATAATTTTGACATAACTCAATTTCTCAACATCACTTTTATGGAGGAAAATTCAGCAGGTGATTTTGATGCAGTAGTAGGCAGCAATATTGGAGGTTGACAAGGCCTCTATTACTTATAGCAACTAGAGGTTTTGTTATCAATTCAACAGATTGCATAATAGTGTGGTCTGATAATAGAATTTACTTTTAAGTCTTTGTCTTGATTATCAAACTCGATTGTTAGTTCTGCTTCATCTGAGTGAGCCATGTGAAGGCAAATCTAGATGGTTAATATAAATTATTTTACCTTCAAATATGTGGAATGTGCATAAACACTGTTATATCATTACTCTTTTGAACTTGAAACTTTATATATTTTTACTGGCTTAATTTGAATTAATGTATGATATGTTGGAAGGAAATTAGAGGAGATCTAAATTATTTCTGCAAGCCAAGTGCAATTACTAATTAATATTTTTGTTCCTCTCTTGATGAGGAAAAAAAAAAAAAAAACTTAAATTAGGAACGTTGCTTTTAGTTCAGATCAGACATTGCCATCCAAAGGTGGTGTATGGGGCCAGATAGCGAATAATTCAAGTTTTAGTAGTGATGCTGGAGGTAATAGCCAAAGGAAGTTGGAGAAGGATTGGTGGTGAAAGTTCAGTGGGACCATATTTGGGTGGAGGAGCAAACGCTCAAGGATGGATTCTCTAGATTGTATGGAATCTCAAACTAGCAAAGACTACACATCTCTAATATGGGGTATTGGGACAGCCAAACATGGAGGTGAGACTACACAATATATGGATTTTACTATTTAACTCAATATATTTTCTTGAACACATTTGTTTACATAAAAAATAATAATCATCATTATTTAAATTGAATTATAACAATACTAAAATATTTAATCCGTGTGATGGACGAATGTAAATTGTGAGAAATATATACAATATAATTTGATATAATAAATTGTTGTTGAGATTCTATTTTACTATATAAATATAATAAAATATAAAATTTTATTAAAATATAATTATATAAATCAATCTTAAGACAATTCTAATATGTTATAAAAGACAATTTTTTGTTCCAATTTTTATATGAGAATAAAAATCAATTCCATTTACCACTTCCTCCCTTTTATTATAAAATTTATTTCATTTTTCTTTCCCACCTGTTAACAATTTATTAAAACCAACTTGAAAAGAATATAATTTAAGACTAAAATCTAAAATTTTATCCAATATATGTTCTTGCAAAAATTTAGTAAAATTTTAATAATTAAAAAATTAAAATAATCATTTCCCCATCCTCTCAGTATTACATAATGATATATAAAAAAGACCATAATGAAAAGAATATATATTTATTATGAAAATTAAAATTAAAATTAATTCATGCAATATTTATGTAAACATTTAATATTATATGATGTTCATCAAATGAGAGAAGTTATTAACTATTCTCGTATATTTTTTTCTAATAACATTTTTTTATAAAACTTTCAATCATATACATAATATAAATGAATCTGAATATTATGTATGATTGAAAATGGTATAAAAAAAACCATTCAAATAGTTCTTTCAAAAGGCTAAAAAATAAAAAACTAAATTTCTATTTAGCTATAGAAATGTTTCCACTTTCACCCATTTCAAAGAAGAGTCCATAAGATGTTGTCAAAGATATAGTTAAGAAATAGTTGTATATATTAACATAAAAGATAATTAAAAATATTAAAAATATACAAAATAAAATTAGTGTAGAAATTAATAAATGTATAGTTTTAGAATTTTATTTGAAAAAATAGTGAAAAATATTTTTAAGTGATAGTTGAATAATTGAAAATATAATGAAATCATCTCATTTCTTTTTCCCTACCAAATCTTTGGCTTCCTAGAAAAATAATTTAAAAAAGTTGAATAAGCCCATACTTATTAAAAAAGAGTTTTTTTTTTTAATGGAGAGTTATTTATTTTCTAAACATAATACTTATCATATATATAATGAATTAAGTTTGGAAATGAAAAGTTTAATATTTAAACTATTATTAAGAATAATTTAGTTTAAAAGTTCATATAATTTATTTTGTATAGCAACAAATTATCAAAAATGAATCTATTTGTAAGAATTTATTTTCCTAATTTGGAAATAAGAAAAAAATTTTGATATAAAAATCATTCTCTTATTATAACTAAAAAAATTTGTAACTAAAAAAAATCATTCCAATTCCCTCTCCACTTTCTTTATTTGAGACGTTGCTTCATTCCAATACTAAACAAAATTGATTAAGGATAATATATACACGGAGAATGCCTATATTTGTTTATGCCTATTATAATTTTTTAAAAAAAGTAATATGGATATTTATTTATGTTATTCAAATTGTTATATTTTTTACAGCATATATTATTTATATAAATTTAATAATAGTTTTTTTTAGTATAATTGTAAGGATGGAGGCCAAGAAGCTACCACCTAACAGAACTTTTTAAGTTATGCTTTTGAAGTATTATATTAGTATATGGTAAAAAAACAAAATTAAAATCAACATTATATATTTATAATTTTTGTTGAACTGAAGATATATTTATAATTTTATTTTATATTAAAATTTAAAAATAACAATAATTTAAAGAAATTTTGAGAAAATAATTTAATAAAGTAATTTTAAAATGATAATTAATTATTATATTATGATTATTAATAAATACATATAACAATAAAAATTCACCGTCAACCATACATTGACTGATATCACACACTAATGATATGCACATGTATGGAAATTAAATTGAGTGACATGCGAATATTCTATGGCAGTAAGATATTGACATGCATGTTCACGCAGCAAATATGGAGCTATTAGTGGGATTAGATGCAAAGCATGTGAAGCTGTTATGCAATGAATGTGGAGCTGTTACGCTTTTCTGAGACAAGTGAATCATCCTTTAGTTGATTGATTTGAAAATTCTAGGTGATTATAGAATGTTTTGGCAAATGCTCTTAAGTTTTCTTTATAAAAAGGGTTGCTGGGCATTGGTGTATCTTACCGATGACAATGGTGGTTTATGTACGGGTATTCTAAGGCCTTTTCACGGTTCATTCTGCTCTCTTCTCTGCATTAAGTAATCAAGATGTGGCTTTTGAATTTGATGGAGCAATCATAGGTCAATATATTAGGACAATGGATTATGATATTTGCAAGCTTGACCTCAAATTTAAGAAACACAAGAACTAGTTGGATTCTCAATCTAAGATGAGTGCTACAATGATTGAGGGTCAACAGACAAGAAAATGATGGATTTGAATGCTCTTAAAAGCCTCACATGGAGCACCTTCTGTAATGCTGTGTACAATCAATTTGAGTAAAAATAGTTTTTGAAATGGTGGATGAAACAGATGAAGAAACAGGGTTTTAGTGATCTAACTTTGCTAGAAAAGTCCTAGCCGAATCAGATAGTTCTAGAAAAGAATATTGGTAGATTGACACAAGATAATACTGTAATTTATTTTAGGCCAGAATCAGAAACATCTGAAACCATTCCTGAGACTCAGTCTCCTTCAAGTTGCCAAGAAGCTTGTGGTAGCACTAGCATGGTTGCATATGAACTTATTAAACATCTATTAAGGGAGCCCAAGGAGCTAGCTGCAAAGCATAAAATTAGAAATCCAATATCTTAAGAATCTGATCCAGAGGCTACTATGCTCACTACAAAACATGTAGTTAGAAAGTATCCTTTTACAAAGGTTCCCCTAATTTTTGAGACCAGTGGCCAGATGCCAACCGCCAAGAATACCACAAAATGAATACTCTTTCTTGACCATTGGGAACTGGAGTTCATGTTTATGCTTATGAGAAAATATATTGAAACCATAATGCAGATTCCATTCATTATCCAAAAACTTGTGGAATTCTATCATACAGAAATATTGCTTAACTCAGGGAAAACCATGAAAGCAAAAATCATCTTGAGCCACTAAATTAGGCAAATTAATTGAAAGCCGTTAAAGGTGTTGATTATTAGGAAAAACCAGACTTCAGCTGAAATACTCTCTCACTGCAAGCTCAAGATTCTGTATGAATTCAAGTAGGGTATTCTTTTTACAAATATATGCATTGATTCAAGAGTTTATACCTTCACACTATGATGTAGTTCGAATATGACCAAAAAATTTCTCCCTAAAAAGAGTAGTAGCCCACAACTCCATATTCTAATATGCTTTCAAAACCCACTTGTTTGTTGAAACACCATGTTAGATAACCATATTCTTCCAATTTTCTTCAAACTCATTGGGAGTATAATTTGAATATATCATATCCTTAAAATATTCTAGAAAAGAAGGATTCTTGACATCTTCAGATGCATTTCTATGAAGATGCCATGCATAGAGTCCATGGGTAGCATTCAAAAAGACCTATTTTATAGCCTCCCTCATAGCCCCCTCACTGTCTGTCACAACAGCATTTGGATGTTTATTACTCATGGCTTCTAAAAATCTCTTTGACACCCACTTATGTGTTAGTCTTGTCATCAAAAACTAAAGCACAACCAAAAACTTATACTGTGGATGATGATTAGAACTAAAAAAGATTACCAAATGCTTGTTATACTTATTTTTTCTGTACGTTGTATCAAACGCAAAAACATCCCCAAAGCACTCATAGTCAATTATGTTGCCCCTATTGGCCAAATTAAATTTTTTAGTCTCATATCATCAGTAAGTGTACACCTCGAGAAAAATAATGGATCATTATCTGCTGTAGCATGTAGACAACCAAAGGCAACCATAGCATCACCATCTTTTACCTTTGCATGCCTCTCTCCATCAATGTGGTTATATAAATCTTTCTTTGTGAAACCTACACTATCAAAACCCCCTTTCTGACCTACCAAATATCCCATTATATGACAACTTCTTACACCAAATGAGTGCAAGCTGTCAACTTGGGCTTTATCTTCATCACTTAAACCACGATAAGTAGGGATTAAGTGTACATATTTAGGAGGGGTAAGATCATGATTGTGTCACTCCTTGAAGGACACCACTTTCCACTTACCTATTTTGGCATCTAAGCGCACTTGTAACTTGGCTGGACACTTGGCTCGAGTAATTGGCTTATGTTCTCTACATCTATCTACTCTCATGAGGTGCTTTTTGTTTCGCAACCCTTCTCTTCTGCAAACCAATTGACACATAACAATGTTACCCTTCAAGTCATGAGCAAAATCATCTTTCCTTATCACAAAACCATTACACCTATTGTACATACTATAATACTCACATGCTTCAGCTTCACTCTCGAATTCTAATCGTCATATATCATCTCTAGTTAGTTGAATAATTTTTTCAAAACATATATCTTCTTGAACTCTATTTTTACCATCACCATTACCATCGTTTTCATTCTCACAATCATGTTTTTCCTTGCTACCAAAAAAGCCATCCTCCATATCTAAATCACCACTTAAGTTGACAGCCAAATCTACACCATTCTTACCCATCTGCATTAATGTCAATAGGGCACAAAACTCTTCAATAATTTTAAATACTTTAGTACATTATCCATTTTCAATTTTTTCTAATCCTTAACTAAAATTCATGAATTCCCTATATACAGTATACACACACATATACATTGAGAAGGAAAATGGAGATCAAACAATGGCCTGAATATTAGGAACAAATAAAGTATGTACCAAAAATCAATTTATACATTAATAGACATTACTAGATCTCGAAATCATAGCTAGTCGATGTTATACTAGATCACTACTCTGACAAAAGTCCAAGTTCCCCATCATTTCATTAGTATACCAATTGAGATCACTTATTAAACAAATATTTAAGGAAATCAAAATGAATTGGTGAACTAGATCTCCCTTGATTTGGTCAATAAAAAAAAAAATTAACTCTAACCTTCTAGAGTATGTTTTTTGGGATCAATAAGGACAAGGTGGAAGGGTCCAAAACTAATCCCACTAACTATTATTAGAGAAAGAAACCAACATTACCCTCTCCAATTCATACCACCCATTAATTTTTGGACTCAATTTGATGGAATTACATATGAGCGACTCAACTCAAATGAGATATGTATATTCAAAATATTAAATCCACAATTAATCTATGTAATGTCAATATTAAGATAGCAATTTTTTTCTTTCTACCTAGCAAAAAATTTGCACAGGCCATTTTCAGGAATATACTGTATATATAGACCACCTAAATGTACCTAAATATATGATTTTACTAACTTCACCCAAAAAAAAATCATCTCTCAATTAAAAAGGAGACCATTCCAAATTATTGGAATGATAAACATTATAAATATATATTCTTCACGTAATATAATCATAAAAACATAATATGAGTTACACCATCATCAAAGTTACTCTTGATGATTATGTAATTTATTCTCATAAAAAAAAAAGTCTCTAATAAAAGTATCACATGATGTATTGCTCTCTCCCTTTGTTAAACAAATAACCTACCTCCTACAAACAACTTCACCATCAATTCCACTTGCACAGCAAAAAAAAAAAAAAAACAAAGATTTTGTGAGCATAGAAATTGAGGACAGAAAACAATACAAACACATAGACATGCACACAATAAATAAATAAAAAGTTAATAAAATATATAATAGGACGCATTATTGACATACTTGTACAACTAACAGTGGATCTAGTGAGTGATGGAAGGGTGGCGAAAGCAAAATGACAGTGCTAGCCGGTGGTAAAAGGGGGTTGATGGTGCACTATTCCTGTTGTCACCAGCAACATAGGTGGCAAAAGAAAATGCTCACTGACATTGGGTGTGAGTGGTTGGGTTGGGTGGTGGTAGACGGCATCGTTATGTGTGGATAGCGTCACAGGGGTAAGTCAATGGTGCCGTCGATGGGGTGCTCATTGCCGTCACAATCGTGGGGGCAGCCACAGACTTGCTGGGGTTCAATAGAAGGAGGAAAGGCTCTATTTATTTTTCAGGTTTCATAATATGAGAGTGATACATGAGAGATTAGAATTAGATAAGTTATCACATGTTTGGAATAAGAATTGAGGATAAAACATATTGGGGCAAATTACTAACCAAACAAAACTTGTAAGGGGAAAAATATAAAATTAAAAATATTGACAACTAAGTGTCTAGATGGGTTAAATTGAACAAATTGCAACTTTGGATTGGGCCACTTAGGAAGGGTGTGAAACCCCTTGATTTGGGAAGGGTTCCATAGAATCCACCATAATAAGATTGTTGTCTTATGATTTGGTTGTTATGTGCCTAAATTCTAAAAATAATCTCTTCATGTGCAAAAGTAAAACCGCATACATTTATTCTCAAGTAAATACTCACTTTAGTCTATAAAATTGTATACATGAGTCATTTTGGTCTTTAATTTAGAAATTAACTTTTTATTCTCTAAAGTTGCAAAATGTGAGTCATGTTAGTCACTGACTCCATTTCTGTTATCGTCATGTTTTAACTTGTGTCACATTAAATGACATGATGACATTCTACGTAACCTTTGAGGTTATATCGATGAAAAATAAATTTAAATCAGTCCATTTAGGTGACATTTTTGTTACTATCCCACTTGATTCACATAGTCTTTTTGATACATTTTTAGAAACTTCAAGAATCAGGAACTACTTTGAGCATATTCTTCATCTATGTCACCTTAAAGGCTATGTGGAATGTCACCATGTCATTTGAAATGATACATCAATGAAAGGCTCCATCCCTTATGCATCTTGAATCTAATGAATTAGATTGGATGGTGTATAGGTGCAACTAGCATTTATGATACATTGTAAAATCTCTCACTCTCTTCGCTCTCTCTCGCCTTTCCTTCCTCCCAAACCACCCACCCCCCAACCTTCCCCCATCCTCCCTTAGACCCTCCTCTTTGCCGTCCATTATGGAGTCGCCGACCACCACTACCACTCGATTTTTGTGCCCAACCCACACCATCTCTAGTGATGGTCGGCCTTCATGCCCCCGCGGTGGTCATCGGATCACCAAATGATGGAGCTATCAGATCTGACAGAGAAGAAGGAAGGCGGTGACGGTGGTGACTCTATGAGGAAGGGGTGCCCAACCAAATGCACGCCATGTAGCCACGTCATATAGTGTAGGCCGTGTAGGAGGATGACTGGCCTACCCTCGTGAATGTCACACCACCACTGGAGAAAGACCACCGCTGCTACTCGTAGGAGGATAAGTGGCTCGCTCGAGGCGCCAACCATTGCTATTGGAGGTTGCACTACCGTCGTCGTGAATGTTGTAGCATAGGAAGAAAAGGGTGTTACTATAGTGTATCATAACTAATTAGAGTATTGATACATCATCGATTTTTACCCTTAGATCACCCAGGTACGTGGTACACCATTCCTAAGACGGTGTACATTAAAACGCGCCTCAACAAAAACATTACGACATAGTAATAGAAATGAAGTCAAAAACTAATATGACCAATGTTTTGCAATTTCAATAACTAAAATATTAATTTTTAAATTTTAGGACCAAAGTGACTCACGCTTGAAACTTCAAAGTTTAAAGTAAACATTTATTCATTTATCCTCTTAAGATCCCATCAAATGAGTGTCTTATGCACTAAGATGTCGTGGTTCATAATTTTTAAATTATATATTGTTCCGATCTATTTTCTAACTTTTAAAGATATCTCACTAGTTCGAGCTCTTCATGGAGCCATAGCTTCGGTGGAGAATTTGTAAGGAACTTCAACACTTAAGTCAAAATATATTCCACTCATTTTCAAGTAAAAGAATCAATTACTTATCTTGACCTCTAATAAAATTCTCTATTTATAATCAAATCAACTCCCAAAAGATTAGGGGCGAATAAAATTGCTTTTTCTCTTCCCCAGAGACTTTGATTTTCTCCAATTTTCAAAAGGATTCTCTAGTCAAGTACTAATTGTTGAGACTATCTAGGTCTCTCCAATTTCCAATTCAAAGTATGCTCCATGCCTTTGACCCCATAAGTTAATGGACTTCTATAATATGAAGAAATGGTTCTCTGTGCGTTATATATATAGAGTTTAATTTTTATGCATTAACAGTGTATTGTCAATCAATAGAAATAGGGAAAAATGAGAAATTATGATGAATTGCTCATTATAATGGGTAATTATTTATATGAATTAACACTTTCTATTATTTTTATTGACTGACATTTAAATTAAATTCATATATATATATATATATAGTGTTAATTCAATTTTTTGTTTTTGTAACTACAATTATTTCCAAACTGCTGTGGTTGTCCCTAATGTGCAGGTACAGGGTTAGATCAATGTGAGTAACACCGAATTTCTTCAAGATAACTTCACCAGGATCACTCCAAGGAACAGAGAGCTGATTGCTGCCACTTGGGAAGGAACTTGGACCCAGCGCATTCACGCTTGGCAGGGGAAGACACCCGAGAGCCCTCTCCAGATGGTGCTGCAGGCCTTGACCAGATTGAGGGGTTATATGCGAGCTCTAGCAAAGGAAGTCGAGGACCAAAGCGTGGAGGAGCTGCTGGAGCAGTGGTTAGCGCCGCCGCCAGGGAGTTTCAAAATAAATGTGGACGGTGCGATGTTCTCGGCGAAGAACGTGTATGGCATCGGTGTAGTCATTCACGACAGCAACGGGAGGTTCGTGGCAGCATCAGTGAAGAAATTTCCTGGAAGCTCAGATGCGTTGAGAGTAGAATCCATGGCTGCAAAGGAAGGGCTGGAACTTGCAAGGCAATTGGGGATTAGGGTTGCTATCTTAGTGGGAGATTCCAAAATAGTTACGGAAAGTTTTGAGGGGGAGCCCAGGACTTGTCTCACGATGGAGTTATAGTATCAGATGCATACAATATAGCCTCTAGTTTAAGCTTTTTCAAGGCCAATACATTCTTATGTGTTGTAACATGGTGGCTTATAAATCAGCTGAATTAGCAAGGCCTAGGAATAATCAAATATGGACAAGTGAGGCCTTGCTTTTATTTGTGATATTCTTGTCTCTGAGGCTGGTTTGTAAATAAATTCATATTCCCTATAAAAAAAGGGGGTAAATAAACAAAATAAATAGTATTTTAAATAAGTAATAATTATGTAATAAAAACTTAAAAAACATTTAAGTATGATTATTAATAAAAGATAAGAAATATTTGCGTAATTGCATTATATTGAAATATTTCATCTTTAATTAAACATAATACAATTTATTACTTATATTTTAAAATTTTGTCTAGTAATTAATAGTAATAATTTTGAAAAATCAAAAATTAAAATAACAAAGTAGGAATTCTCATATGCATGTGATGCCTTTGTAATCTACTAGTAAATCGACAGTTGCTTTTCTATCTTTAAATAATTGTATTCATCTTTACATATTTACTAGAATGATTAATAAGATGTATTTAGATTTCATCTTTTTATTTTTTAGATAGTTAAATATGTAACTAATTAATAATAATAAATATAATAGTAACACATACTTATAGTTACTATTATAATGGAGATTCTTACTTTTATACGTGGTTGTTAAACTCTAATATTGACATGTAAACTTATACTAGTTTTTGTTTCCAAATTGGGATAACTCACTTAAAAAAGCGGACCTGGATAAATTTGGATAAACTCTATTAAGCTTATGAATTCACTATTTTTGTTAAAATTTTGTCTGCCAAATACCAACATACAGTAGTTTACAAGCAGGCAGTAGCACTTTAAATTAGGACTCTTAAAATTAAAATGCTTGACATATTAATGTCTTAGCTTACCTTGTTTTGATTTTTAACATCATAAAATTGTTATGTGTCATGCTATCCATGGTTTTAATTCATAGTTTTATATTTTATAACTTGTATTGCTTTATAATGGTGTTGCAAGTAAGATATTAAATATCATATGCAGTTTACACTTTTACTTGATCATGGAACACCAACTCGGTTTTTTTGGGGGGAAAGGGGGGGGGGGGGAACGGATAAAAGCACCAACATTTTTTTTTTTTTGGTCGTGGATAAAAACACCAACTCTAGGTTTGAATCTTCCCTATGTAAATTCAACTGTTTTATGGTGGATGATACATTGGTGCAGGAATGTTTGGGAGTTACGTTAGTCCTGTATAAAAAATGATCTATCAGAATAGATGTCAACCATTGGATCGAATTTTTTCGGAATCTAATGGTTAGTATTGAAGATGTTTTTAGTAAGTGAGAAATCAATTTAAAGTATTGCTTTTGTGACTATTTGCAAAGAAACCCTTAGGATTTGATGGTCGTAGGTGCAGCAGCTATATGCGCAACGACAGTGGTCCGTGATAACACTGGTGGCAGTGCAGCGACCTTGACGACGGCATTTTGTGGTGACAACGACGGTGCAATGGTCCCCTCTCTTTCCCTTCCACTAGAAGACAACAAAACTAAACCACCGCCGCTGTAACTTCACAGACCGCCGCCGCACCCACTGACTTCGCATCGCCAGTTCATGCTAGAGCCGTCGCTGGTTGCCTCCTTTGTTTCCTGTGCTCTCAACTGACCCCTCGGCTCCACATAATTTCTGCGCATCGGTGGTGTGTTAACATTGATGCGGATTTGCTATGGCACAAGAAGGTTGACGACGTCGACAGTGGTTGGCCGTGCGAGGGTTATTCTCTATGGCATGACGAGGTTGACAAGTTTATGTATTTGAACTGAGTTTTTTGGGAGATAGATTCCTCTTGTGATTACGATTTTTGAATATATTTGTGTTGGTTGGCAGTTTGCTAATAAGCTACAAGGTCATGGGAGGTATTTCTGGGAAAGTGGAGGAAGGTATTTCTATGGCAAAAGGGATACCTCGCAGATGGCTTTGCCTCTGGCAATCAAAAGCAACTAAGGGGAAAGCCTCTATTTGCAAAAAAAGAAAATAAGACACCCTTTTTACAAATAAAATAACACACATTTTAACTCGGGATTAACGTTGGTCCCAAACCTTCCCGAACCAAGGTAACATCCACCTTGTTTTATACTCGTTTTGACACTTCATAAACACATGTGGCCCAAAAAGAGTTCGATACATAAGAAGACTAAAATCAGCTCTTCCCACGGAAGAGCTAATGAGTTGTCTGTTCGACTCCTAGGGGTCAAAGTACTGTTCCCCCTCCCTCCATGACCAAAATAAATAAATAAATAATCAACTCTTACCGTACAAGTTTGCTATTTTTAATTTTTGCCCTATAAGTGAGAGAAGTATTTTTATATAAGAGGTGATCGAAATAAATCTTAAACTTAGCCATATAATTATATATAGATACTTAAAATTAAAAATTATTTAAAAATTACATATAATCACATATAATCACTTCAAAATTTCATATAACTTTATATTTTAACTTTAAATATTCACATGAAATTTATTCATCAACATTCACCCCTCTCATTTTTACAATTAACCACTCTTTTCACTTACTTTCTTTCCATGTTATGAAAAGTTGAAAACCAAAGCAGAGATCTAATCAGTAGCACTTCCAGATCTTGATTAATCAACTAACATGATGGCTCAACCAAAGTTAAACAGGAGAAGATAATAAGGAGCGATCGGACCATAAACATAGTTCACTGTCTACTTAGTTGAACTAGCTGGTCCCGTCCGGTTTATAGAGGATTGATCTAAACTATCTATCCCGACTTCCTGGGAAAGTAAAAGGAGGAAAGCAACAGTCCAAAATGCACCGTGCAAATAGCATCATAAGCCCAAATGCTTACTTACACATTCCTATTTATGTGGCTTCACACAAATTGACATATTTAAAATCAGAAGAGGAAAAGAGCAGGTAGAGTGACCAGAATATTACAACACAACTAACTACTGGTGGCCCTCATATAAACGTAATATATAGCACTTTTGGAGCACAACTGAATGAATACACATATATGAACATCAAGTCAAATCAGTTGATTATCATTTAGATGCCTTGTGGCCTTGCCCTTTGGTCTGACTAGCAGCTGCAGACATCACACGTAAGCGGCGAGCAATTTCTGTGAAGGATGGCCTGCCAGCAGGGTTAGGCGCCCAACACTGCTCCATTAGTGTTCTCCACTCTAAATCACAATAACTGGGGATTGTAGGCCTCAATGTGTTATTCACAATACCTCCTGCATGAAGCGTGCAAGTCAGTGAGATACGAGAAGGAAAAAAGAATTTCTATTTTTTTTTTTTGGGGTTTTTTTTTCCCTTTTGTGAATGAGTGTGGAAAAATAGATAATATTAGCTCCAAAAAGGCTAAACAAATTATTACTGGAAAACATTCAGAAATTGAAAATGCAGCTAACCAAGGGCAACGTGATCTATGTAAACAATCTGAAACTCCAACTTACTTTTTATTTTAAAAACATATCTCAATCATTCTTTAATTTATACATAAAATCAATGGTCTGCTGCGGCTGCCTCATCAACTAGTGTGAGATGTCATGCGAAACTTATACAATTTACAGATGCCTCAAGAAACTTACAATATACCAAGAAGCAGTAAAAAAAAAATACGAAATAAATAAATAAATCAAATGCTATAATTATAATTGGAAAATAAGGTGGTTGAGCTTGTCCAATGGGTTTCTGCTATGTGGATTATGTTTTCTTCAGTCTGTGTAGGGTGTTTCAGTAATTTATTGACTCGGTCTTGAAGTAGTCTATTTAGATTAGTATACACCTGGAGTGTTCTAACTTGATTGCTAGCAGCCGTTATTGGCCTAGGTCTTCAGATGTTACACATTTGAGCTGTTTTAAAATAAATTAATTAAGACAGTGTACCCAGATTATTAAGAGATTTTCATAAAAGCTCTAACAATGCAGTGAAAGTTCCATTGAAGCAAACTAGAGCCTTAGAAAGGTGCAAGAGTACTTGAGTCCAAGCAGAAAGTAACTGAAGTTACAGAAAGAAAAGGACTGTACCTATGATTGCACCATAGTGCATATTAGCATATGGCTCTTCACCAGTAAGAATCTCCCATAATACAATGCCAAAAGAGAACACATCAACCTAAAGATTTGTCATGATAGCATCAGTAATCAATGGTCGCAAGGAATATTAAAGTTCCCAAACAATAGATATAAGGAGAGAATTTAAAATATAATAATCCCAAATTGCACAAAACAAAATTTGTTATAGTTTTCTAAGTTGAGGTGAGACATATTAGAAGTCAACAAAGTCTAATGAAATGCAACATAAAATGCAATAAGTTTCAAATATGAACGGTAAAAACAAAAGTATGCAGCAATACAAAGAAAGGAAAAATAGAAGAGGGTAAGGGAGAAGAATAGTCCTCCCAAATAGTAGGAGAAGATTTTACGCTGGTAAGAAATTTTCAAAATCTAGTAATAATCCTCCCAATTTCAATATCTAATAGAAGGTGTACACTAATCAATTTGTTGGTTATTTTCTTATTCATCTTTACCATGCTCTAGTGATTCTAATTGTCCATTGTGGATGAGAAATTTTACCTTTTCTGAAACCTTATTGCTGCTACCATTGAGCAACTCCGGTGCCATCCAAGGTAGAGTTCCCCGCACACCACCGGAAACCAGGGTATTTCGTTTGATTTTTGACAGGCCAAAATCGCCAACCTGGTGAAAAGGCAGAAAAGCAAGCTTCTTAGCTTTGTCAACACTAATGAGAAATTACAGAATGGATAATCCCCAAATTCCCTACATAAATACCTTGCATATTGGCCTTAAAGGATCCTTTAAGTTCACAAGCAAATTGTCACATTTCAAGTCAAAATGCACAATATTTTTTGAGTGTAAATATTCCATTCCAAAAGCAGCATCCATAGCAATTATCAGCCTCTTGCGACGATCAAGATACCTGGAACCAAGATCATGAAAAATCCCCCAGGAAAATATGACATGTACCCCCCCTCTCAACATTTTTCTTGCTGACAAAATAATTAATATTATCTAAGGATTATAATATTAGCTACTTGTGAAAGCTATATTAACAAGTAGCAAAATGTCGGGGCTTTGATTGAGAATAAGCCAGTTAATAGGAATCAATCGCTCAGGATGGGTGCATTACCTATCCTTACGAAGTAAAACATGCCTAAGAGAACCATCCACCATGTACTCTGTAACAGTGGCTAATGTTGCTCCCGGTCCATCCTGAACTACACCATAAAATGCCACCACATTTGGATGGTGAAGCTTGGAAAGTATGTCAGCTTCCCGCCAGAACTCTACAGTCTGAGTGAAAATGAATATCATCAATGGAGGGAAGGAGGGCCTATAAGAAGGCATATTGTAGCATGACAAAAACATTTTACTAAAAACATGAGAAAGGACAAAGAAACAGAAATCAATGCATGTGATTCATAGGCAAGTTACCAGTCTCTCTTGTTCAGAAGATCGACCAGCGAAGCAGCTTTTCTTTATTCTTTTAATTGCAACATCTGATCCCCGCCATTTTCCATGATACACAGTCCCAAAGGTACCAGAACCCAGTTCTCGCAGCTCTTCAAGATCTTCATTCTTTATAAGCTGCCATGTGCATCAGAAATACGTGAATGAATTTAAATTCTAAAATGGCATTACAAAAAAAAAAAGGCCATTCAGCGAACATGCCATCATTTTATACAGATCTTCAAGCCATCATCACAGATACCAAATTTGTAAAGAAAATGCATGCTTCCTGGCAAAGCGCATATATGTCAATTGTCCTTTTGAACAATGAACTGACAGAGCATCAAAGTAGTTAATTAAGGGAAAAAAATAAAAATAAAAAAATCCTACCAGAACATAATTTCTCCTTTAAATTCTGGACAAGCTGATACTACAAGTATATGATCAAATTTTAGACAATAATCCATTCATGAAAAGATAGAATGTAATTAACTTTCCATGATGAGAAAGATGTAATTTTGCAAAATTAAAGTGATAATGAAAAAATGAGCTTTACTTGGCCGACAAGTTGGATTCAAAATTTCTACAATGGGAAATACAAAATAATTAGTTTCTGCAGAGAAGGCAGATATAACATAACAGAACTGAAGAACTATGATAGATTTAAGCATGATACCTGCAAAGTACTGATGTCAAAACTCCCCATAAAAGGATCTTGTGGAGGTAAAGCTGCATTCCTTGTCTCATTCTTGCCATCCTAAATTCAGTAGGTTACAAGAATAGTCATCAGAAAAAGCTTAAGTTTGCGGGTTCTTTAGATAGATAACCATCATAAGCATACCTGATATTCAGAGTCCTGTGGTCTTATGTTTTCCATCATGACATCCTTCTTATTTTCATTGTCCTTAATTTGGGAATGGTCATATCTTTTGAGAAAAACAATGGTATCAGTTCCAGTTGTCACAGGTAAGTTTTTCTGATTTTCTTCACCAAAATTTGGGTGGGATTCCTTATGTCCTGCTAAAACACCATCTGCTGGTAGGGGAGCAGATTGCTGAGAATTACCATCACCTTCTTGAACTTTTATTTGGCCAGATGGAAAACCAAGATCCTGATCAATTAGAGATGCATTATCAAACCCCTCCTGGGCCAACTTCTGAAAATATGACCAATGTTTAGGCTCATGATTGTCCATGTTTAAGCTCAAACCCGCTCTATCTGCTGGTAATGGACCAATGGTTGAGGAATCTTCAGAAAGTATTGCTTTGGAGAACATATCATAAAGGAAATCACGGGGAAACCTGTCATCAATATCAATCAGAATGTCACCCTGAGCTGGTACAGATTTAGCATCTGGGGGAAAATCTTGACAAATTTCTTGGTTTGTGTTTCTGGCTAAAGCAAACGGCTGTGCTTGGACCTTAGTATCATTATTGGATTCTCTGGTAGAAACCTCACCCAAATTAAGGTCTGGTAGTTTGTATGCTGTATTCTCATTGTGTACAACAGAAGGAACCTGGCGAAATGCAAGATGTTCAATCCTGTTAGTTTCATCAACAACAAGAAGGTTATGGCTATCTATGGTGTGATTGTTTTCATTTTCAGAACTATGGACCTGATCCTCATTTCTGGAAACTTTGTTATCTGCTAATACCTGCTTCAACTCAGAGTCCACAAGCTGTGATAACTTTGAGTTCACCTGACTTGTTCCATCAGGCAACTGTTTGAACTTCTGTAGCTGGAAAGACCCATCATCAATGGTATGGCCATCTACATGCACGGGTTTTGCTGCTGAGCTGGACACTGCGTTCAGATTTGACAGATTCCCATCATGTGATATGTCACTGAATTCTTTGACTGAATTCTTCTGGTTGAAGTCAGAAAGTAAATCCGACATGAGTAAATGAGAACCATATGCATCATCCGACTTTGTAGATCGGTTCAGCGAATCTGCCTGCTCTCTGGGAATTCTCTCTGAATAATAGACTCTGCTGGGAAGTGGAGGTGGTTCAAGACAACTGAAATCAATCACACTGGACTCAGCATCTACATGAGCTTGAGTGAATGCATCAGTAGATGCAGTATAAAGGTCATCTTCACCACATTTAGAAGTCTGTGCAGGATTCATGGTACTAAACAATGAAGAGGCCTCTTCAGGCTGCTGGTTCTTACCCTTGTTTTTTGATGGCAGTGCAGGATGATGCCCTTCTGGTTCTGCAGCTGTAACTGTAACTGATGGCTCAGAAAAATTACCTTGCAAATTTCCCTCCAATGGTTGCAAAGGATGCGGTGCTTCCAGGGAGAAAACTCTTCCAGGGTCATTGCCTGTATGAATGAAACTATCACCGTTTCTCTTGACCTGCATTGCTGGCATATCTGAATTTTGTACTTGCAACTCACTAGATGCTTGGCCTTCATTCACAATTCCTTGGTTAACAAGACCATGAGTAGGCACAGAAACTGGAATCCCTCCAAGACCACGAGCAGAGTTGTTAGAAGCATCACGAACATGGCATACTGGATATTGACTAGTTTCTCCATGGTGAATGATCTGGTCATCATAAAACAGTGGATAATTTTCATATGTATTCGATGAGGTTGGTAGCATTGGTTGTGAAAACTGAATTGTTGATGATGAGTTAAAATTGCCTGCCAAGGAAGAACTGCTGATGGCAAATGATTCCCCTAGAATTCTGTTGGTCTCCCTCTCAATATTTTGTCCATCCAATTCGTGTATATTATTAGTAGAACTGCTTGCACCATGAAGGATAGAGCTGTTTCTTGATCCCAAGTCCATGCCATTAACAGCAACTACATACTGGATTTCAGCATCACCATCAATGCTACCTAGACCAAACTGAGTATCATCCAAATCATTTATAGAAAACAGAAACATCCTAAGCTTTAGTGATCCTCTTCTGCTTTGTAGATCATGACATTCCTCCATCATATTCCGCAGATCCTCGTCAGATGAGACTGAGACTAAGGCATCAAGATCTTCCCCAGGGAGCTGATACTTTATTACATGAACTTCATTATAGATTGATGATGTTTTCTGCATAAGCTCTTGCCAACTTATGTTCTTTCTTATACTAATAATACGTGTTTCACCCCCAACATATCTAAGCTTTCCATCACTGGGCCGTGGTAATATTCTACCACCAAAGCTACAGAGAACCTTCATCTTCATTGATGAGCTGTCAGAAGCCCCAGAAGAGGCAATACCATGAAGGACTCGGTTATTGTCTTGATTAGATGAAGTTCTAGGAATTGATCTAGCTGAACCATAATTACTTCTGTCCTGTTGCACAGAAGAGTTCCTTCTGTCGAACTCTTTTGGACCTTTTTCAACTTTTGTGAGCACAGAAATATCTGACCCACTTTCAGATCCTGTATGGCCTAAAATGCCTTTCAATTCCATATACCCTGTTGAATAATTCGGATCACCCACAACATTTGGAAAGACAGGCTTTCTAAGATTCACCCTATCTCTCATAAATTCAAGAGCAAATTCCTCTCCAGTCTGTATGGAGTAATTAAGTACAGGTTTATTTTCTGACATATTAAAGGCAGAAGGTCGTGCATTAATATGCATGCCATCAAGATGGTCCTGCAGGACTGACTGAGAAGCAGGATGGAATTCCTCATTTCGAGGATCCATGGTATTGTATTGATGTTTCTGCATTCCCAGATGTCTAATCAAAGCATCATTTGAAAAGTTAAATGCTGGGATTTACTGTGATACCAAAGAGCTGGAAAACGCTTCATGTAGAAGTAATGCACCAAATACTGCAAATTCAATTTCCAAATCTCAGAGACAGGGCTATTAACAACTCCATAAGTTTGAACACTCTAACCATATCCAATGAATAGGAAAGAAGGTTTACAAGCTCTGCAGTTCATGTAACCATAATCGACACTTGAAGAAGCTTTCACCATCACAAGAACTTTCACAGCCAACTACTTTGTTCAATGATCAAGCTACCTTCAAAATATGTCAAATTGTCAACCTGTGTGCATTTTGAAACTTAGGAACTGCTTAGCATATGAGATGTAACAAAAGATAGAAATAACTACATTATTAGAACAGATACAAAGTAAAAGATCACAATAATTATACCCGATAAAAAGGCAATTGGAAAAATATATCACCAACAGTGCAGCTACTAGAATTGTCATGATATTGTATGCACCATATACCATCAGCACTTTGTTTACATAATAGTCTCAATTTCATTTACCTGCCACCGGTGAAAAAGAAAATATAGTCTTGGCCACTTATAATTGCTTGAAGAATATCAAATCTCATGAAAATCACTCTCTAGAAGTCTTATGGCTGCGGATACCATAGAATCATAGGTCTAAGATTTTCTCTTCATGGTCTTCATTTTGTTAGTAATCAGATAGTAGATTCTGGTCATACGATAAACAAGTTTTCTATCATGTACATATTTATTTCAACCTCTAGTTAATTCCTTAACTATATCTGCTGCTGATTACTGACATTAAGCACTTAAGAATACTAAAAGGACATATAAAATGGATCACAGGATATATAAAACCCATATGTAAGATCACTTTAATCAACTCTCCCAGGATTATGTAAGCCAAAGATTATCAAACTTGGGTCCTGACTCTAATCTTCCACCACCAAAACACAGCATAGATAATCATGAATTCATGATCGCACAAATCAAGTTTGATCCAACTGACTGAAAAAGATATCAATAAGAAAAGTTAGAAACACGGCCGAATCAAGAAAAAAGATGAAAAATAATCAACTAAATACCCGATTAATGATTGTTTTGAGCTTCAGATAGGTATGGCTCAAGAGGGTCTAAGAGGAAGAGCCATGGCTCGTATCTGGAAAAGGACAAAAATCTATGTGGGGAAGAAAGCCAAAAGGAATCCAACTTTATCTACCCGCATCTTTTCAATTTTTTTTTTCAGACAATCTGAATCTACTTCTACTTTACTTCAATGATCCTATTGAAACAAACCGACTTGACCACACACTCTCTCTCTTCTTTTTCTCTCTCTAATCTGTGGATTGTAGAACTTGTTTGTGTCCGGTTCAGTTTAAGTTTCGGAATAAAAATAGTTGCGTCATCGAATAGTCAAATGGGTGAAGCAACCAAGTCCAACAGTGGTAAGTCCCTAAGTTAGCCCTTCTTTCTTCTAGTATTCTTACCGCCACTGTGCGCTAATCGTTAACTACGTGTCGGTTATGCAACAAGACAAAGGAATGCTGTTATTAATAATTATGAAGGAAGCTATAATTTAAATTTTTATATTTAAAATAAATTAATAAATTATAAAATTAAATTTATTTATATTATTTAAAATATATATAAAAATAAATTAAATTCTTTATCTTAAATATTTTACTCTTCATTAATAAAATATCATGATGTTAACTATCATGCAAAATACACAAAACAGGTTCAAATTTAGTCAACATAACAATAGGTAACACCCACAACCCCAAATCATGATCGAGCCCAGTCCTCATAGTGCGGTGCAAAACTCGAACACGTTCCAAGCCATGACAGCACCAAATCTATGCAAATTGAAAAAGGGGTAAAAAAATAAAGCGACCCCACTTCAATTTACCATCAAAAGATTGATTCTTTATGCTCTTAGCAACGATCACAGAAGCATTACACTACAACAACACAGTGGCAGAACCAATAGACTCATTAATTTCCTCAAGGAAGGGAAGAAGACGTTTTTGCTTACATGGTGGATCTTCTTTATGGTCACCGTGGCAGGCTAAGGTTCAAGGAAAGAAAAAAGGAAAATATTCTATAAAGTCAAAGATAATTTTAGTATATTACTTTTTAATAACAGTTTAATTAAGTTAAAAATTATAAATTAGACTTATTTTACTCTAATTTACTTTTAAATTTTTTTAAAAAATTAAATTTTATTTAAATTTTAATTTCATACTATTAGTTGATTTTAAATCGAGAAATTAAATTTAATTTTTTGAATAAATTTAATTATAAGGCTTTTCAAACAAATTGGAACATAAATTCAATGGTTGATATTGCATAAATATTAACATGGTCCACACATTATTTACAGCTTATTTGGAGTGATAAAATAAAATGAAGTTAAATTCAATTTTATTAATAATTAAATTTAATTTTATTGGTAATTGAGCTCTTATGTTTAAAATAAATTAATAAATTATATAATTGAATTTATTTATATTATTTAAAATATATATAAAAATAAAATAACTTTTTTATTTTAACTATTTTGATATTTATTAATTGATAAAAAAAAGAAAAATATTAATTAAATTGAAGATATTTTAAATATTTTATTTTTAATATTAATTTTAATTAGATCAATTTTAATCTTATTTATTTTTTATCTTTTTAAAAGATTTGAATTTTTTTAAAATTTTAATTTTATATTATTAATTCATACTAAATTATGAAATTGAATTCAATTTTTTGATTGAATTCAAGCTTTCCAAATATGCTACAGAACATAGATAGATACTCCTCATCAGCTTACCCAAAATTTAGAGCAAAATTAGATTTACCTAAATGCCCTCACTAGCCAGTTCTCCCCGGAAAGCCGCTGCCACCTTGCTCCTCACTTCTCAGCCCTGGAACCACGGCCACCGTATTCGTCCCCAGACTCGGCCTAGCCTGACCACCGCGCACCCCACCTTCGAACCTCCACCGCGGACAGCAACTGCGGCTCTCAACCCCTAACCCGGCCATCGCCTGGACGCACCGCCGTCATCTCAACAACACAGGCATCTCTGCCCACCCCTCACGCCTTAGCAGCAGTCTTCCCCAGCACAGCCACCGCGCCGTAAAACCACCTCAACCAAGCCTCGAATTCATCCTCGTCGGCCCCATTACCGTCCTTCGACCGCCGCTACATCGGAGCTCCACCACCGTGCTTCACCACCACCACCTATGAAGCCCCACCTCCTGCAACCCGTAAATTATTTTTAAAATGTCATTACTCCAAACGCATTCATAAAAGCTTTCCTTCAGTATTTCAAATTCGATCCATCAATACCCCATTTTTTGTTCAAGCTGATCCATCAAAAAGAAAAAACGTTGACAATACTCTAATTTACTAATTTAGTACGCCACAAGACTGTTGAAAAGCTTTTTTTTTTCTTTGGGAAAACGGTCGAAGGAAAAAACGAGAAGAATAAACATTAGTGAAAACGCATTATAAAAAAGTTAGTTTGGTTTAATATTTTGGATAAGATTTTTTGAAAAATTTTTTTTTAAAAAAAGGTTTTTAGAAGTGTTATTTTTAAAAAAATAATTTTTATTTGATTTAAATATATCAAAAATAAATTTAGGTAAATAAATTTTATTTGAATAGAATAAAATAAAATTATTTTTTATTATTGATGTAAGAGTAATAATAAGATTAATTTTTATAAGGCCTTTTTTTAAATTGAAATGTAATCTTAAAAATATTTTTTTTAAAATTTTTTTTAAAATTTTAAAAAATTTTAAAATATAAAAAATTAAATTAAATATTATTATTTATTATATAAAATTATTTTTTTTTTTCTAAAAAAGTTTTTAGTAGATGTAACTGCAATACAGGCGTGCCCAAAATCTTTCCTTCAGTTATTTCAAATTCATTCCATCAATACCCTATTTTTTTTTCAAGCTGATCCATAAAAAAAAAAAAAAAAAAAAAAAACTTTGACAATACTAAAATTTACTAATTTACGTATGCCAGAAGCCCACAAGACTCTTGAAAAGCCTTTTTTGGCGCCCTTTGGGTAAATGGTCGAAGGAAAAGAGAATAGAATAAGCATTCGTGATTAGTCCATGGTATTGGTGTTGGGCTGCGGTCAAACTGGGCCTGGATGGTGGGGCGAGAAGCTCATGGGTTTTCATACAACACAGTCAACGGTTAAGATGAAGCAAAAGAAAAATCCAACGGTCACGATGAAACCACGGTGAGGAATTCAGCTTGGTGAGGTAGGGAGAGAACCCGCTGAATTGATAGACGTCAGTGCGATCGCAAACTGTGGCGGCTCCCAATTGGAAATGATCGGGGAGAAGAAACTTGCGCGACAGGAAAACTACACATATTAAACATTCAGGGGAAATAAACGTAAAACGCAAATCAAATCGTTATTCATTCTGGGAAGGGAAAGTTCTAGAAAGAGAGAGCACGAGTGGGAATCATGGTGCTGTGGGAGATCACACTGGCAACTGCGTACTTTTTGGGTCTGAAGCGAACTTACAGGCTTGCTCTTCGGATTCAGCGCAGGATCATCGTCCCTAAGCACTCTAAGACCCGTCAATTTGTTCGCCGGTACGGTACTCCTTTTTCTTTTTTCTTTTAAATGTTAATCTTTCTCTGTGATTCTTCGTATGCGCTCGTTATTTCTGGTTTATTAGCACGCTCATCCCTTTTTGGCTCTTTACAGTGAGATTGAAAATGTAAGGATGTATGCATTATCGATTTACCTTATTAAAGTGCCACATATGATCATAACTTATCAAAATCCAAGGGGAGATATATCTATATTTTTGGTAATGAGATTAGTATTGCATTTACATCTTTCTCTTTGACATGTACAGCTCCAGAAAGAAACAAAAAATAATAGATGAATAAATAATATGAATGCCCTGTTTCTTCACCCATTGCAATCATCTGGACACTCAGGATTTTGTGGCGTAGTGCAGCAAGCTATATGATTATATCTTTTATCTCCCTTTTACGATCCTTGTGAAGATGAAGAGATACAGTTGGTTACATGCTTTCTGCTGCAAATTATTTGACTATAGCGTTAGTGTATTGGGTTTTATTTTCTGGCCATGAATTTCTGGATACATAGAAACAGCGCCCCACGTTATCTCCGGCATCAATATTAACTTTGCTGAATGCATGCATGTGTTAGTTATGAAGAGTGTTTTTTTTTTGGTCCCTCTTGAAAGTCAAGTCTTCTGCCCCCAAGTAGTTGATGTGCAAATGGAAATGTCATGCTCTTTTGAAAATGATAACTTGCCTGAGTTGTTGGTTCAGATTTGTATGTTTTGAAAATTTTAAACTTCGTGTCGTCTACAATTATGGAAGGTAGCTGTTTCTTAATACATTTTCATGCAAAACTTATTACAATGGAAATTGGGGGAGGTCTGGTAGGAACAGATAGAAATTTGTTGGTATGGAAAAAATGTGATTGCCTATCTAGGGGAAATTGTAATTTACTTTTTTATAGTCAATTTTTGGGATAAGGTTTGATTGTTGTTGGATTCCATTTGTTCATTCTCTTTTTAAAGTGAAGACTGAGGATGGAATTATAAAAAGTGCTGCAAACAGTTTACTTATTTCATACTGATATTTGATAGTATGTTTAGAAAAACTGGCGTGATAAATCCTGCTTAGTACTGGAAAAATGCAAGTAAGGTGTGATCTTGTATTCACATTTTTGTTTTTGCATCTATCCATTTATTAGTTTCCTCCTGGCCTTTTTCTGGTTGCTAAGCATCCAAAATTTCAAAGTATAACCAGTTAGATATGAGATGCAATGAAATTTTAGAGTGAACAATTTAGTATTTGTCTTCTAAGAATGTATAATACATGAGGTCACCCATAAGCATTAGTATTTGCTAATATCCTGCACTAGGATCCTGTTCACTAAGCATGGTTTCTTAGTTTTATCTGACTAGAAAATCTTTGGCATGTTGTAATTGTGTATCTTTCCTTTTTCCCTTTTTTGTCTATGCTTTGCAATATCAAATTTATATGTTTGTGTTAGTAGCTATTAGCTGTGCTATAATACAAATTCTTTATTGGCCTTCATGTTTTGGCATTTGGCAGACGAACTCGTGCTGTATTTGATGTAGCAATCAAATTTCATCAGAACATTAAAAAAAGAGACATTGAAGTGGGTCGGAATTTGGGGAGCTTTGTTATGCGTTGGCTAAATCGAATGAAGCCATCAGCTCCGATTCGTGGTGGATTACCCAGCAATGGTGCTAGCTCAAGTTTAAGAATGACACAGCATACAGCTGGCACTTCCAACTACAAACATCTAGGTTACTATAGACTATTTAAGAGGGACTCCGATACGCATTTACCTTCCCCATCATCACATATATGGCCAAAGTCTTTCCCCACCATTGCAAGGATGATACGACCACCAAGTCTTGCTGGGACTACCAACCATTGCCGGCGCCTCAGCAACAATGCTCATGATATTTTTAGAACGAACTATAGAGTAAATTGGTCAGATGGAGTTATTAGGAAGGACATCATGCAATGGATGCTGCAAAACTAACGGTCAATTTCTTTTCTAGGGGCTTCTCGTAACGGTTCTTGACCTCGGGGAAACAGATCGGGGATAATGATATTTTTTTCTGTTTGGACTTTTTATAGGCTGTTGAGCTTCCTTTTGAAGAACATTTGTAGTTTTAATTTAAAGAACTAGCAGTTGACACCAGAGATAATCATCCTGTTAATTAATAATAGTGAACATTTTGTATCTCTGGTACTAGACTCTTTCAAAATATGCTCTGTTTCTACCAGCTTTAGTTTATGCAATTTGCAGCCTGATTTTTTGTGATCTATCAACTGGATTAGTCAAACCATGAATATGCAAGCCTGTCTGCAGCAATATCTCTGTATGATAATTGGACATCCATGTTGAGTGCTATCCGAGTCGCAAGAGTTAGCTTTTGCTTTTTGGTTCACATGTTAATGTGAATTGATTTGATTTATAGCAAGTTGATATGTTAAGGAATAATGCGAGGTACGCATTTCTGAAGGAGTATCATTTTAAAAACAAACAAAAACATTTCACATCTGTCGGTATGTAAAAAGTTGAGGTGGATCTAGTTATAATTACATAGTAAAGAGTGCATAGTTACAATTGCATCGCAAAAAGTGTAGAGTGCTTAGTGTTTATGTTAGAGAAATTCTTAGGTGCTTCTAGAGCGTAACGTAAATTGTACTCAAAGTCAATAATAAAATGATATTTTCAATAAAAATATAAGTTGGCAGTGGATCTTATCTTGAATAATTATTCTATTATTGGCTATGAGCACATTCTTAGGTGCTCCATAAACACTCAAGAATTTCTTGTTTATATTGTGCATTGAGGTTGTTTTATGTAATGGAACATTACTCCAGAAACAAAGAAATCATGGTGTTTTTGGCTTTAATTTTGCTCCTAAGTTAGAATGCGATAATATTTGACCTGATAACTAAAGGACAAAGCTTGATCCGGTATAATGTGTATATTCCAAATCAAATTGTCGCAATTTGTAGCTTATTTTAAGATCTGATTAATCTTTTAGCTTTTGCAAGCGATTGTTGCATATTAATATTATAATTATTTTTTAGAGTAAAATATATTCTATATTTTACCAGGTGTATTTATTTCATGGCCCTTTTCTTCAACTTTTAAAATACATAGAAGAAAAACCAAAAAGGTGTTAGTCTAAGTGGGATGAGCTCAGATTCTTTAAACATGAGGGCTTGAATTCGATTATGAGACACAGTTGAGAAGGGTATTGTTTAGGCACTTGACCATATCTCGAGAAATTAGTCTCTAACTTATTGGATGAAAGAATACTCTGAGAAATTTAAAAAAAAATGCACACTCTTGTCCTTTCAAATATGAAAATGTGATAATTTATTTATTTTTATTTTTTCTGTTGAATCTATGTTATGTAATTCTTACTTTTTCAAAACTAATCACCATAAACTAGTATTATTATTGTTAACAATTTATTCTTTTCCTAATAATAATTAAAAATATTAAGAAAATAAAATAAGGAAAACACATGGATAACAATGTGCTCTCTTAATCTAATAATTATTTTTCTTTTTATTTAATTTTTCAGAATTTTTAATTATTATTAGATCAAGAGAATAAATTATTAAGAATAACAGTTTTTTTTACCTTTTTAAAATATAAAAAATACTTTTGAAGATTATTTTTTAAAATGTCATTTTTTTGTATTATAGGAAAATCGATTCAATCTGGATCAATTTCATTATTTGGCAAATTTGAGACTAGGGAGTGAGAAAATTATGGAAATCGATTCAAGTTTGATCGAATTCATCACTATTTACCTAGATAGTAATGAATTCGATCTAGCAACCTTAACCTTAAACCACTGCCCTATTGAAGCTGTAGTGGATGCCCATGACTGTTTACCTAGATAATGATGAATTCGATCTAACAACCCTAACCCTAAACCACTACCCTACTAAAGCTACAGTGGATGCTCAGGCATTGCACAACCAGAGAGCATATTTGAAGCTGCAGCGAATTTTAGGGCATTAAAGCATAACACAATTCTTGAAATTCAAGTGGATGTTCAAGCATTAAGTTGGATGCCTGAGCATTACACAACCAAGAGAAAAATTTAAATTGCCTTGGGTGCTTGGGCATGCAATTAGATGCTCAGGCGTTGAGGAGCAAAATAAAACAAAATCTTCAAGAATTAGAATTCAAGCCTCTCTCAAGCCTCCAAATCTGAAATTAGTTAGTAAACACTAAGATTTAATGCAATCATATAGAGAAAAAGGAGTTTACTAACTTGAAATCAAAATCTACAATACTAAGAGTGAAAACTTGAATTTCATGAATGTTTTTTTTGCACAAACTACTATTTTTCTTGAGGGAAATCAAAGATATAAATCGAGGTTATCAATATGAAAGCATACTTGGCATAGTAAAGAGTAGAGTCATGATCAAGAGTCAAAACATACTTAGATTAGATTATATAGGTCTATATTTAACTTACAGCAACAAAACATTGAAAATAAATTACATCAATAAAACATAGTGAGATTAGCTGATCGCAAAACACATAACACATTCATAGGTATACAAAACTAATTGTCTTCGCCAGTCTGGTTGAAGGATGAAGCATGCAAGGTTGGGCATCTTTGTCTGGTGCGACCCTCTTGCTTACACATGCCATGGCGCTTTAGTTGCCCGGGTTCAATAGTATCCATTTCGTTCCGGATTCTGATCGAAACTGGACAACCCTCAGTGGCTTGCCTCAGCTCCAAATTTGAGCGTATTCGAGGTCCACTATATAGAGGCCAGTAATTTTCATTTGTAATAACTCTATTTTGTAGACATTAAATATAGTCTGGATGCAGTACACATCAACATAATTGGCCCAATCAAGTCGTCTATATGCGCACACAGCGAGCACACGGTGGCATGGATAGTGTAACACTTAAAAGTATCCGTAATCGCACTATTGATCTGTTAAACTCACCCTATAATTTCTTTGACTCCAACCCACTATTGGTTCAAGTTCTTCTACCACAAATGACGAGTTCGAGCGTGCAAATTTAGACACCGTCATGGCACCTATCGATTGTCTATTCTCCTCAATTACCCGTTGCAAGGCCTACGAAGACATTTGTTTGGCGACAAGTTGGCCCTTCGCCTCCTTCTCTTTTCTGACAAATAGCTCAACAAGATGGAAATAAGTTGATTTCACTAAAGCCGTAATTGGAAGATTTCGGGTGCCCTTTAGAGCAATATTAATGCACTCAGACAAATTGGTTGTCATATGTCAGAACCTGTGTCCTTTGTTAGTATGTTGTGCCCACTTTTTAATGGAAATTCTGTCAATCCATTCATGTATGGCTGGATTCTTATCTCTCAACAAACTGCGGTAATAAAGATACTCTCAATGAGTCTTTTGCATAGGCTGCATTCATCAAAGCTCTTTTTGCATCTTTGGTCTTGAATGTTATTGCAAAGTTTGAGATGATATGGCGAATGCAATATGCATGATGAGCTAGTAGAGGATGCCAGTCGCTGCCTTCCGCATTTATAGTAGCTTTAATAGTAGCATGCCTGTCAGAAATTATGAGAATGCCCTCTTGTGGTGTCACATGTTGCCAAATATTAGTCAAGAAAAAAGACCACACTTCTGCTGTCTCCCCCTCTGCCACAGCAACTGCAATGAGCAGAATATTTGAGTTACCATCTTGGACAATTGCCATCAATAGTGTCCCACCATACTTGTTGTACAAATGCATACCATCCACTGAAATGAATAGTTTGCAATATTTGAATGCTTTTATGCACGATGGATAATAGTCAACAAAATTCTCGACATAGTATGGCCCAAATTGACAATTCCAAGATTGTACTTGGCATAAATGTTTAAAGACCTAGCAACCATTTCGAAAGCTCATTATATGACTTTTTCCAATCGCTAAAATTTCGAGCAATAACCTTTTGCTTGGCGAGCCATACATTTCTATACGATGTCTTGAAGTCAAATATATTCTCCATTGCTCCCTACAGCACTTTAATCGAAATAGTCGAATCAACTTGTCCCATGGGAAATATGGTGGCACAAATAACATTAGTGTCTAGCTGGAGGTGGTCTTGTGAAAGTATTGTAGACACATATGTATGTGATCCATTATACTTTTGAATTTCCCACAATTCCTTTTTTAGGCAATATGTCATGTGTATGCTTCAATTACACCCATTTCTAAAGTTCTTGCACTTGCCATGATATTTTTTATTGTTGACTCCTAGACCTTGTACTCAATCGATCTTTAGATGCTGTAATTTTTTATCGCAAATAATACAACTTCCTTATCACGAAACTGTTAGCTACCTACAACTTATTCTTGTGAATGCCGAAATTTCACCCCAATCTATAATGTTGAACCTTGGAAAAGTTCTCGTATACATCGCTTACAAATTTAAAGATAAATAGTGATCTACATGCTTGCTTGATTGAGATTAGAACTGAGATTGGGTCCTAGATGGTTGGCTTTGGGTAGTAGATTCTACCACTCTATCCGAGCCACTGTCACTGTCAAACAGTACTTCAGCCGGCTCCTCTTCATCATATCCATCATCAACAATAAAATCATAAATTGCAATAGGACCAACCTGTGGGAATGGCTTCGCAATCTGCATTGTAAGCTGGTGGAAGCTTGGAGCACCCATCAAATCATCCACAATTTCATTATGAACATTTTTCGTTTTGCACGTGACTTGCCATCACAAAAGTTTGAGAACACACCATCTGTGACATAGGAATGTGTGTTGGATCGAGAGTAGTTCCACTAGAGCTCAAGTTTGACTCTTTTAGAATGATGAACAACTCGATGAGGTGAATCTCTAGAAATTGGGCATGGCAAGCAAGCATGAGCCCAACATCATTATCGCTACTTAGCTACCAACTTCTATAGTGGAGCATACCTTTTCCAATCGCGACATGATATGCTTGTTACTTTGTTAGCCTATCTTTTGTAGAATTGTATTCAACAACTCTAATAAAGTAGTAGATGGATGAACAGCCATAAACAAAGGATTTTGATTGCAAAAGGTTACACCTTCATCTATATTTGTAATTTCACCACTATGATAAACAAGTATATACCTATCAATCATTGAACTCGTTTGTTTGTGCTTCTATCAATAGAAAAAATACTTGTTTTCAAAGTTTTTTGAAAAAAAAAAGTACTTTTGAAGTAAAAATGGGTTGTTTGTTTGTGATTATAAAAAAAAACAAAAATAAAAAATAATCAATTTTTCTATTTTTTTTATATGCCAATAGAGACCTGCTTCTCTCAGAAACGGAAGCAGTAGAAGAGAAAGGTAATTGCTTCTAGAAATTTGGACCCACTCCCTTCCCATTCCTTTCCCTATTCATTTACCATTCTATTCTTAAAGTTTTACAAAAATAACACTAAACTTTTCACATCTTCCATTAATATCGAAAAGGGGACAAGAATTAAATTGTTAATTGAGAAGAGATTAGATATTTAGAACCATGTCATATCAAGAATCAATGGATGGACAGGTCATAGGTACATACATTCATGATAATGTTCACCATACAGCAAAACAAAGGGAAAAAATTATATTTTTATACATATGCAATTAAATTATTTTTAATTAAAAAGTAAAGAATATAAAATAATTATACATTTTTTAAAAAGTTTATCATATAGAAAAGTACTTTTATTATTTATCTAAACATATTTATTGAAAAATGATTTTCTACATCCTTAATTGTAATTTTATAAGAAAAAAGTACTATCATATTTGTTACATCCAAATATTTTAATTGCTTTTGATTATGATAAAATATACTTTTATAATTACATCCAAGCAAAAATATTTTTTTGCTTCTATTTTTGCTTTTACTTCTAAAGAAATACTTCTCTCATAAGCTTAAACAAATGGGCCCATTTTTTCACACATTTTCTCTCAAAACATTCTTCCAAAACTCACATTATTTATGCGAAAGACTGTCTAAGTGAGGTTTAAATAGGGCAGTAGTTTAGGGTTAGAGTTGCTAGATCAACTTCATTATTATTCAAGCAAATAGTGATAAATTCGATCTAAGTTGGATCGGATTTCGGGCAAATAGTGATGAATTCGATCTAACTTGAACTGATTTCTATAATTTTTTCGTTCCAAGGTCTCAAATTTGCTAGTAATGGAATCGATCCGACTTGAATTAGGGCTTGTTTGATAGCTATTTTTAAAAACAGTTTTTGATTTTTAAAAACAAAAAAATGAAAAAACTTGTTTGAGTTGCTGTTTTTAATACATTGGTTTTAAAAAATTAAAAACTGTTTTTGTGTTTTAAAAACGGAAAATTGAAAATAGTTGAAAGATGTTTTATGAGTTTTTGTCTTAAAAACATAAAATTAGCGGTGGCATATTTGTAAATTTTTCATTTTATTGGTTTTACTTCATTTTCGATTCTCACATGACACATATCTCAATTTTTTTTCCCATTTCTTCTCCTCCCTCTGCTTCTTCTTCTTTTCCTTTTTCCCTTTCTTTTGCTTTCCACCATGCTCCTCTATACAAATCCCTCGTCCCTTTCTTCTTTTGTGTTGCAATCTTTCTCTCTCTCTCTCTCTCTGCATCGTGCGCTGTCTATCTGTCTTTGGTGGTCTTTCCATGGTGGTGGCTAATCTTTCCATCGCTATCTTCTCCATCTCTGTCTTTGGACGATGTATCTACTACCATTGACCACATACATCAACATGGAAGGCATGCTCGGTTCCTCTACGTGCTCAGTTGATGAAACCCAGAAAAAGAGAAAGGGAGATTGAGTTGGTGGTGCTTCTAGTGTGCACCACAAATAAATGGTGTAGGAGTGTTTCAAACAAGATCTCCAACGTTGATGTTATACCTAATACACATCTATGTTAGTGAATGTAATAATATATATCTATATTATATCAAATTCTATTTTTAAAAATTATTTGTCAAACAAATTTTTTGTTTTATTATTTTTAAAACTTGTTTTTAAAAATAATCAATCAAATGGATTTTTTATTTTTTATCATTAAAAAATTATTTTGAGAATAAAGTTATCAAACAGATTTTTTTATTTTTTTTATTCTTTAAAATTGAACTCAAACTTATTTTTAAAAATAGTTTTACAAAACTAAAAAACAAAAACAATTTCAAACAACCCTATGATCATATTATGTATCAAAATTATTATTACATTCAATTATGCTATTATATGTTTGCAACTTTTAAAAAAATTTTGCCAAACAAGTTCTTGTTTTATTATTTTTAAAACTTGTTTTTAAAAGCAATCATTCAAACAGATTTTCTATTTTTTATCACTAAAAAACTATTTTCAGAACAAAATTATCAAACAAATTTTTTTATTTTTTTATTTTTAAAAATTGAGCTTAAAAATAATTTTATAAAACAGTTTTTGAAAACTAAAAAATAAAACACTTTCAAACAAGCCCTTAATTTCTTTATAATCTAGAAAAATATGACATTTTGAAAAATAATCTTCAAAAGGTGTATATACATAAATAATATTTTTTTAAAAAATAAAAATTACATAACGAAGATTCAACGAAAAAAAAAACATAAAAATAAATTAAAATATAATACATTTTTATCTTTTATAAGAGTGGAATGTATATTTTGAAAATAAATGAAGGGTTGTGTAATAAGTGTGTCTTCCAGGGTTGAGAATATAATTTAAAGATTAATTTTGATATACTATCAGTATAGATTATATGCTTCTATTTGCAAAACTTTTAAGGTAATAGATAATTATATTAAAATGATTCAAGATTAAATGACTCCTTACTTTCTCACTTTACAACTATCCTCGTTTTAAAGGATTCAAATCCATTTTATACATTTTCTTTTGTAATGAGACGAGCTTGTTATTGGGCCTGAAGTCATGGAGCCCGATCCATTGATCAAGGACTAATTGAAACATCCGGTTCGGCCCATCACCCTTTTATTTTGCTGCATCTCTTTTTTCTCGTTTGTTTTCTGCATTCAATTCGACATGATCGATGACGACACCTCGCGTTGCAGTATAGTTGTTTCCAAGACCCCAAAAAAGGTAAATAAATAAAAAGTATCGTCGTTTCTGCTTTCATCAACTGTGAGCACCTCTCTCTTCATTTGCTGATCTCTTTGATGCAATTTTTGTACAAAATTGAAGCTAAAATCATATTTGGTTTGTTCTACGAGTTTCTGGGAGAGGTGCTACTTTGTGAAATATCATGATATCGGGTTGGAGCTAATGGCGTGGAATTGTGTGCTTTTTTCGTTAAGTGGATTTGCTTGGAAAATCCTGTTCATGAATTTTCACAAAATCTTCACGATGTGACATTCTTGTTGGATTAGGGCATCAATTACCCAATTGTCCCGGGAAAAGTTTCTGTGGGTTGCTTTTAAGTGTTAAAAAAAGTTATTTTTAAGTTAAAGGGATAAATTGTGGTTTATGATTATCCTCATAAGCACTGTTTGCTCTTGATGTTGTTGAGACTTGCTTGGTTTGAACTTTGAAACCATGTGTCAGGTGCTAACTCTTCAGTCTGATCTGCTATGTTTGTGCCTAGATATCTAATATCTTTAATGACGTCATATTTATCCACTGTTATTATATTGGGCATTGCCTGTCATTTATGGATTTGTGGGATTCCAACAATGCACCAGCCACCAAGCGGTGACTGCTTGTCTTTGAGTGCTAAAATCCAATCTGATTGTAAGAGATTGAGTTGAGAGACATGTTATATTGAGTTTGAAAATTTTGACTATTCTTTTACCAAAATTAGCTTGTACTAGTTGGAATAGGTTTCAAGTTAGTGTGTGAATGACACTAGAGCATTCAATTACAAGGTTTGAATTCCATGCAAATGAAGTTCGTGCTTTGATCTCTTCTCTTTTATTTCCCGTGCCTCACTATCTTTCACTTGACTTCTATGTGCAATTAAATGTATAAAAAGTTAATTTTTAATAGTTGGGTTAGTATGTCTGTGGTCATTGGTAATATTTGTGACCACTTGCGTTATTTATAAGCCTTGAACAGTTCATGTCTTAACATTTTGGCCAAAAAGTGCAGGCCTTTGGGTTTTCCTGTTTAGGGACTGTCTTGTTTCTGTTTCGAGCTTGGTTAAAAGCATGCACAGATTCACCCAAAATATATTATTTTAAGAACGTAGAAAATGTGAACACAGATTCACCCAAAAAAAAAAAAGTCCACAGAAATTCTTGTAAGAACATACTTAGACTCCTTTCAATTCTGAGGAAATCCAAACAGTCACAATTTAACTTAGAACAGTCACAAATACATGCATGAGGAACTATTAACTTGTAATAAGATTAAGCAGTTGATGTCTATTTGGTGCAAAATTCATGACCTTTTTTCTTGGGGTTTTCTAAATGGTACATTGAGGGATTGGAAAGCTTTGTTACATTGATCGTTCTCTTTTTTCATTTTTGTTTCTTTTGTTTAGGAGGATTCCTTCCTGTGTACACTGTTTGTAATTCTTTCTCTTCGTCTAAATAAATTTCGTCTTCCATTAGAAAAAAAAGGGGGGGGGGGTTCAGAGTACACTAATACAGTTAAATAAACTTTTATTGAATAACATTTCTTATTCTTTTATTTTTTGTCTCTGCATCCAAATGTTTAGTTAAATTATAGATAATCATATATTTTACAAGCTGTTATTGGATGTTGACAAAAAACTTGTGAGACATTTATGTAAATTAAAAATTCATAATATATGGTGTATGTATAGGTGTGTTCATGCCAATTAAAGAGTTGTTCTGACAGGGATTTAGTTTCAGTTAATAGTCTGGAATCACAGTTACTAGAAGAGCGTGCATGCTTAGTGGATTCAATTAGCTTAGTGGCAAAAGAAAAGTCAGCTTGCAAAATCGATAAGCTGCAGTGTAGGGCTTTAAACTGTCAGGACACAGGGAGGTTTGGGTAGTTTGTTTACACTGATTTACATTGCCAATCTGAGCTGCGTGACCTTGATTCCGTTCTTCTGGCTTCTGGCCTAGTGTGTGTTGTTTCTGACTTTCCCTCCCCTATTTTCTGGTTTGTGTTAAAGTGTAGTTGTGGGTGGGTGTTGGTTTATGCCCTTTGTTAGCTGTTGTACCAATGCCTTTTTTGATACAATCTCACGGTCATTCTAAGTTTTTATTTGATATTTGCACATATAACCCCTTCCTGCTGGAATTCTATTGTCATATTTCCAAGTTCAGAAAGAATCTGGTTACACTTTACAACACAAAGGTGTAGTGCCTTCTTTGGTTATAAACTATTTTCCCCTTAAATGGAATTATCTGGTACACTTGCTCCCTATACAACTATTGCAGGATAGGATAATATGCTACCTGTTACAACTTACAATATCAGTTTTACAATCCTATTCAAGATGAATTTCTGAAAAAACTTTCAATCTACCCATGATTTTTCTCACCCTGGTATTAAGATATTAGATGCAATTATTTTGTTAAGGGTTTATATTTTAATTTCCTTTTTCCAATAATAAGTATGAAGTATATAAATTTGCTTGTTAATTATTTTTAACTTTTTAACATGTTTTAAAATTGCTTTTTTATCCAAACATTTATATCGAAAGTGCTTTTTCATGTCCTCTTCATCAGTATTGTTTTGCCCCAAACAAAACTCAATTTTACATTTTTTACATACAAACAATCGATGTGATGACATTCAAGATCTTTGCCAAATTTGCCGTGAAAACTAGATGGACCTTGGTTGCAGGTTAGTGTGTTAGATATTGAAAGAGACCATAGCATTCGATTGCAATCTGAATTCCATTTAACTCTTTGTGGACTGAAGAATTTATTTGTGCGCGAGTGCTAACAATATTTTGTTGATAGTTGCTGCTGGGTTTATGGATAACTATTGATATTTGTTTCAAGTGTCTAATGTTGTGATTGCATCTAGTCATTTATGTCCTTGTTGTCAACAGGAAGCGAGAACAATTGGCAACAAATGGAATTAGCTGACAGAGCAGTTGGATTTCTATTATCCTTTATTAGCTTATCAATATTCACTTATTATACTTTCTGGGTTATAATCCTGGTTAGTAACATGCCAAGTATTTTAAATGTAGTATGCCTTCCCAATTTTAACTTTCTAGTAACTTTCTTTATTGATCTTGTGGTCTTTCAGCCATTTGTAGATGGTGATCACTTCGTACACAAGTATTTCTTGCCTCAAGAGCATGCCATACTAATACCAGTTTCTGCTGGCGTGGCACTTCTTTGCTTCTTATGCATATTCACTGGATTCGTGATGGTCAAATCCAAAAAGAAGAAGGCCTAATTTTGTTGTCCTTTAAATGTAACTATTGTTTATTTTGGTGAACCAATGTTTTAATAGTCATGCCATGTGTTTCTTATGGAAATTAAGGATAAATTTCTTGTGTTATAAGATTTAATACATTCTAATCCTACGATGGGAAGGGGGAGGGATCAATTGATACTATTATAAGTTAACAGCATACTTAAATTATTGAATAACTTTTTGTTAGATTTTTTTTTTTTAAAAGAAAGTTCCTATATCATGTCTCATGTCTAAGATTTTATATCAATTCAATATCATTTGACATTCTTTTATATACATTAAAATTTAATGTAATAAATATTTTTGAAATAAATACAAATAAGAATCTTGGTTGTATTGTTATGAATATTTTTTATTAAAAAAAAAAAGAAAGAAAATTTGACACAAGATCTTCATTATAGATAGTTGAGATTTAACAATTGGATTAATAAATTCTTATAGACATGAGAATTTGTTGACCACACAACCCGAAAAAATAATGAGCACCAAACTTTCTCCATCAGCCCATGACTTCCCACGGCACACCAGGATTCAAGTATCAACGTAAGGTTGTTAGATAGCACTCAGGACAAATTCCTCCAACTCAGGTACATGCACCATATTTTCCAAGTAAGCACACAAGCCGATAATAAGTGTTTCAACAGATTCATATGCAAAGAACACACCTTAGATCTCCATCTTGAGACCGGCTATGCTAAGCTTTGCAATAAAGCTTAACATAGGCAGAGTTAATTCAAATCACATGGAAGATAGTATTGTAATTAAAGATAGAGAAAGACCTAAAAAAATTGCAAATGAAACAGTTAAAAAAGATTTATATATTAATGGTTTAGACATAAATATGATATATGATAGAGCACTGTGGCACCGTTTGATCTATATAGTCAACCCCATGAGAAAAGATTTAGTTGTTGTGCTGTTTTATTTATTAACTTTTTTTCTTGTGACACTCATCACAAGTGGATTTATTTAAGTTTATGAAGTAAAAGTAATTTTATAATGTAACTTTTTTATAATTTTTTTTAAAGTTATGTTTTTTAGCCAATGAAAAGCACTAAAACGGATTTTTGGCTTTTTTTTTCCGGAAAATTAATATATCTTGTTGTACAAAAAATTAATCTATTTATTTTAAATTTTTTTATGAACATATATATATATATTTATTCTTTGTTTTTCAAATTTGTTATTCTCCTAAATTTTATTTTTATATTATTATTATTATTATTATTAAGTTTAGAACATAAAAGAATAGATTTCATATTAGAAATTAAAAATTAGCATGAAAAATTATTAACATAACATAATGCTAACCATAAGAAAAATTGAATATAATAATGTTTTCTATAATTATAATGTTTGAATTAAAAGAACATTTTATTCTTAAAAAGGTTTAAATAAAAAGGCTTTAGTTGTTATTATTGAAAGCGTCAATAATGCATTAAATTAATAATTTGGTTTTCTAAAAATATGAAATATATCATATCAAATTTTCAATTATCTTTTACTAGACATAGTTATTATAAGTTTATGTCTTAAGGAATAAGTATTGCTTCTTAAGTATTTTTTTTTTAGAGAGTAATTTTGATATATTATCGGTATAAAAGAATTTTATATTGTCATTTAATCATATATTTCTATTTATAAGACTTTTAAGTAGTGGATGATTGAATCAAATATTTTTACTGATATGATAATATATGATTAGATATCTATGTAAAATTTCTTTACACTGGCAATGCATAAAAATTAAGTCCTTTTTTAATCTTTCAATTGTAATAAATTTGTATTCGTTTTGCTTATCTGTACTAAAATTAACATATGTTTATATCATAATAGAAATTTTTTAAAATATTGTACTCATAATAAAAATTTTATTATTAATTGTTATAGTTTTAGAGTAAGAATAATCTTTATGCATTTATATAACATATAACAATTATACACTGTCATTTAATAAAAATAACACATTGTCATATCACCTGTTTTAAAGTTAAGTCTATGCAACTACTCAACACAACATGATAATTTGATGATTGTTATTGAATGAAAATGTACAATTATTTACATTTTTAATACATAAAAACTATTTTCTTGTAGAATAGTACAATATTTATTGTGGTTTTAATTAGTACCATAATATCATACAAGTGCTACATACTAAAACATGAATAAAATAAGAAAGTCAAATGAAAAAAAGAGAATAACATATTGAATGGAGCTATGTTAATAATAATAAAACTCAACTCCGAAGCCAAACAATATTCATCACTAGAATAAGAAATTTGAACAAAGTTTAGTTTGTAGCAATTTGTAATTTGTTATTTATTTTGTGAGAGAAATAAGATAATTAAAAATAGGAAAAAAAAAAAACTAGAGAAAGACTAAGAGTGAAGAATTTTTGGTACAAAAAAATGTCAAACACCAATATTTTATTGAAAAATATAAATAAATAAATTGATAGTAACATAATTAATTAAGCTTAATTTGAACAAAGTTTATTTATGTGAGGGCAATTAAGGTTGAAAATAGGCTAGGTTAGATTAAGCATTGACTTGAACAGGTTTGATCTGTATTTCAAATATCCTGAGCCTAAATCTATTATTTGACATAGGCTTTTCTTTAAAGCCTAGTGCAACATTTTTAAAATATTGGTTTGACTTGAAAGCTTATTTAAATGTTTACTTAATAATAAAACTTTTAAAAAGGCATAAAAAAATTATTTTTAAATAGATTAAAAAGCTTTTATTATCATTAAGGATATTGAAAAAATAATAATAATAATAATAATAATAGGTTAATTTATTAGGCCAAATAAGTTTTGTTCATAGCTTATAGTCTAACCTTTTTAATTAAAAAGACATTTTAAAAAGTAATAATAGACCAATCGATTACCCCAAATAGGCTTTGTTCACAATTTATAATCTAACCTTTTTAGTTAGAAAAACTTTTTAAAAGGTCTTAGCTTAACTTATTTATTATAAACTAGGCCAAGCTAACGCTCTAATATGGGCTAGGTAAAACTCCAGACGTTTGATCTATTTCCACTCCTAAGAGCAATTTAAAAATTCATAACCATAAATTGTTGGTAAAGGGTGTAGATGGACAATCAAAAATATCAATAACCTTATCGTTTCAATTTTTTTTTTCAAAAAAAAAAATCGATGTATGAAAAAGGACAGTGACCGAAAAATCTAAGAAGCGATGTATAGTTTTCACGTTAATTAAGACATCAGTCCGTGGACAATAACCTGTAGACATATTGAACAGAGTTGGCATTTGGAATTGAATTTCTGTTAGGTGCATAGTCAGCATAATTTGGATCTTTAAGAAAAGTTAGTTTATGGATTTGTAAAGAGATCTGGTAATTTAAAAAAATGAAGGTAAGATAGGCAGAAAAGCTTGTAACAACTCAACAAACAGAAATATGAAAAATTAATTTTGATTCAACCACCACTGTGATTACTCAAGAATTAGGTATATTTTATCAAATTTACTAATCATACTTAAATTTTATTTAACTTTTGAGACCAAAAAAAAAACTTTTTATATTTATAATGTTGTACATTATAAAAATATATAACAACAACTATCACCTCCTAGAAAGGCAATTGCAATATCTCAAATCTCTAATATTAAAGTTCGTCTAAATTCGTAATTCATTATTTATACTGTGATTAAAATATAAACATGCTAACGAATATAAGCTAAAATTATATTAAATTAATAAAAGTAATGGGAGTAATTTAGAAAAATATTTTTTTATCAAATCATTTTCACATATATTATTATATAAGATTAACTTTGAGTACTCTCACATTTAGAAAAGCTCTCCAAAGAAAAATATTTGGGGAACGCATATTTTGCAACGTAGTATGCAACGCATACGGAAAAAATGAGTAAAACGACAAAAATGCTTGGATGATGGGTCCCACATAATCATTGTTACTTTTATTCAACTTTTTTTTATCCAAAAACTTATCAACGCTTTTCAACAATACGCTAGTAAATTTTGTGTGTATATATATATATATATATATAAAATGCAAAACTTACCAGCGTATTGAACAAACATTTTTCAACAATACGCTGGTAACCTTCCAAAAAAAAAAAACTGAACAAAAGTAATAATAATTATGTGGGACTTATTATTCAAATATTTTTATCATTTTGCTCATTTTTTCCATATACATCGCATATTACATCGAAAAAATGCGTCCTCTTATCACTACTCCTCTCCGAACCACTACTTTTTGCACGATTCATACCTTGATCATTATTGTAAAAATGGCCACCAGTTTATTCTCATCAACACACCAAATTTTTTATTTTCGTCCCTCGTAACTTAGAAAAATTCCATTATGGAGTCTTAATAATATCATGAAATAATAGCTTATCAGTAGTTTTTATAAATATCTAAAAGTAGTTGGTTATAGTAAAAACGGATTGCAATCATGAAGAAGTTTTTATCTATATGCCAAGGATTTTAATCCTGAAATCACTGTCTTGGAGAGAAAAGTACCTACCTATTACTTTGATGGCAATTTATTAGAAAAAGAAAGTAATTTTTATAAACAATCATCCTTCAACATCACCCCAAGATCCGAAAATCGATGTCTTGGCTCCTCTCCTCAGACTCCTCTCCTCAGATATGGGAGAAGGACATTGGGCAGCATACACAATCTTCTAAAGCACGAACCAAAGCACTAGCTCGATTACAAGTTTACCACCATTGTCTACAGAAAAATTACTCATAGCGGGAAAAGACTTGGACCCTATTCAATTTTTTTTCTTTTTCGTCTTCAAAGCCCATTTAGACATATGGCAGTGTCTTGAATCAATACAAGTTGGGATGTCTAATCTGCAAGAAAATCGAATTAGAGGACCAACAATAGCAGATCTAAAACATGAACAAGATTTGTTGAATAGCAAATAAATAAATAACGGGATTCCAATAAATCACTTTCTCAGTTACAATTCTAATTGTAAGAGCAAGAAGAATGCGAGAAATTTGTGCCTCATTGCTGGCCACTGATGGCAATTCATTAGCGTGAAATTTTTTTTAAATGATTTGTCAGTTATTAATAGGAAAATGTTGCATTTACGTATTAATTGATAAGTTTATGGGTAATATTTTATTTACGTCTTTCATGTTTTACAAAAATTTTAATTTAATCAAAAAAATTTTTTTTATTTTATTTATATCCCTAATATTTTTAAAATATTTCAATTTTGCTTTTTTGATAGACGGCATTCAAATTTTTAGCAAAAAAACTGATATTAAGGTCAGGTTCTTCAAGTCTCTAAAAGAAAGCTTCGGGTATGAATTTTATTAAAAGAAAGATTAATTAAGCGTTATAGCATGTATGCATTTGGGAGGAAAACCTACAAAAATATGGGGGATATGGATGTAATTTGTTGAAAGGGGAAATGTAACTGACCTTCACATTATTTTGTCCTATTTATAATTTGGATATTGTCTAATGAAAGAGTAAGATTAAAAGGTTTTAAAAATATACAAACATAAATAAAACAAAAAAATTGGAACTAAATCAAAATTTTTGTAAAATATAAAAGATGTAAATAAAACTCTATCCTAAATCTATTGACTTGAAACGGAAAGTATATATTACATCATCATTTTTTATTAATAATGTGATAGTATATAATATATATTTTTTTTTATGTGAAGTATATAATATATAATTAAATCATGGTAAAAATCATTTATATTAACAGAGCATACTAATTAAATTTTTAACAGACATACGTGTATATATATATATAGGTTTTACCATAAATAAATAAATATATTGTCATTATAAAATTATACTATAATTTAATAACGTGTTGTCAATTAATGAATTTTTTCGGTTTCCTATAATATCCCCTCACTCGAGAAATGAGATACTAATCACCTGGGGTACAGTTAGACATCTAAATGAGGATATCTCACTACTAAAAATTCGTTAAAAATTGAAAGATTTTACATATGGTAATAATCTATCAGAAATACCGACAAATTATCCGTCGATAAAATTTTAATAAAAATATTGACATAGAAATTTACCGACGGTTTCACACTTTGTTAGCAAAACAGTCGATATATTAGGCGCCAAACCATTACCGATGGATACGCCATTGGTAACATTTTACATTTTAATTTTAATTTTAATTTTTTAAAATTTAATACTTTATCGACGACAATTCCGCTGGTAAATAAAGTAAATTACCGACAGCAAAACTGTCAATAAGTAATTTTATTTTCATTTCAAAACTTAATATGTTACTGATGAAAAATTCATCAGTAATTAAAATAAAATAAAATAAATATTATATATTATTTATTTTGTTTTAGAATTTCTTTTTTTAATATTATCGATGGAAATTCATCTGTACTTGAAATTTTGGGGTTACTGCCAAAGACTGTTTGTTCACATATTATTGACGACATTTTTTGTGGATAATGATTGATTGATAAAATGATTCATTTTATTATCTATTTATCGATGGAAAATTCATCGAACTACGAGACACCCTTTCTTCTTCCTCATTCGCACCACCTTTCTCTCTCGCTACCCTCTCTCTCTCTCTCTCTCTCTCTTATCGCCCATTCGGCCATTGGCCATTTGAGTGCTGCCGGAGCTTCCATTTCACCCCTAAAGACTGTTATTGTGTTTGTGGTATGTCATTGAGTATTTTAATTGGTTTAATTTTTTTTTATTTAGCCTTTTTTTTTGTTCCATTTCTTTATTCAAAGTTTTTAGTTTCTAAGTTAGTTTTAAGTTAGTTAACTAACTTATTTTATTGTGTTAATTGTTAAAGATTTCGTTTGGAGCACTTGGTAATTGGTGCATTGATTGATTCGAGTGAGTTGGGAAGCATTAGGTATATACATTGTACCATTTATTTAACTTTATGCTTTCTGAAATATTAGAGACTTAAAATTTCTATGATAGAATTGTAGGATGGAAGAAGGATGATGAGATTGCATGAATAAGGGAAGGTTTAGAGTTCCTTTCCATTGTTTGAATTGTGTGTTATGGTATTATGTATTTGCATGATGTAAAGTAAGAGGATGCGCTTCAAAACGGTTTTTAAGATTAACTAATTAATTTGTATGATTGCATGTATTTATTATTTGTGTTTAACTGATAAACTAATTTCTATTATGGCTCCTAAATTAAGGATAGACTCTGCCCAAATTTTGTTGATCATTTAGAATATTATTTGAATTAAATAATTATTATAATGAAATAAGTAATTATTATTTGTATTTAATTGATGAATTAATTTTTGTAGAGACTCTTAATTTAAGGGAAGACTCTACCTAAATCTTTTTTAACATTATTTAAAAATATTAGTTAAATTAAATAAATATTGAAAATGTGCATTAAAATATTGTGGACTTGAAAATTATTGTAAGAAGAATTAGTGGGGACTCCTAATTTACAGAAAGGTTACCTAATTTTTTTGATTGATGTGTGATTATATTGCTCTATCGGTATGATATTATTGAGATATAAAAATGTTTGCTTCAAATCGAGTTTGGATATATGATAGATTGCACCCAAGTTGAGGGGGTTAAACCAAAATTTTATGAAAGAGTTGAAGAATTCGTAACGACTTATGTTCAAACAGAGCATTTTACACATGAAGGGACAGTTAGGTGTTCCTATCGTAAATATAAATATAGGAGATTTTTAGATATAAAATCCATTAGATATCACTTGTATAAAGATGGATTTAAGCCTAATTACTGGGTTTGGATTGAACATGAGGAAATCCTACCACCGAAAAATCAATTCGGTGTGAGTTATGTTGGAAGTAATTCGACTAAGGTCTATGTAAGTAACGAAAAGGGAGGTAATTTGACTTGAGAAGATAACATTAGTCATTATCAGGGAGTGATTTTTATGCTACTGACTATGAGTTCGGAGCGCATTTCGAACCTTCAGAAGAGGTTCCCAATTCATATGATGAGAGATTTTATTGTTTGATAGAGGTAGTGAATATGCCTTTATAAGAAGGGTGTGTGCTTTCCTAGTTATCTTTAGTGGTAAGAATGTTGAGTAATAAGTTAAAGATAAACCAAAGCCAAAGTTTCTTTGATTAGTGGACTTCATTAATGAGTCAGATTAGTCCACAACTAGAAACTATCCGAAAAGACTTTTACTAAGCCAAAATATTAGTTTCTAAAGTTGGGTTCAATGAAGTGAAGATTGATTGCTATTTAAATGGGTGTATGCTTTATTACTAAGATGATACTGCCCTAACTCATTATAAATCCATGGAGAGCCTAGGTTTAAGCTAAAAAGAGGGGAAGTGTGACGTATAAGAATGTTCTGCATAAAAAAATATACTATTTGCCCATAATCTCTAGACTTAAAAAATTGTGCGCATCAATGAGTTCAGCACCCTATATGAGGTGGCACTTTGAGAATTGAAGGAGTGATGGTGTAATGACACATCTTTCTCATCGTAAAACTTGAAAATATTTTGATTGATTCAATCCTGGTTTTGCATCTGATCCATGCAATATTAGGTTAGCTCCGAGGGTTTTACTGCTAACAATTAATTTAGTAAATCATATTTTTATTAGCCTGTGGTTGTTACTCCTTACAATATTTCGCCTAAAATGCGTATGAAAAATTCTTACTAGTTATTAACTTATATAATCTCTAGTCTCGATAATCCAAAGGTTAAGAAGATTGATGTATATCTCCAACCTTTAATTGATGAATTCAAAAAGTTATAGTGTAATGGTGTTTTGATTTATGATATCTTAACTAAGCAGAATTTTAAGTTAATGGTAGCATTGATGTGGCCCATCAATGATTTTCCAACTTACGAAATGTTGTCTAGATGGATGACACGGGATGGCATGTCCGATATATATGGATGATACAAAAACGTTCACTTTGAAGTATGGTGAAAAGAATTATTTGGTTTGACTATCATAGAATGTTTTTATATATGGATCATACTTATAGGTGCAGTATGTATGGATTTAAAAAGAATACCATAGAGAGTAAGGAGGCTCTTGTTAGGCTTACCAGTCAGCAAATTTGGAACACAGTTAGGCGACTTTCAAAGATTATAGAAATTTGGAAATCTATTAGATTACCTAGCTATTAGGTAAAATACAATTGGACCAAATAAAGTATAATTTGAAAACTACCCTATTGGATGGATCACCTAGTCCGTCATTGTTTAGATATGACGAATGTAACATCCCAAAAATTTTATCGCTTTTTTTAAAGCAAGTTGTTCGATTTTATCGAATAATTGAGATTAATTATAATTCAATCAAGTATTTACTTAAAGCCAATTAAGTATCATTTAGAGAGATTAGATTTGAGAGAATTAGATTAGAAGCATAGGAGACCTCATAGGATTTTTCCAAAAATATTTTACCGATTTAAAGGAAATCGATAAGATTTTGGTATTTAAAACTATCAGAACCGAATCAATAGAAATTATACTGTGAAAATCCTAGATTAAATGGCCAAGATTCAACCACCCAACCACTCTAAATGGCACAATACCAGCCCTTCATATGGGCAGCCATATCAAATTGGAATGAAGGAAGAAATCCACCAATCACATTTAAGCTTCCTTCAAAAGTTTTCAAAAATTTCCATCTCATTCCCTTGCAATTTTCGGCCTTATTACCAATAGAAAACCTCTTCATTTTCTTTCTTTCTCATATCATATTTACTCCTTTTTCATCAACCTTCCAAATTCCAACATGTTCCAACAACTTTCTTCCATCCAAGACTTGAAACTAGCAAGTTTAACACATAGAAAAGGTAGGAATTCTAAATTCTGTTCTTGCTTCCTATAGATTGGGGCTGCTTGGGGTTCCTCTTTCTCTCATTATTCTGATGCTATATTGGGTAGAGATAATAAATTAAGGTTGGTTTAATATGTATGTTTGAATTAGAATTGAAGTTGGAGTGGAATAATTGGAGAATAGAAAGAGGCAAGATGCTGTTTGGGTGAAAATCCTACGGCATCCGTGCATTCATCTTGTACAGATCAAAATCTATTCATCAAAACTTGATTAATCTATTTTTATATGAAACTAGACATTTAGGGCTTTCCAGCCATATAAATTATAACGTCATTGGATTAGTATTGAGTGAGTTATGAATTTTTGAAGTTTAATATGAAATTCTGGATTCTCTTCTAGGCAGTATGAGTTTGGAAGGGTGTAACTCACCCTAAAAAACTCTAAATTGAGTGCAACCAATTGGATTTGAAAGCCAACATATAGGGAAACATTGCATAAAAATTTTAGAGTTAAATTTGATCCCAATTATTCCCAGTAATTCGATGAAGTTGCCTTAAGTCTAAATTGGACTAAAACAGGGCAATCTAGAAGGGTCAATTTACGGAGCATATAACTCAAGCTCTGCTTATGCAAATGAGATAAAACTTGTTGCGAATAAAAACTTCTCCTACTAGCTTTAATTTAGTATAAATTTCGCATGATTTCACCTAATTTCCTATTTTTAGTGAATTTGTATTTCTAAGGGTGCAATTCTGGCTAGTTGTAGGATAGACTGAGGTAAAATTCAAATAACTTGAGCTATATAAATCAAAATAATATGGGATAAAAAGGGGTTGAAAACTAGACACATAGCACTATAATATATCCAAAATGGAGATCTAAATAAATTGAATAGAAATTTTGGTGGAATTTACAATACCGGGCAGAATTGAGTAGAATGAGCAAAAAATCTAATTTATATTGGCATATTATATGATTAATATTATTATTATAAATTTGATGCTCTATGTTGGTTGTATTGCTTGATTGATTTTTCTGGTAGCTTGGCACTATTTATGGGAAAGCGGACTTGATCCGTTATGCTGCCGAAATTTCAGCAGAGATTTCACATACTAAACAAAATATTTAAATGTGTATGAGATATTCATGGTAGATTAGTTGTGCATGTAAATTTATGAGGATTATAAAGAATTCCATATTACTTGGGCCAGCCCCTGAATAAGGTTAAGGGGAACAGATTAGTGGAAAAGTCAGAGAAAGTAAATCCGGCAATCCTGTATTGGATCGAGCTCGATCCTAAGAAGTAGACTATTATCTAGGAGTTATATAGCCAACGATTCCCAATGGACTAAGTATGGATAAGGATAAAAACAAGCACCCTAGGAACGGGATACATAACACCTAGGTGTACCAAGAAAGGAAAATTAAAAAGAAACGGAAGCATCTATATCAAGAAATTCATGTTGCATTTATATTTGCATATTATCCATTTGTTCTTTAAATTTCTATACTTATGCTTCAATTCCTTTCTTGTCAGGAGTCTAATTGCTTCCATTATATATATGTATATTTAGTCTGCTATAATTATGTTTAGATTTCTACTTTGTTTAACAAGTAAATGAATAATTCCAATGTATTGATATGATTTAAAACTTGTGTATCTGCACACATCTCTATCTGTTAGCTAATTTTTATTATTATTGACTTTACCTATTACCGTTTTATAATTACTCCCTTTTTGTTTAATCAATGTGTGAATAAATCAAATTCTGCTTTGGACAATATATTTTCGAATTGTTAAATTGGGCAGATTACATAGTATGTTCACCTTTTTCCTTAATAAACCGAAGCAGCTGGAGATAATAACGATGACATAGTATATGTTGAATAAGGAATCCTACTGAGAATTTTCAATTCTCACTCCTATTTCCGTATAATCTCCAGATAGTTCAAGGAGTATTGAAGATAGCCAGAGGTAACTATCAAACAAGGTCCATCCAGGTAATAGTAACCACTCCCGAGTATAGTATTATGACTTAAGCATAGTACTGTACAGTGGAGGATGTTATAAAATGATATTAGAGCAGTTCAGTCTTAACTGGAACTAAGGACTGAACTGACTATACTTTCAATGCACTCTGGAATCCTTAGTTATTGTCATGTGACAAATGTTACCTATTTAGATAGGATATAGGATTAGATATGCATTACCGCCCAACTGTGATTGTTATTAGTCGCTGTCACGCTTAATTTATTATTGAGTCTGATCAACTTAATGTTTTATTGTGTGTGTTTAGAAACTAATGACTTCCAGGGGACGTGGTAGATCACGAATTGTATTTACTCCAGAAGACTCCACTGACTTTATGGGCGTGATACAGGAGATGGCTTATGCGATGCAAGAACAAGTGGCCACAGCACATCAAATGATGGACCAGTTGGGGAAGCGACTTGAAGCTGGTCATGAAGAAAATCCATATGGCCTTAGGATAGATCTGAAGTATCTTAAGTTCGCTGAATTCAAAAAGTCGAACCCACCCAGCTTTAGAGGACCTTTCGACCCTGGCAAGGCTGATGAATGGATTAAGGCGATGGAAAAGGTTTTCTCTATTTTGGATTATATGGACCGCTAAAAAATGGCCTTTGCCACCTATATGCTAGAAGTAGACACAGAATTCTGGTGGAATGATACAAAGAGATTAATGGAAGAATCCTAGATGGAGATCACATGGAATGCATTTAAGGATGTTTTCTACCAGAAGTACTTTCCTGCCTCCGTTCGGAATGCCAAGGAGTTAGAATTTATTCAACTTCGTCAGGGAAATAGAAGTGTATCCGAGTATATCACTAAATTTGAGGAGCTATGTAAATTTTCTATAATCTATCAGCAAAATCCTGACGAGACATGGAAGAGTGTTAAGTTTGAAGGCAGACTGAAGAAGACATCTTAGCAACAGTAGGACCCATGGAGATCAGAGACTTCGCTACCCTAGTGAATAAGTGCAGACTTGTGGAAGAGTATAACTGAAAGTTAAAAGTTGCTAAGTCTGATGCTTATAGAAAGAGGCTGGCGTTTGAAGAGCAAAACTTTGAGCACAACCCATCACCAAAAAAGTAATTTCAGGCTAGTAGATCCGAAGGTAAGCAGCCACAAAGGTTGGTCGAGAAGCAAGAATGTCCAAAATGTGGGAGAAATCATGGAAATAAACCCTATCTAGCTGAACAAAATGTATGCTTCAAATGCAAAGAGTCAGGACATATGGTCAGGGAATGCCCACACAAGTACCCGCCACTTATCCCTAAGCTGCAACATCCAGGAAGGGTCTTCACATTGAATGTTGAAGAGGTTACTTCCCTGAAGGAGCTGAAGTGAAATTAGGGATAACCCAAGAAAAGGATGTTACTTTTTGCAGACAATGTTATATTGAATTGTATACTTAAGTTTACTATATTTTCTTCGACTATGCTTATTGAATTTCTGTGTGCTTATATGTGAACTCTTTTATCAAACTCTTACGATAATACATAATTAGTTTTGTGACTAAATTTTTAGGACAAATTTTTTTTTGGGAGGATAGTAATATAACGTTCGAAAAATTTTATCGTTTTTTTTTTTTTAAGCAAGTTGTTTGATTTTATCGAATAATTGAGATCAATTATAATTCGATTAAGTATTTACTTAAAGCCAATTAAGTATCATTTAGAAATATTAGATTTGAGGGAATTAGATTAGAAGTATAGAAGAACTCATAGGATTTTTCCAAAAACGTTTTACTGACTTAAAGGAAATCGGTAAGATTTCGGTATTTTAAACTACCAGAGCCGAATCAATAGAAATTATACTCTGAGAACCCTAGATTGAATGACCAAGATTCAGCCACCCAACCCCTTTAAATGGCACAATACCAACCCTTCATATGGGCAGCCATATCAAATTGGAATGAAGGAAGAAATCCACCAATCACATTTAAGCTTCCTTCAAAAGTTTTCAACAATTTCCATCGCACTCCCTTGCAAATTTCGGCCTTATTACTAGCAGAAAGCCTCTTCATTTTCTTTCTTTCTCATATCATATTCATTCCTTCTTCATCAAGCTTCCAAGTTCCAACAACTTTCTTCCATCCAAAACTTGAAACTAGCAAGTTTAACACGTAGAAAAAGTAGAAATTCTAAATTCTGTTCTTGCTTCCTATAGATTAGGGCTACTTGGGTTTCCTCTTTCTCTCATTATTCGGATGCTATATTGGATAGAGATGAAGAATTAAGGTCGGTTTAATATGTATGTTTGAATTAGAATTGAAGTTAGAGTGGAATAATTTGAGAATAGAAAGAGGCAAGATGTTGTTTGAGTGAAAATCCTACGACATCCGTATGTTCATCTTGTATGGACCAAAATCTAGCCATCAAAACTTGATGAACCTAATTTTATATGAAACTAGATATTTAGGGCTTTTCAACCATATAAATTATAAGGTCATTGGATTAATATTGAGTGAATTATGAATTTTTAAAATTTAACCTGAAATTCTGGATTCTCTTCTAGGCAATATGAGTTTGGAGGGGTGTAACTCACCTTACAAAACTCTAAATTAAGTGCAACCAATTGGGTTTGAAAGCTAACATATAGGAAAACATCCCATAAAAATTTAAGAGTTACCTTTGATCCCAATTATATCCAGCAATTCAATGAACTTGCCTTAAGTCTAAACTGGACTAGAATATGGCAGTTTAGAAGGGTCAACTTACGGAGCTTATAACTCAAGCTCTGCTTATGCAAATGAGATGAAACTTCTTGGGAATAAAAACTTGTTTTGTTAGCTTTAATTTGATATAAAATTAGTATGATTTCACCTAATTTCCTATTTTTACTGAATTTGTACTTCTAAGGGTGCAATTCTGGCTAACTGTAAGACAGACTGAGGTAAAATTCAAATAACTTGAGCTACATAAATCAAAATGATATGGGACAAAAAGGGTTAGAAACTAGACACATAGCACTATAACATATGCAAAATTGAGATCTAAATGAATAGAATAGAAATTTTGGTGAAATTTACAAAACTAAGTAGGATTGAGTAGAATGAGATGAAAATTCTAATTTATGTTGGCATATTATATGATTGATATTATTGTTATAAACTTGATGCGCCATGTTGGTTGTATTACTTGATTGATTTTTGTGGTAGCCTGACACTATTTATGGGGAAGCGGACTTGATCCATTATGCTGCTGAAATTCCAGCAGAGATTTCACATACCAAATAAAATATTTAAATGTGTATGAGATATTCATGGTTGATTAGTTATGCATGTAAATTTATGAGGATTATAAAGGATTCCATATTACTTGCGCCAATCCCTGAATAAGGTTAAGGGGAATAGATCAGTAGGAAAGTCGGGGAAAATAAATCCGATAATCCTGTATAAAATAAAGCTCGATCTTGAGAAACAGACTATTACTCAGGAGTTATATGGCTAAAGACTCTCAAGGGACCAAGTATAGATAAGGATAAAAACATGTACCCTAGGGGCGGCGATACGTAACGCCTAGGTGTGCCAAGAAAGGAAAGTTAAAAAGAAACGGAAGCATCTATATTTACTCTTTAGATTTCTATACTTATGTTTCAATTCCTTTCTCTGATTGTCAAGAGCCTACTTGTGCATCTGCACACATCTCTATCTACTAGCTAGTTCTTATTATTATTGACTTTACCTATTATCGTTTCATAACTACTCATTTTTTGTTTAATCATTGTGTGAATAAATCAAATTCTGCTTTAGATAATATGTTTTCGAACTATTAAATGGGGCAGATTACATAGTATGCTCATCTTTTTTCGTAATAAACCGAAGTAGCTGGAGATAATAACAATGACATAGTATATGGTGAATAAGGAATTCTACTGAGAATTTTCAATTCTCGCTCCTATTTTCGCGTAATCTTCAGATAGTTTAAGGAGTATTGAAGACAGTTGAAGGTAGCTGTCAAACAAGGTTCGTCCAGGTAATAGTAACCACTCCCGAGTATAGTACTATGACTTAAGCATAGTACCGTACAGAGGAGGATGTTACAACAAATGTTGAGAAGAATATATTTGATAATATTATGCATACTATGATGAATAATAACCGAACTAAAGACAATGAGAAAGTAAGGATGGATTTAAAGGAGTATTATAAATGCCCCGAGTTAAATTTACAGCCCTTAAGAGATGGTTGTTCGTCTAAACCTAAGGCCAGTTATACATTAACCTCTATGCAAAGACAAGATGCGTGTAAATGGATGCAAGAGTTAAAAATACCATACGATTAGAGATGGCAAAACGCCAACTCACCAGTTATTCCAAGTAAGTGATCTCTTTTTTTTTTTAGGTGCAAGAGTACTTTAAAAAAAAAAGATTAGGTTTTTATTATAAATTATATTGTTATTATATTTTTATTAATTTGTGAACTTTATACTATAGACATTATGTTATAAATTTATAGTTAATTATTATTTGTATATCCTAATTAGTTTATTATATTTGTATTTGAGTTAAATTTAGATGCAAATTATATAGTTTAATTATTTTGTTCTATTTTATTTAAGTAGATTTTTTATTTAATATATTTTTCTAATTTTAAAAGTAATTTAACTCATAAAAAATATTAAAATAAATTTATTTTTATTTTTTATTTTTTTGGCGGGCCAACCAGTCAACTCGCCCTCAAACGGGACGGGTTAAAATATTGAACCCTCTTTTCTAATTCGGCCCTGCCCGCCCTGCCCCGCTTTTGGCTAGCTTTTGGTAGGTTGGGGCGAGCCGACCCGCTTTACCATCACTACATATGGTTATTCCTCAAACTTAGGTAGGTACATCAATATTGTACAAAGAAAGTTTTGTGGCAGAAAAAGTCATGACTTTCATGTATTTATGGAATGTTTGCTACCTGTTGCATTGAGAGAACTACTTGATCATGTTTTGAGATTATTAACTGAGTTGAGTGAGTATTTCAGAGATTTGTGTTCACCCACTCTCAAGGTTGATCTTTTGGTGATTGAGAAAAGCATTCTTATTATTCTTTATAAGTTAGAGAGGACTGTTCCTCTTGTATTTTTTGACTCTATGGAACACTTGCCTATACACTTGACCTATGAAACACTAGTATATAGGCCAGTTCAATATAGGTGGATGTACTCCTTTAAACTAAAACTAGGAGGGTTTAAAAGAATAGTAAAGAATAAAGATAAAGTAGAGGGATCAATATGTCAGGTGTACATTTCGAAGGAGATATCTAACTTTTGCTATTACTACTTCGAGCCGCATGTCTAATCTAGGAGAACTAGAGTTAGTTGAAATAACGATGGTGGTGAAAGCTCAATCGAACCAACCTTGCCGGTATTCAACCAACTTAGCCATGCTACTAGACGATGCAAAAACTGATAGTTGATAGAAAGTGAATGAGATTCTACACATTTACATATATTACTCAATTGTGGTGAAGTGGGTCATTTAGAACGTAACAAACTATTTTCTTGTATTCCTTGCTCTCTAATTCCTCAAATCCTATATAATGGTAAATCATGACGAAAGGTCTTCTCTTGTGCTTTGTTCAATATTTATAGATATTTTGATCAATTATATAGTCAACAATCCCTTAAATAATTTTCTGAATGATTCAAATTATTTGTATGTGACACAATGATGTGTTTTTGTTTTTGTATTATTATGCGATTGATATTCCAATCCTTATATTTAAATGCATGATCAGAGAAATGGTATAGCCAATTCTCACTTGTACATTTAGCTTGGGATCCGAAAACCAAAACTATGAGTTGACCAATGTACCATATTAATGATTACAAGTTTCATACAACCAAATAGGGAAGGGGGAAGAAAACTGACAACACAGAAGTCTATGTTAAGAGAGATACTGGAGATGGAGAAAATGACTGATATGAAATAATTAATGAAATACTTGAGTTACAGTATTCTGGTGAACTTCTTATAAGGGTTGTGCTATTTACTTGTGAATAGTATGATCCAATACATCTAAGAAAAATACATAAACACAATAACTACAAAATAATTGAGATTAACCATATTAAAGGATATGAAAAATTTGATCAATTTATTATCACCCGAAATGCAAAACAAGTTTATTACCTGCCATACTCTGAAAGGTGTAAATCTAACTGAAGTTTGGTAATAAGATGCAAACCAAGGGGTAGAGTAAAGATTAAAGAAGTATCTAAGCAAGCTTACCAGATCGATGATCCAAGTCCTTCCAAGGTTGTTATTGATACTGACATCTCGTCCGATCTATGTTCCATCTTAGGGGAAGTTGACATAATTGAACTCCCGAGAAAATATTCAATGAGTCAATCTAATGATAGGGGGCCAGCACTGAGAATGAGGAAGAAGAATTCGATGACGATATTAAAACTGAGAGTGATAAAGATAGTCTTCAACTTTTATATTAATGAGGTGATAAGTGTGTTGTATATTTATTTAATTAATATATCTCTTATTTTTAATTTTATGCATATCTATTTCGATGTTATAGTTTAATTCTTTGCATTTATAGTTATTTGCATATTATATTTGTTATATATATTTATTGATTTATACACATGTTATATAGATAATATATGGTAGGACAAGGATCTAGTTTCGAACGAGCCAAGGATAGACTGAGGAAGCATGGTCTTTCCTCTCGCACTCGTGCTCTACCCACCACCTCCACTGCATCCGCGTCCGCCACTCCGACCATTGCTACTACCTTCATCTCTCCTGGTCATCCCCACATGCCTAGAAGTTTGTTATAATACCCAACTCTAGGCATGTGGAGTCAGGCCCTCATTATCCCCTTAGTCTTCTCCATCTCCAACCTCACCTCCGATAAGTGAGGTCCGCACCTCACCTGTACCTGATTCCACTCCCACTCCTTCCCCTATCCCTAGCTAGCTAGATTTGCAGAGTGCCTAGGTCTCATCATCCCCCCCTCATAGAGCTCCACAAACTAGTGTGTGGAGCTCAGATATAATGGTAAATCCTGATAAGTAATTTTAAATTTAAATATATTATGGATTTTTAATTATAATAAGAATTTAATAAACAAATACTTGACTTAGTCTATTATTTATGACACAGCTAGATTCCACCAGTTCTCAACTTGCACAGGATTATCGAGGTATTTAAGGACAACTTTCACAGCCTGCATACCAATTTTGTGTAGAACCCTAAGTTTGCATAGCAATTGTAGTGGAGAGAGTATAGGATAAAATAATCAATATTTTTATTGTTAGTTTTAATTTTTATTCTTATACATACTTATTTATTACAATTAAGCTAACTATTGTGTTAGTTATGTGTAGTATATGTTCACTATTGATTCACATGAAGAGGTTTTGATCTACAAGACGTAGAGAATTAGGGTCGAGAAGCGACTCCACAATATGTTTCACGACGTTCGTGAGAATGACACTAGCACTTATTAGCTCACCGATGACATCCTTTAGGCATTAAAGGCTTACTGGGACTTGCCTGAGATCAATACGAAGCAAGTGAAGGCCTAGGCAAGCAGAGGATTAGCCCGAGGTGGCTCGCTGCACGCTGGAGGCTCCACTACTATTCAGGGTACATGATTGAGGATGGTAAATATCATCTTTTACATATTTAGTTATTCAATTTCTATATTAAATATTATATAATCACGTGAAAATTGTTTGAAATGTAGGAGAAGACGATGAGCAGGTCACCGACTCAAGGGGAGCTGTTCCAAGAGACCCACATCTGGAAGGAGGACAAGTCCCAGTGGATTGATACTTAATCAGAGACCACATACATAAGTACTTATAATTTTAATTTCCAATACTTTTAATTTATTATATTTGTATTCTTTAAATCTAATTTATTTTGTTTCTTTCAATTGTAGCATTAGTTTATCCAACGGCTGACCGAGACCCAATCATAGCAATCGCAGCAGGGGAATGGAAGTACTCCTGCCGGCCTACCTGTCAGTGACGACGAAATATGGTTGCCGATGGTAGCTACAAGGGGCGGATATACAATATGGGAACTATTTACAGCAAGTCATATTCTCTAGGTTGTGTTTGGAGCTAGGCTTGTTGGGATCGATGTGAAGGACATCGGTGATCGGGTCCATGCACTGAATGAATGATGCAACTACAGTTCGAGGAGGCCAACAGGAGATACCTAGAGCTATATGAATGGCACGAGAAGGATAACGAGTCGTCGATGCAGCAGACGCAGTCCATGAAGCAAAGGATGATGATCATGTACAATTACTTCGAGTAAATGTAGAGTGGTGGTTCATTGTCCAGTGCACATCCTCCATCACCTTTGGCTCCACCTCAACCGCTTCCACATTCTTTGCACCACCACCCCCCAGAGAAGACGATGGTATTTTGAATACTTACGATGATCAATATTTGTAGTTTTTAGGGTATTTTCTGTTTTTAGAATTGTACTTTGATAATTTTATTTTATTTCTTATGTTGTTGACAATTTTTATTTTAATTAACAATCTATATTTCTTATATTTTATTTTATTTTTAATTATATGGATTTGTGAATAATTAAAATAATAATTTAAAATATTTAAATATTAATTTCAAATTTTAATAATATAAACAAAAAAAATTTAAATATGAATGAAATTTTTGTCGGTAATAATCAATAAACAAATTATTATTTTTTCCTAATTACCGACAAAAAATTATATATATTAAAATATTATTTTGTATATTACGACGGATGATATATTGGCAATAATTTTAAAATAAAAAAGTATGTAAAATTACTTATGGACAATCCATCAATAATTATAAATAATCTGTCAGTTTAATTCTATCAATAATGCTTTCTGACGTTATTATTACTGACATTGTTGTTAATTATACGAACAAATTATTTCCATCGATATAATAACCTAAATTACCGACAGATATGCTTTTCCATTGATAATATTCATTTTTTTTTTTATTTCTGACACACATATCTTATTTGTCGAATTTGCTTCACTTTTCCATTGGTAAATCCATCAATAAATAGTGCATTTCTAGCAGTATCTCCTAATAATTTTTTCTCCATACATATAAATTTTGCAATTGAACTCAATACCATATGTTTAAGGGATTTGAGCTCTTCCTATTCAGATCAATATTAAAATTTAAAATTTATTAAATATTATTAAATAATAGTGTACTTTTTATTAAAATTAAATTATAAACATATTTATAATATTCACTGCTTAAAAAAGTTAAAGTCAATTTAAATTGGCATTTTTTTTAATTGAAGGCAATCAGACTAAGAATTATTTATAGAGGATATTTTTGGGGAGGAGGGGAGGGGGTAAAAGTTAAATATGGGACATCCTAGGCTCAAATATAACATGCAGTAAACAACCACTAAGCTGTGGATTCAACCGCTTAAAGTAGTATTTAATAATGTAAAAAATAAGAGTTTAATTTTGATTGTGTAAAACATTGGAACCAATCATCCAATATTATATTACAACTTTTGAGAATGTTATTATAAAAATTAAATCTTTTTAAAGGTATAACAATATATAATTAAATATTTTTAGAGAATCGTGTAAATTAATTTTGATATACTATCTTTGCAAAACAATTTTACATATATAATTATGAAATTATATATAATTACATCTTAAAATTATTTTATTTTTATTATAATTATTTCAAAAGTTAAATAAAATATATAATATAATTGACATTCTTTAAATTTACAGTGGGTTAAAATTAATCTATTTCTAAATTTACAATGCCCATAAACTAAAATAAAGAAAAGAAACAAATGGATTGATTACATTGTAATAGTCAATTAGATTTGTTTTTCATAATAATAATAATAATAATAATAATAATCAATTAATTATAACTTGTAACTGGTCTTTCGATACAAGTATACACTAATATACACAAAGTTACTTTTGAATAAAAAAAGTTATTTTTTTCCGGTTAAAAAAGTTTAATATAAACCTATAGATTATAACTGTTTTCACATGAACCCGAGGCCTGAAAACTGAAGTTGTCTTACGTGCAGGTGGCGCAGTCAGGCATTTTTGTTAAAGATTGACAATTCTAATAATAATATCTGAACATGAAAGAATTAATTATGTTGAAAGGTTGAGAATTGAGACCCTAATCCTAACTGTGATCCATTTTCATATTATCTATCTAGATCAATCACATAAAATTTGAAAAAACAAAAGCAATTAATTAAAAGCATATGGTGTCATGAGCAGATATATCATTCACTGTATGCACGTGTTGCAAGAGAAAGAAGGTAAGAAAGAAAGAAATAAAAGTTGATTGATTTCAATTAGTCACAGTATAACGCCTAGAAAGACAGCGTGAACAGAACAGAGAAGACAGAGAGAGAGAGAGAGAGAGAGAGAGAGGCAGGAGGTGCAGGAGGAGGAAATTAATGAATTAAATTAAAGGGGTACCTGAAATGAAGAGAAAAGATAGTGAAGCTGATAGGGGGCGGGCCGGGGCGGGGTGGGCGGTGGGCTAGGCCCATGAATTATCAAAAGCAGCAGAGGTGATAGCGTGAGAGAACTCCTGAAAGCTGATGCGGCCGTCGCCGTCGGTGTCAGCCTCCCGGATCATGCCGGTGAGCTCGTCGGCGGTGAGAGCGTGACCCAGGCGGGCCATGGAGTGGGCCAGCTCGGCGGCGGTGATGAAGCCGTTGCCGTCTCGGTCGAACATCCTGAAGAGCTGCCGCAGCTGCCCGTCCGTGTAGGGGGACTTGGCCGGGAGGAGCTCGGGGGCCGCCAGGGCCACGAACTCCGAGAACTCGATGAGGCCGTTGTTGTTGGTGTCGGCCTTGTGGATGAAGGCCTCCAGCTGGTCGGGGCTCGGCTTCAGCCCCAGCGACCTCAGAAGGGAGCTCAGCTCCAACTGCGTCAGGCTTCCGTCGTTGTTCCGATCGAACGAACGGAATATCTCCCGCAACTCCGCTATTTGCTCGTCGTCCAAGTTCACTGCTTCCTCCTGATGCTGCTTCTTGTTGCCGCTCATTCTTTTCTTTGATTCTCTCTGTGTGTTTTTTATTTAGTTTGATGGAAAACTCAGTAAACGACGACTAGATAGATAGATAGATAGATGGATCAGATCAGATCAGATCAGATCATCATCCAATTCCAACAGGGGAGGGGGAGGGGAAGTGCTTGGACGGGATGGGATGGGATGGGATGTGGCTGTTTTTCTTATCCTCTTCCTTTTCCGATGGCACCTCCGAATGCCCAGATGTTTACCCAAATGTCGGATCTGTGTGTAATGTTTGAATTTCTCAAGCAAACAACACTTCACACATACCATCTTATTTGCTCATATATACAGAATATATATCAAACAGGGAGGAGGTGAATTTTAATATTATTTGTTGCGAGCATGACAATAAAATATTTCATGGATTGTCAAGTCAAAACGTACATAAAGTATATTATTAATGATGGATTAGCAATTAATTTACAGGTCCATTGTAACGCAATCGGTCGGTAATGTATTGACTGCACCCCTAAACTTGTCCAAGGAAGGCACCTCCTCTTCTAGACTTCATACACTATTAGCATTAGGCCATTCTTTTTTATTTATTAATTTTATCTTTCTTTGGTACATATTTGTTATTTTATTTTCATTCTTTCTTTCTAAAAAATATTCTGATAAGGAAATTGCAGGCAAATAGACGGGAGCCGCGTGACTAGTTCCCACGTTGTCCTTGCTGGCCGCCGTGACCATTGAATTTGTCATTGACTCTTTCCAATTGTGGGGTTTCTCAAATTAAATCTATTTCAAAAGAAGAAATTATGGTCTGAGAGCAATTTTGTTTTGTACTATTTATAACTTAATATATCAATTTTTATGGATTATTATTATCTCTTATTTTTTTAAAATTTTTAATATAATAATTAATATATTAAATAATAAATAATACATAACAAAACTTTTATCTCTCTTTCTCCGTCACGCACCCGTAGACATATTGGTTAACGGCTGCTCTTCGGGCTCGGCAAACGAGTAAATATTTTATGTAGTACTTTTAGGTGGCATTTATAATACTCCTTTAAAAAATTTGAATATTGATGATTTAATAATTTATAATTATTTAGATTAATAAAAAATAAATTTAATAATTTATATTATTTGAGTAAATTTTAAGTGATATTATAATTATTAGATTTGTTTTTTATTGATCTGAATAGCTATAAATTACTAAATCATCAATATTTAGATATTTCAGTAGAGCATTATAAATATCACCAGTATTTTTAAGTTTTATCAATTCTTTTAAAAAAATTAGACCTGTTTTTGAATTAATAAAAATATTCACGTGTAACTTATTTGTTCAATTTTAGTCAAAATGTTATTAAATCTGTCATAATTAAACATAATATAATAAATAATAAATTTAATAAATTAAAAATTTTCATAATCTCATTTCACTAAAGATAATATTCGAGCATTGCACGGATTTAATTATATTTTTTATGGTTACTTTTAATTATAATAATTTTAGAAAAAAATTGCAATAACGGTTAAATTATATATGACATAATATATTGAGAATTTTTCTTAAATTATTCTATACTATAAAACAAATCAAAGATAATTACAATAAGGAAGTTCATTAAATATTTCATTGTAAAAAATATTTTTAGTATAATTGTTGTGTTTCCTATTCTCTACTATATATGATTATGCATTATAAAATATAAGTTTTGAAAAAAAATATAATTTCATATAGTTCAATAATTGACTTTGACTTTTATTTATTGCCATTGCATGACATATTAATTAATTAATAATTGTTTTCTTTTCAAAACAAATGATGAACTTTTGAATCAATATTAATACTTCATGTAAATATTTTTACTTATATTATCCAATCTTCTACGCACATAATAAGTAATTGATAAAGTAATTTAGTAGTTTGTTTTAGTATTCGTTGTAAGATTATCTGTATTTTATAAAGAAAGTACTAATCAAGATGTTCCAACAAATAAACATATTGATACTGACACTTGAAAAATAACTACTTGCACAAATTATATGAATGTATATAATTTCTTTGCACTCATTAACCAAAAAAGGTATCAAATGACTTGTTTATATTATATAATATTTAATATTTATGGTTATAAAATAATTGATTTTTGCTTATAATTAAAAGTTCTAAAAAAATTGCTTATAGTTATAAGCTATATGCTTAAACTTATGTTCTTTTTGTTATAATACATTTTCATTTTTATCCAAACATAATAGATTTTTTAATAATATAGCTTTTTTAACAAAAAGAAGAAGAAGAAGCTATTTTGGTAAGTTTACTAAACACATGCACCCTCAATACTTGATGATGATGATGATAATAAAATATTTATATTCTCAAAAGTAATTTAATTTTATTATCACGTCGTATTAGTGTTTTTGTAACATAAAACTATATATAATTTTTCACCTTTAATTAATAATTTTTTTGACTCAAACTTTATATTTTAATAACTATTCTCTTAACATTTAAACAAGATTCACTTAAAATTATATATACACATTGGTCGTATATGAGTCATTCTATATAGAAGTATTCAAACTTTAATAATTAACTAAAATAATGTATCCTTATGAAGAATTTTATGTATTTTATTTACATAAAAAATTGCACATATAATACAATTTCTTCTTCTTAAGATTAATTTATTTTTTTATGTGAAAGATTAATTTCAATTTTTTAATGTTGTATTATTGAATTTTTACATGAACCTATATAATTTTTCACCTTCATACTATTTTTTTACAATATTATATTTCAATCTTTTTCATCATTTGATTAATATATTTTTGGCCAATTATTTATTTTCATATAAGAAATTATACATATTTAATATGAAACAATACAATATTTTCTATTTTCAAAATTAATTTAAATTCAAAAGTAATTTTTTAATTTTGTATTAGTATCTTTTACATTAAAAACTTATTTAATTAATTTTCTCAAATTTAATTACTAAGGTTTTTGAAACAATATATCTTAATCTTTTCCACTATTTGATTATTATATTTTTAGTCAATTATATATTGTAGCAATTTTTTACTCAAAATTTGAATAAATCCTCTTCAAATTATATATACACATAAATCCACATATCATTCATTTTATTTTGATGCATTCAAACTTTTTATATTTGATACATTTAAACTTTAATGATTAACAAAAATAATCTATGATAATGTAGAATTTTATTCATAAATAATAATAATAATAATAATAATAATAAATGTTATAACATTATTATCAAATAATGTTTAAGATTATTACTAATGACTTGTGTTATATATATATGTAAACAACAAAATATGCACTCTTTGAGTAAAATATAGAAAGTTATTAAATAATGATTTTTTATGATGTTAAATGATATTTTTTTTTCCCACCACAAAGCAAGTTAGATGACTAGCTTGTCATTTTTTTTAAAACTAACTATGTCGTCAACTAGAAATAATATTATTGGCTCATTTGCTCAATTTTCTATTCATATATTATTATAATTTGAGTTTGATTCTTAAATTTTTTTTGTTGGTAGGTATTCTGTAAATACCTTTGTAAATGTTTAATAAATTTGGAGGTATACCCTAATCCTAAATTGAGGTGAGCCTTTTCCTCAACTTAATTTTTTTTCTACCAAAAAATAAATCTCATTTACAAGACAACTTATTACCAGATACTTTTTTTAACATTATTATAATTATTAAGTAATTATGTGAGATCCTTTTCTATTTGTTCCTTTCAATTCAATATAACCAAAAAAATTTGTTGTATTACTTGTCCGTAAAGAAAGTTGCTGTGACATTTTTAAGTTGAAATTTTCATTTTGACGTTAAGTCCAATTTATTTTATATAGATTGTTAGTATAAAAAATTTATACTAATATTTAATAATATATTGTTACATAATTTAATAAATAAATAAATAGTTATTTTAGTCTCTGAAGTTGTATGTATGAATTATTTTAATTATGAAATTTAGAAATTAATTTTTTAATCCCTAAAGTTAAAAAAATGAGTCATATTAATCCATGACTCAATTTTCATTACTATGACTCCATTTATGTTATTGTGCCATCATGTTTTTGTTGATATGTCATGTTAAGTAATATAGTGGCATTGCATGTGACCTTTGAGGTAGTGTGGATAAAGAATAGGCTCAAATTAGTTTTTGAAGTTTTTGAAAATATGTCAAAAAGATGATGTGAATCAAGTGGGATAGTAATAAAAATGTCACCTTAGTAGACTAATTTGAATCTATTCTTTATCGATGCCACCTCAGAGAACAGATGGAATGCCACCATGTGACTTAATGTGACATACCAGTGAAAACGTGATGACACAATAATGGAAATAGAGTCAATGACTAACATGATTCACATTTTGCAACTTCAAGAACTAAAAAGTTAAATTCTAAATTTTTTAGACCAAAGTTACTCATATGTACAAATTTAAGGACTAAAGTGAACATTTAACTTTTAATAAAATTTATATTTTATGCATGATTAAATTCAGTAATTAATATATTAATAGATTATAAATAATATTATAAAAATTATGTAGTTAAATTTTTTGTTAATTTAAATATGAAAAATGAGAGTATTTCAATAAAATTAATAAATACGTTTATTGAGTGGGAGTGATAATAGACAAAAAATAGTGGCATTAGCCACTCTTTGTTTAAGTAGACACTAGGTCTTTGCTTTTGCTTTTTTATATTATTATTAACAAAAGGTTTAAGTTGAAAGAATGACTCACTTTAGTCAAAGGTTAGGGCATGCCTTCAAGTTTATTGAGTACTTATAGATATACTTATAAATCATTTACCAATAAGAAACCTAGGAATATCAAATCCAATTGATGACAATGCAAGAGTGGAAGGTAAACCAGGTAAGCCAATCCTTGTTGGCCAAGTGTGTGTGTGTGTGTGTGTGTGTTTTGGTCTAAATTATTAATATTTGAAATTATTAAACTTTAACTGATTTAACTTAAGGCGAGTCCTTAGTGAAAGGAAAGTTATATTAATGCAATTTTTTCATTCACAAAATTCAAATTAGGAGCCTTGTTTAAAGAGAATAACTATGAAATTATTGAACCAATTAAATGTCGATATTTAATTTTATTTCTCTGAAAGGATACCATTTACCAATATAGATCAGGTCTAGTAGAAAAGGGCTAATCCCTTATATGTAACAAACTATGGTTCGAATTTTAGATAAAAAAGATGCCAACATTCAATGTCCGAATGTACCTTAAACAAGATTGCCTCCAATGGAGGATAACTATGAGGGAAAAAAATTCTCTAAAAACATAACTTGGGATGATGTAACTGCAGAACTAGTGGTTTCCACATTCTTAGCCCTATACTTTTCAACTCTAGCCAATGAAGCTTCAGCCTTCAATTTAGATGCCTCAACAAAAGCATCTACTTTCAATTTAAATGACTCAATCCATGTTTGAAGTGCATCTCCCACTTGAAGGTTTCTATCCTTTTTCCTTGCATTGTGATCCTGGACTTTAATTGTCCTCTTACCACTGTGGGTGACTTTCTCTATTATTGGGCTATCCTCTTCCTCCTCATCATCATCATCTAAAATTTACATGAATCCCACCATGCAAGTATTCATTGTCAAACCCATTTTCATCATCTATGTTAGGTGGATCTTGAGTGGATGAATGATGAAGCACCCCAATTGCACTAGTTTTGTTAAAAATCACTCCCAACAATTTGTAATATTCCAAACCTATCTTCTTAAATGGTGTAGCATCAAGGTGTGCCTATAAGAAAAATAAATAAATAATATGTCCTATATCTTGTTGGAAAAACAGTTTAGGACAGTAGTATTTTAGCTTTGCGATAAAATGTAACAAGAAGATGACAACAGAATAATAACAGCAACAAAAGTAGTAGAGTAGTGGAACAAGGTTACCACGAATCGTGCAAGGCACTGTCCTTAATGGTTTAATTCCGCCCTACCCAAAGCTATGCTCGGTGGAATGACATTGATGGTTAACCCTCCAGGATTAGACGTGAGTCTCCGCAAGAACTCGTCTACACGATGCTCTTGGTACGTTGAGCATCAAATCTCGTAAAAAGCAAAAAACACAGTAGAGGCAGGGGGCGGCTTCTTTTGCATAGAAGGGGGGAGAAGAAATGAGGTTGTTGTTCAATATTCTGTTTAGGCTATGCAATGGGCTTTATATAAAGTTAGGAAAGGAGCTACTGGAAAAGAGCTATTGCAAAATAGTTGTTTGATAATGTTAAAAAAAAGAGTCGTTGGAGCATTAAGTGCTGCAACAGTAAAGGAATTTTGGCTAAAATCAAAAATAAAATTTGTACGAGTAGTAAAAGCTTGGCAGGCCCACACGTGCGCCGACAAGACGGGGCAGTAAGGCGGGGCGTGGGTGTATTTAACTAAGGCTCAAGTTCACAATGCTACCTCAATATCATAAGATATTTACTAATTAAGTACCATCATACATAAATGCTTGTGAGAACATCTTCATAAACAATGTGGGACTTCTTCCTTAGCTAAAATACACATAGGCAAACTAAGTTTGAAACACACTAAGACCCATGTATATATAACAATCCTCCACATGTTTCAAACTTAGAGGAACAAATAGGAATGTTATGTATCGGTGTAGTATCCAAAGGATTTGAACTTCACCTTAGGTACAGGTGGGTGACAACCCTATGGAAGTTTGGTAGACAAATCTCTCTGAACCAAACTTCTAAGATAACGATTGGACCAACCATACAACATTCCCATAAGATATGCTGCTCTTAGCCATTTTGCGCATTAAAGCCATGCGCTATCCTGGAATCATGAGAGCTTTAGAGTTTTATGCCCAAACTCATGCGAGATAGCCTCATCTCCACTCCCACTTAGATGGCATCCATCAGGAGTATGGTACAACAGATACCCAGCCCCCACATTGAGAGGTATGGATCCATTAAGAGCATTGCTCATCCTCAAATACCACTGTAGTGGTACTGTAATACACCATAAGGAGGGACTCTTCACCAAGCATTTCATATGAGTAACAGAAATTAGTAAGAAGCGACAGTACCTCTTGTGAGACTCGTATGACTTCGTTTACCACATTGAACCACCTTCATGGGATCTCCAATCATAGTGGTTGGGTTTCCATCATACCACTTCAAGCAATGGGCATCAGTCCCATCTCCTTCGATGTTTCACTTACTAGCATCCTAGCAAGTGGCTTCATCAATGGGTCAGCCAAGTTCTTTTATGATTTTACAAAATCCATGGATATCACATTATTCTCAATTATCTGCCTCACAATATTATGTCTCAATCTGATATGCTGGTTTTTTCAATTATATATCTTGTTCTTTGCTCGAGCAATGGCAGCTTGACAATCACAATGAATAGATACAAATGTCTGTGTTCTATCCCATAATGGTATGTCCACCAATAGGCTTTTCAACCATTCAACTTTTGTTCCTGCCTTTTCTAAGGTTATAAATTCTGACTCCATGGTGGACTGAGCAATACAAGTCTGTTTGGTGGACTTCCAAGAGATAGCCCCCCTTGCCAGCATAAAAACATAACCATTTTTAGACTTTAATTCATCAAAGTCAAAAATCCACTTTGCATTACTATATCCCTCCAATACTAAGGGATAACCAGAATACACCAAACCATAAATCATTATAAGCATCATTATAAGTCAAAGGATCATCAGAAACAAGATAAGCATAAAAGTCATCAGCAAAATCCTTTTCTTTCCTAGTTCTTTTACTTCTTCTTAATTCATTATCATTTTCATCAACTGCATTCTCAGATATATTATCATGTGAGTTACTAACATACTTCTCTTTAGTTTTTATAGGAAATACATGCTTAAAGAATGATGCATTACAAGATTCAATTATGGAATTATGTTCTAACACATCACTTTTTACAATAAGAAATCTATATGCACTACTATTTTGAGCATATCCAATGAACACCTAATCACATGTTCTAGAACTAAGTGTTCTTTTCTTAGGGTCTGGCAACATTATCTTAGCTAAACACCCCCACACTTTCAAATGTCCTAAATTAGGTTTTTTATCAAACTAAAGCTCATAAGGTGTTTTACTAAGTTTCTTATGTGGTACCCTATTTTGTATATAGCAAACCGAGAGGATAGCTTTCCCCCACATATAGTTAGGTAATCCTAAACTAACAAGCAAGGCATTCATCTTTTCCTTAAGAGTTCTATTTTTCCTTTCGGCTATAGCACTAGATTCAGGTGAATAAGGTGGAGTTATTTTATGTATTATACCACGTTGTTCACAAAACTCATTAAAGGAATTTGACTCATATTCACCTACTCTGTCTATTCTTAATCTTTTAATTTTCTTACCAAGTTGATTTTCTACTTCATTTTTATATTTAATAAACATTTCACAAGCCTCATCCTTAGTTCTCAACAAATATAATTTAGTGTATCTAGAATAATCATCAACAAAAATTATGTAAAATCTTTTACTACCTCTTGTTATTGTGTGCTTTAAATCTCCTAAGTCACTATGTATTAGTTCTTGTAATTCACTTTGTCTTGTTACTTATTTGGATGGCTTCTTGGTTATTTTAGTTTCTACACAAATTTCACATTTATCCAAGCTAGTATTATCCAATCTATCAATTAGTCCCATTTCTTTTAATTTTAAGATGCAAGGAACATTTACATGTCCTAATCTACCATGCCAAACATCAAGAGAATCAACCAAGTAAGCAAAAGAAGAACTCCCTTCATTGTTATTAGTAACTACATTCAAAACATACAGAGCATCATTAAGATAACCTTTACCAACATATATCTCATTCTTAGCTAAGGTAACTATGTTACTATCAAAGGTTACCTTCACATTGGCATTGTTAAGAAGATGGGCTGACACTAGACAATGTTTAATGGCGAATACAAATAGTACTTCGAACAGCACAAGGGTTTTCCCAGATGTCATTTTTAATGACACTTTCCCTTTACCTAAGATCGAGATTTTGCTTGAATCTCCTAGATAAACATGATCCTTCCCATCTTCTATGTGAGAAAACTCGGAGAACATTTCTATCTTGGCACAAATGTGCTTTGTGGCACTAGAGTCCACCATACAACCCTTGGCTTCCTTCACTAAAAAGCATTAAGATACCACTGCCATTATAACATCATCTTGGTGTTCCACCACATTTGCTTTTTCCTTTGATGATGATCCTCCTCCTTTATTTCCAACTCCTTGGTTGTTCTTTCTCAATCTACAAGCAGATGCAAAATGAACTATTTTGCCACAAATAAAACAAGCACCGTTCTTCTTTTGTTGTTGGTTATAATCATTTTTAAAATGAGGTAATGTTATGATTTTTAGAACCATGAGATGAATTTTTAGAGTGCGTATCCTTAGCAATGTTAGCTCAAGCATGTATTTCCTTAGCATTTTGTTCACTAGCCATTAACCTATTTTTCTCCTCAATCTTAATATGCACAATGGTTTTTTGTAATGTCATAGCTTTTCTCTTTTGCATGAAATTCATTTTATAATCTTTCCAAGATTCAGGCAATTTGTCAATAAGAGTTTGAGATACAAACCTTTCAGGCAGAATATCTCCTTCCTTAGCCAATTCATCTACAAGCTTGGTAAATTCATTAATTTGAGAAGCAATAGATTTATTTTCATCCATTTGAAATACATTATAATTATAAACCAGAAATTTTTTACTACCTTCTTCTTTATAAATATATTCTTGAACTAAGGCATCCCAAATATCCTTTGCATGAACATAATAATAGTAAATATTATACAAATCATTTGATAAAGCTCTTAAAATATTGTGTTTGCACAATTTGTCAGTCAATTCCCAATCCTTCAAGGCTTGTTGATAATTTTCAAAATCTTGCTCTGGTTTAGGATCATTCAAAACAAAACTAATTTGAGAAAAATCTAGAACTTCTAAAATTCTGTGTTGCCATCGTTTAAAATTATTTTCATCAAATGCTTCAATCCTTGAAGCATCAGGAATGACCTTAGCAGCAGTTAAAATACTATGACCCATTTTAAACCCTTAAGATTGTTGGAAAAACAATTTAGGATAGTAGTATTTTAGCTTTACGATAAAATATAACAAGACAATGACAACAGAATAACAACAGCAATAAAAGTAGTAGAGTAGTGGAATAAGATTACCACAAATTGTATAAGGCACTGTCCTTAAGGGTTTAATTCTGCCTTACCCAAAGCTATGCTTAGTAGAATGGCATTGACGGTTAATCCTCCAGGATTAAACGTGGGTCTCCGTAGGAACTCGTCCATACGATGCTCCTGGTACGTTGAGCAGCAAATCTTATAGAAAGAAGAAAACGCAGTAGAAACAGTATGGGCATCTTCTTTTGTAGCTTCTTTTGAAGTAGTAGGGCGTGCGTGTATTTAACTGAGGCCCAAGTTCACAATGCTATCTCAATACCATAAGGTATTTACTGATTAAGTACCATCATATATAAATACTTGTTAGAACATTTCATAAGCAATGTGAGACTTCTTCCTTAGCTAAAATATACATAGGAAAACTAAGTTTGAAACACACTAAGACCTATGTATATATAACAAATCTAAGAAATGTGTAAATATATATAACAAAAAAAAAATGTTAACTTCTATTTGTTGTGTACTCGAAGGTAGGTTGACCAAACTTCTTCTATAGCAGTAATAGTATTAGTTTCTGCATCCCATCCAAATCTAGTTTGTTGTAGCAACTGAGAAAATGCAGCATGTTATTGCCTTAACCTATTAAACTTTTGCTTAATTTGTTGCATGTTAAATGCACGTCCAGTTCTTGTATTCAGTGTTTGTAATATGGCTTGCCATACTTTAGGTGAAAATATATTGTTTTTCATATTCTGTTTATTAACCTCTTCAACCATAACGTTTATATAAGTTTTGACCATTGATGGGGACCAAAGTGAAGTCTCTTTCTTGTCATGTTCCATCTACAATGGTAATAATATATCCAATGACTTTAATAATAAATGTATAAGAAAGCTACAAGTTTTAAGTAGCACAATGCTAACACAAGTACAATTGAACTTAAATTAACCTAAGGCATCAATTGAAAATATGCTAATTATAAAATAAATATAAGTATGATAATTATAAGATAAGTTTAAACCCAAAAAATAAAACACCATCCTAATCATAATGTAAACTACCACTTGCAATAAAAGTAGACACCTATGACTCCTAATGAAGCAAGACATCAAGCATAAACACGAAACAGTCCAAAATAGTCCAAACCAAATTACCAAATCAACGAATAACAATCCAGCACAGTCTAAACCAGTCTAAACCAAATTATCAATCCAAACCAAATTACCAAATCAACTAATATCGGTCCAACACAGTCAAAACCAAATCACCAATCCAAACCAAATTGCCAAATCAGCTAATATCAGTCTAGCACAACTAAAACAGTCCAAAACAAATTACCAAATAAGCTAATATCAACCATAAACACGAAAACAACCAAAATCCAACATTACTAACCAAAAACAACCACAACCCAATTGATAAAAATCGAAACTTTGAGCAACAATCTAACTCTTTTTGAACCAAAAGGATAGAGAACGAATGGAAAAAGGAAACGGTGGCCGGGGCTGCGGCGGAGAAAGAAAGGAAGAAAGAAATGGTGGTTGGGGACGGCGGATACCGAACAGAAAAAGGAAAAGGTGCTTGGGGTCGACGGTGGAGAAAGAAGGGAAGAAAGAAATGGTGACTGGGACAGCGGATCTTGAACGGAAAAAGGAAATGGTGGCTAGGCCAGTGGCGGAGAAGAAAAGGAAGAAAGAAATTGTGGCTGGGACGACGGATCCTAAATAGAAAAAGGAAACGGTGGCTGGGCTGGCGGCGAAGAAGGAAAGGAAGAAAGAAATGGTGGCAAGAATGGCGATTCCCGAATGGAAAAAGGAAACAGCGGCTAGGGCTAGCAGCGGAGAAGGAAGGGAAAAAAGAATGGGTGGCTAGCGCAAAGATCAAGGCCAAGAGAGAATGGGGTATGGGTGGATCTATTACAACAGGAGAATAGGGAAAAAAATTGGGGATGGAGAAGACAAAAGAACACAAGGACAGAGAATTTGCAAATGGAAAAGGAACGAAATCAACACTGATGGCAAATTAAATGAATCTGAAGAATTTTTGAAATAGAAATTGGTACCTTTTTTGTTTTTCAGAAATTTTTGAGATGCTTCTTGCACGTAGAATGAGCTTTTGATTCTCCAGGATGAGCTTACTATTGGGGTTGAGGCTGATTCTGTTTTAGCTTATATAAGATTCGGTGCAAAACAATAAAACAACATAACTACAAAATTGCCACCGCTAGTCTTTATTATCTCATAACAATAAATTGGAAAACATGTCAAAGATGTTTCTTGTTTTTTGTTTTTAAAATCCAAATTGTGTTTTTTTTTTTAAAACAATTACAAAAAACTGTTTTCAAAAACATTTATCAAACAAGCCATTGTATCGACAAAGAAAATCACCTTGTCATTCACAGGAATAATGAATGCCAATTATGTTAGTTAGTTTTAAAAACTAATGTAGCTAATATTAGCGATTATATTAACCTTTTTGTGTATTTTTATTTTTTAAATACTAATATGTTTGTCATTAATTTTTTTAAAGATAAATTTGAGAGTTTATTCTTTTTGACTAAATAAAAATTTTACATTGCATTATTTATTCAAAATGTATCATTGTTTATTATTTTTACTAATATTTTATAGATATTATTAGAAGACTAACTCCAAACTTACCGTTCCAATTAAAAACACTCTCAATTTGAATATAACAATATCATCTTTTTTAGTCCATGGCAGCAACAGAGAGAGAAAAGGAAGGTTGAGATATCAGGAAGTGGCTTTATATCATTGGTTTTTATCTTTTATTTTTTTTCAAATGAAGGCTTTATATCATTGATCGACCGAAGCCTTATAATTTTAAATTACATTAGTACCATTATCGCATTTCAATAAATTGACCAAAGTAATTTTAGCTATAAATATAAACATTCCTGGTCGTAGGTTGGACTAGGACTGTTGGGCAGTGGATACAAAGTGAAGGGCCGACTTTTATAAATATTTTAAGATTGGCTTATTAGTTATGTCTTTCTTTTTTCTCTTAAAGTACTATAATTTTTTCATTATAGCTTTTTCTTAAAAAAAAAATGTTTTCATTCAGTTCCTCAATATTTTGTTTTCGTTTTCTTTTAGTTCTTCTGTTAGTTTCTTGTTCAGTATTAACTTTTACTATTACATGGCATTCTACACATAAGCTAAATTGTGAATCTGCAACTGTTTTGGGCTTAGGCCCTGGCGTTAATTAAAGGAAAAAAGTTTGAAAAACAAAAATATGAAAAAACGATAAAATTATGATATTTAGAAAAAGGAAAAATCATAATATTTTATATGAAAATATTTATATATAATTAGACAGAATAAAAATTTTAACAAATTTTTGATGAGATTAATTTACGAGTAACTACAATTATTATGAAATTAAACTACTATAAAATATATATTTTAGCCTAAAAGATTTTAAACGAAACTAAAAGTTTATATAAAATATAATTAAAATAAAATGCATGATATACGAGAAAAAGATAAAAAAAGTTTGTTTTGTTTTTTTTTTTCGATATTGTTGAGGCACTAAACACTGACAATCTTTTAAGGGCAGGATTACAAGTAGCAGCTTCTAATTCATCACTCAAAAGAAACAAAAACAACACAGTCACAGAATAGACATAAGAAAGTCTGAAAAAATAGCCGAACACCGGAGAAAATTATTTTGTTATAAGAAGAGTTGGAATTTGTACCAAAAAGATATTTTGGTATACATCATTTTGGAAAGAGGGAAATGTTGGAGAAGGAATGATTCTTTTTAGGGCAAATCTCTACTTAAAAATAAAATAAAACTTTGGTACACATAATTATTTAATGAGCACAGCTCATTAGTACGAAAGCAAATTCATAAAATTGTGACGAAAAGATCAACAACCATTCATCGAGGGTCCACAGAAAAAGGGCAGAGCGAGAAAAACTTATCATCTTACAAAACGTATTTGTTTTGTATGTGTTACACACATGAATGATGATAGCAGTGGGGACAAAGGGGCAGAAAAGGAAATTGAGGCTGAAGGGTGGCGTGAGGACATGAGGAAAAAAAGGTAGTTAGAGGAGGGGCCACATGGAAAAGGACTCCCTGAAGGAGGTGCTGAGAAGGAGTGAACGTGCACCTTGTAACACCCTACCAACTTATATTATGCTTAAGTCATAGCATGAAATTAAGTAGATTGTGTTACCATATTAATACTCTGCTTACATTTCATTTTTCATATTATTTTTTTTTAACAAAAGAAATGGAGTGCTGTATATAATGAACGTGACGGAGTTTAATAAAAAGCACCACAGAAAAGAATAGTTACAGGAAATATATCATCAATTATATATATACATATATAAGTTGGAAGCCAAAACTTCAGTTTATAAATATATGTTCAAAAGCTAAGTGGAATAAAGGAATGGCAAATCTTCTGTTGCTAAAAAGTAGAGACGGGAATGGCAGGAAACAGCTAAGTACAGCGAGTCCAACATAGGGTCCTGGTGGAGCTGCAGGTCAAAGAGTTCAATAAATAGAGTAGCCATCGAGTTCATCACCAGCGTCTGAGAATGATGTGAAAATGTAAAACGAGGTGAGAATTTAAAGAAATTCTCAGTAGGGCTCGCGTATGGTATTTAGCTGACGTCATATTTATTCTCAGTTGCCTCGATTTTTATTTAATTATAAAAATATGGGATCAAACTGAACTATCCATATTCAAATAAGTTTAAGAAAACGTTTGGTCCGAGGCAAGGTTCAATTTTACTTAAGACAGCATAAGAAGCATAGTAAGCTACTAATAGTAATACACAGAATAATGAGCAGAATAAATGCACATACGGCAGTAAATAAATATAACAGACAAAATGTAAATAACTTGTAATAACTATTCAATGTAACCATGCATTTAATGTAATCATGCAAAACTTATTCTTGAATTTTCCTTCATAAACTTTTCCATTACTTGGTCCCCTGGGAGTTCTTAGCCACTTCAGACTCCTGGGTAATAGTCTACTTTTCAGGATTGAGCTCGTTCCTATACAGGAATGCCGGGTTTGCTTTCCCCAACCTCCCCACCGATCTATTCCCCTTAACTTTATTCCGGGGCTGGCCCAAGTATCATGGAACTTTCATCATAATATAATCTTTAGGTTCATCATAACATGACTTTCATAACTTTCTTGAAAATGCACATATATCTACATGTATATCATAACTCATGCATATACTTTACCGAAATTTCGGCGGCATAACGAAACGTATCCGCTTCCCCATGAATAGTGCCAATACTCAAAGCCAATTTCTCATAGGAATCAACATAGTTCATTCATATTTCAAACATCAATTCTTGGCACAATTATTGAAATTAAAACATGGTTGCGATCTTAATACTTGCATTCAACCCGATTTTTGTAAATTAGGCCATAATCTCTACTTAACTCATCTAGACCTCAATTTTGGATATGTTAAAATGTTATGTGTCTATTTTCTAACTTCTTTAGTCCCATCTAATTTTGACAACCATAACTCAAGATATTTAGGTTTCATCCCGGCCTGCCATATGGTTGGCCAGAATTGCACACTTAAAAGTAAAAATCTACTAAAGATCGAAAACTGGCTCAAATCATACGAAATTAGTCTCATATTAAAGCTAACAGGACAACCTTTCATTTACAAAACCATTCCATTTGACTCAGTAGGGCTCGAGTTATAAGCCTCGAAATTTGACCTTCTTGAACTGCCCTGTTTTGACCCGGTTTAGACATAGGGCAACTTCTTCGAATCACTGGGAACAAATGAGATAGTAACAAACTCAGAATTTCTTTGTAGGATGTTCTTCTATGTGTAAGCTTTCTAACAAAGTTGGTTTCACTCAATTTGGAGTTGTGTAGGGTGAGTTACACCCTTCTCAAGTCACACTGCCTGGATAAAGGTCCTGATTCCTAGGTTAAACTTCAAAAATTCATATCTCTCTCAATACTGATCCAATGGCCTTATATGATATATGTATGGAAAGCTCTAAATGTCTAGTTTTATATAAAAATAGTCTCATTGGATTTAACCGACTGTAGGTGGAGCCGTATACTCCGCCGTTCAGACTGCCGAAGGAAATTGGTCTTCCTCTCCTTACCCTTTCCTATTCCTTAATCAATTTTAAACACAAAACAACCAAATATTATCATTTTCATTCACTAATTACATCAAGAAGTAAGGAAATAAATTCAAAAGCAACCATCCACAATCAGAATAATAAGAACTAAATTGAACCTCTACCTCTTGTTATGTGATTAGGCTTGAGTTTGGAGTTTGAAGCAATAGAAATTGGTTGAGCTTGAAGGTTGGATGGAGTTGGGTGAGTGAAGAAGAGAAGGAGAGGGCTGAAAGAGGGAAGAAGGCAGCATAGAAATGGGGCTGAAGGAGAGAAAGAAATGAGTTATATAAGCTTGAGGTGGTAGTTAGCTTTGTGAGTTTTGATTGGTTGAAATTTTGTGGGTAAAGTTCAGCCATGTCTCCCACTTTTGTGACAAAACATTAATCTTATGTACCAGGAAATCGGAACTTATAGAATCTCGGAACTCCAAATTTAATCTCGGAAGTCTAGGCAAACTCGGGAACATCATAGAAATGAAAGGCTGTTGGAAATAAACTCAGAGATCATAACTCGTGTAAATTTTGGGTCGATCTTGGAGACCAATATCTGATCTCGCGTTCATTTCTGGTTGAGCTCAACTCGGATGTCGGATTTCGTGTCCATTCAGGTCGGAAATCGTGTATTACGTACATGAGGTCGGAAATCGGAAAATCCTAGCCAGTCCATTTGAGCCTTGGAGATGAAGTCGGAGGTCGGGAATTTTAACTGATGAGGTCGGAAATCACGGACGTTACACACCTAAACCAAATAAGAAGTGGGAAGCCTTCATTTGAAGATCATGGAGACTTGGGTATGACCTTCCCTCTGATATTCTTCTTACCTCCTCTCTGATAGCCTTCTTCCTTCTTCCTTTCTTAATTCTTACTTTCCTTCACATTTCAGGTGTGACTTTCCCCATCAATAACACAGTGCTCACAGTCCTGCATTCGAGATTTAAGCCTTACCTCATCATAATCTTGTTACTTCCTATTTATCGTTTCTGTTACTTCTTTATACTATATTTCATACTTGTATTCTGTTATACACTCAAGTTCATACACATTATACGACTGGAAGATTTTTCTGAATCTGATATCAACACACTTGAGGAATTTCTAGTATCTTTCATTGGTGCTTTCATTCCCACTATGGCTGAGAGTACAAGGATGAAAGAGTTACAAGCAGAGATCAAGAACAACAATGCTGAGCTCAAGCGATTGATGGATCTCATGGAAATTCGTGATCGGGAACAAAGAGCGTTTACAGCTCAGGTCCAGATAGATGCCAATGCTCGCATGACTCAGCTGCAGACTGCTATAGATTTAATGATGCAGACACCTTCCCAGCTACATGGTGGCTCGAACTCAACTAAAGTAAATAATGAGGCTACACCAATTCACACTGCCTTTCAGGTAAAGGACAATGCTCTTGAATTTCCACGTTTTGATGGCAATAATGTCCTCTATTGGATTTTCACTGCCGAACAATTTTTTGATTATCACCATACACCGGATGAGGATCGAGTAGCTATTACTGCTATACATTTTGACAAAGAGGTGGTACCTTGGTTCCAAATGATTCAAAGAATCACTCCATTCAGAAATTGGAATGAATTAACCATGGCCTTAGAATCTCGGTTTGGTCCATCACCATTTGATTGTCCAGTGGCTGAATTGTTTAAGTTGCAGCAAACTGGATCTATCTCAGATTATTACTTGAAGTTTATGTCATTGGCTAACTGTTCCCACGGGTTACCTCAGGATGTTGTTCTAGCTTGTTTTTTGAGTGGCCTGCATATTGAGATTCGTAGAGATGTGGTAACTCAGTCCCCACCTTCATTGCTTAAAGTTGTAGCTTTGGCAAAACTATATGAGGAGAGATACTTCCCTATACAAAAACCTTACATACCTACCCAACCACAAAAATTGACTCCACCTCTCACCATCAGACCGCACAACTTTTCACACCCAACATAAATTTACCTAAACAGAATCTTCCACCACTATTACCCACACCCCCACAGAAACTTCAACTACAATCACCTAGACCCAACACAATCAAGAAAATGAGCCTTGCAGAAATGCAACTTAGAAGGGAAAAAGGCCTCTATTATTTTTGTGACGATAAGTTTACTTTTAATCATGGATGCCCCAATAGGCAATTCCTCATGCTGCAGAATCAAGATGAAGAAAGTCAAACCTGTTAAGAAACAGAATTGATGGAGCCTATCGAGACAACAGTTGGAGCCTCAGACACTGATCATCATTTATCATTGAATGCCCTCAAGGGAGGGACTGGTGTGGGCAATATCAGATTTTCTGCGCAAGTCTAAGGCAGAGTGATTAAGATTCTGGTTGATGGTGGTAACAGTGATAATTTCATCCAACCATGCATAGCCAAATTCCTGAAGCTTCCCATCGAAGCAACCCCCCCATTTAAGGTAATAGTAGGCAATGGCTCTTACATGACTGCAGAAGGATTTATTAAAGACTTGGTGATAAATGTGCATGGGGTGGATCTCCAATTATCTGCTTATGTCTTACCTATATTCGGGGCAAACTTGATTCTAGGAGGGAAGTGGCTAGCAACATTGGGCCTCCATATGGCCAAGTATGAGAAACCAATGTTGAAGTTCCTTCTTAATGGACGTTTTGTTACCCTACAAGGAGAATCACCAATTCTACCTGCTCAAGCTGAGTTTCATCAGTTAAGAAGACTTTCTTACACAGATGCTATTTTTGAGTTTACACTATCCAACTCCATAATGCTGGAGCTACTGCAGACCAAGAATTACCACTTCCTGAGAACATGGATCTTGAGTTGGTGCTTTTACTTCACACGTATAAAACATTTTTGACAAACCATCTGGTCTCCCTCCTACATGATCACATGACCACTAAATTCCTTTACTAGAAGGATCCAACCCTGTTAAGGTTAAACCATATAGATACCCGCATAGCCAAAAAGAACAAATTGGATTTATGGTACAAGACATGCTAGATGAGGGGTTAATACAACCTAGCAAGAGCCCTTTCTCTTCTCCAATTGTTTTGGTGAAAAAGAAAGATGGAACCTGGAGATTTTGTACTGATTATAGGGCATTGAATGCAATCACTATGAAAGACTCCTTCCCCGTTCCTACTGTGGATGAGTTACTCGATGAGTTATATGGGGCTTCTTTTTTTTCTAAGCTTGACTTAAGGTCAGGGTACCACTAGATTTTAATTACACCAGAAGACAAGTACAAGGCAGCTTTCAGAACACACAATGGGCATTATGAGTGGTTGGTAATGCCATTTGGGCTCACTAATGCACCAGCAACATTCCAAGGCTTGATGAACCAAATCTTCCAAAAAGTGTTATGTAAATTTGTCTTGGTCTTTTTCAATGACGTTTTGGTATATAGCCCAAGTTGGAACAGTCACTTACATCACCTGGAAATGGTGTTGCAAATTCTACAAAAGGAATAACTCTTTGCTAAGATTTCAAAATGCTGTTTTGGGGTTCAAGAGATCGATTACTTGGGCCATACCATCACTGGTTCTGAAGTCACTATGGAGAAAGATAAGATAAGTGCTATGTTAGAATGGCCAACACCCTCCACAGTCAAACAGTTGAGAGGATTTTTAGGCCTCATTGGTTATTATAGGAGATTCATCAAGAGCTATGCTTCAATAATCTCCCCTCTCACGGATTTACTAAAAAAAGATGCATTTTCATGGAACTCTCAAGCTGAACAAGCCTTTTCTGCACTGAAAACAGCAATCACAACAGCACCTATCTTGGCTCTTCTAGATTTCTCCAAACCATTCACACTTGAAACTGATGCATCTGGCTTTGGTATTGGAGCTGTATTGTCTCAAGAAGGTCATCCAATAGCTTATTTCTCCAAGAAGCTATCTCATTGGCTGCAACAACAGTCTGCTTACACTAGAGAATTTTATGCCATCACTCAAGCCATGGCAAAATTCAGACATTATTTGATGGGTCATCAGTTTGTTATTAAGACTGATCAAAAAAGCTTGAAGGACTTACTTAGTCAATCTTTACATACACCAAAACAATAGCAGTGGTTACCCAAATTCCTTGGCTATGATTTCATCATTCAGTACAAGCCAGGGAAAGAGAATGTAGCAATAGATTCTTTGTCAAGATGTTTTAATAGGGCTTGGTCTGAACCTCATCATAGTCGGTTGGAAGAGTTGAAGATGAAAGTCCAGTAGGATGAGAAACTAAAAGAAGCTTATGCCCATTGTCTGGCAAATACTCAGAAGGATTGTCACTTTTCAGTCAAGCAAGGAGTATTGTATTGGAAGGATAGAATTGTAGTACTTGCTGACCCTGCATTTAAACAGCAACTTTTGTTTGAATGCGATGATTCTACTTCAAGTGGACACTCAAGTATGGCCAGAACAATGGCTAGAATATGCTCCCAATTCTATTGGCCAAAGATGCACAATGAAATCAGAAATTATGTGAAAAATTGTAGCATTTGCCAACGAGCTAAGTCTGACACAACGCTGCCACCAGGATTATTACAACCACTCCCAATTCCTCAGCAAGTTTGGGATGATATTGCAATAGACTTTATCATAGGACTACCTACTTCTCATGGCTATTCTACTATTATGGTGGTCAATGATAGGTTATCTAAATTTGGATATTCCATTCCTCTAAGAGCATACTACAATAGCAGGCAAGTGGCAGAAGCATTTATAGCCAATATAGTTAAGCTATATGGAATTCCAAGCACAATTGTATCAGATAGAGACAAAGTATTCATTAGTTCATTCTGGAGACAACTTTTCAAACTGCAGGGAACAACCTTAGCTATGAGCTCCCCATACCATCCCCAAATCGATGGCCAAAGTGAAGTTCTCAACAAAACAGTTGAGATGTATCTCAGGTGTTTTTCATTTGATAATCCTAAATTATGGTTCAAACTTCTTCCTTGGGCTCAATTCTAGTACAACACTTCATTCTATCATAGCTTGAAGATGTCACCCTTCAAGGCACTATTTGGCAGAGAACCCCCAACCATTGTGCACTACCAGGTCTCATCTGATGATCCGCCAACAATCCAGGAGCTGCAGTAGCAAAGAGATTCACTACTAGATGCATTGAAGTTAAACTTGGCTCGAGCTCAGAATTATATGTAGCAATAGGCTGACAAGAGGCGAATAGATGTTCAGTTTAATGTTGGTGATTTGGTACTGGTCAAGCTACAGTCTTATAGACAACAATCTGTAGCATTAAGGAAGAATCAAAAGCTGGGATTGAGATACTTCGGCCCGTTTAAAATAGCAACTAGAATTGGTGCAACTGCATGCAAGCTAATTCTGCCAGAAGAAGCTAAAATCCATCCAGTCTTTCATGTTTCACTCCTCAAGAAGTTTAGAGGCAATGCAACAACTCCATACATGCCACTTCCTTTAACTACTACTGAAAATGGTCCCATACTGAGCCCGCTTAAGATTCTAGCTACTAGAACCGTGGTGCATGGTACTAAGAGGATTCCACAAGTCTTGGTGCAGTGGGAAAATACTGAACCAGTTGAAGCTACGTGGGAAGACCTAGCTGATATGGTAGTTGCTTATCCCCAACTTAACCTTGAGGACAAGGTTGTTCTTAAAGGGGAGGGTATCGTTACACACATGAATGATGATAGCAATGGGGACAATGGGGCAGAAAAGGAAATTGAGGCTGAAGGGAGCAACAAAGGGCGTGAGGAGATGAGTAAAAAAAGCAAGTTAGTTAGAGGAGGGGCCCACGTGGAAAAGAACTCCCTGAAGGAGGTGCTGAGAAGGAGGGAATGTGCACCTAAACCAAATAAGAAGTGGGAAGCCTTCATTTGAAGATCATGAAGAATTTGGTATGACCTTTCCTCTGATATTCTTCTTACCTCCTCTCTGACAGCCTTCTTCCTTCTTCCTTTCTTAATTCTTACTTTCCTTCACATTTCAGGTGTGACTTTCCCCATCAATAACACAGTGCTCACAGTCCTGCATTCGAGATTTAAGCCTTACCTCATCATAATCTTGTTACTTCCTATTTATCATTTCTGTTACTTCTTTATACTATATTTCATACTTGTATTCTGTTATACACTCAAGTTCATACACATTATATGATTGGAAGATTTTTCTGAATCTAATATCAATACACTTGAGGAATTTCTAGTATATTTCAGTATGCCGTTTTGCGAAAATGATTTCGTAACTTTTAGCATTTTCCATATTTATTTTATTTACATAACAATTAATTTATTATATAGCAATATTTTTTTATGGAATATACATGCCGAAACAATTTATAAAATAAAATAAAGTATGAGAATAATTAATTGTAAATTAAATGTTTAAAAAATTAGTAAAGAAAATAAAAAGTGTAAGTAAAAAAAAAAAATTATAGTAAAAATTTTATATTTGTAGAAACAATGTGTAAAATGTAACATGATTTTGGTTAACAGAAAATTAACAATTAAGAAAGCTTACTTACACTCAAAACTTTAGTTTGAAACTTCAAAAAAAAAATTATGTTTAGAATTGACAAATGTGAATTTTGCCAAACATCATCCGAGTCATGAATGCAAACCTTATAGTTGGATTTGGATGAAAATTTTGAATGCTTTTTTATTTTTATTTTTATTTTTTGTTAAGTAGAATGGAACGACTCAAAAAATATGAGAGAGTTGCCCAAAGAGTTCAAAGCAACAAACAGAAAAGCATCATCAGAACAACAACATGTAAAAGCCAAAGACAAATAAGCTAAAAGAGCAAGCTAGCCACATGGCCCCCAGAAACCAGCAGAACATCACACCTAGATAAAACATCAGATAGCATATACCCTAATCACATTTTGGATGCTATTATATTAAAAAGCTCACTTAATCAATTATTTTTCCAAAAAGCTATAATTACTTAAAACTTAAAAGATAATTCTTTAAATTATATACTCTCCCCGTTTCAAAATAATGATTGTTTTAATTTGTTGTTTCATATTATTTGTCATTTTACGATTGTAACATAGAGTTAATTATTTTATACCAGTTTTATTCTTGTTTTCATTAAATGTAATTTTTCCTCTCTCTCTTATCACCTTCTTTGTTGTCCTATAATAATTTTTTATTTTTAATGAGTTAAAGGATAATTTTATTTTTCTGATAGTTACTTTTATCAGAAATCAAAACTATTATATAAATTGTCTTTTTAATTCTAGTGTTAAAAACTTAAGATATATATATATATATTGGACGTGTAAGGGACAATTATTTAGTATGTATTACATAGGATAGAAAAAAAAAACTTTGTGATCAAGGCTAGTTCAAAAAAAAAAACTTGTAATTAGGACTAAATTTAATTTGATTTACTTCTTAATTAAGTCAAATATCTATTTATTCATTCAAGTAGCATTTATCTTTTTCTGGTTTAAATAGTTTGTTTAACTAATCTATTATCTACAACTAAGGGTGCATTTGTTTTCAATTTTTTTTAAAAAATAATTTTGGAACTTAAATTTTATTTATAACTACAAAAGTTGAAAACAAACTTTTTTGATATTCTAATTATTTTTAAAAAATTATTCAAATATATGAAAATTGATTTTTTTTATGAAAAAAATAATAATTTTTTGCTCAAAAAAATTCCAAACAAATATACCCTAAATGGACTACCTCTAATTGTCACATGGCAATTTTTAATTACAATTAAAAAAAATTATCCTCACTTAAAATTTTCACTTTTTTCCTCTTTTTTTAGAAGCCTTGATTTCTTCTCTCGCCCACCTCAACGCTCCCCACCGATCCCTTGCCTTCTCCTCCTTCATAGTTGCTCACTCCCTTCACTCCTCCTTTGCTACTCACTAGAGCCACTAGAGGTTACCTCTCAGCCCTACTCTCATATTAGAGTCGTCACCCCTATCTTCTGTTGTGATGTGATGCCCCCCTATTCTATTGAGAGAAGAATGGAACCATGTATAACTCTTTTGGTGCTGCAGGTTACTGATGTCATCGTTTACAACTATAGTTATATCTAAGAAAAATCATTTTCCATCACTTTAATTTATTCAATTAAAAGCTTGAAATTTTTCATATCAAAATTCTTCTTCTGCTTCAATCCATATACAATTCTATTACTTTTCAATTCTCTTCAACAAATGACCCACTTAATTCCAAAGTTATTAAGAGGTCTTGATACATTTCAATGCGTGACATTTATTTTGGTTTTGTAATAAATGAAATATCCTGTGCTTTGTTTAAAAAATAAACAAAATAATGAAAAAAATGATGAAAATTTTCAAATTAAAAAAAGGAGATCAAAATAAATATGTGAAATCACATGTATAAATACTAGTATATTTAAAAGGAGCCGGTGAGTTGAAATTCAGCAGAACCAAAAATTCGTATTGAGCCAAAGGTTGAGCTTAATCTAATTCGTCTCAACTCTCCCAAGCTTCTAATCCTGGATTTTAATATGGAATGTGATTTACTAGAATTTACATTTTACCCTCTTCTAAGTATCTAACCCTCCCCTCCCCCACATAGGGGGAAAAAAAGGACAATACATGATATTATTTTGCGTTACCAATAAGTTGGACGTAGTGTCATTATTTCTTGCTTGCAATTTAAGAAAGAACGCAGAAACAAACAGCAATGGCACCACGAAAGTGCTGCATCAATGATCTAAACTTAATTTCGATCTCTTTCTTACCGTTGTCATTTGCCCAGTGATTTTCTTCTTCACTAAGTATAACTACAGACAAATTAAGCGGTTGCCCGTTCCAACTCATTGGAGAGCATATTCTTTCTTCTATTAAAGCAAAGTCCATCCAATCTTTCTCTCAATGCAAGAGAGATAGAGGGAGACTGTGTGAGTCTGCTCGTGTTTCTGGGCTTGCTACAACAGCTTACTAATCACTACAAAACACAAATACACAAACACCGGCGTGGTTCGATCGCCAGAGATAGAGAGCACCGTAGCCGCGTAATACAGCAAACTAGGAAACATTTTTAGACTCTAGTTTAATTTTGCATTATAATACCATTTTTATCTTCCATGATATATAAAACATAGCATTTAATCTTGATATTGTGTCCGTATAAAAGTTGTTTAATCGTAATCATATATTATTCGACATTAAAAATATTTAAATTTTCACATTACCTATTTCAAAAATTACACACACATACACACGCGTTTGTGTGTGTGTGTATATATAAACTCAATACTACGCTAAGGATAGATAAAAAATTAAAGGGTATTGGACTCATATTAAGGGATAAGTTAAAATATCTTAATCATTAATTTGGAGTAGGTTCTACTTTTTTTTCCTAATGAATGATTAAGGGACACACGTTATTTTTCCTTTCCTTCTGTGTTTCTGGAAAATGCTTTGTGCACTTTAGCATTTCTTTTTCTTGCCCTAATCTTCATGTTAGTATTTTCAGTACATTCGTAACATGAAAATAACCTTCTCGTTCTGCAACAACCGATCATCGCATTTATTTTTGCAACACCCTTGTAGAAGCTTATAGTGCTTTCTTTTCCTCTTTTAAGGCCAATATGTCAGACCAGGGTTCGTTCTCTAGCGCCTCGGCTGCGGAGGCAAAGGAGAGAAAGAAGGAAGGAAAGAGTAGAAAGGAGGAGAAGGTTCCTTTGATCAAGCTCTTCTCATTTGCTGACTTCTATGATTGTGTCTTGATGGCTGGTGGATCTATTGGGGCATGTGTTCATGGTGCCTCTGTGCCTGTTTTCTTTATTTTCTTTGGAAAGATTATCAATGTCATAGGCTTGGCTTACCTTTTCCCCAAAGAAGTTTCTCACCAAGTTGCCAAGGTTTGTGCTTTTATACTATAACCTCGTGTGTTGTCTTCTTCCCATGCATTTTTCTATTTGATCATCATTCCATCTACTCCCTTCCTCATTTGAATTTGTGAGCTAGCTAGTTAGTTGGAATCACCTTGCTGCCCTTGTCAAATAATGCTCAAACTTCACAATTGAAGGGTATTTTGGTTTTTTGCTGCCCTTAATTGCAAAGAAAGCAAATATATGCTCCTCTCTTATACGTAAAATTTAATATTACTTATTTGCTATTTTGCAGTATTCATTGGATTTTGTGTATCTAAGTGTAGTAATATTGTTTTCGTCTTGGGCAGGTATGAATTTATTATATGACTTTATTACTACCCAAGTAAAAAATCATTCTAATTTAAGTTGATACCTTAATCTTATTTACTTATTTATTTATTTTTTTGGCGTATTTGTGTACCAATGTTGATTGTATATAGAGGTTGCTTGTTGGATGCATACTGGAGAGCGTCAAGCAGCAAAGATGAGGATGGCCTATTTAAGGTCAATGTTGAATCAAGATATAAGTCTTTTTGATACCGATGCATCAACCGGAGAAGTCATTTCTGCCATTACAAGTGACATTATCGTTGTTCAAGATGCATTATCCGAGAAGGTATGCATGCATTTAACTTGAAAATCACAGCTTGAGAATGGTCTTGCTTGGAAGGTCAAAGCTTGTTGGATTTCTGATTTCTACAAAAACTGGCAGTCATCTTAATAATACCATTGTGAAAAGACAATCCTGTGCTTTTCTGATCACTTTTCTCTTCATTCTTCTTAAGGGCATATTTCTTTGTTTTTGCTTTTGCTTTGTTCTCTTTCAGGTCAACACAAGTTTTCTTCGTTTAAATTTAAAGCTTGTAGTTAGACACTCATAGAACAGTAGAGTCCATACTCCAAAGAGCCCTTGATAGCAAAGCTTTTAGAAAAATAGAGTTTAGCTGACTTCTCGGTGAATCTTATTTATTGAATGCTGCCTGCTACATGTTTAGAGGAGTTACGTTATTTTTATATAATCTAACATGTACTCCAATATTTATCCACACTCATATTTTTCTACCATATTTATACACAGTATTTTCAAATGATATGACTAATTGTATTTTTTCTAGGTTGATCACATGAAATGAAGCGGTTTCTTTCTGACACCATCTTTATATCAAAACTTCTATTATAGAAGTATTGAATACCTCGCTATTCAGAAAATTTGATTATATTAATCACGCGTCATTATTAGATCAAACACAAAGCATATTTTATTGATAGTGAATTCAATTTGAAGTCCAAAACTATTAAGGACATCTTCATAAAATTTACAAAGTTTTTGGATAGGAATGTGAAGATATTACATTGAATATTTTTTACCAGTGTAAAAACACAATATCTCGAGTCTACTAAATTCTAATTAGTCTGACTCAAGTAGGGTTGATCTATTATAAAGTTAAAGGTCTCTTAACACTATTTTTTTCACAAGATTTAAATCTAATATTTTATTTAAAAGGAATAAATATCGAATCACTTAAACTAACTAAGCATCAGTATATATTGGATATTTTCAAACTTCCTATTTGCAAAATTTGCTAAAATATTTAAGAGACATGTTATTTGTATATCCCTAAACCTTGGATATTCCAACACCTTCTCTCTACTTTTTTTCTCTCCATCAATCATTTTACTCATTTCACTTTTCTTTTACAATTTTTTTCCCTCTCTTCTCTCTCTAGGTGTCCAAGAATGTCTACCTATCAAGTGATACAAAAAATATTTCTCAATATTTTAATTGGTGGTGGTTATTGTGCAATAGCAATAATTTTGTCAATAAAGGATGTCATAGACTGATATTAAAAAGTATGTACTAACTTTCCTTTTAATATTGGTTAATTATGTTGAAAATTTTAGGCATTTGGTTTGGCTTAAATGATTTGCGCTTTAATATTAGTTTTGGTATATGAGTTTTTAGACTCAACTATTAGACTCTGTTATGGATTGGATTATTTGACCCAAAAGTTAATAGTTAATCCACATCCTATAAACCATTTTCTTTTCACCAATTTATCTGATGTGGGAATTATATCTTTGAGGCGTAGACACATGCGCATTTTCCAACAAATTAGAAGATCATAACGAATAAGAAAAGGCTTGGTTGTTATATTGTTTAATTAGAAGATACATCAAACTTGAAGATTGATTGGATTTACAGGTAGGAAACTTCATGCACTACATAAGCCGATTTGTAGCGGGATTCACCATTGGCTTTGTCAGAGTGTGGCAGATCAGTTTAGTGACACTTGCAATTGTACCCTTGATTGCCCTTGCTGGAGGTCTTTATGCATACGTGACATTTGGGCTTATTGCGAAAGTTCGCAAAGCCTATGTAAGGGCTGGTGAGATCGCTGAAGAGGTAAAGTTACCTGTTAATGTTTATGTTATACCTCTCACATTTGACAAAAGGACAAAATTGACTATTTTCTGCTTCCATGTACACAAAAGTGAATCTTACGAGCTGGTTGGAATTTATGAGCATATGGCCAAAGTTTACTTTTACTCATGCATGACCCGTTACTCTGATAGCAGGTGATAGCCAATGTCAGAACGGTACAAGCATTTTCGGGAGAAGAAAGAGCAGTGAGATCATACAAAGCGGCTCTCATGAACACGTATAGAAGTGGTCGGAAGGCAGGTTTAGCAAAGGGTCTGGGACTAGGCTCTATGCATTGTGTCCTTTTTCTATCGTGGGCACTGCTTGTTTGGTTCACTAGCATTGTTGTTCACAAGAATATCGCCAATGGTGGCGTGTCTTTCACTACCATGCTCAACGTTGTGATCTCTGGCCTGTAAGCCTTTGTTACCTTTTATTTTGTTTAGGCCAAGCTATTTCAATGCGTTTCGCACCGCATACTGAGAAACTAGATGACATAGAAATTAATGTTGTCCATACGGAAGTTTAGCATTCTAAGTGACACTGCATCGTTTTGACAATGTTCATTCAAATAAACGGAGCTATTCTTTTGTGAATTCTATAAAAGCTAAAAAAGGGTTAATTCCATCATTCTTGTGATGACATATATGGTAAATAAATAAGTAATGGATGCAGAACACACCCCAAAAGGTAAAGGGCCTATAGCTGAGATGCCACTGCTTCTTTTACATGAATTGTAGAAACCAGGCAGTTGTAAATTTCATTATGCTTGCCAGAGTTTAAACGTAAGACACGTTACTCGCTTCTCTAACTAATCATAGGTGAGGTAAGGATAACTTCAAGATGTCGCATATGATCTATAAAGTTCTTAAAATAATTAACCTAAGCTCTTTATTTATCGGAATCATGGATGCCAACGTAAACCGGAAGCCTCAGACTGGAGATCAAATAAGAAAATTAAACGTCTAGATAAGTGTGAATCTGAAATCAGTTATATATAAAATATATAAGGTAATTTCAAAACTGTTACATGCACTGCTTCTCAGGAGTATGTTAGGTTGATACATTAAAATTTAATGACGGTACATTTTCTGTTCTAAATGGGTCCAAATTACATAAAGTAGTTGTAGAACTCTACTTCTTAATCACATGATTGTCCATCTTTGAATATTGCATGAAATTATCCTTCAGATTAATTGTTAATTCACTCGAAATATAATGGACATTGTTTATTGCATAAGTTGTAGAATATGCAAGCCAAATCACGTCCTGATGCAGCACTTTAATAGTTTATGTTAGTGGTGAAGTTTCGTTGTATTTCTTGTGTCGAGGTCATTTTTCGAAATTATGATGCATGAAGGTCGTGTTTTGCTTATCAGGTCACTTGGGCAGGCAGCACCAGATATTTCTGCATTTATCCGAGCAAAGTCAGCTGCTTATCCCATTTTTGAGATGATAGAAGGGGACACAGTGAGCAAAATCAGCTCAAAAACTGGTCAAAAATTAAGCAAAGTGGAGGGTAACATCCAATTTAAGGATGTCTGTTTCAGTTACCCATCTCGTCCTGATGTAGTCATCTTCAACAACCTTTGTCTTGAGATTCCTTCAGGGAAAATTGTAGCCCTTGTGGGAGGGAGTGGTTCCGGGAAAAGCACTGTAATATCATTAATTGAGCGCTTCTATGAACCACTTTCTGGTCAAGTACTATTGGATGGGAATGATCTCAGAGAACTTGATCTCAAATGGCTTAGACAGCAAATCGGGCTAGTTAATCAAGAACCCGCACTTTTTGCTACAAGCATCAGGGAGAACATACTGTACGGAAAAGATGATGCCACTCTTGTAGAAATAAATCATGCTGTGACGCTTTCAGATGCTCAGTCTTTCATTAACAACCTTCCTGATGGATTAGATACACAGGTGAGGTAACAATCCATCTTCATCATTATAATATAAGCCGACATCCAAAAACTTTCTTGAGTCATGTGCTACTCTGTTTCCAGCAATATTATTGTTGTTCCGTGCCTTAATATCTCTAGAATTTTCTTCCCTTGAAGCATGTTGACTAGGACGAATAGAATAGTAGTGAAATTCAGAAGTGGTGATCGAACTGGTATTATAAAATGGCTGAAATTTCTGTCCTAGTAATTGCAACAGTGGATCGCTGACAGGTGAAGATAAATGTTTATAATAGGTTATCTATTTGAAGAAGTTCTAACTGGTAGCAACAGAGTGAGGGATAAGTGTGGTGTCAATTACATAATTCGTTAAACAATGCCTGAAAACTGGTTTTTATAGCTCAAACAAAGTAAAACACGATGGATATTTTTTTCTTCACGAGATTATACTGAATTTGTCTTGCAGGTTGGTGAGAGAGGGATACAACTGTCAGGGGGACAGAAGCAAAGGATTGCAATATCTCGTGCTATTGTTAAGAATCCATCAATACTTTTATTGGATGAAGCAACCAGTGCTTTGGATGCAGAGTCAGAGAAGAGTGTACAGGAGGCTTTTGATCGAGTCATGGTTGGTAGAACAACTGTGATAGTGGCACACAGGCTCTCTACCATTAGGAATGCAGATATCATCGCTGTTGTTCACGAAGGGAGGATTGTGGAAACTGGCAACCATGAGGAGCTCATTTCCAACCCAAATAGTGTATATGCATCTCTTGTTCAAACCCAGGAGTCTGCCTCTTTGCAACACCACCCTTATGTGGATTCTATTGTGGGACGAACATCGAGGTAATTCATTTTCCTCCTCAGCTGTGGTTAACAGAGTTTAGGTAACTTAATCTTATCAAGGTATGAAGTATTGACATCCGTTACACAGGGCTATTGGCAAAATATGACATTTATTTGCCTAACTTCTGTGCTTATTCAAGTCACTGTAATGAAAAAAAAAAAAAAAAAAAAACAGTTGAAGCTGAAAATTGAACGGGTTCATAGCTATTCTGTCTGTCGCCTTTACATATGTACGCTACTACGACAACAGTATAACACATCCATTAGCATCGTACTAAGGTTTACATGTTTATGCTGACTGTAGCATATCCCGTACAACAAGCTTTGGGGGTAGTTTTCGTTCAGATAAAGAATCTATTGGCCGTGCTGGTTCTAATGAAGCAGAGAGTGTTCGAAACTTGAGGCATATCTCAACAAGAAGGCTGTATTCCATGATTGGTCCTGACTGGTATTATGGGGTCTTTGGAACCTTGGGTGCATTTGTTGCTGGAGCCCTGATGCCACTTTTTGCTCTTGGAATCACTCACTCTCTTGTAGCGTACTACATGGACTGGGATAGAACACGTCATGAAGTTAGAAAGATAGCTTTCCTCTTCTGTGGGGCAGCAGTTTTAGCTGTCGCTGCCTATGCCACTGAACATCTCTCTTTTGGAATCGTGGGCGAGCGACTTACCCTTCGTGTGAGAGAAACTATGTTTTCTGGTAATAGTGATCAACTTGTTATTATCTTTCAGGGAAACTTTTCCTTTTAATCTTCCTAATGATTTTACACAGCATTTGAATGTCAGAACAGTTTCCACTGTGCTTCGTAAATGGTTGAATTGTTACAGATATTTTAAGGCTCAAATAGCGTCCATGATCAATATTGTTGATGAATTGAGTATACTTCGACTGATGAATTTTGTGAAAAAAATGCATTATTTGCATTTTATTTGTTCAACACATTTTTCCTATTGATTTCTAAGATAAGCAAAGCTGAAACATATTATATAGCTATCATTGGTTAAAGCTTCATTATCTCTCTTTCACTTATCTTCCCTTATTCGTCTGGTTGCAGCTATTTTGAAAAATGAAATTGGCTGGTTTGATGATATTAGCAACACAAGCTCTATGCTTTCATCACGTTTAGCGACTGATGCAAGTTTATTAAGAACTGTAGTTGTTGATCGTTCTACGATTCTCTTACAGAATGTTGGTCTGATAGTTACTTCATTTGTTATTGCCTTCATTTTGAACTGGAGGATAACGCTTGTTGTCTTGGCCACATATCCTTTGATCATCAGTGGTCACATCAGTGAGGTTTCATCCTCTTCCATATTTCAACATAAAGAAACTGGTGCATCTGCTTGGGTCTTAAATAACATATCTTCTATCATTTCAGAAACTTTTCATGAAAGGCTTTGGTGGCAACTTGAGCAAAGCATATCTAAAAGCCAACATGTTGGCTGGGGAGGCTGTGAGTAATATACGCACTGTCGCAGCATTTTGTTCTGAAGAAAAAGTCCTTCACCTTTATGCTCAAGAGCTTGTTGAGCCATCCAAGCGCTCATTCAAACGGGGCCAAATTGCTGGCATATTCTATGGCGTATCCCAGTTCTTTATTTTCTCTTCTTATGGCCTTGCCTTGTGGTATATTATTTAGCTTCATTTTTTTTTTTTTTTCAATTTACTATGATATAAGATGAACCTGGGCGCTGTATTTATGCTGGAACTTGGTATTGTATACCTTTTGCAGGTATGGATCCGTCTTGATGGAAAAGGAGCTTACTAGCTTTAAATCAGTTATGAAGTCATTTATGGTTCTAATCGTAACCGCACTGGCTATGGGGGAGACTTTGGCACTGGCTCCAGACATGCTGAAAGGAAATCAAATGGCGGCATCAGTTTTTGAAGTGATGGATAGAAGGACAGCAATAATGGTTGATGCCGGAGAAGAGTTGCATGCAGTGGAAGGAACAATTGAGCTAAAAAATATCCATTTCCGCTACCCTTCAAGGCCAGACGTGGTTATTTTTAATGATTTCAATCTGAAAGTGCCATCAGGAAAGAGTATCGCCTTGGTGGGGCACAGTGGTTCCGGGAAAAGCTCTGTCATCTCCCTTATACTCAGATTTTATGATCCAACATCTGGGAGGGTGATGATTGATGGTAAGATGTTTGAACAAACCTATCCTTTAATGCTCCTATTTTCTTATTGGTACAAAAGCAAAAAGGAATGTCAGATAATTTTTGGAGGAGTAACACTCCTAGCTGGCCAGACACAAAACTGGCATGCATAACTCAATCTTTCTGGAAAAGACTCCATGGCAACAGGTTCATGTAACGTCAATGTAGTAGTGCCAGTTATCATAAATGTGAAAACATTCTTTTAACAATGATTCATTAAATTCTTGCAGGAAAAGACATCAGGAATCTTAATTTGAAATCTCTTAGGAAACACATTGGTTTTGTGCAACAAGAACCGGCTCTTTTCGCGACATCCATTTATGAAAATATTCTTTATGGGAAGGAAGGAGCCTCAGATTCAGAAGTAGTTGAAGCAGCTAAGCTTGCAAATGCTCATAATTTTATCAGTGGTCTTCCTGAGGGCTACTCCACCAAAGTAGGTGAGAGAGGAGTTCAACTATCTGGTGGCCAGAGACAAAGGATAGCTATTGCGAGGGCTGTTTTGAAAAACCCCAAAATCTTGCTGCTAGATGAAGCCACCAGTGCGCTGGATGTGGAGTCAGAGCGTGTGGTACAACAAGCTCTGGACAGATTGATGCAGAACAGAACAACAGTTATGGTGGCTCACAGGCTATCCACAATAAGAAATGCAAATCAAATCTCAGTTATAGAGGAGGGCAAGATAATCGAGCAAGGGACTCATCCAAGTCTTATAGAGAACAAAGATGGAGCATACTATAAATTAGTCAGCCTTCAACAACAGCATCTACATGAACATAATGAATGATGTAACAAAATGGCCAATGAATTTTTTAAACTGTAAGCTACTTATAACGGGAATTTATTTTTTGTTTTTATGGTATTTGAGATTGATATGTTCACTAATATGGAATTTGGACTATATTAACAGGAATATGGGTTTAAGTAAAATCGAAAATTCTGATTTTAGTTTTGTATACAGAATTCAACATCAAAAGCTAAAATCGGAAATTTCGAATTCCAATTCCAGGGAATTTTTTTTGTTTGTAATGAAATTGAAAATTCTGATTTTTATTTAAAATTTTTTATTATACTAAAATCGAAATTTTCGATTTCTGTTTAGAATTTTTTATTACACTAAAATTGGAAATTGTGATTTCATATTAATAAAAAATTCTGGTAAACAAAAATCGAAATTCTGATTTCTTATAAAACCCATATTTATATAAAATTATCTTAATTCCCATATTTTGGTACATTTTAAAATCAAATCCTATATTAAAAAAAAGCAGCCACTTATAACCAGATTTATAGAGAATGATGTGGACTACTAGGACTACTTTTAGCTATTAGTATGATAGTTTTATAATATTGTCCAATCATAATATAATATATGTGTGACTTCATAGTAATTAAAAGAGTTAAATACTTGATATGATAATAAATAATTAAATAATAATATAAAAAATCTTTTAATATGTTGGTCATGCATCAATATTAAATTCCTATTTTTTTTGCTAATCATATATTTGTTAGTAATCGATGTAAAAATATAAAATGACCTTTAGTATTTAGTTGGTGGTTCATAATTATGGGTGCGTTTGGATAAGATTTTTTTGCCTAAAAAATCACTTTTTTTTATTAAAAAAATCACTTTTTTTATTAAAAAATCACTTTTGACATATTTGGATAAATTATTAACGATAATAAGAATCTCAAAAAAATCTATTTTCAGCTTTTTCGTAGAAGTTGAAAAGAGTAGTTTCTAAAAAAAAAATCAGTTTTCAACTTTTTTAATTATATATAAAATATTAATTTCAAAATCTAAAATAAATACACCTTATATGGGATTAATTTTGAATCAATATAAAAATTTTTATACTGTTATTATATATATATATATATATATTGGCCATGTATCAAAAATAAATTCTAATTATATTGTAGCATAGAAGAATGAAGATAACATGGAATTTTGTCTAATCATTTTATTCAAGTTAATTGTTAATTTATTTTTCATCAATTTAAAATAGTAATACAAGACAAAAAATATAACAATAAAAAAAAATAATGGCAAACCTTTTATATACGCTCTTAAAAAAAAGGGAAAAAGAAGAATAAAACTAATTTGCAAGTTTGTGATTTTAAATTTGGGGATTTTGTCTACTATATATTTTAGTCCCTCATTTTTTAAATTACCACAATTGGTTCTCATTGTTAACTTGCTTTTGTTAAGCGGTGACGTATCAGAGGATGATGAGAACGAGTGAATGGTGATGAGGGTCGTCGTTTGTGACATCACAACTTAATTAATTGAAATAAGTTAATATTGAGAACTGGCAATGTTTACAAAATGAAAGACTATAATTGTAGGAAATAATATAGATAAATTACATCGACCTTCCTCTAATATTAGGTGTTATTATATATGATACTTTTTATTTTATAAAAATATATACTAATCTCTCTTTCAATTTAAATAATATTATATTTGATATCTTTATATTTTATGTCATATAATATTAAGTATGGCATTAAATATCCCTGTAGTAGGAGTCAATACAAATCGAAAAATATAATGTTTAATATCATATAATCTCAACACATATTAATATAATTTACTAACAATTTTTTAACGAAGACCAACATTGAAAAATATTATATTTTAAGAGACTAAAAATATATTTAAATTTATATAATTTGATAAGAGTGCAAAAAATTTTACACAAAAGCATAAAATTATTCTCTTTCAATATCAATAGTTTTCATATTAATTTTTTGTTTACAATCAATTCATCGACAATCTCACCCTAATGGACAAGTAACTGGTAATTAGGAACCCATTAATTAGTTATAGACCGTTAAAAAATTGTTAACACAGCTTTATATGATAATTTAAAAAAAATATATGGAATTAAGACGAACGTACGAAACCATTATTTTAAAGCAGTGCAACTTTTTGAGGAAGTTTCATTCATGCAGAAAGAAACACGTTAGCTCCTAAATTTCTCATGTTTTCTTATGGATCTCCAAGTTCTCGTTCTTGGCGAAAGAGACACAACGAGTACATATTGTTCTTTATTTGAGGAGACCAAGTTTGATAAGTTAAATGGTTCACAAATCTCTCCTTAAAATAGTAGGATAAGTATATCAGTCCTGTGCTCCTTTCAATTTGACAATGCATTATTCCTACTGTTTGCTTAATCATTTTTCCGGTCTCTTTTATCCAAATGGGTTTGTAAAAAATAATCAAATGAGGTAAGAAGTTGAAAAATTGCTGGTATTTGCTATCTTCATCATACTTGCCGATCAACAAAATATAAGCTATGATGTCACACACTTCTTGAAGAACACTTAAAACTTCGAGCTGTCTAACCTAAATTTAGGGAGGTCAAAACCAAACTCTGAATATTCTATAAAATGTCTAACATTTGACTTTCAGTAAAAAAAACCCCACATGTACTTAGGTTCTTGTCTCTCCATTCTTGCATGATTTATATATTTTCACAATAAGTTTTTAGATGATTTGAGAGTACGAGATTTCTATTTTTCTAATTCATTTGCAAATTTAAATTATTTTTTTAATTTCTTAGAGTATCATTTTATCCCGATAAATAAGAAATTAATCTCCTAAAAAATGGTTAAACGCTTAAGCAAGAACTCGTCTCAACAATATTTTTTCTATACACATAAAGTTCATGATTGAATCTACGAACTCGTGCTTAAGAAAAAAAAATTAATGACACGGACTAGAAAAAAATTATGTTTAAGGGGCATAAAATGTTTAGATAGTTTGGAAGAATTATATAAAATTTATTTAGAGAGAAAAATTATAAAATTTTATCTAATAGGCAAAAATACCCTTGTGAACAATTTTCAATTGGATATTGCTCATTAATGATTAGTTATTTATTTTTAATGAATTGTTAGCGGTTATAAATAAATTTTTATATTAAATTTATGAAGTTAGGAAAAATTGTTAATGGTCGTTACTCTCTTTTGAATGGTCATTTATTCTTATTGAATGACCAATAATTATAAATGAATTTCTACATTAAGTCCATGAAATTCAAAATAAATTTACAAAACAGCTGTTATACGTTGTTGAGTGTCTATTGGCTTCTGAATAACAATTATAAATGGAATTTATTAGAGTAAAATTATTATTAGTTTCTGTTACGTGTTATTGAGTGGTAATTAACTCTTTATTTCTAAGTGGCTAATAATAAATAAATAAATAATATTTTTATAAAGATATATTAATGTTACGTATAAATTTATTATTTTTTGTGGGTAATTATTTGTTTTAATTCAGTGACTAATAATTTTAGAATAAACTTTATAATACATTTATGGTTAAAAAATTATAAATGGCTAAAGAAATAAATACTATTTTTATAATTAAAATATATATAAATTATAAAAATTTTGGATTTAACTATTACATTGTAATGTGTCTTACTGAATGATTATTACCTTTATGAAGAGTATTTTGATCTATTAAGTAAAATATAATTTTTTTAAATAAAATTAAACATTTCTGACCCTTAAAATTAAATACTTCTCCCCAACTATTTCTCGAGTGGTTTGGTAATGATATTTTCACGTATCTACATTTTTAACAACATTTTCAGTAGCCTAAGAATACTCCGAACGGCTCCAAAAGTTTGGTAGTAACTCCGATGCCAATGTTTCGATGTCCGAGAAATTTAAATGGGTTTTTAGTGAAAAGGTGATAAAAACTACATGATGAGGACATTGAGGAGCGGTTGGAGGCTTCTGCAACTTTGAGAATTATAAATGAAGCTGACATTGGTAAGGCAAATAAGAAGATGACAAAGGCGATTGCCACACTAATGAGAAAATAAGAACCTCAGAGTTATGCGTGAAGAAAAAGGGACATCCTTTAGTGTTGGCTAATTAGTTACTTTTGTGATAACAAACTAAAACAAAGAAATAAGCAACAGGATAAATTCAATCTATTACTTTCCATAAAAAGGTACCCTCTGTCAATTATGCGAAACAAAAAATTTTATTCATGTATCATATTTCTACAACTTTTCCTTTAGGAAAAACAGAGAGATTTTATTGGAAATGAGCTTCCTCCCCTCACCCCCCGCCCCCTCTTTCCTCTTTTCTCTTTCTTTTTTATCCCAAAAAATGTAAAAAAGAACTGTGAAAATGGTACGTGTAAATAATGTTTCTTTAGATATGAAAGTTGAGGCGTTTCACGTTAGTGTAATTAACCCTTAATTAGGGTAGTTCCATTCCAAACCTTACAAATTAACAATGAATAAAATAGATTAGGTTATCTAGTTTTGCATTCTCAGTCACGTGGCACTAGCACACATTCTTGCACATGGTATAAATATATATTTTGGTTTTCCTAATTTACCTCTACGTATACGTCATACACCTGCGCTGTGCGCGCTTACCATACGGATTTTCGGGGGCACTACGCTGGTCACTTCCTCAATTCTTCAAATGTTGTCTCTGAAACCTCGTGTCTCGATCGTATCGAAAATCTTGAAATGTTGAACAAACGGTTAAAGACACACAAAACTTTTTTTAATATATGGTCAAATTAGAGCCTCATTTTGCTAGTTACTAGAATTGAAGTCGTAGTTCATCTTTCAAACCATATGCACTTTCAAGAAATTCAACGGAACTTGCCTTCATTTGAACGACACTTGCACTATATACCATTATACCTAATCCCGAGTATCATATGTAGCAATATTTTTATCACGATATAATCCTTTCCTTGGCTGAAAGAAGCCAAAATAATTCTTTTTTCACGTTCCCTGGTGTTTCTCTTCTCGACTCTCAACTATTTTAGATGTAATTTTAAATAAAACTAAGGGTAACTAATGCATGACCTCATATTTTCAGTTTGCATACTCCATGCACCTATAAAACCACATGTCACTAGCTATGCTTTTACAACCTTTCCTGATCTGCTCCTTTGTCTTGGAACATTTGTTGTCCCCATGTATTATGGGTAGGCCACCATGTTGTGACGAGAGTGGCGTGAAGAAAGGGCCATGGACACCTAAAGAAGATGTGAAGCTAATGGCTTATATGTTATGATCCATTATCCATGAACCCTAATTTCTGGTGTATTTTGGTTGTAATTCAATCAAAGAGAAATAAAAATCATAAAATATGGAAGAGATAAGGAATGGAATTGGTTGGAGAGCGCCACAATCAAGGATGATTGATAAGCTAAGGGTGATCGTCACAAGAGCAATTGGAAACTCTTGATAAGACCTAGGATTCCAAGCAAAAACCAAAGAGACACTTTTGTTAAAAGTATTCTGATTTCAATTTGCCAAAAACTTCCCTTCAAAAGTTGTTTACAAGGTTTATAAAATAAACTAAAATTTAGCAAATGGGCTGCAACACTTAGCCCAAGATTAAAATCTAAACTTATTAAAAATGAGTAAAAGGCTAAATAGATAAAAATAGGTGACGGGCTATATGAAATTACAAGCCCAATTATATTATTACTAACATAAAATTAACAAGCCCAAAGATATAACTAAGCTTGTTCAGTCACGTGAATGCAATAGACTAGTCTTGAGTTGTTATCTTTTTGAATGGCCTTTGCCTCAAACAAACTTGAAATCATTTGGTCCAAAGCTTCCTTAGCTCTCTTTGATTTGGATCTAGTCATTGGTCCACCAAGTCCTTCCAAAGGATCTCCTCCTTGCCTTTGCTTTCGTGAGTCTACTTTATCTTCCTTGATCACATCATCCCCTCCTTCTTCAAGAGAATTCGTCCTTAAATTTAGCTCCTCATTACCTACATCAAATAAAGACAAGTCAACAATATTAAAGGTAGCACTTATCCCATACTCACCAGGTAAGTCGATCTTGTAGGTATTGTCATTTTTTCTCTCCAAGACTTGGAAGGGTCCATCACCCCTAGGTTGGAGTTTGGATTTCCTTTGAGATGGAAACCTCTCCTTTCTTATGTGTACCCAAACCCAGTCATCGGGTTCAAATACAACCTTCTTTCTATCCTTATTGGCTTGCTTTGCATAACTCTCCATTTTCTTCTCAATTTGGGCTTTTACTTGCTCATACAACTTCTTTACAAAGTCAGCCTTTGCCTGCACATCTTTATGCTTAAAAACAGAAATGTTAGGCATAGGCAGTAAATCAAGAGGAGTCAAGGGGTTAAATCCATACACTATCTCGAAAGGAGAACAATTAGTAGTGCTATGGATAGCCCTATTATATGCAAACTCTACATGAGGCAAACACTCTTTCCATGACTTAATATTTTTCTTTATAACAGCCCTAAGGAGAGTAGAAAGAGTCCTATTAACTACCTCAGTTTACCCATCAGTTTGGGGGTGACAAGTAGTTGAGAATAGCAATTTAGTACCAATCTTACCCCATAGTGTCCTCCAAAAGTGACTTAGGAACTTAGTGTACCTGTCACTCACAATGCTCCTAGGTAATCCATATAGCCTCACTACCTCTTTGAAAAACAAGTCAGCCACATGACAAGCATCATCCACCTTCTTGTAAGGTATAAAATGAGCCATCTTAGAGAACCTATCCACCACCACAAAAATGGAATTCTTGTCATTCTTTGTCCGAGGCAGTCCTAAAACAAAGTCCATAGATAAATCAATCTAAGGAAAATCAGGAATTGGCAAAGGAGTATAGAGTCCATGAGGCATTACCTTTGACTTAGACTTCTTACAAACAATGCATCTTTCACAAAATTTATGCACATCATGTTTCATATGTGGCCAATAAAAATGTTCATGCAGTATGTCTAAAGTCTTTTGCACCCCAAAATGCCCCATTAAACCCCCCTCATATGCCTCTCTCACAAGCAACTCTCTAATGGAACTTTTAGGCACACATAACATTTTCTCTTTAAACAAATAATCTTTATGCCTAAAGTACCCATTTTGGACAACATGCACACAATTCTTATAAATTTGAGAAAATTTTGGATCATGCTCATACAATTCCTTTATATGCTCAAAACCAATGAATTTAGCTTCAAAAGTAGAGAACAGAGCATACCTTCTTGAAAACGCATCAGCAGCCACATTAGCCTTACCTTTTTTATGCTTGATCACATAGGGAAATTGCTCAAGGAACTCAACCCACTTGGCATGCCTCTTATTCAGCTTACCTTGTCCTTTTAAATACTTCAAGGACTCATGGTCACTATGAATAACAAATTCCTTGGGTAAAAGGTAATGCTGCCATGTTTGTAATGCCCTTACTAATGCATACAACTCTTTATCATATGTGGGATAGTTAAGAATAGCACCATTTAATTTTTCATTAAAATAAGCAATTGGGTGCCCATCTTGCATCAAAATAGCCCCTATTCCCACACCAGATGCATCATATTCAATTTCAAAAGATTTAGCAAAATTAGGCAATGCAAGTATAGGTGCATGAGTTAATTTATCTTTGAGGACAACAAAAGCTTGCTCTTATTTTTCACCCCATTTAAATCCCACATGCCTTTTAATTACTTCATTTAAGGGTGCAGCCAATGTACTAAAATCTTTAACAAACCTCCTATAGAAACTACCTAAACCATGAAAACTTCTTATCTCACTAAAATTCTTAGGAGTTGGCCACTCTTAAATAGCTTTCACCTTCTCTTGATCAACTTGCACTCCTTGTGAGCTAACAACAAAATCAAGAAAAACCACATGAGCTGTACAAAAAATATATTTTTTCATGTTGGTATATAATTTCTCATGCCTAAGAGCTTCCAAAACACTCCTCAAATGCACATGATGATCATCATAGGATTTGCTATAAATCAAAATATCATCAAAATAAACCACAATAAACTTTCTTAGGAATTTCCTTAACACATGATTCATCAATCTGATGAAGGTACTAGGAGCATTTGTTAATTTAAAGGGCATGACCAACTATTCATACAATCCATATTTGGTTTTAAAAGCAGTTTTCCATTCATCCCCTTCTCTAATCCTAATCTGATGATATCCGCTTTTAAGATCAATTTTAGAAAACACATAAGCACCATGCAATTCATCTAACATATCATCTAATCTAAGAATGGGATGTCTATACTTTACCGTGATGTTATTGATGGCTCTGCAATCAGTGCACATCCTCCAAGTTCCATCTTTTTTAGGCACTAGAATAACTGGAACTGCACACGGACTTAAGCTTTCTTGCACCCACCTTTTTTGTATCAAGTCTTCAACTTGCTTTTGAATCTTCTTAGTCTCTTGAGGATTACTCCTATAGGCTGGCCTATTAGGCAATGAAGCTCCTGGAATGAGATCAATTTGATGTTCTATGCCTCGTAGAGGGGATAGACCGTGAGGTACCTCCTTGGGAAAGACATCTACAAATTTCTGCAACAAAGAAGAAACATCACAAGGAAGAGAGTTAGTAGCACTTGCTTCATTTAATTTACTTTCTTTACTCAAAAGTAAAAGCATTGGCTTTTTCATGAGCATAACCTTTTTCACCTCTTTTTCTTTAATAAACAGATTTTGTAATTTTTCCTCTATTTTTTCATTCTCTTTTTCCTTTTTCTTTTCACTCCCTTTTTCCTTTTTCTTTTCACTCTCTTTTTCTTTTCTTTTCTATTTTCTTTTATCTCTCATTTTGGATTGATCCTCACCAACCTCTCTTGGAGACAAAGGGGCAAGAATAGTCTTGCGCCCTTTATGTATAAATAAAAACTTATTTATGAACCCATCAGGCAAAGCTTTCTTATCATACTGCCAAGGCCTACCAAGAAGTAAATGGCAAGCCTCCATAGGCACCATATCACACAAAACTGCATCATCATACTTCCCTATGGAGAATTCCACCTCCACTTGCTTATTTACAGTCATTTCACCATCCTCACTAAGCCATTGAAGCTTATATGGGCGTGGGTGTGGTTTAGTCTCCAAATTCAGTTTTGAGACCATCCTTGCACTAGCAATATTAGTGCAGCTCCCTCCATCAATAATTAAAGAACAAACATTCCCTTGGATGATACACCTTGTGTGAAAAATGTTTTTGCTTTGGCTTTCATCCAAATCCTTTGCTTGGCTGCCTAACAACCTCCTCACCATGAACAAATCTCTTTCGAGTGCAATTTCCTCATCATACTTATCCTCACTAGTTGGGGTAGATTCGGATGAGGACTCACTAGTGATTTCTCCATTATATTTGAGAAGCATAGTTTTCTTGGTTGGGCATTCGGATGCTATGTGTCATCTCCCCAAACATTTGAAGTATTTTCTCTTACTACTCCTTGTCTTTTTAGAGGTCTCATTGGACTTGAATTAAGTCTTTTGAGGCGCAGCCGTGGTATTGCTAGAAGAGGTACCTCCCTCCTTCTTATTTTTTTCCTTCCAATTTGAAGAATTGAAATTAGAAGAGCTCCTCCTCAATATACCTTTTCTCTTAAGTTGTTGCTCCACTTTGGTAGCTTGATGTACCAATTCCTCTAACTCTACATAATTTTGTAGCTCAACCACATCTTTAATGTCATTATTCAGCCCATTCAGAAAGCGTGCCATAGTAGCCTCTCTATCTTTATTCATATTGGCTCTAATCAAAGACACCTCCATCTCCTTATAATATTCATCAACACTCCTACTACCTTGTGTGAGTCTTTGGAGCTTGTTATGAAGGTCCCTATGATAATAAGAAAGGACAAATCTCCTCCTCATTAACCTCTTTATTTCAACCTAAGTATCCATCAAAGGTTCTTCATATCTAAGTCGCTCCTTTTGCAATTGATCCCACCAAATGAGAGCATAATCTGTGAACTCTATGGCTGCCACCTTCACCTTTTTATCTTCAGTATAGTTGTGGCAAGCAAAAAGTTGTTCAATCTTCATTTCCCACTCTAAGTATGCCTCCGGATCACTTTTCCCTTTAAAAGAGGGAATGTTGAGTTTTACTCCCTCAATTCTGTCCTCTCTTGGATCTACTTCATGATCTCTTCTTCTCCTTCCATCAAGCCCCCTTCTACCTCCATCAACATCATGATGGCCTTGATTTTCTAACCGCTCAATTCTCACATATAACTCCTCTGTATGCTCCCTCATCATCCTTTTCATTTGAGCTATAATAGCCTCCACTAACAATCTATTGTTTCTTTCAGGAGAAGGGCTACCATTACCACTTGTTCTTGCCATCATTCAAGTAAAAGAAAACAAAAGTGAAAGCAATGGGACCTCACCACACTTCTCACATGTTTACACTCTTAAAGATGTATCACTCATGTTTGTTGCTCTCTAATAGGCTTTTGTGTAAGGTGCTCTCTTACTTTTTACCACTCAAGTGCTCTTGTAGGCTCTTAAATGGAATCACAAGTCAATTCAAAGAGAAATTCTAAAAAACACTTATATCAAATCACAAAACAAACAAGAGATCAAATAAAAGAAAATTCTAAGACAAAACTTTTAAGATCCAAAAGAGACAAGAAAGAAAAACTAAACAAGGACAAGCACACTCAAATCAGAAGCCAAATAAGACAAGAACAAGCTAAAAGTTTGAAGAACAATAATAAGGGTGTCAAAAAAATCCGTACTCGCGGATCTTGCAGTAATACTCATGATAGTGGGTATGGGGGGAAGATTTTGCCCCCGCGGGTAATGGGGACGGGGATTTTAAATACCCGCATGTTAAACGGGGCGGGGGCGGGGATCACTATCCCCATACCCGCGGGTACCCGCCATGAAATTACTATTTTACCCTTAAATTATTAACTTAGTTAAACTAATATTATTGTTATTTAAATTGATTAGACTAAGGTTTAAATTTATAAGTTAGATTTATTTGTACTTATTATATATTAGACTAATGATTGGATTACTATTATATATTTATTTTTATTTTAAGTATTTTAAGTTGTTAGAATTTAGATTGTAGAATTGGATTATTGTACTTATTTTTTGTTTATTTTATGTGTTTATTTTTATTTTAAGTATATTAAATTGTTAGAATTTTAATTGTTAAATTAGATTATTATTTATGGTTATTTTAAATATTTTATGATATTAAAATTTTTATATTTAATTTAAATTTTTAAAATTTTTAATATTCTAATGGGTATCCATAGATATCCACGGGTATCCGTAAACCCGCGAATAAGTAAAAAACGGATACCCACACGAATATGAGGCGGGGGACGGAGGCTGGTATTTACTCGCGGGGCGGGGGACGAGGGCCTATCCTCGCCCCGCCTTCGCCTACTCGCTGACATCCCTAAACAATAAGAAACAAGGCACTGTTTTGACCTTTTTTTTTTAAATTTTGCCTTTTTTTAATTCTATTTTTTTTTCAATCTGTGCTTGATGATTGTAGATGAACAGACCAACTAGAATCACATCAAAACAAGCACATATTTAACAACTAAACATCAAACTAACAAAGCTTAGAAAAATTAGAATGAAACAATTCCCAAGAACATCAAGAACATATGATGAACATTCTGCACCTTTTTTTTTTTAACCCACTGATCCAATGTAATATTAACAAAGACAGAAAGGGAAATTAGAAGAACATTAAGAAATTAAGCAAAGTAAAAAAGATGAATCAAACAAGAACTCAAAGAAAACAAATTGCAAAGTCGCACTAGACTGAGTTCGGAATAAAAAATCACTGTATCTCGAGCTACAAAATTCAGATTTCAACGATTCAAAAACGAGATGAAAGATGAGATTCTGAACTTCAGAAAAGACCCAAGAAACACCAAAATATGATGCACAAAACTCAAGATATGAACCCAAGAAAACTGACCAATTCTGCAACTCGAAGAAGCTAGCTCTGATTACCAAATGTTATGATCCATTATTCATGAACCCTAATTTCTGGTGTATCTTGGTTGTAATTTAATCAAGGAGAAATAAAAATCACAAAAGATGGAAGAGATAAGGAATGGAATTGGTTAGAGAGCGCCACAATCAAGGATGATTGATAAGCTAAAGGTGATAAGCTAAGGGTGATCGCCATAAGAGCAATTGGAAACTCTTGATAAGACCTAGGATTCCAAGCAAGAACCAAAGAGACACTTTTGCTAAAAGTATTCTGATTTCAATTTGCCAAAAACTTCCCTTCAAAAGGTGTTTACAAGGTTTATAAAATAAACTAAAATTTAGCAAATGGGCTGCAACACTTACCCCAAGATTAAAATCTAAACTTATTAAAAATGAGTAAAAGGCTAAATAGCTAAAAATAGGTGACAGGCTATATGAAATTACAAGCCCAATTACATTATTACTAATTTAAAATTAACAAGCCCAAAGATATAACTAAGCTTGTTCAGCCACGTGAATGCAATGGAATAGTCTTGAGTCGTTATCTTCTTGAATGGGCTTTGCCTCAAACAAACTTGAAATCATTTGGCCCAAAACTTCCTTAGCTCTCTTTGATTTGGATCTAGTCATTGGTCCACCAAGTCCTTCCAAATGATCTCCTCCTTATCTTTGCTTTCGTGAACCTACTTTATCTTCCTTGATCACATCATTATATTAGCAAACATTGGCGAGGGAAGTTGGAGAACACTTCCAAAGCATGCTGGCCTGAATAGGTGCGGGAAAAGCTGCCGGCTAAGGTGGGCAAACTATCTGAGGCCTCATATTAGGAGGGGGAAATTCACTGAAGAAGAGGAGCGAATGATCGTCAACTTTCATTCGGTTCTTGGAAACAAGTATGTGTGTTTGTGTTTGTGTTTGTGTGTGTGTGTGTGTGTATGTGTGTGTGTCTGTCTGTCTTTACTTGCTTGAGCTGTGAAGATTATAATAAAATTGAAAGGGACGACAATGACAGGGAGCTGGGCGACTATGGGATGAGCAAACCAAGGACCACAGTGGAAAGTAAGGAGCTAAGCAGCTAGTGGTGGCGATTAAGGCGAAGTAGGAGGAATGAGAAAGAGGAGAGAAAAAGGATTGAAATTTTGATTTTTTTTTTTTAGGGTTTGGTTTTGAGATTTTGAAAATGCGAATGAAAAAAGAGAATGAGAGAGAATATATATATATATATATATATATATATATATATATATATATATATATATATATATATATTAATCAAAACTATGTCAGTTTGATTCGGGTTATCGGACAAGTGGCCATTAGCACATTCTATAAACTCATTATTCTAACCAATAAGTGATTAGAGTGATTGATTTTGACCCGAACTTAACCTGATTACCAAACTAAACTTGAATTTGTAATTAGCTTTGCTCAGGTTGGATAGGAACAACCCGAGCCCATGATTACCCCTGGTAGTGACAATGACTCTTTGCTATGTTTTGGATACTAATTGATTTTTGTTTAGCTTATAATGAAACACTGAATATAAGAAATTGTTGCACAAAACTTATATCATGATATGACATTGGCATAATGTATTTACCATTTTTTGTCCAAAAATTAGAATAAACAATGATCATTGTTCAAACATTTTCATTTCCATATGATTTCTAATCCTTATGATTCCCTTCATAATTGGAAAGCACATATATAGTCTAAACCAAACTTAATTATTTTCATTAGGTGCAAGTTGCATAATCAAAATGTTGTGATACAATACAAATGAATTTTAAGATAAGCAAAAGTATATCAATGAGAGTCAAATTTTTTTTTACCTTAAACTTTAGTGTATCGAGTTGTGTCTTCTAGATATCTATAAATTTTCTTCTTGATAATCTTGACTCAGAAGTATGAGATTGTATAATTCTTCTATTGTCAAATTACCAGAATTCATCAACAGAAGAACTTAACATATATTTTTGAGAAAGTTATGATATTAACTTTACTTTGTTATATATTTTATCTCAATTGCCCGTGCATTGCAAGAGACCATGCAATTGATACGGAGAGGGAGACAGAAATAAATGAAAAAAAAATCAATTTTTTAACATTCATCAAATATTTCGTTTAATTTTAGTTCGATATACAATATAATTAAGAGCATGTTTGTTTTGGCGTTTTCACGTCCAAACCCATGTTCATAGTGCATTGAATGCTATGCCTTTTTATTTGGGTGATTTGTGGCGTGGGCAATGTGACCAGGTTTTGGAGTCTGAGCGCGCATTGAAGCTGAAACAATAAATTGTTGCTTTTCAGTTGCGTTTTGTTGGAGCGCCTCCCAAAGTTAGAATTTAATTTTCATCTATCATATTTATCCTCCACTAATACTAGTTATTCAAGTATTCTAAAAGTAATTTTATTTATAATAATATTAATATAATTTATTCAAATATCTAAAAAAATAAAAAAAAATAAAGAGGTAATATTAAAAGTGTAATATAAAATTTATGTCATTTAAAATTTATATAATATCTTAAAATAATACATATAATTTTCTTTAAAATAATATTAATATAGTCTATTTAAATAACTTAAAAATAAAAATAAAATAAAGAGAATTATAAATATAATATTGTACTCAAGTCCTTTTCAGTAATTATACATCCAAAAGTGATTTTGGTTGACATTATCCAAATAATATTCATTTTATCATATTCACTTTTGAAATAAAAATATCCAAACTTAAATTACATTGACATCAATCCACTTTTACTCAAAATTAATTTTGGTAAAATCAAATTAACACAAACCCCATTTTACAAACACCAATCCAAACACACACTAAGATTGTTACCCCCACACTGCACGAGTAACCACACTGGTTAGTAAAGTTAAACAAGAAAAAGAGAAAAGTAAATTGTGCTGTGCTAAATTTTAAAATTGTGACATACACCCATGGAGGTATAACTTATATGTTGCTATGAACTTTCCAATAATTTCTTGTATTTCTCACAAACTTTCCATTATTCAATGATCCGATGTAATGAAAGTTGAAATAAAGATTTAATATAAAAATAATAAAACCCAAGTGAATTTAAAAATATTAACTCTTATTTTTTTCTTTTTTCTTTTTTGGATGGAGCTCTTATTTTTACCTTATTAATTTTGATTGTTACGGTGATTATCATGTAAAGCAGCACTTGAAAGAGTCCAATGGAACTTTCATGCCCTGCTAAACTTGAACAAAGTATTTATATAGCCCATTCTTTTGATACCAAAGAGACCAAAGAGATTAGGACTCGAGGCCTAGGGCTAAAATTGAAAATGAGACATCAAAAATTGTTATCCAGACCTTTATAAAAGCCACAGAAATTTGGCTCTGATGTGGCAGATGTAATAATTATTTAAACTCTACAATATGGAGTGAGAAGCTAGACTAATCCGACGACCGTATCCCAATAGCATCATTTTAAGGCATTCCAGGGTAAGAAAACATGCCTAATTTACCATGTTTGAACGTTTGATTTAGATGCAGGAGCCTTCCGCGTGGAAATCCTGACTCTTAAAACAATCAAAGTCCAATTCACTAAGGACACCAGGAGCAGGGCAACGGAAATTATTGACGTATAAGATGGCAATGGCATAAAAAAATGAAGGGTATAGGTTAGCACTCACAAGCGTGTCCAACACATAAATATTATGCCTCAAATTATTAGAATGAAACCAAAATAAAATAAGGACCATAGACAAAACCAAAAATGAGATCACAATACACGCGATGCTTGATTGCAATTCTCTGTCAGCACTCAACAGGGATGTATCCATCAGGGTTCGTATGAAGACAGTGTTCATTTCACATTACTTATCCACCACTCCCCCAATTTCCTTTTACACATCGAGCTTCCTCTCCTGTATGTCGAGTAGATGTTAAACTGAGATCCTCATAAAGTCAAGAGGATGGGTTTAGGGCGTATTCAAGTGTATATACTATTCTATACATATGAAATGAGAAAACAGAAGGATGGGCTTCTCCTCTCCCCTTCCTCAAAACACTACTTAAGAAGAAGAATTTAAAAGATAAGTAAAATTACATGCTATCAACCTGGGCTGCAACACACAGCATCATAACACAAGACAAACTGCAAGAGATCATACAATGCACGCATATATCGTGTCTGACAAGGAATCTGGGTTTCATCAATGCCAAGAGGTGCCCATACAAAATTTAGAATCATGCTAAAAAACATTAGGCATATCCAAGTATGTCCAAAAATTACTCACTATAAATGCAAATGTTCCATTTGTTTGTGCTTTTTATACTTGGACTGGGACAAAGATCTATATTCATATTATTCCAAATCTGTATGACTTCTCCTAGAGCTCGTTTTGTCCATTTTTACTATTCACATAAACTTGTTCCTCAAAGTACTAAGTTACAAGAGAACATAGAATCCGCCATTTTACCAAAAACATAAAAAATACTATATTGACGTTTTTTTGAGTACCAGATTTTCTATGACGAAGACAATCTTCCATGGGCATGTTCTTAACTTCTCACATATGCAGCCATAAATGTTTGGATCGGTTTTTTATACACACCACTCATAAATGTCTTATTTACATCTAATAAATCAACGCTACATGACTCCTTAATGCCATTCATCTCTCAATAGCATATCCTCATTAATGTTTAAACAATAAGAATAAACAAACATGCAACCAACAAACACCTGAATTACCCAAGACTCTACTTGCAATCTAGCTTATACAATACAAGAAAGCTGAAGATGATTGCGACAGGAATGTTATTCTTATACCGAGCATTTGACCTATAGTAAATTACACAACACACACACAGATATATTGCTACCTACTGGAAGGAGGAAGGCAGGATCAAACAGACAAAAACGGGGAGACACCTCCCTTAGCCAAGACGACCAACAGACCAGAGGCCTATTGGCAAATCACAAATATAACATGCAAAAACACTGTCTAACCAGCTTCCTACAGAAAAAACAGTCAATTAGAAGCATGCCATTAACCTCGTTATGCTGATAAGCCACTTCTTTTTTTATTCCTCACTTTCAAGGAAATGCAGCAACAGTTTCAATACAATGGAGGTTAACATTCATTGTCAATTAGGAAACACCATAGCTTACAAATGATGAAGAGCAAGACCTGAATATCATCATGCAAGAAACTTCGCATAGTGAAAATCCTAACACAGTTGCTTCAACATAAAGGATCACATGATTAAAAGTTAATGATGGCCAACCAAGTGAAATATGTACAAATTATGTCTAAGAATGCAGCTAGTAAACATACGCATCAAGAATCAAAGTCCTGTGTTTAAGATATTCTGCTAAAGGATACCAATAATTTATCTCAGAGATGATAAACACCACCTTAGACTTAGAGTACCACTTAACTGGACATGATATCTACTCCATGCCTGGCATCGAAAATGAGGGGAAGGGGATGGATTATACGGCCTTCATTTGTTTGGAGTAGGATAAACCCACATCAGTTCAAGAACCAATGTAACATGCAAGTCAAATTTAGTTTGTAATCAATATCCAAGGCACCTTTGTTGAACACATGTCATTCATTGCTAGTAAGTGACAGTACTGCAAACAAGCAGTTGGTTTGCATTTTCAAAATTATTGGCATAAACCAAGACCTCCAGTCTTCTGGAGGCACATCAGATCAATTTGAAGATGTTCACTCATGCTGAAAATTTTGCATACTTGCCATATCTTTGAATACAATGCACACAAGCATTTATCAAAGATTATTCATCCCAATATCAATATAGAATATTAGTTTTTGCACATAGAATCCATCAAAATGTGCCACACTCTAAGACAATACAGGTCAGAATAAGGAAAGCTTAATTATCTTGGCAGCACATACCAATAAGTTCGGCCAGCTGGCCATTGCAAATAGCATTTAAAATTGGCGGTGCAATTATGTTTTTGGTGTAATATGTCGAAGAAAAAGAAGCTAGAATGGCATGTTAAACTCCTCCAAAATCAATGCATACAATGATTGGCAAGAAACTCAAAATGAGAATAGAATTTGGCGAAATGGAGAATAAAGGCATTGAGTTAGAAAAGCAAAGGCACAAAGTAAAACAGTTTATATAGTGAACTTAAGCCTCAAAATACAAGTTGCTTAAACCTTGAGGGCATTTGAAAAAGTACCTATCTCCGGAGCAAAGATGGATGGAATATACATGTTGTTAAAGAGTTTAAAAAACTAGCCAGCCACAAACAACCCTACAGGTTTAACCACTGTACCAACCGCTCTAAAACAATAGGAATGTGCAATTCGTGCCTACCCACCAACTTGGCTAATGGGTCTCGTCCACCAACATTAGGAACAAGTAGTATTGCTTAGAATCTTCTTCATGGTATTGGTATCTTTTTCACGAGGCTCTTCTTGTTGTTGGCGTTTCTGGTACATTATATCGCAGAAAAACTGGGTCAAGACAGTCTCATAACCGGGCATTTTGGCATAGCCAGGGAAGTAATTAATATCAATGATGAGGTAGCGGTTGCCGTATCTGGAGTCCCTGATGACGTCGAAGTTGAAGAGGTTCAACTTCATGGCGCGCCTCAACCCCCTTGCGATCTCCACCATGAAGCCGTGGGGGGGCATCTCGGTGTCGTCGAGGTGCATCAAACGGTAATACGTGTCGCTGTCGTGGGCGTCGTTCATCATGTGGTGGTGGTGGTTGGCGAGATTGGAGACCTGGGAGAACGACATGAGGTCCTCCGAAACGGCGTCGGAGACGTCGGGGAGGGACTTGCGCTTGACGCACCTGATGTGGTCGCCGACGACGTAGACCTTGAAGATGACGCCGCCGTGGTTGACGAACTCCTGGAGGACGATGGGGGGCTTGAGCTTGTTGAGGGCGCGGTGGCTAAACACGAGGGCCATCTTGTGGGACTTGGCGCTGCCGTCGGCGACAAGGGGCTTCGCTATGACGGGGAACTTGAGGGTCTCCCAGGCCTGCGGGTCGAAGAGGGTCTCCCTGTCGTAGATGACGATCTGCTTTGGGATCCCGAAGGTCTCGTCGTTGGGGGCATCGATCCTCACCTCCGACACCACCTGCAGCATCGAAATCCGGTTGTGGAGGCGCTCGATCGCCGCCGGGGAGTCCAGCACCACCGCATTGGGGTTGCGCGCCGAGAACTCCTCCAGCTGCAGCTTCCAGTCCTCGCCGTACAGCTTGTGGATGACGCAGTCGAAGGGGCCCTGATCCGCCAGCCGCCGCTCCGAGTCCACCCGGACGAGGTCGATCCCCCGCGACCTCGCCAGCTGGACCAGCGAGTCCCGGATGAAGCTGCCCTGCTTCTTCGGCGCCAGCGCGTATCCTATGTTGAATCTCTTCTTCTCCTCCTCCTCCTCCTCCGCCATTGATTCGATTTTTGAAGGAATCACATTCCCGAGAGAAATGAACCCTAATTTCGGAGATTCTTCGGTTTTGAATCTTCTATTTGGCTGGCTTGGTTACTCAAGCTAGCTTCAAGTTGTTTGCTTTTGTGGAATCCAAAATGTACACTGCAGGGGAAGGAAAGGAATGAAAGACAGGGAAGGGAAGATTGAGTGAGAGAGAAAATTAAGAGCGGGAAGGAAAGAAGGAAACTGTGCTGGAGGGTGCGGATATATATACGTTAGAGTAGGGTTAGAGAAAGCGAAGGGGGAATGGGAAAGAAGGAGGAGGAGGAGGAGGAGGAGGAGGAGGGAGATGATGGTACACGTGGCGGGTTTGTGATGCACGTGTGGGGCCAGATTTGATGAGATGGTGATTAAATGACAGCGGGTTGATACTTCGTTGGTCAAAGTCAAAACATGATCAGATTTGGAGGGTGTTTCATGTCAGGCTTTGGAATAGGAATAAAGCTCTGGTCTGGGGGAAGAGGACTTTTTTTTTTACCTTGGTCTTTGTTCGTTGAGTGGTCTCTTTAGTTTCTAGTCTGTTGTACTTACGGCACAAGAAATATAAAAAATTCTTTATTTTCTTTTCTTTGTTGTTACAGCTCCCGCTAAGATGCCCCATATTTTCCTGCGGGTTTTGGTATTGTTAGGTGCCATTGGCCAAGAAACCATAATGAATAATCTGCGACGATGAGAGATTTTGAAGAGTTTGTAATATAGGGTGTCTTCACAAGTAACGTCCAATTTTAAAGGACTTGATTTATTTATTCATCCAATTTTAGGGATATTTATAGATATCTACATGAAAAAAGATGGATTCCCACAATTTTATTATTGTTATATTACATTTTTTTTAACTTTTTTAACTTTAAAAATAAAATATGTCTATAGGTGTCTATCACTTCAAATAATACAAAAATTATTTCTCATTTTAAAGAGGGTTGTTGTCTCAATTAGAGGTAGAGAGAGTAGGGATATAATATTTACATTGAGATAAATTTGTCTAAGCTCAGCTCATACTATAGCATTTATAGAGTTAGAGTGAAATTAATTTTGATATATTGTTAATATAAAAAGTTTTATACTATCATTCAATCACTTTTTTCTATTTTTAAGATTTTTAATATAGTGAATGATTAAATCCAATAATTTTATTGATATATTAATATATAATTGAATATCTATTTAAATTTTTTTTATATTGATAATGTATTAAAATTAAATTTATATATATATGGTTTTTAATTTGTGATTTTTATACGGGAAGAATATGTGAAAAATGACATAAATAGAATTTTGAAAAGATTCTACTAATGAATTTTAATTATCTTTCTTTACATGATTTTGTTATATAAAAATCACACATAAGAGAATTTATTCCTAATAAAGTAATGCTATATCTAGTAAAATGGATCGGATCCATTGGGTTAACTAGCATAATTCGTAATTCTTTGCAGAGTGGGTTGATTGTTTTAATCCACAAAAAAGTTTAAACATACATAACTCATCTCATTTGACCCGCAAATTGAAGTGAGACGAGACAAGTTTAACCGCCAGGGCACTTTTTGCTTTTTTGTTTTCATTCTTTTTTTTTTCACACAACACACTAAATATTTTGGCCTTTTATTGGCCCACTCACATATATGCCAAAAAAAATATTGATAAATTAGGTAATTAGGAATATATTTTTAAAAGTTTATATAGATGTTATTTTATTGTATTAAGTAAAAATTTCTTTTTCAAAAAAATTAGATGAATTAATTTATTTAAAAAATATTTTTTTAACATTTTTTTTTTGCAAGCCAACTTGCCAATCTATGCAAAAACGGGCGTAAATCGGTATATTTAACCCAAATTATTAAGATAGATTGACCCGCCTCGCCCTACCTTGAGGCTTGATCTCGGTGGGTTATGGCAAGGTGGGTTGGCCCTTTTGCCAATGCTATTAACAATCTAATAACTTTTTTTTTTTACAAGAATTAGCCTAATAATCTCACTAATTATTCAAAGAATAAAATATTAAAAACGTCCTGAGGATTTTAAAATATTAAAAGCTTCATATTTTTTATTAGATATGTTTTGTTTAGCCTAATTAAACAGATGAGAGAATATAGCACTTTTTTTTTTGGACATATCTAGTATGTTGTATTATATATAATAGAATAAACTAGTATAATATATTGAATTTAAATTAAATACATTGACAGTATAAAATAGTTTTATACTATCAACTAATAAAAATAGTAGAAAGTGTCAACTCATACAAATAAGTACCAATTATAATGAGAGACCCATCATAATTTCTCACTTTCTAATATTTTTATTGGTTGACAGTATCAATACATATCAATTAAACTCTAATATATTATGGGAATAAGCAATAAATTATATAATTTATCCATTTAAATTCTCTTCTATATCAAAATAATAGATAATTTTGTCCCATCTATAAAAGTATGATTAAATTTTACTAGCTTTTTTAAAAAAAAGGGACTAGCTTTTAAAGTACAAGGTGTTTTTCACTCTATTTTTTTTAAAAAATATTTTATATAATTAAGAGAAAGATAATCTTCATGCGTTAATTAATTAGAAAAATACTTACATAATTCAGGGGTATTATGTGATTGTGCTCTCGAATTAATCATATGAATATATTTTATATAAAATTTATTATTAATATATAATCTCATACAAGATATATTTACATAATTAACCAAAAATACAGCCATATAATACTCCCCAACCGTGCAAATATTTCTCAATCAAAAAACAGAGTTTTCATTATTCTTTATTTGGTACAAAAGTGCAAACACATCATTACTTTAGGGAATTTGCTACTGAATGTGTTGACGCTGATCAATAAATTAAAGTAAAATATTTTAAAAAAAAAAGTATCAACATTTAATACCATTAAATCCCTAAAAAGCTTCCTTTTTTTTTTTTTTTTTAAAAGTAACTACGATAATTCAATGAATGTAATCAAATATATCTTCACCAATCAATACACTTACTTAAAATAGAAAAAAAAATGAAAATGTTAATAACTTATCTTAAAAATTTAAAAATTATTTAACTCTTTATTCTTTGAATCAATATAATAATCCTTTTACCCGTAAAAAAAAATAATAATCCTTTTAATTATTCAATGGAAAAATATTAAGAACATTTTAAGTTCTTAAAATATTAAATCTTTTAAATTTTTCAATCAATACTATCTGTTTTATATAAGTAATTAGGAGGCGTTACCAGAATATTATGTTACTCCTTAACATAATTTTCCCAATTACTATTGATGATTATATACCTGCGAGAGTGCCTATACACACTGGAACATGAATGTAAATACAAAACATTGAATAAAGGTATAAATTTTTGATACATTGAAAAGTTTTAAAATATTTAATAATTTTTACCAATATTGTATACAACAAGGTTGCATTTGGGTGCGATTTTTCTGACAAAAAAATCACTTTTTTATTAAAAAAATTATTTTTTATATATTTGAATAAATTTATAAAAATAATCAGAACATCAAAAAAATATGTTTTCAACCTTTTTATTTATATAAAAAAATTTAATTTCATAATCACTTTTTTCAAAAATTAAAACAAATACATCATTAATGCAGGGTATCAATGCTTCGAAAAATAAGTCGAGACCCTTACTTAATTTTTTTTAAAATAATGAAATAGCTAAGCATTCAATATTTTTAAGTTAAAAAATATCTAACATTGTTTTTAATGAACCTAATAATCTTGGAAAATATTCAAAGAATCAGATTTTAAAAGTTTTCCTAGAATCCTAAAATACTAAATGCTTTAGATATTTCATTTAGAACTTTCTATTTTAACAATAATAATATGAACATTGAACTATTAAGTACTTTATATCCATTTTATTAAATTAGTAAATTAAGTAAGGATATGTGGATATTTTTTTTTAAATGAGTAATTTAAAAGTTACAAAATGTATAATACTCATCTCAAAAAACAACGTGAACAACTTAGTTTTGCGTTTAGGTGATCCGCTCTTCCCATGTTTGTTTGCTATTTGCGTGGAGAAATTAGCACTTTAAATCAATCAGTTAGTGGACAAGGGTGAGAGGTTGCCACTTCATTTCCCTACGGGTTGCCCAGGTCTTTCTCATCTTTTGTTTGCTGATGATGTGATGCTCTTCTATAAAGCCAAGAATTCCCAGGTCCGATTGGTTATGAAGACTCTCCAGGATTTTTGTCATGCTAGTGGCTTAAAAGTTAATGTTGAAAAGTCTCGTGCCATGTACTTTCATAGTGTTTCTGTTAGGCAACATGAGAATTTTACTGGTATCTCATCTATCCGTTTTGCTAGTAATCTAGGTAAATACTTGGGCTTTTCGTTGATTCAGGATAGAGTTTCGCGATCTACTTTCTTTGATGTTTTGGGTAAGATTCAATGTCGGCTAGCCTCCTGGAAGGGTAGGCTACCGAATAGAGCAGGAAGAATTTGTCTAGTTAGGTTAGTTATTGCATCTCTTCCTGTTCATACCATGCAGGTCTTGTGGTTGCTCAGGAATATTTGCCATGCTATTAACTCCGCAACTAAACTATTCATTTGGAGTAGCAAGGAGGAGGGTAGAAGCTTTAACCTAGTCAGTTGGGAGGTTTTGACTAGACCTAGACATTTTGGTGGGCTAAACATAAGAGACTGCAAACTAGCTAACATTGCCCTGCTTCGAAAATTAGCTCGGAAAATTTTACACTAACCTCAGGCTATGGGTCCATGTCCTTAGCCATTTATCTTAGCCGCTTCCATATGGTGCAAGGATCCTTCTATGTTTGGTGCAGTATTAAGAACGGTTTCAATCTTTTGTAGGAGGGATGGGGGCTTCGATTGCGGGGTGGTAGGAGCTCAGTTTAGTATGACAATTGGTCTTCTATTAGGAGATTGTGTGATCAGGTGTCGTACGTCCACATTTCTGAGACTAAGATGCAAGTTAGAGATCTCTAGGCTTATGATTGCCGATGCTTTGATTATCTTGTTACGCCTATTTCGGACCATATTAGACTTCTGCTTCAGTCTTTTGATGGCCCTGATGGGACGGAGGAGGAGGAGGAGGATGGTTGGTGCTGATTAGAAGAGGGGAATGGTAGATACTCAGCGAAGTCAGCTTCTTTTTGGTTATTACAGCAAACTCATCCTTGGGATTCTTCTCAACGTTGGGGTGGAGACTTCCTTCTATCGAGAAAGTTCAGTTACTGGTCTAGTTTGTTGCTCATCAGGCTCTCCCTACGAACTCCTTATGCCACAGAAGAGGGTTAGGGACGTCACCAGGGCGTGCTCGGTGTTCTGGGGATTTTAAGGATGCGCTGGACTGCCTAAGGGATTGTCCTCATTCCATGGCAGTTTGGAATCACCTCAGTTTCTCTAGGGAATCGAATTTCTTCTTGGCTGATGCTGCTAGGTGGGTGAAAGTCATGGCAGTAAGTAGTAATGGATGCCTTTTCTTTGCTGAGTTATGGTGGGTTTGAAGGTCATGTCTTATGACTGTGATTGGTAATGATTAGTGGAATCTGTCTTTTGTGGTTAGGCAGATTATCCATTCATTCAATGAGTTTCATTATTGTCTTGTGGAAACTCCTATAAAGGGAAGGCATGATATTGTTTGGCGAGCACCTCTTGAAGGTTGGGTGAAAGTTAATGTTGATGGCAGTTTGAACTTGGTCAAGGGGGTCAGTGGTTTTGGTGGGGTTCTCCGTAACTTCAAAGGGGAGTGGCTTTGTGGGCTTTCTACTGGTTCTTCTATTATGGATGTTCTTTGGGTGGAGTTGGAGGCTATTGAGAATGGTCTTCTCCTTGCTTGGGACCATGGTTTTCGCATGGTTTATTGTGAGACGGATTGCCTTGGTGCTTTTAACCTGTTGCACTCTCAGTTACCCTTATTGGAGTTAGGTCTGCATCCTATTTTGCAAGAAATTATTGTTCTTCCCAATCGCGATTGGAGAGTGCATGTATCTTATGTGCTCCATACTGGGAATATGGTTGCGGATTATATGGCTAAGCTGGGGGCAAATTGTCCTAGTGACATGAGTCTTTGGCTTTCTCCTCTTATGGAGTTGGAGGTTGTTCTTTGTTCTGATGTGACTTTGTAGGGACTTTTGCGTCCCTGCCTCTTTTGTTTCTCTTTTCTCAATTTACCAAAAAAAAATTTCTCAAAAAACAATGTCATCGTCAATGAATATAAGAAACGTGATTTATGCTTTTGTTTTAATAATAAATCCACCTATTTATATTAAATGTCTCTTTTTATATTCTCAATGTACTAAATCCATATGTTTTTACATTAAATATTTTCTTTATTAAGTATTATCTTTGGTCCATTTTATCTATAATTTTGAATAAAATTTCTTAATTAATTTTATTTGTTATTCTCACATATCAATAAAGCATTTATTGTTAATTTTTCAATTTTATCCTTCAAATGATTCTAAGCACACTATTAACCAAAAAATATAGTGTAAAATTAATAGAATAAATTAATTTGATATTAAAAATTGAGGGTATTTTAGTAATCATGTATAATAATTAAGCCTTAATTTTAAATTTTTTAATTCTTGTGTATATAACCAATGTAATTGATAAAATGGACCAAGGTAATATTAAATTTAGAATGATGTTTTTAGGTGGATACAACAAAACTCCTATTTAGAATAATAAAGAGGTTAAATCCTCACTCCCTAACATCTTAACTCTTAATAGCTTTAACGAATTTGCTAATGAGTGTCTTTACACTGTCCTCAATAAATTAAAAAAATAATTATTTTATCATTTTGACATCTCAAGAAATATTTAATATTTTGTATTTAAAATAATTAGGTTGATTTAATGAAGAATATCAAAAAATTTTCACAATAAGAGCCTTACTTAAAATAAAAAAATTAAATAAAAAGTTAGTAGTTTATTTTAAAGATAAAAAATCATTTGATTATTTCTTATTTGAGTAATTAGGATGATATAGAATTATCCTATTACTAATTATATTTTGAATATATTAAGTTTTAGTTTAATTCCTTAACTATGAATTTTAGCCCATGTCTGAGTTAGCTTGTTTCATTTTTTTATTTTTTCCCAAAAAAAAAAAACTTATAATCAAAATGTTAAAAAATTGATTTAATTTTTATAGTGAAAAATAAATCAATATGTACATATTATAATCTTATAAAAACATAATGGATACTCATGCTTAAAATTTAATAATAATGTGAATCAATTATTTTGGTTTTAATAATATTTTGATGTGTTTGTTAACTTTATATACATAATTTAAATTAGCAAAGATTTTTTTTGACATGATAAATGGATTTACATAAGACGCATAAAACTGATAAAATTGTTACTTTTTATCTTCTTTATTTTATAAAATATTTATCTAGTTTAATCTTAATTGTATTTTGATGAATTTTTTTCTTAAAAGATATTATATACTAAGGAATTTCTTTATTTTACTATGTTATATTATATATATTTGATTAAGATGTTATTAATATACTCTATCCAATTCAAAATAATTGTCACTTTAAGTAAAGTTTTTTAGTTCATAATATCTGTCACTCATATTTTAATAAAATATTTATTATAATTTCTTCTATTTTACGTTTCACACAATTCTAAACACAATAAATAATAAAATATTAATATAATAAATTAATTATTAAATAAAGATATTTTAGTATATAATTTTATAATCAATCATTAATTTTAAGTTCCTTAATATTTATATAAATGGCCAAAATAATAGTCATTTTGAGTTGGAGGAAGTATAATTTTATCAATTATATGCTTCCTCTTATTGTGTGCTTATTAATATTAAGTAGCCATCAAACTTTCATAAAGTACAAGTTATAAACTTCGAAATTTTTAAAAAATAAATAAATGTTGGTTTTCCAAGAAAAGAATATCCAACAATGGATAGGGTCAAGCATTTTAATGTTTGAACGATTCATTGTAATATCCTTAATTGTTTTAGAGTTTGTGAATTTTTAACTACTCCTTCCTATTCAAAATATTTTTACATTAATCATTTACGTACTAATTAAGAAATTCAAAATCCATAGTTGATCTTAATAACCTTTAACTAAAGTATTCTTATTTAATATTAATTTATTGTTTTAATATTCTATTGTTAAGTAAATGTTCAGTTTAGTTCTTGAAATTAAATGTATGAATCACTTTAGTCTTTAAAATTTGAAAATTAATTTTTTAGTACATAAAGTTGCAAAATATAAGTTACATTAATCCCTAACTCTATTTCTGTAAAATTGCAAAATATAAGTCACATTAATCCCTGACTCCATTTTCGATACTATGCAATAATGTTTTCATTAAAATATTATGTTAAATGACATGGTGGCATTCCTCATGATTTCTAAGGCGATATAGATGAAAAATAAGTTTAAATTAATTCCAAAAATTTTTGAAAATATGTCAAAAAAGTCACATCAATCAAGTGAGATAGTAACAGAAATGTCATATTAGCAAACTAATATAAATCTATTCTTCATTGATGCACTTCGAGGTCACATGGGATGCTATCACGTCACTTAATGTGCCACATCAACAAAAACGTGATGATACAATAACAAACATGAAGTTAAACACTAGCATCACTCACATTTTGCAATTTCAAGTATTAAAAAGTTAATTTTTAAATTTTAGAAACTAAGGTAACTTACGCATATAACTTTAGGGATTAAAGTGAGTATTTAATGGCTATTATTTATTGTGTTTAAAATTATGTGGGTGAAAATTAAAAAATTTGTAGTAAATGCTTTATCGAAGTATGAGAGTAACAAAAAAAATGAATTAAAATTTTTTACTTAAAATAACAAATAATTTGAATTGAAAGGAGTATAAATATCAAGCATTAAAAATGAAATAAATAACTGAAGGCACAAGCATTTAAATATTCAAATGTCACATAATACTATCCAATTTTAATTATAATATAAGGCCGTGACAATGTTGCGTAGCAGTATCCTTATATAATACTATCCAGTTATAATACAGGGCTGTGAATTTTAAACTATAAAATCTAAAGTATTTGAAATGAAGTCAAAAGACCTAAGGCAAGAGCATTGAAACACTCAAGCGTCATATAAGAAACAAAGACGTGAGTATTTAAATACCCTAGCGTTACACAACATGTCTGATTGTATAACGTAGGTATGTGGTAGGAAAAGCTAATTATTAAATAAAAATGCAAATTTATAATCTAATGGAGAAATACGAGACGGTGGAGCGTATGTAAATATGATACGGTCTGAATACATGAGAGAGGTTAATGATACGTAAAGTGTATATACAATTTTAATACTTATATATATTAAAGGATAATATGGGGTGTTTAGAAGGGGTAGTTAGCTGCATAAGTAGCGAGGCACGCACATTCCCACCAAACTACATTTATAACTGCTGAAAAGTGAAAACCCAGTTGATGGGTTCTAAATTCTAATCTAATGCCTCCTCCCACAGGCTGAGCTAGCCTAGCCTGTTAGTCTCTCGATTGTTCTGTTCACATGTATACAATATGCATGCGCGTAGTCTCTCTAACACAACTACCTCCTACCAATCTACCCTCCACGCCTTTTGAATGCTTCCTTCCCTCCCCTTGTTTTCTTTATATACTCATTATCCCCCCCTACCTTCTTCCCATTCACTCTACTAATTACAAATTACTACATCCTTTGTGTTTGTCCTTGTCAAAACCCCAAAGAACTCTCTCTCTCTCTCTCTCTCTAGTTGAACAAATTAACTAACGTATATGGCACCTTCATTCGATCGAAGTGCTAACACGGTTTGTGTAATGGATTCTTCGGGCCAGTTAGGTACCACTCTGGTCAAGCGACTACTCCAAAGGGGTTACACTGTTCACGCCTCTGTTCAAACAAATGGTAATATATACTAATAATTTTGATTATGAATTAACTGGATTTCTCTTCTTGTTGTTGGTTGCTACGTATTTATTCATTTCATTGAAATTAATTACTAATGTTTTGCTTTGGGATTAATTGCTTCTCAGGGAAGGAGCAATTAGATGCGATTTGTGCTGAACCCAACAGGCTTAGGATTTTCCGTTCTGACCCATTTGATTACCACAGCATAACCCATGCTCTCAGAGGCTGCTCTGGCTTGTTCTACACATTTGAGCCACCACAAGACCAACTCAATTATGATGTAAGCTTCCATTTCTTCGTTTCAATGAGTATTTCTTATGGTAGATTGGGATTAAGTGTAATCCATAATTTCATTTCGTATCATCTATAAAGCCACACTTGTGTGTGTGCGCTTTTCTTTTAAACAGACGATTAGTTCCATGGTAGAAATTAAAATAATTGTAGAATCTTCATAGAACAATTAAAATTGTGTAAAATTTATACCAAAAAACATTATATGAGAATATCGGGTTTGCTGGGAGAGGATCGAATTGAATCTAAACAAAGAATCCATATTCAATTCATTTGAGATTTGGACACATTTGGAGACCTGCATCACCTTTAGAAAATGTTGAATAATTAATGCACGCACTTTTTGTGGGGATGTTGGTTGGGGTGAAATATTAGAGTTTGTGTAGGCTAGTCATTTAAGTAATTCCATTCATGGGTGGGTGTGGTAGGCATAATTTGCCTGCCCGAGTTTCCTACTTACTTGTCCAGCTCATTTTTTCCTGGTTACTCCGATTTCTGTACTTTTGAGTGGTTTTACCCCCCCCCCCCCTTTTTTTTGCTGATTCCACGTGGTACTTGAACATCAAAATCATGAAAACGAAGCAATTAATCATTTTTTAGTACGCTGGTTAATCTTCACTTATCAGACAATAGCTAATTTATCTGTCATTGTCATCCATTTGGACTTAATGAATGCGGTAATTATTATTTGCTTATTTTCGATAGCTATATGTATACAACTTTAAGTAATATCAATGTTTTATTTGATAAAATGAACAAGGTGTAGTAACCAAAAAAAAAAAAAAAGAGCAAGGTGTTACCAATTGTATAGTGGAGAGATTTGCATGCGATGTGGGCAGGCAATCCATCTAATAATTCAAATTATCGAAATATATAAATTTGATTCTATAAATTTAACTTTAATGTCAGCATTTTGATTACTTAGTGATTGCAACAAGAGTATGAAAGAATTTTAAGAAGGGAGCTATGAATTTATCATATTTTATGTGGTTATTATTGTTTTATCAACAACAAAACAATACTAACTTTAATACTTTTGCTCGTTTAACATGGTAAATACAAAAATATATACTTTCCTTTTGTTTTTGGTGGTGAAATGTATACTTTCATTTGTCCCAATTGTTTATTGTAAGCGGTGTTTGACTGGACTTTTTGACCAAAAGCAAAATTTGGTGAAAAGGTTGAGTAATAGAAGAATGTAACCAAAATGTGGTGGTTGAATAATATAAAGTGGTGGAATCTATCTATTTATATGAAGATTAATAATAATATTATATTATTTTGACATTAAAATTCTAATAAAAATTTTGAGTAGGTAGCATTTTCCGAAAAGGTTATGTTGCGGGTTAATTTCGGCCATTCCGGGTCCAAATTTGCGGGCTTGAATACAAAAGTACTTGTTGACCAGAAAAATAAATAAATAAAATACAAAAGTACTTGGAAAATTCAGTCCAAAATTGATGTCACTAATTTGTTGGTATGTAGGAATACATGGCAGATGTAGAGGTGAGAGCTGCTCATAACGTGCTTGAAGCTTGTGCTCAAACAGAAACCATACACAAAGTGGTTTTCACATCCTCTGCAACCGCAGTCGTTTGGAGGGAAGATCGCAAGTCGGGTTTGGACTTGGATGAGAGACATTGGAGTGATGTCAACTTTTGTCGTAAGTTCAAGGTATATATAGTAAAGGCCCACCAATTTTTGTTCACTTCCACTTCTGGTGTCGTTGCAAAATTGTCCGGATGAGTGCTGAGCTGATCATTAAGAGAAAAAAAAAATCTAGGGAAAATAGCGAGTATGAAAGATGCCATTTAAAGTTAATTTTTATCCAGAGTAATAATGTAACTGTATTTCTTCTTAATTTAATATGATCTTAACTTATTACTAGCAATTTACGAGTAACTACTTCCTTCTTTTTTAAATTTGGAGACATTTAAAAAATTCAGTTAATATGAGTTTTTTCAGTTGGACTTAACTATAGAGGAGTATGAGTTAGTACAGCCCAGAGTTATGTTTTTCTACAATAATTATGTAGGAGTCGTATAATTGGTAAATGATACTACTAGAACATAGTTATTGTAACGTTCCACACATGTGATAAAATAAATGAAAGTAAGGATATAGTACAATTAATTAGTTTGAGTTTATGATGGATGATAATATGATGAAACAATCCAAGGGAAGGGAATAAATGTTTGGACTGTTAACAGTTATGGCATGGGATGTCAAAGACGGTGGCAGAAAAGACAGCTTGGGCGCTGGCAATGGACAGAGGGGTGAACATGGTGTCCATCAACGCCGGCTTACTCATGGGCATGGCCATGGGTGATGAGAATGAGAATGAGAATGAGAGTGAGATTGACCTCTGCATCAACAACCCCTACCTGCGAGGGGCTGCCGAGATGTACGAGGATGGTGTCTTGGTCACCGTTGATTTGGGATTCTTGGTGGACGCCCACATCTGTGTTTACGAACATGTCTCATCCTACGGTCGCTATTTGTGCTTCAACCACATAATCAACACCCGCGACCACGCCCTTCACCTCGCCCGCAAGTTAACGCCTCCTGCTCCTGCTCCTTCCTTTTCCTTACCTCAAAGGTATATATATATATATATGGTAACTAACTCAGAGTGAGTCACATATTATTGCATTGCATTGCATGAATGAATATATAAATATTTGAAGATTCATAAAATAATAATTAAGGTACTGAAATTATTTTTGTGCTCTGCAGCCGCGAGCAAGGTAAGGGTTTTATCCAGCAAAGAATAAGCAACAATAAGTTGAAAAAGCTGATGATGGATTTTGAGGGTTGACTTCGACGGTCATCTTTTTGACGGTGATTGAAGCAATCAATCAGCTGGTCCTCTGCAGTAAGGGTGGAGAATAGGAGTGCGTACAATGTGTATGTATGGTCTCGATATGTAAGAAACTAATAATAATTGTTAATCACAATAAAATGAGTTATTTTTGTGATCTGTTATTGTGGTCTATAATTTCTACCATAGATTCTCCTTTGCTTTTCCTAGGCTCTCACTCGGTGGCAGATACCTATTCAATTGAATGTAAATACATATTTTGGTTCATATTCTATTAGATTTTTTTAAATAATTAATTTAAGTTTAGCAATGATATTTAAAAAGTGAGAATTAAAAAATATTTTATTTATATAGAATAATGTGAACTCTTTTTTAAAGATAAGAATACCTTTAATATAGAGGAAAGGAAAACAGTACAAAGGACGAGAGCTAGGCTAGTAAATGTTGGATGGAATAAAGCAAAAATAAATATGAGCAGAACAATAACCAAAATTTGTTCCCTTTGGTGAAGTCAACCAAAATTTGTCCCATTTAGTAAGATCAACGATTGTACCAAAAAAAAAAAAAAGTAAGGTCAACCAAAAATAAATATGAATAATATGATAAAAATAGTTTAGAGTAAATTTCTTTGTTTTTTCTTTTTGTAATTCCAATTTAGAGTAAATTTCACAAAGTTGTTGCGCTTTTTAGCATGTGTATAGCTTTCAGTGAGATATAATGCAGATCGAAGCAATCAAAGATTACACTGATGCACTTTTTGGCAATTACTGTGTATACAATGGAAATAATATTAAGGGTGTATTTGTGAGTTTTATTTTAAATGAAAAAAGAAGGAAAGAAGGGAATTTGAAGAGTAGCTATGAGTGCATTTTACTCTTCAAACCCTTCCCTTTTCCTTTGCTTTTCTAGATCAAAACTTATAAACACATCCTAAAGGTATTGAAACTTTGTTAGAAGATACAAACGCTAACAATTTGTTCATTGAGATACTTAAAAGTAAAATGGTAAGAATGATTGGAAGCGAGAGAAAACTTATATTAAAACTATTAGTAAATATAATCAGGAAGCTTCATGGAAAATGTGGGTATGTATGATTAATAGTTGGATATGGATGAGGTTGTTTCTGTATGAAGCTACCTAATACAATATTGTGTTTCATGATTGTATATGTGAAATTGGATAAATATTGAACATTATAATCTTAAACAAGAGCAGAGTATGATTGTGAAATTCATTCATAGGGTATTATTGCTACTTGGCATAGTTAGGTTATAAATTTTATCAGTTGAGACGCTGCTCTTTGAATATTTGGTAATTATGCATGATGGTACCAGAGGACTTGAGAAGGGGGGTTGAATCAAATCTTTGGTTGATTAAAACTTTTTTTATAAACTTAACACACGATTCAGAAAGTTTACACAACTAGATTTTCTAATAAATAGTTAGTAAAAATCCAGTAAGTGCCTATCAGACTTAGTTATCAAATGACTCGAAATATAAACAGAATATATATCTCAAGATATTGTGGCAATACGATTTCAAAAATAAAAGATATAGCTTAAAAACAGAAACATAAAGAGCGAGAAATAGAAAAGCTTGCACCAAGAATTTGTACTGATTCGATCTTTACAACTAGGAGTCTATGTCCAATCTCCACAACCTTGTGGAATTTTTCACTATGTCCAATTCCCATAACCTTTTGGAATTTTTCACTATGAATATTCTTTATTACAACATGCCTTTTCAAGCTCTATCACTCTTTCTCTCAACCTTGAGCTACTCTTTTCTCACCAACTAAGAAACCTTTCTCAATGGTGTTTAACACACTTATGCACCTCACAAGATTTCTCACTTTTCTTTCAAGTTTCACTCACGTGACGCAACAATTTCAAAAGATGAAATGAGAAGAAGAAAGATTGAGTACAAGAAGCACAAAGCTTTCAAAAGAGTTCACAAACAATTTGAGTCACACAGACTATGTCACAAATACCCTAAACTAGGTTTAGAAAACTAATATTTATAGATATTTCAGCCTATCAATGAAACTTGGACTCTACCTAATTGATTTGAAAGTTAGGGAGCTTATCAATGAGTCCATGTAGTTGTCTTTTCAATCTGCCATGTGTAGTTTATTGTGCTATAACTTTTTCTCTCTAATGGTGCAAATCAATTTGTCCTTTTCTCCATTTGGTTTGTTCACTTTTTGCTTATGCTTTTTACATTTCCATTTTAGTACAAGTTAATCTAGGATAATACAAAAGATGCTTTTCATTTCAGCAGCTTTTGCTGATATAGCTATTAAGACATTGTACCCAGTCAACTCTTTGGACTTTGTGCTTTGAAACTTGAACTCAGTAACGACTATACCTGCTACTTCTCTAGTGGATTTTGCTTCAATACTTTTATTTCTTGCTGGTGGAGTATCTAGTTCCTACACATATGAAAATAACCTTTCCAAGATCAAGTGCTAAGAACTTCTAATACACAGTTTGCATCATTATTTATAATGAAACTACTATAGATCCAACAATGAAGTGCTCACAATTCAATGACGCATGCAATACTTGTTTTTATTTATAAACGCTCATCCTTGCTATTTGAATGTTTGCATAGGGAACAATTGTGATACTATATCATAATTAATGTGGGTTTGTGTTTGGCCTTGTGTATTAAATTTGGGAACATTTTCTTTGATGTGGGTATAGACTAGCATACCAGCATTTTATTGGCTTAAGTTGTTTGTTTGATAGAATGAACCTTGTAAGTTATTTTCATATAAATTTGACTTTGATATTATGGCCATAGAATTGCAAAGATATGGAGGTGGGCTTACAAAAGGAGAAAATAGAGGCACTACTTTTGTTGTGGCTCTGGCACAAAGGAGGGACAAGGACCTTCATTAACACCTGTTGATAATGTGGTTGCATTAGTTACTCCAGTTGCTCATTCTAATGTCTATAATATTGGAGTTCCTTCTTAAAGGCCTTCCATTATGATTTAGAGGTTGGGATTGAGAACTCATTAGAAATGGAAAGGTTTAGATATAATCAGTAGGATGTATGTTGATTGGATGGATTGAATAGAGTTGATTCCAGTGTTAGAAATGACGAAAATAATAATGAGGACTTATCCCCCCCCAGGGAATTACCATTAACTAAGAGTATATTTGGTTTAACTTTTGGGAGAAAGTCTTTTGAAAGAATTATTTTTGCTTGGTTTAAATATGTTAAAAATAAATTTAGGAGAATGATTTTTGTTTGGATAGGATAAAGTAAAATTTCTTTTGGTTGTTAATGTGAGAGTAATAGTAAAATTCTTTTTCAAAAGGTCTTTTTCTAAAATGAAATATAACCTCAGGGATATTTTTCCCAAAAAGCCTTTTGGAATTTCAAAAGACCTTATAAAAAAAGGCTTTATAAAAAAAGGCTTTTAATAGAGCCAAATATATTAATTATTGTGTATTTTCATTCTTATTCTAATAAAAAGCTTTCTGAGCCCTCCAAAAGTATAACCAAATGGATCCTAAATATGCAAGGATTTCGATTCTCGTCTTATCTTATTAGATAACATAAATTTTATTAGATAACGATGATCTTTAACTTCCAATAGTGGTAGCACTTTGGCCAATTCATAGATAAATGCTTCTTTATTTATTTTGTGCATTTGTGTTTGGCAGAGGATTCACCTTCTGTAATATGTTCCTTCTCTGTTGTCTAAATGTTGCAACAACCTCCATGTTTTTGTATCAGATTGTACCTTTGTTGTCTAAATGTTCCAACAGCCTCCATGTTTTTGCATCAGATTGTACCCCATAATTGTTCATTACCCCCTCCTCTCCCATGGGAACTTGTTCATTACTCATTAGGATATTCTTTTAGCATGATGGATCTCATAGTAGTCAATAATGAAAATCCCACTACAACACCTAGAGAATTTGAAAAATTATCTCAGTCTAAATGATCTTCTTTCTCCACTAACTCAAAGTTTGACTAGTTCAAACCAACAAAAGTGGGTTCGGCATTAGAGAAGAGGTCTAATTTTAGCTTCCCATCTCTTTATCCTTTTAAGCATATTCTTTTCTCTTTCCTGAGCTAGGGTGGGTGTCTTAAACCTCGAAAGGGTGAAATAGTGTGGAGTCTTTTTTTTTTTTTTTAACATGAGCCTTCTATCTTACAAAATTTAATACAACCCATTTCATGAACTAATAAAATTAGCTTTTTTTCCACTAAAAAAAATTTTTTTTATATGTAACTATATTATATGGTTATCTTGGAACTTATGACTAATTGTATATATGGCATAATAACTGATCACTTTGCATACACACAAAAGGCTACATTTTCACTTGTTTAAATATATCCTAAATAGTGTTTGGATATAAGCCCATATCCTTCTCATTAGGACTCGCTCAAAAGCAATCCTTCTTACCAAGGACTAAAAACCAATCCCTTCGCAACACCATCCCATATCAACCCACCATCTAGTACTCACATAACACTGTGGCATATCTCCTTGATTCTCTCTATACATTTTGTTACCTACAATTCCACCCTTAAAAAAAGAGAGAGAGAAAGAGAGAGGAAAAAAATAAACAAGGGAAAGCAAAATAGAGACAAAAATTACCAAGGTTCATTTGGTCAACTTGTTTGTGCTCAAATTTTTCTCATCCATGCAAAGAACCAAGGATGGAAGGTCCGGAGTAAGCCACTCTTTAGCCACCTTGTAGAGCAAGCAATTACCCTTCATTGGTCTTTCATCTTGGCAATGTCTTCACCAAAACCAGGCTACGATACGCTCCCACCGGCTGCTCAATACAACACCCCACCGGTGCTAATAGCATTCACCTTGGCTATGCTGGTGTTATGCTTCGTGGCCTTTAGTATTGTGTACTTGTGCAAGTATTGTATTGTAAGCATGATCCACTCTTGGGCTTTTCAACAAAGTTCCTTAGGCTCCCTGGGTCGCCTCTCACCAAATTGTTTGCTCTCTATAGGCCTTGATCCTTCCTTGCTTCAAACCTTCCCAACCTTTGTGTATTCCTCTGTGAAGGACCTTCGCAAGAAGAAGAACGGCCTAGAATGTGCTATCTGCTTATTGGAGTTCGAGGACAACAGCATCATTCGCCTCTTAATTGTTTGCTGCCATGTCTTCCACCAAAAATGCATTGACCTTTGGCTTCGTTCCCATAAGACATGCCCTATTTGCCGCATAGACCTTGATTCCTCATCCATACAAATGCAAAAATCTATGGACAATTGTAATCACAATCATAATCATGCAGAAGGACAAAGAGAGAGTGGTGGTGATATACGTATTGACATAAGAGAAGGGGAAGTTAGTGATAGGGGTGGTGAATATGCAGGAGGAGATAATAAACGTGACAAACATGATCATGGCCATGACAATCTCCAACAACAGCAAGAACACAAGTTTGCAAGGTCATGCTCAACGGGGCATTCCATAGTTCAAATTAAAGGAAAAAGAGATGAAGAAAAAGAAGATGATAAATATATGTTGAGATTATCGAAGCATATTATAAGAGGACGACACCATTGTTCTAAGAGTTATACAAGTTACCAAGAGATGCAGATGATTGGGCATTGTAGTAATTGTGGCTTTGTTGAATTTGTATCTAGTTGCTCTAATTCCCCCGGCCATACTTAGAAAACTTGAAGCATGTTCTTCATCATTCCCCATTATTCTTTGTCTTTTTTTAGGAAAAAAAAAACCTTTTGTTATTTTAAATTTTAGATGTACTTTGAGGCAGAACATACTAGGTTTGCTCCTTATAGTGTATATGTAATTAGATTAGAAACATCATCCATTATGGTTAGACAATGTCTTATTGGACTTTTTATCGTTCTTAAGAGTTTCATATAATGATTATCTGCACTGGATTTAGTTTGATTTGGAAGGTTTTCGATTTGTGCTTATCTTTCATGGAAACGAAGACGTCTAGTTCTTTGGTAAAGGTTGCCTCTTCTTCACCAAGTTAGAAAACTTTCTCTTTTGTAACGTTTCTTAAGATGATATATTTTATTCTGATTTATGTGTCATCTATAAGCTACTACCTTTGTCTTTTCATTAACTTTTCATCATAACAGACAGAATCACTATGAAAAAGGAATAGAGTCACATTTAATGTTTGCTTTCAAAATAAAATATTAATGATCTAGTCCTATTCATTTAAGACTCATTTCTTATTCCCTTCAATTCAAGTGTTTGTACATCTAATGTAACAAAGAAAAAGGGTTATGGGGCTATATTAAGCTGATTTTAATTTTGGGAAACTAGATTTTACATTCCTTAAGTAAAAGTGTAACCTTGGGTTTGAATATTTTGGATGTATTGCTAAATTTTTTCAAAAAATATTTAATATTTGGCAAATTGGAAACCTTGGTCATTTACTGACATGATACTTAAAGGGATTCCTTATTTTAGTTTAACTAATGGCAGTATTCCTGTTAAGTTTATTAATGATAGGTAATGTGATAAAGATTAATATAATAAGATTTGCTATTTGGTACAAGATGAAACTTTATGCTATTAGTATTTCTCAATATAATAATATTGGCCAAATATGATGTTAAGAATTACATAATTAGTTTTTTAAAATTAGAAACTATATAGATTAATTTTATAGTAATACTACACAATTAGAATCATGTAGCTAGAATTTTTTGATAGAATACATAACAATAGTTAGATTAAATTTGAATTTTACCGATCTATGTCACATCATTCTAACACTTAATTTCTTGCGAAAACTTAGGTTATCTAATATTTTTGTTAATTTTGATACTCCTTTAATGTAAATATTTTACACTTTCGGCCAATTATATAACAACATGCACATATACATAAATGCTTTTAATAATATGTCAATATATGATTAAATGTCTCTATAAAAAACTTTTATATTAACCATGTCAAAATTAAATTCAACTAATAGAACTTATAATTTACTAAAATGATGATTTATTTTAGAACTTAGGGCAAACTATAATGACCCCCCAAGGTTAATTGATACTACACTTGCTTCCTCTTAAATTTTAAAATTATACACAACTCCCTTAAAATAGATTCTATTAATATCCTTTAACATAATTTATGGAATGATCTATTTACCCTTAATGATAAAAAACCTGAGACCCACTTCCCCTTCTACACCTCTATCCTTCTCTTTCTTCCTCCTTCCCATACTCCACCCTAGCAGATACAAAGGATGAAATATCTGTTCAATAAGATCAGATTCCCCAAATAGGAGTGCAATGTCATAAGGGCATTATACATATTTCACAATAATCCCTGCTTTAGAATAAAGACCATAGAGCTGCCCTTCAAAAAATTTTCAAAAAAAAAAAAAATTGTATAGGAACTTAAAACACCCAAAAATATATAAGGGGCAAGCATTCTTAATGTCTTCATCTAGCAAAATAGAAGAATGGCTTCTTGTTCATGGCACGTTCCGCTATGCACCTAGTTAATTATGGTGCACCGAACACTAATTTTTAGTTACATTTGATAAATACAGCTAATTGCATTTGAGAATGTGGCTAAATGTATCTTGTGGAACACTGCACCCGCACCAATTGGAGCATTGCACTAATATGTCTTCTTCCTTTAGCCAATACCTACCATCGCTCCCTCCGGCGGTGCCACCACATAAGCACCCAAACCCCCACTCATGGCTACACCCTACCATCACCACCTGGCGGCTACACCCCAACCTTCTCTGTTAGTCTAACAAAAATATCTTCCTTATGCTCACAATGACAACAAACAACAAGACCACACACACATCATAAATCATCATCATCATGTATTGCTACCAACCAAATCCAAAATCAACAACAAGAAAATAATTTTTTTAGTTCCATTTAATTTTAGCCAAAACAATGCAGAGAACATGTTGTTAGTGGGGAATTAAGGGAAGTTGTTATTGTGGGTATAGGATTGGGATTATTTGGTGTGAGTGTAGCAAATTCGATGGGTGCAACTGAAGATGGTTTAGTGAAAATGGTAGGGCCATGTGCGAATATATTGGAGTTCATGGGGGGATCTAGTGTGAGGTCAATTATGATTGTTGGTGAGGTGGAATTCCATGGAAGATGAGACATAGTTCGCAAGTGGGGGAGAGTGAAAGAAGGGACCACCTATGGAATAGGGGTAGATCAAAAATTTTTTAAATGGTATATGATGCACCATATTTAATTCAGTACACCACAAAACGAGCCCTTGTTCATATCGACTTTGTGATAAATAGAAGACCATAGCTATCTAAGAAACATTATCCCTTTTCCATAATTTGTCTAAAACCTTCCTGGCACAACTCAAAATGTTTTTTCAAAATAAAAATCAATCAAGTTGTCTAATTGGCATATCATCAAAAACCTTGCCTACATTATCCAAATCACCAATTGTACTGTACAAATCCATAACATACATACAAATTCATAACACAAAAGGTGACCCATCATTTACAAATCAACAAATACAATATACGAATCAATGACATAACATAGCCTTACCCCCATCATTTATTTCCTTATATGCTGTACAAAAACTTGACCCCTTCTTCTTTGTTTATTCGTTTCCTTCTCTTTCAAAAGAATCAAGCAAAGGAAAATAAGGTGAAATTAATACTTAAATATGATGAGTATTTCAATGAGGTTTGAAAGGGTAGCAGCGGCCTTTATTAGATCTTGTGAAGTCGTTCATGGAGAGAACAGGAGCATAAGGAGAAGATGGTGTCACTATTCCCTATAAGGACCACAATATGGGTGAAGGAAAGGAAGATCGTAAGAATCTCAAATGGTCTAATTCTAAGAAGAGGGAGATGCAATAGTGTTTTTTTTTGCTAGAAGTGAAGTCGATGTTGTGAATGATCGAAATACCAAGGGAAAGATTAAAAAAGAAGCTGAACTTGCATTGGGGATTGTTGGTGTCAATTCCTTGCCAAAATTTAAATGCTAGTTGTGTCTTATTCATAGGAAAGACATTTTGATATTGGTGGCAAGGGAAAGTTAGAATATCAACAGGAAAAATTATAATAAATGGCAAATGAAGCATTTTAATTTTTCTTTTCATTTTTTAAAATTTAAAAATGGGTTATTGTCTCGTGTATGTCACACAAACTTAACGTTCCATTATCTTAAAAGTAATTTATTGTAATGTCTCTAACAAAATAAGGGAATTGAATATAATTTTAAGAGTAAACCCCCAAAATAGTCTCTATCAATTCTCACATAAGATAAATTAGTTCTTAATAAAAATAAACCGACAAATTAGTCTCTAACATTTTAAAATAGGGTCGCACTCAGGTGGATATCTAAAAAAAATCCACTGGTGCTAACTTGTGGTGTCACACTCAAATTAAATTAGTCCAGGTTGGGCCTTAATTTCTTGAGTCCATGATAGCACCCCTTCACCTTCTCCCTCTCCCTTCCATCGTCTTCTCCGCCACCTCTATCTTCACTTTCCCTCTCCCTTTCCTTTCTACCCCATAGCCCCCTCCTCTTCTAGCCACACCACCACACCTACACTCCCTCACCACTGTTGGGACCATGCCGTCCCCAACCTCCACTGCTGTTGAGCTCGGCACTAACACCCACTCGCCACGAATGGCCCCACAACCCTCGCTCTAGCACCTCTTTTCCCACCCCTCTATCTTTTCCTAACCACCACCCATTGAGCATGCCAAGGCCCTCATCTGTGCCTTCAACTTTCTCTCTCACAACCTCCCTTTTCTTCCTCACATCCCTAGCTCCATTTCTTCCATGTATCACTCTCACCCCTTTACACAGAACCAGCTCCATTTACATCCTTCTGTTTCTCAACTTTTCTTGATTTTGTGTTTCTCAGTGTTTTGGGATAATGGGGTTTAATGGTTGTTCTTCAAGTTTCGCTTTTTATCTTGATTTTTATGTGAGTTGGGAAGGTTTCATGACTTTTTTTGGGTTTTAGGTGTGTACTTATCTGTTGCGTGTATGAAAATTTCTGAATATTTTGCCCCCTGTTCTTCTTAATTTGCTTAATCTCTTGATTGTTAGTTGAGGGGTTTAATTTACGTTTTATTTGAGTTATTGGATTCAATGCTGATATTGTAATTGTATGGAGTTGTAACTTAGTGATGAATAAAAATGAAAAAGGACCAAAAAATTGATGCAATGAAAAGGTGTGGGGGTGAGTGATGTTGGAGGAGGAGGGGAAGACAGAGTGGCAGCAGGTGCTGTGGAGGCGCTGCAGTGGAAGTGTGGTGGAGATCGTGGTTGCTTGATTTGGGAGAGTCGTGTGGTAGTTGTTGTGGTGGAGGAGTGGCTCTGCCCTCTGAGCTTTGATTTCTCTACTAGAAAACATTAAAAAAAAAAAAGTTCTACCATAGACTTTGCCATGTGGCTTGATTTGAAAGAGCCACCTCACATATCCGTGGATGGATATTTGAAACAATATCCACCTGAGCATGACCCTTTAAAATATCAAATAAATTAGTCTCTAACAAAAATAAATTGAAAAATTGGTCCCTAACATTTTAAAATATCAAACAATTTAGTTCTTTCATTAAGTTTTTTTATTAAATACTATGATATGGCTCGTCAAGCAATTAATTTGGCATCATTGTCTAGGGGTGTAAGTGGATTGGGCCAATTCAATAAATCTGATCAATTTGAATTGAACTGATTAAATTGGTTCAAGTCATCGGGTCAATTGGGGTAAATCTAATTAGAACCAACTGGTGTTTGATTCAGTCATCAGATCTAAGATTTTGCAACCTGATACCTGACCCGACCTGAATTCTTTGTTTTCTTTCTTTTTTTCCCCTTAACAAAATAACACATTAGAATGATAATTGTTTGATGTTTGTTTTTCTTCTAATTGTATTAATGATAATATTAGAATGATTTAGCTTTTAAATATTAGAATAAAATATGAAATTTGCTTATATGAAATTTTTTATGCTTTATAATGATTTCTTATCATATTTTTTTGGTAGAAGCTGGAAAAATAAATTTAAATCGGTAATCCAATCATCCGAATCAAACCAACCCAAATTTGATCGGTTCGGTTTGATTCAGATTTGGAAAGAAAATTTCATGAGTTCTAACTAAACCAAACTAAATAAAATTTATTGGTTCGGATTTGTTTTTCCCTCAAATCTGATTCGAACTAATCTGTTTACACCCCTATCATTATCTCTCACTCGATCATTTCAGTCACTCTCGTTTATTAAAATGATATCATTTTGGCAAAACTACTCTTATTCTTATATCATATCGGAGCATAAAATTCAATATATTGGTTTAGAAATCTGTCAAAAATAATTTTATTTTAATAAATAAAAGTGACTAAGATAATAACATAAGAGTTAATAATATTATATCAACTGTTTAATAGGTCATGCGATAATATTTAATAAAAAGACTCAACAAAAGAATTAAATTATCCAATATTTTAAAAAATTATGATCAATTTATCAGTTTATTTTTGTTAAGAATTAATTTATTTAATATTTTAAAAAATTAATAATTAATTTATCTATTTATTTTTATTAAAAATTAATTTTTATTAAAAATTAATTTATTTAATATAAAAATTGATAGAAATCACTTTGAAAATATACGCTAATTTTAAAATTTAAGAAGAGGTAATCGTAATATCAATTGAACACATGCTTAAAAGCCGTTGATCTTGACTGGATCACATGGAATGGCACTAAGTTGAACGTCCACGGATGCAACCCAACCCACGCTCCTGCAAACGGCAGGATCTGTGTACCCTTGGTCTGCTCAGCACATGTCCGGGGCGGTGTCCATTCATTCATTCATCGGTTTCGCTTAGCCCTTCCCTAGTTCCTAGTCAATTCAATTGCATTGCATTGTTGTGAGTGTAGTGTCATGGATCATCCTCCTCCTCCTCCGGCTGTGCCCAAATCGTTCAATCCCAACAAGCATCTCAGAGAAGAATTCGTCAGCAATTTGAGCGGATCCTCTATGCTCGAACTCACCGCCCTTACAATTACTATCCCTGTGAGCCACTCACCCTCACCCTCACCCTCACCCTCCTCCAATCTCCAACCACCGCACTAATCATTCTTATTCCTTCGCAGTAATTGATTTGTAGCTCAAATCCGATGTGATGATTGATGAATATGATGATTCTATGCTTGTTTTCTGTTCCCCTCACAGGTTCTGGTCCTTATTCGTCACTCCATCAACTCCAATTCCACAACTGGTCAGTCCCCTCCTTACGCTCTTCTTTCCTTGGAAAATCTATGACTCGGTCTTTTTAATTTGTTGGTTTGGTTACTTCATTCATACCCTACATTTTAGCTATGCTTAGTTGCAACATTTCATTCTGGTTCTACATAAGTTTTTCTTTTTCTTTTTTAAATTCAATCATTATGGTTCGATTACCTCTGGTCTGTGATTCTGTTGTTTGTTTGGTTCAATGCAACCTTAGTTTAGAGATAATCATAATACATGTTGCAGATAAGATTTTCTTATATTTGAATTTTTCACATCTCGTTTTTTCTTTTCTTTTCTTCTGAATTATAGGTGCCTTCTTGAAGAAGAAAAACGATGATGCAGTTTCTGGCTCTAGGAATTTCAAAGCATACCTAGCTACATTGTCGCTGGATTTTCTTGTTATTGTTGTTCCTATGCTCTTGTTTTTCACGGTAAGTTTTCTCCGCTAGCATCAAATATTTTGCTAACAAATAGATGATGCCATTTTGAAAGTACCATGTTTAGAGGAAACTTTCTTGATAACAAGGCTTTTGACCTGGATTCCAGTCATTTGTGGTGAGTGTAACTTCATAAACGGTGTCAGTTCTCATGAATCGAAACTCATCTTGCATAGAAGGGGCACCAGTCATTTGGTTTCTCTTTCCCTCCCCTTTGCTGACTGTGTGTTTAGAAAGATTTGAAAATATATACATTTCATTTATCTTATAATGAGTACAATGAACATGGTTGGTGACAGGTACTTTCAGACTGGACATATATATTTGCAAGTTTGTTCACAATCTTAACATTAGTTTATATTGCAGCCAAAAGGTAATTATGCACTCACACTTTTATGAAATAAATAAATTAATGCCAAAAGTTTGACATATTTTGTAGTTGATAGTGGCTGTTTTCCATGCACTTAACTACAGGTCTGTTGCTTCATCTATTTCTTTTGAAGGAGAGCCCCATTCTATTCGAGCATATATTACATCATACAGGGTTCTTGTGGTACGAAATGTCACTATGGATATTTTTATTCCACTATTCTGATCTTACTCTGTTATTATGTTGATGAAAATTATTTTTGCAGATGATTATAACATTCCTGTGCATCTTGGCTGTTGACTTCAGAATATTTCCTAGAAGATATGCAAAGACGGAAACTTATGGAACTAGTTTGGTATGATTATTCTGCATTTCCAAATATATACCAAAATAATGAAAGATGTGTCTTACAAAAAGAATGTTGGAAAGGAGATTTCATATAATATTTTTCATATGCTGCTAATCCAAATCTTTTCCCTCAACAGAAGTCATTGATTGACTAACTTTTGAAGTAGTTTTGTGAGCCAATTTCTCCCGGAGCATATTTCTGTTTATTAATGAGAAAAGTTGGTTTCAAAGGTTGTAATTGTAAAAGTTTTGCTAAAAGTCGGGGGAGGTGGGGGGTTCCCGTATTAAGTCAGGGGAGGAGGGGGGTTCCCGTATTTCTTGGCTTGAACTTAGAACATAATGCCAGAGTCTATATGCACAGATTTTTATTGAAGTATATTCCTTTAGATAGGATTTTCTTCTCTATGGACTTCAGCTCATGGTGTCACTAGCAAGGCCGCTTTGTATTCTGTTTTGACTAATGACATGTTCTTGTCGTTCACTATAGCACACTTTTGATAAATGTTTATTGTTTATCACTTGGGTTTTGCATAATTAAAGTAAATGCAAAGAAAAGAAGTTTTTTCTTCTTCTTATTTTCCTTTTTCTTTTTTTCTTTTTCATTTATTTATTTATTTATTTGTGGCTGAGGATTGAGGAGAATGGGTTTTTTTGTTCAATTTTTAAATTATTTCTCTTCTCTTCACGGATTGTGGTGAAATTTAAAATTTTGATCTCTCCTTCTGTCTTCCCTGCTTTTGTTATGTTGCTAACATGCAGTGCAGTCTAAAATTTGATTGTTCTGTTGAAATTTAATATTACTTTTGCATACCAGATGGATCTTGGAGTTGGATCATTTGTATTATCGAATTCATTAGTTTCTCGGCAAGCACGAGGCATCACGTCTGTGTGAGTCCTTCAATGCTACCCTGTCGACTTCAATGTTATTCTTTTGGAAATGAATTTGGTGGATGCATGTTTACCAAAATACATGTCTTGAGTTCTATAAATTATAAGTTGTCTTACCTCAATAAGTTAGGCAGCAAAGACAAGCACATACAATGGATAAAGAAGCAATGTTTATGAGATGCCCTTGCTAACAGGCTTTTCAGTTTTGAATACTAAGTTATCCCTCTGCTAATTCTCTTTACCTGCTCTATAATAAAATTGATGTCTTTTTGAATTATCTTGCTCTGATGTACTGCATTTTGGATACCTCTGATAATATCCCTATATCTCCTGCTTCAGAAACTGGAAGACTGCAATAGTTTCAATTAGTCCACTGATCATCTTAGGATTTCTTCGTCTTGTTACAACATCTGGTGTGGATTATCAGGTGGGATTTTTTTCATTGCGATCCTTAGAAATTTCTTTGTGGCAAAAGAAACACACAATGTTCAACATGCATTTGCAAATACTGCATCTTAATGAGGCTGGTCAACTATCTGTTTTTGAAACTTGAAAGTGATATAATCTAGTTTCCAGAAGACATCACATAATAATCTTTTAGCCAGTTTATGTCTTATGTCAACCCCCGCAGTTTGTTTAAGCCTGGAAACTTCAATGCCATCGTGGTAGGTAGGTTTGAGTGAGGCTTAGTTTTCAAAAACAATTCAATGGGCATGTAAGTGAGATTTGATCTTGATTGTACTGCCCAGGGTATTGGTGGAAGCTGCAATGTGCCTACATGACTAATTAAAACGATCACTGCAATGCATTTTCGCCTATTTATAGAATTGTGAATTATAACTTTATTGTCTAATTTCTTGGTTCAAGATTTTCTTAGTTCAAGATGTTCTCAAGGAAGCCAGTAATTATTTTTCCTTCTTATAGGTACATGTGGGTGAATATGGTGTGCATTGGAATTTCTTCTTCACACTTGCAGCTGTGTCAATCCTTACTTCATTTGTTAATATTCCCCCTCAATATTCTGGAATATTTGGTTTGCTTGTCCTAGTAGGTACACTTATCTGTCTTAGTCCTTGTGGTTTGTCTTTTGGAATCTTATTTTTCTTATACAATTTAATTTGATTCCAAGGGTATCAGTTCTGCTTGATCTGTGGTATAAATGAATACTTGCTTTCTAATGAAAGAGGAATGGATATCATAAGTCAAAACAAGGAGGGGATTTTTAGCATAGTTGGTGAGAGTTGCTTCCTTCATTGTTCAAATTTGGTGCTATTGCTGTAATTTCATTGGAGAGTATTTCTAATCTTTTTACTTCTGATATATATATTTTTGGCAAACACTCTTATTCTGTAACCAGGATACTGGGGTATGTACCTTCTTGGTGTTCATTTGGGAAATTATCTTATCTTTGGAAGCCATTCCTCTGGATTTAGAAGTAGCAGATGGGTTCGGATGAGGGTCTGGGTTCTCTCCATTCTTTTCTGGTATAGATTCATCCAGAACTTTTTTATTCCTTATCAATGAAGTCAACAGCTTTGAAATTGTTTCTTTTTCATGATGCCGTTTCAGGTTATTAACCGTGCTTCTAGACAGGCACGTGGAAAGAATTTCACGGAGAATGGTATGCTTCATTATGTTAAAGTTTCTTAGTTACGAGGATATTCTGTTGGCATCAATGGATGAAAACTAATTGTTAATACTTTGTACAGTGCAACCTGCCATATGTTACCATGGTATTGGCTGACAACCTTCAGGTAATTCTCATTTGATCAGTAACATAGTATGATTTTTTTTTTTTGGGGGGGGGGGGGGGGCATGTTGTCTTTGTAGCTTGTATTCTTAGGATTGTTTGCTCTATCTTGACTACTAGTGTTTGGATTGTATTTATGCAATCGAATATTTTTGAACTATTCTGACATACCAAATGCAGTAGTATGGATTTCTCAATCAGTACCATAATCCTAATTTCACAGCACAGCATTCTTGAGTCCATTGCTGACATTGTAATTACTAATTTGGCATCTGATTAAGGATTTGGTTTGAAAATCTAATTTGAATGTCGCCCATTTTTCAGCTGTTATCAGTTCTAATGCTGGCTGATCTTATTCCTGGAAGTAAAGCTTCGGTACTTGAAGAAGCATTAAATAGGAACTTACTGGCTACATTTCTTCTGGTGAACAAGATATCCTCTAGTTACATTCATATGCCTTTTCTCTCTAGATTTTAGTCATAATTTCTTTTAATAATTTGTATGCAGGCAAATATCCTCACGGGTTTGGTAAATCTGTCTGTTGATACCCTCTCTGTGTCATCTATCACGGCCGTTTGCATCTTGCTTGTATATTCCTATATTTTATCAACTGTGATTGGAATTGCAGATTACTTCGGCGTGAAGCTAAAATTTTGGTAAAGCAAACATTTGCTGTGTTGTAGTCTTTTCTATTAGTGTTATTATTTATTATAGCATCATTTTCTTTTTGTTAATCATCAACTGAAAAGTACTATAAAACTCATCTGTTAATTATGGTTGGTAGTAAAAGGTAGACATGAACTCGATCTACGGTTGACAATATGGAAGATTTCAAATCATACCTTGGTCAGCATATTTAGGAATGCATATGTATGATAATAAAATGTCGGACCTGGACAGAGCTCATCTTGATAACACCTAAGGATAGCCATTTCCATGCACATGCAATTGTATGTTGTCCCAGCATGGGTACGGATTAGGGTTGTTCAAATCCAATCTAGTCCAATCAAAATCGCTAAATCAATCCAATCAAAACCGAAAATCGATCAAAACTGCAAAAATTTGGATTGGTTTGGATCTTGTTTTTCACAAATCGTTTGAATTAGATTGGATTTTGGATTTAAATTGCAAAATTGATTCAATCTAATCTAAATCAAGTAATATTATTTTATATTTATATGTCATTCTGCTTTAGATATTATTTTATACATGTTATATGAGTTATTTTTACTTTTTATTTTTATTTATGTATTTTGTTGATTCAAGTTACTTTTCATTTATAATATTTTATACTTAAGATTTTATTTTATGAAAAATTGATTAAATTATTTTAATTTAAACTGCAAAAAATTAATTTAGATTTAAAATTTAAATTAAATCAATATAATCTATGTTGTTATATATTTTGTTATTTTAATCAGATAAATTTTTTACTCAAAATTAATCTAAACTGCCGTGCGAACGCCACGAATTGACCGCACATAGCAATACTCAAACTTCAGTGGTTTGGTGCAACTTACAACTCATACTTCAATGTTTTTGTGTATTTGCTAAATTTTCATGCATTCTTGGTGTGGCGCCCTTTAATAATTGTTTATATATGATTGCACCGTGAAATAATAAAAGCGGGAGGCAAAAGAAGCTTCAATCTTCCTAGGCAATATATAGGATGAGAAAAGAAAGATTGAAAATGCATTATGGGGATTTGAATGTGGCTTAAGTGATGGCGACCTGCAGAGATGTACTTTTTCGAGAAGGGAAGCTAACAGTCACATGGTTAACCCAGCAGAGTCTGACAGCTTGGACCATGGTCCTAGCTCGACTTCTGTGCTTTCGTGTGTCCTCATCACCACATAAGGCTAAAATTCTGATTTTCGTAACATCTCCCTAACAAGCACACATGCACACCCGAGGCGCAGTCTACACGCACAAGAGCCCCACATTTATATTAATATTTAACATAAACTTCTAAGCTAACTATGCTTAATTTCATTCAGTTAAGTTACATGTTAGTGCAACGAATTTGCTAGAGGTGACTTAAAAAGATTTTCCCCATCAAGTGCCTGGTGGTCCCGGACATGGTGTTGGGTTGGACACATAGCAAGTTTAGTTTCTCGAACGAAGATTCCCAAATCATGGATTGGAAAAAAAAAAAAAAACCTACATAAGAGCTTTTGTTCAAACATTGGTTTGGTTTATTCAAACTGAAAACAAAATATGCTTACGGTTTGGTATGAGAGAGGATTTTCTCATTTGAAAATTGCACATTTTTTTATTATACGTACATCTTTATCATTGCTCAAATTATATTAAAAAGTTTACACGAGAGTATCTTCTCCCGTTCCAGTTTGGTATCAAAGGAAGTGCCTAGATCAGAAGGCACAGTGACAGTAACAGTGGGAATTTCGCGGCTTGGAGTAGTAGGGGGCTGCATCGGCCGTGAAAGAAATATGGTAGTTACCAGACATCTGATTTTCATTGACACAAATTGACAGATGATATCAAAATGATCTTGTGGTAATTTGCATTTTATAATGATTTAAGTTCCAAACAACTACATGAATTTTATGAGTTGCCAACAAAATAAGCTTATTGTTGATTCGGTGTCTGTAGATGTAGACTATCCCAAAGGGATTAATATCCACCGTATGATTTACAGCAACAAAATGTTAATATGAGTTTGACATGTAGAATGTGCAAATGGATTGTCAAATACATGCTATGGTCTGTCTAAATTATTTCATGGGAATCTCGGGTACGCGAGCCATTCATTTCCTGCAAACCCCAACACAGATTTGAATGAGAGAAGTAGCTATTACACAGCTTGTTCTGTTGTTTTTATGCATATTTCTATATAGATTTGGGTCCCCCCCACCCCACTCTCCATTGGTGTAAGCTGTGCCAGTCTTTGACAGCATCTGTGGAATTGGGAAGGGAACCAAAGCAAGGATGAGTGAGGAGCCTGTTTCCTTTTCCTTCACCTTTCTGATTCCTGAAAAGCACAAGACCTTTTCTGCCCTTCTCACGTGCTGCCTATTCTCTAATCCTAAATTAACCTTTTTTCAACATTTAACCTTCGGCTCCCTTTTCCTCTTCCTCCGTGACTCAAACTGAATCAACTGGGATAGTGGGATTATCTATAAATGGTTCTCATTTTCTGTTAGAAAACTATGGAGACTCTTGGGGTGATTTAGTTGTAACAGCAACTGGAGAATTGATTCAGACCAACTTTAGTTGAAGAGAGTATACTAGTAATGGCTTTGGAAACTCTTTCATCCAATGAGTTTTCCAACTTCATTATCTATGACACTATCTCTAGAACCCCATTTAGCAGCCATGACTCTTCAGAGGCTAGTTTCATGGTAGAAAACATGGCGAGCTATCAGGAACATGACCCCGCATTTGATAACTGTGCACTGATGAGGGCCCGGAAACGCCAATCCAGCGAGCCAGAAACCATTGGCAGGAGGCAGAATCTGGCCGTGCAAGGGAGGAAGAAGAGGAGAAGGAAGCCAAGGGTTTGCAAAAACAAGGAAGAGGCTGAGACACAGAGAATGACCCACATTGCAGTAGAAAGAAACCGCCGCAAGCAGATGAATGAGCATCTTGCTGTTCTTCGTTCACTCATGCCTGAATCCTACGTCCAAAGGGTTTGACTTTCATCCTTCCTTCCTTCCTTTTCAGTCTCTATCGTTCTTTCTCATAAAGAAGAATGTACTTGGGACTACTCACAAATTACAAATATGTTACGGTTTTGAACAAGAGCTTGGTCCTAATATATCATTTGATAAGGTTTTACACAAGATGCAAGTACATGCATATGACATTAACGGTTAAGATTTGTCTATTTTACTTTCTGAATTATACTTGGTACTATAAACGAATCAAATTCTCTGAGATATCAAACAATGAGGAGATTCTCTTTTCACAATACTGCTAAGCAGCATAAAGCTAAAGTAATACAAAGCATATTCAAAGCTTTATGAGAATATATTTCTGCTGGGATCCTAAAACTATATATGCTACGTGTAAGGATAAGGTTTTTTATGCTGGATATTTTGTTATTTGTAAGGCGACGAGAAATCGGTACTAGGCCTAAAGCGCAATCCTCTTCTTGCGGTGCCAAATAATTGAAACTTAGAAATCAAACATGCTTTGGCATGCACAGTTACGGCCACTAGAAATATCAATGTCCAATATTACCTGTTCTCGATACAACTTTGGTTCAGTTCAATATATGCGAATATTATATGTTACAGGGAGACCAGGCCTCTATAGTGGGAGGTGCCATTGAATTTGTGAAGGAGCTGGAGCACCTCTTGCAGTCACTGGAGGCTAGAAAGCTGCAACTTTTACAGCAAGAAGTGGCCCAAACCAATGAAGATACGGCCATTTCCAAACTCATGAGACCTCCTTTTGCAAAATTTTTTGTATATCCTCAGTACACATGGTCCCAGACTCCTAACAAATACAAATCCAAGACCAAGGCTGCCATAGCTGATATCGAGGTTACTTTAATCGAGACCCACGCAAACCTTCGAATTCTCACTCAAAGAAGCCCCAGGCAGCTATCCAAGTTGGTTTCTGGTTTCCAAACACTCTACCTCACCATCCTACATCTAAATGTCACCACCATGGACCCGTTGGTACTCTACTCTATCAGTGCCAAGGTATGTAACTATCAACGTGAGCTACACACAGTGCTGTGTCACTTTCTTTTTTCCACCCGGCCCCCCTCAACTTTATATTACATGATTATTAATGTGACAGAAAGAATCTTTTTCATTTGTGATGTTACTGTTGAGTAATGGAAAGTGATATCCTTGTATGTATATATAAATTAAAGTTATGAAAGTCTAGAGAGATTCTTTAGCTAAACTATGGTCCCTTTTTTTATAATAAAGGTTGAAGAAGGATTCCAACTTGGTTCAGTGGACGGCATTGCAACGGCAGTTCATCACTTGCTTGCAAGAATTGGGGAAGAAGCTTCCCTTTGCTGTTAATCAGTTTCTTGTGGGGGCACATGGTATTAGTAAAATGTCCAAATCAATTGCCCCTACCCTCTTCAACAGACTACGGAGAGTGAGAGAGGGAAAGAAAGAAGAGGGAAACGAATATTTGCTGATGACTTGAGCTTTTGTTTTTGTTTTTGTTTGGTGTGCAGTACTTGTGTTATGTTAAACTATAGTTGTAGTTGATGGTATTTAGGTTCCTTCAAGTGTACCAACTTGTTTGGGAACGTTGTCCACACAAGTCGACAGACTAGGGTTAAAACCAAATGGAAAATGCTGACACAGTTTATCTTGTTTGCAGTTGAGCTGTGTTGTCCTCTTCCCTCGCCCAATTTCAAGGTCACTTTGCAATGAGGGTGATAAGACATATACATTTTCTTATTATATGTTTTTGAAATATCTCTTAATTTAATGATTGAGACACGAAAGAAAATGATTAATTTGTCCTTTTGAAATACTGAACAAAATTATTATAGGCAAATGCAAATAAAAGCCAAGCTTTCACCATTATGCTGATTTTTAGGAAAAATTGCATTTTATCTCCTGAAGTATAAACTATATGTATTTTAACTCTTAAACTTTAAAAATATATAAATCGACTTTTTGAACTTTTTTGAATATACAAATTGACCATCTTGTTAATTTTTTCATTAATTATTAATAAAAATATTATATATTCAAGAAAATTTAAGACATTATGTTACATATTTAAGAAAGTTCAGAAAGGTCGATTTGCATATAACCCAAAATTCGAGAATATAATACACTTATTTTAGGTAAAATGCATATTTGTGAAAGTTTAGAGGGTCAATTTATATATTTTTAAAGTTTATAAGTTAAAGTGTACATAACCTATACTTCAAGAGGTAAAGTACAATTTTATATGATTTTTATCTAGTAGAAGCTCCTGGAATAAAAAGAAAAAATCACGCACTTGTAATTATATTCTTTCATATAAATTTACGGGCTATCGACCAGAACTTGAGAGTTGTATGGGAATAATGCTTTCTTAGGCAATCACACACTTATCAATTGACACCCAAGGAAACCCTATCTTAATATTAATTTCCAGGGAGAGGTAAAATTAAACAAATTTGGGCAAAATTTGCCTACATTTAAAAACTTTGGGTGGCGTTTGCTATGCTCCCTAAATAGTAGTGAACATATGTGGTCATGTAAAATTTCTTATTATCAATTGAGTATTTAAACGTTAACACTAGCGTTGTGTACTATAGATCATGTTTGTTTTTTAGACACACAGGTGTTATTTCTACCTTGCCTCTTGACAATACCTTCGACTTCCAGAGAGAGAAAGAGAGAAGAGAAATTAAAAAAGAAAAAGAAAAAGATAAAGATAAAAAACATGTAGAAGAGTAAAAGGGATATCGATGGGTGTCGATGAATTATAATATACCAATAACATTTTTGATTTAAATATTAACTTGTACAAATTCATGAGATACATGACTCTCCTTGTGTTATGTCCCACGAGCACTTCTCTTGTTGCACAACACAGGGATGACCTATGTTGTCAACACAGGTGATGTCGCCAATATAGGTCATCTTATGTTAGCAAAGAAGCCATATTCCCTGAAGATTTGTCGATTCATTACTTGTGTAGCAAGTTTTCCTAAAGAATTACATCTTGTTCATTTTATTTTACTACAAAATCTACTATGAAAAAGATATTTTGATATAAAATATTAGTATTCAAAATTTATTAAATTCTAATTAATTTAACTTGAATTAAAACAACTCACTATAAACATAAAGTTCTCCCAAACACTTCTTTTTTTTAATAAAATTCGAACTTGAAATCTTGCTTTTATGAATAAAAAGTGTCACACTGCTTGAAAATTAGTTAACAAAGATATAAACCATATAATGGTCCCTATTATTTAGGGACAATATTAAATTCACTAAAAATTTGCTCGTTTTCAGTTATGGATACGGATAATGAATTTTAAAGATATGTGGCATGATTTTTGCTACAAGATAATATAAGAAAATACCACCCTTGCTTAATGAAAGGCGGGCCATGGAGGCTGCAAGCATTAAAGTCAACATTTTGGATTTATGTGATGTTGCAATCGGTGGTTGCTTTTGTTACAAATACAAACACGAGTTGGGAAGATTGATCAGCAAAGGTAAATGATTGTTTTCATTTTGGATCAGCAAATTTGGTCGATCTTCCCTTCATAACAATGGCAATATTTAAGTTTAGGTCCATGTAGTGGGCAATTGGTATAACAAACTCTTATTGACGTGGGTGATTTGTTCTAACTTTAAAATCAAAGAGTCTGACCTCACCTTAAATTTATTTTATCAAAGGAAACAGAACTTGGCCATATACGATTAAATTATAGGCAAGCTTTCTAAAAAATGAAAAATTGGATCTTTAAACAAATACACTGATAATTTGCCTGCATATGTTCCTCTCAAGGGGATAGATCATAGGTAGAAAGTCAATACGAAGTTATACGAGTTAATGCATGCTATAAAACCAATAGAATGTGGCAGGAGACGATATGTCGGGACATAATTTTTCGACGCAAAGTTTTGTATCCAACCTATATTTGGGCTAAACAGATAGAAACTAATTAACCAAAAGTGTAAATATGAAAATAGATATGAGAGTTGTCTTGGACCTAGTCAAGATGTAGAAGATGACCCAAAGACTAAATGAGCAAGGTTTGTATTCCAACAAGAAATAGATTTTCTTATATGAAAATTTTATATAACCTAGTTATATGTTTATTTTTATAATTATCAAGAAAGTAGAGTCAAATATGATACTCACAGAATATGCTAATCAATAATAAAAATTAGCATATAATAGGTCATGTGAAAAATATAAAATTTTTATTTAGAAGGCTTTGAATGATAAATACTCCAAAGGTGTCTCATGCTTTAAGATTGGAGACTTGAGGGTAAGAGAACATGAATCTCATGACACCTAGAAAGAATTCTTGAGTCATTCTACTCTGTCTTGAGTTATGCTATTCATACATGATTTTTCAACACATAATATAATGTATTTCTCACATAAATATATACGATTTTCTTTTATCTCAATATACATGTATATTAATACTCATCCACATTCATATTTATATACTACATTTATATTATGTCTATATATGAGTGGTTCAAATAATATTTTTCATTTGCCTGATCTATTAAAACGTAGTCTAGAAACTCTCAATTATATGTGTTATAATCATTCCCTTAACATCGAAAATAGCCTAGTAGCATGTTATCTATAACCTTAATTGTTTCAACACTTGTGACTCCACATGACCATATCCTGGTCAAATTTCAGCAGATAAAAGCGTTGTCTCATTTTGACGAAGATCCTTCTTAAATTCAAATGCATGCGATTTTATCAGAGAGAACCAAGACCCACGAACACACTGTTCAACACAGTAACTTGGCGTTCTTTGAATAAAACATATCATTCCCTTAATTGCTAATCGATCCTGTTTTTCACTAAGTTAGTTGGGCCGAAGTTTTTCTTCCATTTCTCGCATACCTTACAAGTTTGTAAACCGATTCTCTTTTATTTTCTTGGATATTTATTTCTTGCCATCCCCTAAAATCGATCCCAAAACAATATTGATAATTAATGTGAAACGTTTGCCTTCATTGCTATAATTTTTCGTTCTCATCTTCTTACTTCTTAGCATGGTAAATGGTAAATGGTAAAGATATAATGTATTAATTTTCATACCCTTGAGGAAGGACTGGGAGGGAGCTAGGGAGACTGTGTGTGTATGAGGCACTGCAGCCTGTTCCGCATATTGGAATATGTGACCCGTTTCTCAGTTGTGAATGAAAGGCTTGGATCAAATTGAAGGGCTCTGTAGGATCAGTGCGATTTTCCTTTTGTTTAGATTCTTATCAGCTTTCAGTTTTGTTTCTGTTTGTGTGATCGATAGATCAATATCAGCATTAAGTCTTCATGTCCCCTAGCGCAAGCCAGAATCAGGGAAACAGACATGCATGGATGATCCTGAACAGGTGGTCTACCTGTTTGCACATGTATGCGGAGGTGGATTTTTTTGGTGTCCGTATGGGACTCTGGGACCTTGGTTGGCTGGGAGATATCGTAATCAAACAATTGCCTAATTTAATTCATGTTTTTTAGATATGCAAATGATAAAAATAATAAAAAAAAGGAATAAAATAAACAATCGCGAGCAATATTGTTTAATAATGGAACTGATCAGAATTAAGAATGAGAAAAATAGGGAACAAAATAAAATTTATTTTTTAATATAATATAATTTAGAGATACACTTTTTTATTTTTTGGATACATTGACTATACTAATATTTGAAATTATGACCTCATATAAATTATCTAATTTTCTTACTATAAACTCACTTTTAATGAGTTAAAAACACATTTTTCAAATCACCAAAATAAAGGGGAAAAAAAATTTGGGGCGAAAAATTTCCTACCAGACTTTCTATGTTTTTACTCTTCTTGATATATCATTTTGCCATATTATATTCAGGCAAATATTATAAATTTGTAGCATCGTTGAAGAAAAAAATTTACTTTCCTAGACCACTAAATAATATCCTGACAGACTACCTACGTCCAAAACATAAACTTGGCTGTCCATTAATACTTCAAAACATCGGCGCCGTCCAGGATGTGCTTCGCGGTACAAAATGATTAGTGCACCTTGTGATCGTAGGTGAAGATTTGTGAGATGTATTGATATATTAATTATTTATAATATATTATAATAATATATTAATTTTAAAAAAATTTAAAAATATAATTAAATATATTTTAGAAATTAATTTTTATATATTAATAATATAAAATTATATTAATAATATAAAATAATTTTATATTATTAATGTAATATACACTAATAGATAGTATAAAATTATATTGACAAAGTAAAATTATATTGATAAAATTTTTATGATTTTTAGAAATTAATTTTTATATACTAATAATATAAAATTATATCGATAATATAAAATAATTTTATATTATTAGTATAAAATTACATTGATAGAGTAAAATTACATTGATAAAATTTTTTTATTATATTAATAATATAAAATTATTTTATACTATCAGTATAATTTTATACTCAATATATGATAATTAATTTTTAAAATATATTTAATTATATTTTTAAATTTTCTTAAAATTAGATATTATTATAATATATTATAAGTAATTGATATATCGATACACCTCGTAATCTTATCATCAAATTATAAAATACACCATACTCTTTAACCAGATTATAAAATACACCATATATGTGTTGGGTCATCCAACACATACACGTTAAATGAGTTATGAATGCATGGGCCCATCTTGATATAAACCCACAAATCATGTGGCCCACCTACAGTTAAAAAAGTTGTGCGAACGAACTGTGAATGCAGCCCAATGCAAGGTTGTGAAAATTGAATCGGACATCATATAGGACAAATTATGAGTTTAGACGTTCAATGATTTAATCAATTTAATTGAAATTCAATCAAAATATAATAAAATATATATAATAGAAAATAAATAAAAATATTAACAATAAATATCAAATTTTACTATATATAATTTATAAAAGTGGATATTTTTTGGACAAAATAAAATGATCTATTTTCTTTTATTTTGAGACTAAATAAATTGAATTTATTAAACTTGTTGATATAATTGGGCTAAAAGTCATCATTGGCCCAAAATCTCAAATTCAATTCATTGAAAACCCCAAACTCCAATAATCAATTACTTTTCCAAAAGTGAAGAAGCACTCTAGAGCCACATAGCCCCATCAATTCATTTTCCTTGTGCAGGTTGTAGAGCCGCGCAAACACAGTACAATGGAAAGCAATGCGATGTGAAAGACGTGTTGCCCATGGCACTGCAACAAAGAGAAGGACTGAGTGTAACTATTGGTAGCGACCTGCGGCTTAGGAGGAGCAGTGTCAACGATTATTGGAACCTCCTTGCGCGACGTTGCAGAACTAAGAGGAAAGAGCACCATTCACCTAAATATGAGATCTGCATTTTATTTTTCATTTTTAATATTTTATTTTTTGCCAAACCGCTAGACCGCCTAGATCGCTCAACTCAAGCGATTGGGCGGTTTTTGACCGATTTACCGATTTTTTTTGTTCATCGATTTTTATGAGCTAACAGGACCGGATAGGGATCCGATTTCCTATTTAACCGGTTGGATCGGTCGGTCCAATTTGCAGAAGAGTGATCTAAAGTAATTCAAGCCGTTGACCCAAATACTCTCCATTTATTTTTAATAAGCAATAACACTTACATATTTAATATTTGAAGTTTAAATCCAAATTTTGAAGATTAAAAATATCAATTTCTTTTTTCATATACACATGGTTGATTACAGTGATCTTATTAAAATATAAAGTAATACAAATAATATAATATGCGCAAGAATTTCACTTCCATCTCTTTCTTTCAATTTAAATGCTTTGAGACCATTTGTATAAACACAAATGCATTCACGTGTGAGACATTGTAGGACATAAGTGTACGTAGTTTTTATTATACGTGCCTGTGTTTAAGCCTAGCATATGGATTTTTTTGGGTGGATTTTATCTGCTAATTTATAGCTTGTTTGGTGAACATATTGTAGCCTATCTTACTAGTTCTATCACTTTAACATATTAAGAATAAAATTGACTGAGTAACTTCTACAACGAATATATGGTTTGAGTGTAAATAACCACATAGCTGAACTGGCATTTGTGACTTGTAAGCATTTTTCAAAAAATTATTACAATTTCAATTTTCCTCCTTCATTCTCTACCCAAATGTTGAAAAATATTTGGTAGGTTCTCGCATGACTTTTCACCTCAAATTTGTTTTTTCGTTTGTTTTCACTTGTCCATTGTAGGCCATGCACGGAATTCAACCTTTAGTAGAAGCTTTGATTTTAAAAATGGTATAATTAAGCTAAAATGTGAAAAGAAATTCCCCAAATATGCTGCCAAAAACTTCTCTTCTTTTTTTTTTTTCGTGTTGAAAAGGGTAAGTATTCAAAGCAAGTAAAGATCATAAGAGTGGGTGAATGTCCCTATTAACAGTATTTATGATCGTTCTTTGAAATTGCTCAATTATAGAGTTCGAAGTTTAAAGAGTTAGGCGTCCTTATCTTATAATAGAGAATGAATTGTTCTTAACCACACGTTTTCCTTCCTCCATTGCTACCGAGGATGTGCTTGACTAGACTTGCTATTATCAAATTAAGAATTCATTCTTAAATGTTAGTTGAGAGTGAAAATAATGCGTCATTATAAGAAAGGGTAAGACTTAAATGGTGCTGCTAAAATACAGGACCATCATGATCCTAGAAATCCAATGGTAGATTAAAGAGATATATTCATACACCTTTTTTTATATGGTGTATTATATTTTTTTCCTTATTTTTGAAATGAAAAACTATTATACTGAAAAAATTTGATCAATTTGTGTGAGATTCAAAAATTAACTAAAAGTCTTTAGATTTCACATAAATAAAATTTGATATTTTTTAGTGTTATAAAAATAAAAATCTAATCACTTTATAATTACAAAAAATATTATACAAATAAAATTTGTCACTTTTTACGAAATCTTGAAATTAACTTAAAGTCTTTAAGTATTATAAAGAAAAAATTTGATATTTTTGAATGTAACAGAAATAAAAATCTAATCACTTTATGAATTGATTAATTTTTTTTTGGATAATTCTAAAAAATATTATAATATATCACATAAAAAAGGTATATTAATACACCTCTTTCATCTACCTTTAGATCAATGACACCATCATGGTCCATAACTTGGAGCGGACCATTGTAGAACGCTCCTTATAACAAATAGTGATGCAGTTGATACTTAACAAATAGCAACACACTCCCCTCATGCCTGAGAGTATATATCTTAAGATGTCAAAGATTAAGCAGGTACTAATACCATATTAAAATTGAGAATAAACTAAGCTTAATTTAGTTTCAGAAACTAACTAAAAACACAGGATTGTACAGTGTAAAAATTTATTATAAAAGATATATTGACCGAACATGTAGTTGTGGCACCACAAGGTTAAGAAAGATCACAATTTCATTCAATATTCACAAAATTAACTAACAGCTTGCAAGTGTTAATTTGAACCTTTTAAGTGCTGCAGATTACTGCTTCCTGTGCTAAAGAAAGAGGAGTATAAGGTACCCAGAAGACCTTTTCCGTTAATTACGAAAGGGAAACAAACATGGCATTTGATCTCTATGGAAATGTTAACTCACGTATTCAATCAAAGCACAACCAAAAGCCATACACATCAGAAGCAAAAATAGTGCTCTTTTTCCAGCTATTACTGATATATCACACTGACTAATCTACCATATAAGATCTGCACACAAGAATTTGTCCAATCTCATCTTCTTAATCATACTATTAAGAGAGAAGAAAAATAAGGGAAAATGAAGAAAAAGAGTAAAGGGAATTCTCAGACCGGGATAATTCCCCGCCTTCCTCTGTCACTTCTGGTAAGGTAGAATCTTCCACTGGAAAATGACCTTTTCATAGCAATTGGGCTCAATACACAATGCAACACCTTTCTCTTATAACTGGACTTGCTACTTTCTCCTCGAGATCTCTTTGATGGACCTGCTTCGGTGGAGCATCCTTCTACTTGAGAATCTTGCTCTTGAACTTGGTTCATGTGCACATCATCAGCAACTGAAACTGAAACGCCACTTTGAAACGAATGGTCCATAGAAACTGACCTTCCAATGGAGTCATACACTTCATCTCTTATCTCAATTATTCTGTGCCTTCCTTGCAAATCACTAAAAGCACGCAACGCAGGCTTTGGAGCATCACCGGTAGCAGTACCATGTATGCTTTCTTCTTCCATCACCCCAATTTCATTGCCACTTCCAACAGCTGCGTTTTCATTTTCTGATGAAGTTTCGCCCCTTGAAGGGAGCTCCATCACTGTAGCTAGAACCTGAGGCGCTGAAGCATTGAAGGTGAATATGCTGGCACGACATAGAGGGCAGGTAGAGTGAGATTTGAGCCATGTGTCAATGCAAGGAAGATGAAAAGCGTGGCTGCACTTGGGCAAAAGCCTAACACTCTCATCATCTTGAAACTCACTGAGACAAACAGAACAATCTGATACTTCAACCAAGCCATCTCCTCTCTTGTACTTGCACACTGTGATGGACTTGATCAGAGTCTCATCTAAGCCAGTGGTTGAAACATACCAGGGTTCATGGACATGGAGTGAGGGATCGTGATTCTCTTGCAATTCATCATCAGGGTCATGGTTCTCTCTGCGGCCACAGTACTTGGATATTATGGCATAGTAACTTACAAGAACGAAAGCAGTGGCCAAGATCCCAATGATTGCAATAACAAGAGGGGAGAAATTTGGCCTTGAATCATCGTCGGGATATTCAAAAGGTGGAGGTGGAGGATACACTATGTAACACCACTGTGGACAGTGCAAGCTACAAAATCCTTGGGAACAGTCTTTGCTGTTCATATATGGAGTCCAAGTTCTTGGATTGCCAAGAGAAGCCATGGCACACCAACCTTAGGAGAGGAGACACTATCGCTAACGCAAGACCAAGCTTAGAAAATCATGGTTTTCTATGTTGACTTTTCACATTCAGAGAAGAGAAAGAGAAGCTCTTACAAATAGAGCACTCCACTGCTATAGTATTATCATTGAGAACTAAGTCTAATGAACTGGACTTATACAACCAGAAAAGTCACAAACAAGCTTCTGGAGTAAGCAAACATGCAGAAGGCTTATATATTACACTATCACCTGAGAATTAATGGGTGAAAAAGTTTTGATGTCATAACAATGATTGGGAGCATAGGAGCAAGAGAAAAGGAAATGGTCTTGTACATTTATCCGTGCAGGAGAAAGCAGGTAGAGAGACTTGCCAGAAGGGAAGTTTCGTTCAGGGTAAAAGAAAACGTGAAAAAGGGGCCAAAGGATTAGATGGAAAGCAAGGCAAAGACAAGGGAAATGGGGGTGCTGATGGGCATACTTTAACTTTTCTTTTTTCTACTTCTTTTTCTTTTGCTGTCCATAGCTTTCTCTATTCTCTAGTTTATCTTTCTTGGTTAAAATGGTTTTGTTGACTAGAAAGGAGGTGTACTAGTGTTGAAGTTGGTTGGTAATTTATTAAAATGATCAATGCTTTTCTTTTTAATTTCTTTTGTCCCACTATCCAATTGCATAAATCATCTATGAATTATGAAGTAAAATCCTTATATATAAATAACTTCATTAATGCTCGTATGGCTGTGGATCTAATCTGGCCGTCAAGTTAGTTGTACCTGACACAGAAGTGAAGTAATGCTAGGAAGTTCAGGACTTTCTGCTTTCAATATCTCACTTAGGCTAGTATGCATGATCCAACATAATAAATCAGAGTGACATGTCTTGAAAACTTGTGCCATGTGGTGAATACTTGAATGTAAACAGAAAACAATGTTCTTTGAGAAACGAAGTCACAAAAAGGAATAGTAGGGAATCTTTTTGCTATTCACTAAGATGTTGTGCTCCATTGTCTCTTCTCTATGCATCATATCCCTTTATGGACTTCAGCATACATTCTCCCCATGATCCCAACAGTTAGTATCGTTCTCCCCCACAATTAAGGCCAAGTTTGGGACTAACTTCTTTATTAATAAATATTCCAATATCAGAATACTAGTACTAACTATTTGAAGGGACGGTACAATACTTTAATTACACGACAACCGAGACCTTTACTCATTTGACAATCAAATTTGTACTCCTGGTCAATTTGACATTATGAGAACATATTCATGAGGGAATAAAGGCGCAATAAAAAAACAGAGGAAGAGTGTTTTAAAGCAAGTTACAGTTACAGTTACAGTCAATGATAGTTGTCACTTGTCACACAGCACCTAACCAACCATTTGCTCAAAGCTCGGGGCCTTATCTTCTCTTTCCAACTTCAGTTGCTGGGTGGCTTTACTCTCTGAAGCCACGCCATCATCTGGGTAGATATCATATTTATGGAAAGTGTTTAAAATGCTTCATGGAGCACTAATGCTCCAAAATTTTTTTTTCTCTCGGTGATGTATCATAGAACTTTCTTCTAAAAGTCCATCGACGCACTCTCAACTGCTTCTCTAAAATTTCATGCCAGTTACCCCCTCCCCCTTACAGTCAATGATTTTGAAGGTGTTTTCTCCAAAATTTTCAACACTTTTTTTGCAAGCATGACCATTTCCGTTCAGCAACCACCATTATTATCTGCCTAACAGTCATTACTTCCACCCAATAGCCAAGCATTCTTCCACCAAACCCCTTTATTCGCATCATTGAAACTGATGCTTGTGGAGATAGGGGTTGAAACCGGGAATCAATAGTGGGAAGGGACTTGTGGTGGATGCAGGCTGCACATGTGACTACTGCAGCAAGTAACGAATGGAAGAGGCGGTGGGGTGGGTGATGAGGGAAGCGGCGGTGGTGTTGAGTATTGAGGTTGGGGAGGTGGGATAACTATGGTGGATCGGCAGCAAAAAATTTTTATGGTGGATAAGATTTATTTGAATAAATCTAAACAGTTTGTATTATTTTAATTAATATCTGATGGTTGTAAATGTTTGGTACATTATAATGTATAGTGATCCATGGACCAATGTAAAGACTTCCCATATTTATGACACCACTAGTGCTGTCTAGGCAAATCCAGATCCAGTGATATGATACCCTAACTTACAAGGGATGTGGCTTGAACATGTGGGTCTAGCCATCTTGTGGCCAGTATGCACAGGAATGTAGCCCTTTTTTATTTCTTTTCCTTTAATGCACTTCAAGTTTCAACGCTTCATTAACGACATATCACACATGAAATGATTTAAGATCAAATAGCAATTCTCCAACCAAACACACTCGCATAGATGGTTTTGTTGGGATATAAATGACGAAGACCAAGTGCTGATGAGTTCCAGAATACCGTATCCCATAAGAATTTAATTAAATATCCGTGTTTGACATGCTTTTGGTATATCTCCGTACCGTTATTATGAGAATATTCCAGTATATTGCAATGTTTAGATTAAGCATTAATAGAGTATCATACTAATTAATCTGATGCTCCAAGTATATTTCTGTCAATTCTCAGTTCTCACTGACTGCACACCAAAAACTACCGTAAGTTCTTTAGTGCACAAGACCTTTTCTTTTTCTAAGAACCTATTCACACTTCGATCTACATTTCAAATTATTTCATCAGGTTAAAAAAAGCCATGTGGTGTAGTGAATATAATAAAAGGGTATTGGTGCTCCTAAAAGATCTTTTGCGATGATTTATTTCGGGAGGTCTCTGGTTGAAGTCCAGAATGGTCCAGCTGCACCAAGGAAAAGAATAGAAGACCGACTTCTTTGTGCATGCTCCACTTGACTTAGGGGTATAAGTATATTTGATAGATTATACTAAGTATAGCTAAGTGAAAGTCAGCATTTTTGGGTATTAGCTCCTCAAACACCAGCTTCAAACTCTAATACCAAGAGCTGCACCAAAAGTAGGCATTTTGATTTGTGTGTGGGCTTCATCTCATCTTACATACTAAATTCTTAAACATATTTCCTTGAGCATTCTAAAAAGTTTTTCTTGTGCTCTTATTAATTCAATTGTAGAGTTATCAAGAATTAACCGTTGCATCAAAGAAAGTATTAGCTGTGAGACCATCTATACCAAATAATTTACTTGCGGTGACAAAATATTAATAAACTGTGTGTTTTGCATGCTTCAAGAATTTTGATAAGCATTTTATTCTTATCTCATTATTTATTTTTCTGCCCTAGTTTTTATTTTCCATATATATCACTTTTATTATTTTCAATTAAATTTTCCAACATTAGGTCAGTACCAACAAGGGCTCACTAAGCCAAGTACCATTTGTATGTATTGTTTTTGGTTCTAGAATTGCAATCAGTTCACTCTTGAATCCTCAATTGTTCTCTAGGTAACTTCCACTATATGAAAAGCTGTCTTCGCTTCACAAGTCCCTGGTGGTGTTTAGAGATCCTACTTGTGGTATTCATGAGGGCCATTTCCGTACCATCACCAAATTCTTTAATAAAGGGGCAACCCGAAGTAACCTATACCTCAATGTTTAGTACAGAAGTAACCTATGCCTCAATGTTTAGTACAGAAAAATGTCTCGTCTTCATGCTTACAAAGAATAAGCTAAGAGCTATACATTTCTTGAACTAGATACAATTAAGCCGCTAAGAAAATGGAAGATCTGGAAATTCGGATACTCAAGGGGATAGTGATTAGATTAAAACAATATTGCAATTATGTGGTTACAATTTATTAGATTAGAATTTGTCACAGTATAAGTCAAACCCCAGGTATTGTTATGATAAATATATGTTTTGAAAGACAGTAATTGTACATTCATGATTCACAGAACTAGTAGCCTTTGCAAAACCGATATAAAGAAAGTATCAAAGAGAACAGGAATAAACACATAATTTGTCACTGAACTCTACAAAGAGCAAAACCTAGTTAGAGAAATGGAGCGACTAAGCTACTTTCCTCCAAAGCAAAACAAATACTGTTGAGGGCAACCGAATTATCCAAGTTAAATGTGCATATGTTAAAAAGAAAGAACACGGGATAGAACATGAAACTCGCAAGGTTGCAAACTCCTATGGCTTCTTCAACTGACTCTTCACGAGTCAAAATGTACCTCCCGTTGTACACTATTATATTATATATAAGAGATTGTTAATTTATCAGAACTTAAGTTACACAACTCCATAGACAATCTTATGAAATCATACATTGTTTGGATCCAGCGTAAGCTTCCACAGAGTACTTTGTTTCTTTAGCTATGTGATTCATTAAGGCATTTCTAATCGACCAAGTAAACTGTAATCACGATAATAAGCATGTTCAGCATCAGAGTACAAGATGGAGATCTATGTTAAACTACCAACAGCTGTTAAATTATAGGCAAGATTTTCAATTTTTAAAAGCAAAATTAGTGTGATTATAAAATTTTACATATGGCCAAAATTGTCATCCATCGTAGTTGTGTACACGAGGTAAATATTCCAGCTCTTACAGGTTTCCTCTCAGTCCGCAGCCCATGGCAAAAGATCAGTAAATGAACAATTAGCACTCATGATACTTCCAGTTGATCATCATAACCTTGCTCTTCCTTTTTGTCACAACCAGCTTCTTCAATGGTCTTTCGGCTAAATTTTAGGCGAACAGGTCGTCCCATTAACTCCTGCGGGAAACAGCAAAGGATGAATAATTCTCCTTCAACAGAAATGAATATGCAAAAATTTTATGCAATTGCAATCATGAAGTTCAATTTAGCAAGAAGAAAAAATTCAAACATGCAATTCCTCAGCATTAGTTATGCAGTATTTGATTATAAACTGATTCAATTCTAACAGTTGACTAATAGCCAATGCATCTTGTTATATAAAACATACAGTTTATTTCAATTTCCAACACCAAGAGATATTACAGAGTCTCAGTCATCTGATTTCATCATTGTTCTGGTTAGCAGTTGTCTGGAAGTACATAACCCAAGACACCATAAGACTCCAACATAGCTAGTGAGCCCTATAAGACCTGGATGCTATCTAAAATTGAACCCTAGAATCATTCTATTCTAGCATTTTTCGAAGGCCACTGACTACTTAGGAGAGGATTAAAATATTGGCAAATATAAAACTAAAACACTCGAGAATATTTTGGCCCTTGTAAAAGCATATTAGCGTAGAAAATTCTAGTAGAAGCAAGTGCAAGCAATTTTTAGTAGCTACAACCAAGTTCAAGTTCCACATTCAATTTGATGGCTCTGGTTTAGGTGTTTGGCCACGTTTAGGTGTTTGGCCACAAAGCCCTCGAAGAGGCGTATGGCTAGACTTTCTCCATTAAAATTTGATTCTGATTCTAGTAATCAATAAACTATTGACAGAAGTTGGTAAGGAGAGGTGAAATTCATGGTATAAGATAATTTCATTGAAATTGTTTATACACACCTAGAGCAGTGGATAATGGTATCTAATGTAAAACAATTTAAGATATTCTACAATTTGTTCAAATAAATCAACATGCTGTATATAAAAGATTAACATAATCATTCGTATTCATGAAATAGCATAATTTATCGAGGGTTGTAAAGCATAGCACAGAATGTAACCACTGATAAGATGATAATCACCTTCCCATCCAAAGCAGAAATGGCATCCTCTGCTTCCTCCTTTGTAACAAAAGAAACAAATCCATACCCAGCACATCTTCCAGAAGGGCTGTCAAAGACAACTCTGGCTGAAACTGGTTTTTTAAAATTCTCAGTGAAGAATTCTCTGAGATGGCCAGATCTTACTTTCCCAGCAAGATTGGATGCATAAATTTTATGGCATGTCTCGTCAGCAGGGGGACCTGGAGGACTAGGTTTCTTAAATCTCTTTGCAAGCTCTACCCTTATTGTCCGGCCTGATATTTCCTGCAAAAAACACCTTGTGTCAACAATATTGTTGCCAGACAGATTTAGAATACGATATTCAAAGCAATATTTTTAAATTTACTTATCATTCACCTTGTGATGTGAGAAGACAACTAGAGGAGTCATGTGAAATGAAGATCAATAGATGCTCTAGTTAGAATATTGGATCAAGTTGAAGAAAATCCAATTAAAACAAGAAGAGGAAGCTGAACAAAAAATTAGGAGAAACCAATAGCAAATACCAGAATCTAAATGGATTTACTGGAAATTTGGTTTTTGATAAATCACTAGCAAATACCTTAATCTAAATGGATTTATTGATAATTTGGTTTCTGATAGAGCCCACATACATCATTTGAGATAAGGCTTGGTTTTTTCTCAATGTTGTATATATCATTCACCTTAGACATTTACTAGTATATGCGAAAGCTTCTCCCAGGAACATTTTAGGATGTTCAAGGTACTCTGCCAGAGGCAAGGCATATGATACTTGCGATATGATAAGTCCATTCAAATGATCCCACATTAATAAGGTGATCCTACTACATACCACTTCAAAGTGGCAAAGCTTAGGTAAAGAATGCCAAGTTATTCTATAAAACTCTCATCCTTTTGTGTGAAAAAGTGAAAAAAAAAAAAGAAAAAAACATGTAAGATCACACTTCCATGAGTCAGAAAGGAGTTGAAGAAATGATAGCCCAAACTCTAACCCCATACCCAAAATATTCAGCAATGTCCCAAGTCCACCCAATTAAAAGTAAATAAAAGTTTTTGCATATCATGTCATTATGAACCTCAAATTACCATAGCCTTAAGTAAATATGTACGTACTAGAACATGAAAGGCAAATACTAATAAACGCGGCAAGAAAAACGAATGTACTCAGCTAAAATGTGGTGCAATGCAATTTCATATATCTATATGAAGAAGAGCCATATAACAAGACCACAGAAGGACAAGCTTGAAAGTAATGAACTGGATATGGCCCATGAATGATTCTGATGTGTTCGATTTGGATTTGATTGTAGGCTTATACATTCCGTAGGTGAAATTTATATAACACTTAAGTCTGAACAAGCTATTAACGAGTAACCCAGTTGACATAACTCTTTCGTTTACTGCATTGGTACATACTCTTGAGAACAATTTATCACAAGAAAGAACTAAATGCCGAGACAGTGAAAGCAGTGAGAACCCGACAGAGGGCACATGCAAACTTGAATCAGAACACCAAGAAGGCACATAAAAAATTATGGACCCAAAAAAAAAAAAAGGACAAATCAACTTACCTGAGAGTGGAATTTATGAATAGCAGCCTGAGCTTCTTCCCCAGAAGCCATGGTAACGAAGGCAAAGCCAGTCATTCGCCCATCTTTGTTCCTTATTATCTACTATAACCGAAACCCATGTCTCCAAATTAGACACAGAAAATAAATAAACTATAATTACAAAAAAAACAGATAAATATTTATAGTATTTGAAGAGAGAGCAAGATTTGAAGAGAACCTCGACATCGGTAACAATTCCGCAATGAGAAAAGAGGGTTTTGATGTCGGCGGGGGAGAGGGACCATGGTAAGTTACACACGTAAAGCTTCTTGACGTTTGTGGTGTGCTCTGAAACAGTTTGTGCCCCTTGCAAATGCAAAGCAGAGCACAACAGCTGAAAGCCGTGTGTTGTTGTGTTGGAAGTGGGACAGAGTGTGCGGGAAACAAGGGAAAAAGGAACAGAACTCGAAACACGTGGGGGGAGGTTGATGGTTTGGGATGGTTTTGCAGAGAGAGAATAGTTGCAGTCGTTGGGACGAGGGTGCTGAGCTGCTAACACAGTGAAAGTTGATTCTAAATTCGCCATTTTGATTCCTGCTATGACGGCTAGAGAGAAACAGAAATAGATAATGAGGCAGGCTTGAGATATATATATATATATATATACTTACTCGCACGGTATAGGCTGTAGTGGCCCTTGCTTAATCACGTGGATTATATACCTTGTCATCTAAAACTAAAAATAGGAGCTGGTATATCCAATAATATGTGATACACTATAAAAATTTTTCCTTCTCCCCTCTCAACCCCTCTCGTTACCATCGCCTGAACTTTACCCCTCCATCCTCAACTACCGCTTCTATTCTCTGCCGAAAGATTTGCCCTACACCACTAATGTTGCTAGAGTCCGCCACAAGCTCAAGGATCTCTTCATCTCTTCCCTCCTCACCACCACACCGTCCTCTTCCACCCCCTTGTCTCCTACCTTAAACAATGTTGTGCGCTGTCGCGAATTCAACACAGAACTAGCGCCACAAGTCTTGCTATTGTCCACCCGCCGGTGCAAGGCTATGCGTGTGCTGTCGTCGCATCACCCATGGTTGTCCTGCCTTTTTCATGATGGAGATGGTTGTTGGAACATCATCAAGTTTGCCGTTGTTCTGCCTTTTTTGCGAACCACCGCCCTCTGCCACTGAGAGTTCTCCAAGCCACTCTTATCCACCTCAAATAGCACAGTGGCTCCACCATTAGACCACCACGCCTTGCTTTCTTTGTCAACTAGGTGGGAGGTAGAGGGCACAATAAATGCCGCCCTATCGCATGGCAAGGATAGAGAGTTTGCTGGCGGTGGTGAAGGGTGGCAACGGCACAAATAGTTGAGCTAGTTAGGCAAGAGTAGTGTATGTGGAAGAGAGATTACTATATTACATTATCGTATATCAGACAGATTTAAGCCATTAGATTAGCTTGCTGTGGTGCCCCTATCAAGTATATATATATATATATATATATATATATATATATATATATATAGATATTTATTGAGGGTAAAATTTTGAATTGGCCATTAAAAAGATTATGAGATATCAATTTAATCTTTAAAAGATCTGTGATATTAATTTGGTTCTCGAAAAATTTATACAACATCAATTTAATTTTTGAAAAATTTATAATATCAATTTAGTCTTTAAAAAATTAAAATTCATTTTAAATTAATTTAAATTTATTTTAATCTTTTAAATTAATTTAAAATAAATTTTAATCTTTTAAAAATTAAATTAATATTTCATAATTCTTTTAAAGATTAATTTAAGATTTTACTGTCTCTCTCCCTTAGTATTAATATTTTTTATTATTATTATTCACAGGACTTTGATCACCTTAAACAATTAAGCGTTAGTTCCAATTTTTTAACTATAGTATTTAGAGTTCGTTTCCATGTTATTACCATGATAAAAAATCTTTTTTACTAAAAGATTAAGTACAGGTTTAATTTGTGTATACTGTCAATATAAAGAAAATTTATACAAATATTTAATTATATATTATAACATAAATATCTGATTAAATGATAATATAAAACTCTTTTACATTATCAGTGAATCAAAATTAATTCCAAAACATATTTTATACTTTTAATATATTTAGGTAAATATTTTTAGAAAAAGAAGAATTACTAAAAATGTATAAAATAATCCTTTTTCAAAAGTTGTAATTTGAATTTTCTAAAAAGAAAATAACATAAAAAAATTGATTAAAAATAAAATAAAATTTTATTTAAATATGAATTAATCTTATATTCAAATATAAAATAATTTTTACATTTTTAAAAGATATTCACAGTAAAAACTCATTCAAGCATGCCCTTAAAAGGTTTTTTAAAAACTGAAAATTTCTTTAATATATAAAATAAATCCTGTGTTTAGAATATAGTTATTAAATTCAATCTTGCTTGCGACTTTGGGTAATTACATATTTGAAATTGGAATTTGAGCATTGCATTCACACAATGAATGCAAAAGTTTGTTTAGTTGAAGATACTTTATCAGTAAATTATATAGAAAAGTCAGGGAAGTTCAATTCAGTAGTAGAGAATGAAAGGTTGTCTCTCTCTATTTTTTTTTTTATTTTCACATCATGATATTACTAAAGATCTGAGTGCTATTTTTTGGATATTTCAATATGCATGTTAGTGGAGATTTAAGAAGCATACGAATACATGACTAACTCACGTATAAGTTTAAAAGAAAAAGCCTTCTTTTTTGTAGTGGGTTGAATTATCATTTTTTATGTGAATAACATAACTTATAAATAATTATGTAAATAGCCTAATCAAAGATTAAAAATATATATATCAAATATCTAAAGTTTGAAGATGGAGAAATATTTTTTGAATTTTTGAGAGATAGACAAATCAGACGTCCAAAGAAAAAAGAGAAAAAAATTGTAAAAGAAAATAAAAAAAATAAAATGATTGATGAGAAAGAAAAAGCAAAGAGAGTATATCAAGGTGTCCGCCTTTTTTAGGTTTATAAATAAGATATATATGTGGTAACACAACTCATGAAAGAAGAATATCAACTGCCCAAAGTTGGAAGATATCTGAAGCAAAGTCAGTTTGGATGCTTCAAAGACATCAAGACACATGGATTCTTTCTTCTGATTTTGTCCATGACGTGCACATTACATCCCTCAATATTGCTATCAACCATTTTTCCTTTACCTTCCATTCTCCCCCTATGTACAGCTGTACAAGGTATTCCTTTCAAAAAGTTACGCTCAAAGTAATGCGTCCTAAATATGAAACCTCAATTTTTAAATTCTTATAACTTGCTTTACTAGCTTTTAGGTATTCAAGGTAAGAAACAAATTTGTGTGGGGTTAGATAAACAATGACCCCTCTATCTTGGTATCCAAAAAATATAACCTGATCTCTATCTATTCTCTAGCCCCTCACTCCGTTTTGTTTATCATTAATCAGTCTTTCCAAGAACAAAGCCCATATAAACATCTCTATAAGCCAAGCCATCTAAATTAACTTGCTCCTACGGATATGGCACTGAGCAACAATGTCATAGGAGCCATCAATTTCGTTGCGGTGCTCCTCTCAATCCCTATCATTGGCGCAGGGATCTGGCTAACCACGGAGCCAGCCGATTCCTGTGTCAAGATTCTACAATGGCCTGTTCTCATCTTGGGGATTCTGATCTTGGTGGTGGCTCTGGCAGGGTTCATTGGAGCCTTCTGGAGAATCCCTCAGCTCCTCATATTCTACCTAGTTGCCATGCTTGTGCTCATTGTGTTGCTTCTTTGCTTAGTGGTCTTCATCTACATGGTCACCCTCAGAGGCCATGGGAACATCGAACCCAATCGTTCATACTTGGAATATCACATGGATGACTTCTCAGGTTGGCTTCGTCGAAGGGTACGAAGCTCACACAAGTGGGATCACATCAAGAGCTGTCTTAGCACCACAAATATGTGTGCTGAGTTGAACCAAAGTTACCGAATGGCTCAGGACTTTTTTAATGCGCGCCTAACACCCATGCAGGTAAACCCTACTCAAATTCCCCCCCCCCCCCTTTGTTTTTCTTATGTACTTCCTAAATATTTCAACTTTATTCTTGGTCTAGTTTAGCTTTTACTATATCAAAAATTTAGTAGATAAGTGAGTTAAATGGATGGTTGTAATCTCTATTTCTTGCGGGAGGAGAATAACAAAATTCAGGAAATTAAGGAATCATATTGATTACTTCTCTTAACTCCCCAAAGCTGTGAGTTGTCCTTGTCTTTTTACGGTTTTATATTATTTTTCTTGATGTGCATGCACCCCTATTATTTAACTTCTCCTTGCCTAGAAAGCATGCAACTGAAGTTTTCGAAGTTTGCAGCCTGTTTTACTTTCACAGCTTGCAAGATTTTAGCTTTCACTTTAAACACATTCTTGTTCACCAAGTAAATTATTCTTAGAGCGGCCATCGTTTCAGAACTCAGCTTCCTTATAAAAATAAAAGATAAAAGAGCACAAAGTTTAAGAGTTAACTAATTAACCGAGATTCTTCAACCATGTGTTATCTTACTTTTTTCCCCCCCAACATACTATTCATTTTTTACCCTTTATTCCTTTTGCTTTTCTTTTTTTCCCCCCCTTTTCTTTCTGTACTTTCATGTGTTGCAGTCAGGGTGCTGTAAGCCACCAACCCAATGTGGTTACACGTTTGTGAACCCAACGTATTGGATTAGCCCCATCAGCACGGGAGCAGATATGGATTGCATGCAGTGGAGCAACGACCAGACACAACTTTGCTACAACTGTGATTCGTGCAAGGCTGGTGTGTTAGCAACTCTAAGGAAAGAGTGGAGGAGGGCCAATGTCATATTGATCATTACTTTGGTTGCTTTGATAGCAGTGTATCTCATAGGCTGCTTTGCCTTTCGGAATGCCAAAACTGAGGAACTCTTCCGCAGATACAAGCAAGGATATACCTGATGAGAAGAAACAATATATATGTTTGATGCGCTAGTAAAGTTAGATAGTGGTGGTGAAATTGGATCATTTTGCTTCTAATAATTTTTGGATATATTGTATTGATGTATTGATGAAAAAACAAATCCATGTATGAATCTGTATCTTTCACATTTCTATTATAAATTACTGTTTGTTCTTAATTTTATGATTAGTGTTGAAACATCGTATAAAGGTTTCAACAGCTAAGCGTGATTTACGGAGGAGGCACCGAAAGTTAATGTCTCGAGATACCGACACGATTAGTATGGACACAAGGTGGCTTCAGTGGGGGATTTTCTGGGTTCGTTATCGTCCTATGCTTTGTTTTTTTCCAATAGGAATTTGGCACACGGGGAAGTTATACTGTTGAAGAAAGTGATTTCCTTCAGGACCTTGATAATGAAACAAATGAATGTTTTGAAAAATAAAACCCATAATCAAAGAAAAGAAAAGCTTGATTGGTTTCGTACTTGGGATAGGACTGCTTTTAACGATGCCAATCCAAAGTTGCCATGCCATATTAAAAATCGTACTGTTGATAACGGATTTCCATATGATTACGGAAGATAATGTGGGACGGTGTAAGGAATCGCAGAAGTTAAAAAGGAGGTTTTTTTTTTTTTTAGTCAATTAAAAACGGGAGTCAGCCTGCTGCGTGATGCATGCATTCAGAAGTCTATTATGTTATACGCTTGAGGCCCATTAGTTAATCAGGCAAGCTATTGGTTTCACAACACCAATCTCACTGACTGTTTCGTTGGAGAATGGCCCAAAAGAAGTTACACCATACACAGAGAAGGTTATGTGCAACATTTCAATTCAGACATATTATGCCCATGAAGACGACCAAACAAGAAACCCATGAAGATAATAAAACCAAAAGAAAGATGGTTCATTCATTAATGGGAATGAGGAAGTTGACTTGCCTGCATGGCCAACTTTCCTTCTTCTCTTACGTTACGTTAGTTTAGAATAATTGTGGAAGTACGTCCATGTCATTAATTAACTGATGAGACGAAGAAGCGACTCTATCATAGCCTCAGAGGTCATATATATTGCAACGGACAAAGGATTCTATGTCTAAGTTTGGACCACGATTACGCCTCTGGCCTTCTTTAGTTCTGACTTTTATAAGAAATAATAAGAAAGCAATGATATTTTTTATTGAGTTTAATTGAAGTGTATTGATTTTTACACTGTCATCCAATTAAAACTTTCCATTTATATGACCATTTAAGTAGTAGGTGATTATGTCAAAGAATTTTACTGATGTGGCAATTTATGATTAGATGTCTATGTAAAAAATTTTTATACTAATAGTATATTACAATTAAATCCTTTTTTATTAGTTTCACTCATTTATCATTTATAAGCGTAGGCATTGAAAGAGTCAAGTATTTGACATGTTTGTCTTCGTAATTGCACGATGTTCGTATTATAGGCATTACCGTCTGAAAACACTAGACAAAGTTACGGGCATTACGTCGGCGTTAAATCACCAAACGATATATTTTCTTTCCTACGTCGATTTGTGCTTGAGATATGCTTCCACGTTATGAAAATCAATGTCTCAAATGTTATCCTTTTCTTAGTCTAAATGGAGCACTGGATAGAGAAAATAGTGCATACTAGTCACTATACTAAAAATTAACAATTGTGTGATTACCAATTATCGCAAAGCAAATAATAGAGGCACCGTCATCATGTGTGTCCCCTATTTCCTAACTAAATCAACGAAAAGCAACTGTGACTGATACCTGTAGCTCTAGCAAGTCAAGATTTTATTGTGTACACCCTTCTTTGCTTTGATGAAAGAAGAAAATAAACTAAACTCTTGGTACAGGACCAATGAGAAATGTCAGCACAAAATCAGAATGTTCGGGTTCCAAGTTTGAATTGCGACTGCTACAGGTATATGTACCTTGAAATATACAGCGAACAAGAGGGATTACACATGTGAAAAGGTTTTCTTGCTATAAACTTTCTTTTTCATATTATAACAATCATGCCATTTCTATGAATTTACGTATATATAGGCCTCACAAAATAAAAAAAAATAAAATTGATGATTATCTTCGGAAGGGGAAAACTATAGAATCTACTCTTACATGCACGTAAGTCAGTGGAAAAAGCCAAAACCATGGACTAACCATTTGATAATTTAAAATAATTATAAAAACTATCGGTACTAGAACAAGGAAAGCAAATATTTTTGAACAACCAAGGATTTAACCTACCCGATATATTTTATTTGCTGGAATTCTGATTTAAAATTAATTGATTCAATTTCAATGCCTCTTAAGATGTGTAATAATATTTTTTTCGATTTTAGTTGAACCTTCCTAGATCATAAATTATTCAATGTACCAAAAAAAATGAATAAATGTACCCAAAAAAAAATCATAAATTATTCAGTGTTATATTTAGCTTTGATTTCTATCAATTTTGTTTTACTCTTTTGCAATTTTGTTATCCTTCGAACAAGCACAATAACTAAAAAGCACTAGTTATCTTTTTTAAAAAAAAAAAAATCTTCAAGAGCTATATAGACATTGATGCAGGATTAATTTATCGGATATTAACACGATTAATAAGAGACATCCCCAACAATATAGTTTTTTCATTGTTTAAACTTCAATTTTTTTCTTAAGAGTACTGAAACTCGTTTATCACTGCATACAATTGGTTAATTTAAATCATTCTATTCAGGATTACATATAAGCAAACCTTCTTTTTTTAATTTTTTTATTCTCACCCCAATTATAACAAATTACTTGAAGCCAATTCGATCAGATCGATTGGCCCTATCTCATTCTGGTAAGATATTGCCATTAGCGACCTCAACAGGATAGTAGCTTAACCTAGCGTGGGGTAGAGAAAGTAATACGAAGCGTTGTGACTTATTCACACTTCACAATATTGTATAATCGATTAATTTGGCATTTATATATATGAGATATGAGATGCTTTTCTTCATTTTAATTGTTATGTCAATTGAAATAATTTGTTTTAATTAGTATACATTTTTCAAAAAAATTGTTGTAAACTTTTTCTTTTAACTGGGATTCATATTAACAGATAGACAAATTAACAAACTTAAAGGAAAACAGCACTTATATATAATATTTAACTTTATTCGCAAATTATAAACAACATTTTGTCTTCAGTATAAAATAACATTCTGTTACATCTCTGTAACTACCACGTGAAAGGCGACAACAAAAGCTTTCCCAAATCTTAAAGTTGAACTTAGATATATATCATACTAATAATTTGTGCATATATAATTTTGTGAAGAAAAGTTGTGGAAGCAACACTACCTGTCCCAAGTGAAGTTTCGGTTCCGTGCTCGAACACCGTTGTATCATTTTATGTTCTGGGGCCAATGCATCTCATGCAGGAGCCCCACCAAAGCCATTGTCGGCCCAAGGAAAAGGAAATGATGATAGCAACTCGGCTTCTTGTCAAGTTGAGTTTGGAACTCACAGGTCTACCTGTCCAGATTGAGCTCCAGAGTGCATACTCTACTTTTTATTTTTCATTTCTGAAGTGCTTTCTCAGCTGTTTGTTTGTTAATAAATAAAAAGAGTAATATCATTTGGTACAAATGACTTTTTGTAAGACCCGTTACGAATGAATTTTTAACTAATTATATTAGGAGTATTTATGCACTTGCAAGTTAGTTTATGTTAGTTTTACAGTTAGTTATAGTCTGTTACGATTATAATTTTTTGAAAAATACAAATATAAAGTGGAGTATAATGTTTTTAGGGAAAGTAATATAATGTTGTTTCCCTTTGACTATATATATGAACTTCATAAACTAACCCTATAATTTGTCTAACTGTAGAATAATACGGCGACCTATCGTAATGATTTATGAAATACTTAATCTAAGATTCCACATCGTATTGATGTTTACAATAGGTATCTCGGATATAGAATATTAATTCGGCACTTCACATTTGCTTATGTTCACAGAAACGTTTTATTGAAATAATGACACAGGCCCGTCTTATTAATGCCATGAACGATGTCAGGGAAAATGACTAAACCGAGGATTTTCAGATTTATAAATAGTTTGATTTTGAAGGGTAATTTATGTATATAGTAAAGTAGGTATTGTTGGTAACCTGAGACAAGAAAAACCAATCATAGCTAGAAAACACAGACATAAGGACCCACTGAGGAGGATGATGAAGTATGATAATGAGCATGCTGTAGGTGGGAGAGTGGGCATGAAAGAGGCTTTCTTTTGCTTTGCCCATCATCATCAGCATCACCCTATTTTAAGGGTTAGTAAATCAATGACATCATGGCTTAAGCAATTTGATAAAGTGGGACCCAACTTCACTTAAGAAAAAACAATTCTATGACTCTATCTTTTAGTGAAGGGCGCAAATTTGACGAGCGCACCATTATAGAGAATTGCAATTCCATATCAACATTTAAAGTATTTTTATTTCAGAACAAAAAAGACAAAAGGCGTGCTTAGAATTTAGGGGGTCGTAAATAAGTTGTGGAAAGTTGGGGAACATTTTCAGAGATAAAGGTTGCATTATGAGAGTATGATGCACATATACCCATCCACCCACTATTCCCAGTCTAATAATGTGATCCTACATGGCTGCCACCATGCACTACGTAGAAAATAAAAAAAGAATTAAGCTTGAGAATATCTATGTTATATAACACTCGGAATGGCATATAATGTGAAATAAATAATGCATTTTGATTATTTGCATCTTCCTGTTTCGGGGCGTAGTGAAGGAATATTTCTTTGAAAGATAACTTTTTAGTGAACTCCAGATATGGTAGCCTTTATGAGCCATAGTTTTGTGCTACAAACTATTGGTCATTCTCTTTTGAGGTAAGTGTTTTTTTTTTATTCTTATTTTTAATTGGCAAAAAAATAAATAATGACAATCTTTGCTTCTTGATCTTAATTTCGGAGAATGGAAGTAATTCTCTTATAAGTTCTCAAATTAAGAGCTTTTGTCAAAAATTAGATGTCGACTAAAATAAAATTGTGTCAATAAACACAATTCTACCAACAATATAATTAAGCATGCTAACAAATTAATATTTGTTTTAATAATGAATTTAAAACAATAGTGAAGACTAGCAAATTTGACTGAAAAGCATAAATAAATATAGAATCATGTGCACTATACAATGATAATGGAAACTAAATAAACAGAAAATAATAATGGAAAATGAAAAGAAAGCTTAAACAAAAGAAGAAGGGGGAATGTTACTCCAGTTCCTTGTAACTCTTGAGCATAGGATGACTAGCAAAGTGTGTGAGGTGTTTACAAATATTTTTCCAGCCATCTCATCCTAAATCCCCCAAGCTACTTATAGACAAACCCTAGTATCTAAAAATGTGACATGTCCTCCTTTAGCAGTTATTTGAAGATAGTGGCCTTGCTGATCTCTATTGTGCACCCAACTCCGTCCATGCTTTTCTTATTGGCTTGTAACCGCTTCAGGTTGTAGAATAGTGCTTTAATTTGAGTTTTACTCATTCTTAAGATAATGGTAACCACCCACATTCTTCATGAAAATTCACATGGTTGTTCTTATTCAAGCCCTTTGATGCCTCATAATTCACAAACTTGCTTATATCAACATTTTCCTTTGTCAATGTCTCCTCATATCGACATAACTTCAATCACATGCATCTTCTTTCGACCAATCATTTGTCCTGTCGATAGCATTGGTTAATTTATCAAAATGAAGCCATGTCAACAATGTGATGATTAGGCCCCTTTAAGCCGACCATATCTCCTGCCAATTAGTTTCGAGCTTCACTAGACCATGCCTATGTTGATAGTTCTATCTAACGTTGCCTCTTTTAATCATGTGACCTATCGTCACCTACTCTTTCCTTCTTCAACATGAGTACATCAGTAACTTTGTCAAGAAGAGTCTTACTATTGATCATAGTCCCTGTATGTTCACCACATATTCTTAAATGGGTCGTCTTTTCATATTTTTATGCTTAGGAAACTTTTTCCTCAACTGTAAGAATTGAAATAAAGAGGCATGATTGCATGTTGAAGTATGTGGTACAACCCAAGACTATTTCTTTTTTTGTGTGGAAGATATATATTTAAAAAAAAATGGCTACTTCTTTTTATAAATAAATACTTCTGCAAGTTTCTTTATCTTTCCCCTCCTTTTAAGATGAGTTTGGTATGAGGTAAAAATGGGGGAGAAATTTTCATAGATTAAATTTATGTTTAAAATTTCAAATTACACATAAATCTAATTCCTGAAAACTTCTCCTTTATTTTTACTTCTATGCCAAACTTATTCATAATATTAATAAATATCAAAACAAAATGGGCACTTGATTGAAGAGGAAATTGATGGAGGATCTCAATTTGAAGGAAAAGGTCATTTTACAAGGTGCAAAATGCACCTTGACATCCAATGGAGGATGTACTCATACACCATTTTATTATTGATGCATCTTAGTAGAATCCATCAAAACACTCCGCCTCTATTTCTAACCCTTCCCCAACCATTGCACTCAACCGCCACAAAACTTAGACCTTTTAATCAATGCTCGTTGGTGCTAGCCACCACTCCGCCACTGCAACCATTTTACCTGTGCAATTGCAACCACCTAAACCTAGGACTTGAATCTTTTGGAATATGTATGGGCATTGTGTTTGCATCATTTGGCATCTCTTCACTAAAAAAATTCTTAGAGAGCATCCTCAGAGCCCCATTGACATTGCTTAGATCATTAGCAGAAACTAATAGGAAAGCCAGAGACTAAAGATCTTGAAGGATGCGCGAAGTAGACGGTGTAGGATAGCATGTCGAAGTTCATCACCAGTGAGGCCTCTGACAAGTGCCAACAGCAGCAAATCAAAATCGACATGGAAACAAACAAAGACGGCGGGATCCTAGAGTAGAACCATGAGGCGCGATTCGACCTCCAATGGGTCTCCCCTCTTCACACTATTCTTGTGCGTGAAGTTTGTACCGCCGACGCCATGACTCATGGTGTGTCTCGGCATCGAAGTTACCATAAGCCTCCATTATCCTAAACCCCATATGGGGCTACCGGCAACGAAATGGAGGTTGGGGACTAGCAATGGAGGTCGAAGAATCAAAGAAGCTGTAGTTGTTTGAAGATGGGGGAGTTTGAGAGAATTGTATAATATACTCACTGGTAAAGGAAAACATTGATATACTATGATATCATAGCTACTAAATAATAAGATTTGCAGTGCATCTTGTATGCTAAAGTATGTAGGAGCCTTCCTCCAAATCATTCTACAAAGTACAAACCTGTGTAACCAAAAAAAAAAAAAGAACAAATCAAATACAGAGTGCTTTGGAAATAAGTGAGTGATGTATACAATTATGGGAAGACAAGATATGAGATTCCACTGTCGATTATTTTACAAATCGGTGAATATATATGTCAATTGTATATAAGTTTCTGAGGGCAAAAAGTTCCTCGGATAAAGAGGGCAATAAGACAAGGCCGTTTGACATGACATATGGTTATTTTTACAGCTCTTCTTGCTTCTTACCTGTCAACCAAATAGCACTCCCTTGTGCTTCAAGGAATTCATGTTCGACAATGCAAATCCCCATAAAGCCCAAACATCTTAAATTGGCAGTGGAGCAGCAAAGTTCCGTTAGAAGCCAAGTTAAAGGTGTTGGCATCGATGCTTACAACTGGTGCAAGCAGCAAGTAATATTCACAAACTTTGTAAAAACAAAAAGAAAAAAAAAATCAGATGTTAATGAGAATTCAAGTGTCAATTTTTGAGAATTTAAATATGTTAATTAGGGATATCATTGTCTTTCTCGACCTTTTTTTATGTCCTGAATACAATATAACTGCATATAAATTATTCAAATTTTTTATTATTAATATATTTCTAGTGGCTTTACAGTAAATTTTTTTATAGGAAACTATATATGTATTAATTTCTGGAAATTTTAGTTTATGAATTTAATTTTTATATATTGATAATATAAAATAATTTTATACAATTAATTAAAAGAGATGTGAAAAAATGTCAAATAATACAAGATAATTATTCACTATAATTTATAATTTATTTATATTTTTATTAATTAATAATATAAAATTATCTTATATTATCAGAATGTAAAAATTAATCTCTTAGTTTATTTATTGAAAACAAATAAATATATGAATACATACAAAAGACAAGGAAAGAGGCATCATATCCCTAGTAAACATATTAAAATATCCATAAATTAACACTGGGATCCAATTTCATGGGGCAAAAAAGAAAATGTAGAGAGAGAGGGTTACGTGTTCCCATTAAACATATTGACGTTCCTGGAAATTAATACTTGGATCCCCAGTAACATCTTACTTGAGCCAGTGTTCAAACATGAGACACATGATTAAGCTAGGACAGCACCCTGGTAGTTGATCAATGATAGTAAATTCTAAGAATTTGTCAAACGCACTTAATAATGAAATGTTAAAATAATGTTATACTGATATCATCCCCTTCCTCAACTTTAGAAGGTGCACCACTGTACGCTTCAGGCTACATAACATCCTTCTTCTCTTATTCTTTCATTTTGCAGGTCATTTTCGATAACAAATTTTAGATAATGACGATTTGAATGGAAAGAAACCATCTTGAACATGTTTAATTATATGAGTTTAATTTGTTTATACACTGTCAATCAATAGAAATATAAGAAAATATCAAATTATACTAAACAACTATCCCTATGATGTGGGATTCACTGTTATTTAGTATTTCTTTACATTTCTATTGGTTGACAGTGTAAAATAATTTTATACTATTAATATAAATAAATTAAATTTTAATTATATATATATATATGGACAAAGAAAAGTACTAAGAGTTTTGATGTACTAGCTCATATTTTACATTAAATATTTTTAATTATAGATTTTTAAAGAATGATATATTTATGTTATCCATAAATAACTTTCACATGTCTTTATGTAAGACCCCTTTGGACACTTAAGTTTGTGTTTTCTTTTGTCTTAGAAGTTGATCCACTGATTTTGACTCTAGGATAGTGTTTAAGTAAAGAATTTAATTTTGATATATTCTTAGTATAAAAGAGTTTTATATATTATTCAATTATGTATTGTCATATTAATAAAAATATTTTATTTTCACACCTATTACCTCAAAAGTCTTATATATAGTGGGTTGGGGTATATAATTGAATGATAATGTAAAATATTTTTTTTTTACAATGACAGGATATCAAAATTAAAGCCTTAAGTAAATAATTTAATTTTGATATAATATCAATATAAAAGAATTTTTCACTGTTATCTAATTATATAATTTTTATATCAAAAAAAACATTTGACTCTTATATTCATTACCTCAAATATTTTTTATATTTTCATTCTCAAAGATTACCTAATTTTTTAGAGTTTTTATATATTTTAAACTAAAAATAATTTTCATATGAAAATTCAAGTAAACAGAATTTTTATTTATTTAATGAGTCAAATTTAAAATTTAAATTTAGCCTATTTAAAAATAAAAAATTTATTTTTTAATAAAAAATTCATTTATATTATTATAAATTTGATTAATATTATTATAAATAATTAATTTAACATTTATATTAAAATAAAAAGGAATAATAAAAAACTAAAAACTATTTAAATTAAATTATTATAATTTTCAAGTAATACAATATAAGTATTATTACTTATATTTTTCTTTTATGAAATTATAATTTTTGTGATTGAATATATATATATATCAAAAGTATATTGTTAAAAACTTTTATTCTCTCTTCCAATCAAATTCTTTCATTTCTATGACTATTTATATTGTGTGAGTAGGAGTTAACTATGTTTGCTAATATGATAATATATGATTGGATGATAATGTAAGTTTTTTATACTATCGATGCATCAAAATTAAATCCAAGTGTATATATAACTTTTAATATAAGGTTTATAAAATTTGAATTAAAATTTTTTTTATTTGAATAAATTTATTTAATCAAGCACTTAATGAATAATGAATTAAATTAAAATAATTTTTAAATAATTCAGTTTATTTTCGTCATTAATCTAAGTTAAAAATCAATAAACCTGAAATGAGTTAGGGGTCTTCACTGGATCAGATTAGAGTAGATTAGATTAATTCATAATTAATTATATGATTAAAGAATAATAAATAATTATATGATTATATTTGTCTTTAAATTTTTAGTTAAATGATCAATTATTAATAAAAAAATTCATTAAATCATGTTTATATTTAGATATTTAAAATTTACTATAAAATTTATTATTTTATTATTTTTTATGTCCAATCAATAAAATAATATTTTACAAAAAGTAAAATCTAGATTCCAAAATAGAGAATCTTATTTTTATACCAAAATGCTCATTAATCATTGATATAAATCTTGGAATTTAGTTATTATTCTCAAAAAAGAGTAGCGTGATCCGTTAAACCTTTTTTGTTTTTTGACGTGATCCGTTAAACTTATTTGGAACTACTTCTGCACTTCAAAAAAATTTAATAATAACTTTAATCATATAATATTATTTTAATTTTTAAAATAAAAGACTTGGACAAAGGGAAGTTATCTAATTCAAAATTAGGTCATTACATAAGCCCTAATAAAAATTCTATATTTCTCTTGTTTTGATGAAGTAATTTATTGTTTAGATCAGCCACTATGGTCAAAAGGGCTAGGGATTATAAAATGGTAATATGAAATCTTACACTCTAAGAAGCATTAACTAATTTAACAAGTGATAATAGTTTCCACAAAATCTTAGGCATTCTTAATCAGGAAATATTTCAACGAACACCAATCAACCCTTGACTCAAACCTTGATTGAGTTTCTTTTTCTGTCAGGGGGTGACAGGACCTTTTTTGATCAGGAAACTTCAATACAACCCCGTGATTAATTTCAGTGAAGTTTTGCAGCGCCAACTCAAGCAGGGAAAGATCACGTATAGATTGATTCCATCCCCACTATCCTTGATTAGACCCATCAACAAATTGCTAAGGAAGGAAAGTAGTTCCCAACACAACCTTTTCATTTTACCATAAGCCCTCGTATGCTTTCAACAATGGGTTGCTGGTATTATTTATGTCCACTAACCAAAAGATTCCAAACCTTCCCATTTTAGCAACACGGAATTTACACCCATCCATCCCTAGAGAAAAATGACAATAGTAATACTCGTACTCTCATAACTCTCACATTTTTTTGTGCTTCAGAACAAAAATTATAGTATATGTATAAAACATTTGTTTGATCAAAATGATTTAACATTTATTCTTCTTAAGTAATGTTTTGAGTTCGAATATTGTAAATGAAAAAAAAAATTAATGTAAGGTGAGCTTTATGTCTATAGTAGAGCAATCCGATTCAAGTCAGATTAATTAGAGTTTAATGAACTTTAAATACGGATGATTTAGATAAAAAAAATTATAATAAAAATTGTATAAATGATACTACCTTCGATCTACTTTATTTATCATTTTAAGTAAAATTTTTTATCTATTTTATTTATTATTTTCATATATCAATAAAATATTTATTTTTAATTTTTCACTTTTATTCTTTATGCAATTTTAAACAGATTATTAATTAAGAAACATTCCTTTCATTTCAATTTGTCAATCAATTTAAATAATTTGATATATTATTAAATTAATATATTGAAATATAATTAGATATTAAAACTTAAATAAGAAAATTTCAATAAACATATATCATGATTAAGTCTTAATTTTTAGTTCCTTAATTTTTGTGCATATGATTAAAATAACAGTGAACCGAAGTTAATTGTAATTTAGAATATCAAATATGTTGAAGATTATTACACAAGTATTTGGGTGAACATTAGTTTGATCACAGCCGTCCAATGATGATGATCAATGGCAGCCGACTGATTACAAAATGTATGAGTCCAACAGCATATAAAAAAACTAACCCAGTTACCATGGAACCGCCCACGAAAATAATGTTTCTGACCGAGGGCGGCTGACCAACTCTGTTTTGGAGAACAAACGTCTAGCTTTACAGCAGCCAATTAGGATCCGACACGTGGACTTGAATGCGACCCAAACCCTGACCCAGCCCCACATAAGCCGGCTTAAGCGGGTCCCTCTTACGTTGCAAGCTTATTGCGTTTTGGACTTGACTTGCCACACTACCTTCGCCACTCACCGCCACTCTCAACACAATCACAATTTAACCCTTTGCTCGTTTAAAGATAAAAAGGAAAGAAAGAAGTGCGGACGAAAGGTAATAAGGAGATTTTAAGGTTTTTTTTTTAATGTGAAAAAAAAATAAAAATAGAAAATATTAATAGTGAAGTTTATAAAAAAAATATTTTTTTATAATAGATAAAAAAAGTAAAGAGAGAAATTTTATGTAAAATTACTATTATATCTTATATATAAGTAAAAAAAATTTATATTATATTATATAAGATAAAAAATAATTTAATATAAATATTTTTTTTTATTTTTTTCTTCAATCAAGTAAGAGGATGAAAATTTTTATTTTTTTTCTTTTTATCTAAATAATAGGAGAAAGAATAAATTTTTTTCTTTATTTTTTTTATTTTTTTCTTTATATTTTCTTTTATCATCCAAAAGTAAATGTTATAAGCGTAGGCTTAGTTTATGTTATATGTACCAGACGCTATTGTAAGAGGTTTTACTTTCGATTTTTAATCAACCAAATTATGTTGACTTAAAAAAATTCATAAAATTCAGTCCATGCTAAAATAATAATAGTTAAAATGAAAAAATTGAGAGAAAATAATAGCATAAAAAATAATAATTGCACTGCACGTAATTCCATGATATAATAAAATCTACTATTATTTCACTATTCGATATGCAGGCAGTACATCTACTATCATTGTCTTCTTCCAACCTTTACTAAGCCACTATATACATACACACCTCCCACACCAAAACTTACCTATTATTACTCTAGAAACCCAACCTATTCTATTCAACATCATCAGTTTCTGCTTCGGTTGAAAAAGACGTGCTTATTTTGCTACACCATTCTTTTTTTCTCGTACTATTTCACAGAAGTCTTATTTTCTACTTTCTCCACCTTTTCGACTTCTATTGAATTTTTCCTGTATACACAAACACTATTAGACAGGGAACACTTCCAGTACCGGCCTTTTCCCGCAAAAAGCTCGAGTATTGGAAGGGGTGAAACATCATGGTAACACCAGCCTTTTTTTTTTTTTGGTATGATCAACTATTTTTGAAGCATTATATTAGCAAATATCCTAACACTACTAAGTTTCTAGTATTCTACGAGTAACCCTCCCATTGGGGCCCGGTGTGGTATTCCCTTTCTTCTCTTGGCCGTCCTGTAATTAACTGAAGTTGGGGGTGGTGTGGACGGAGTGAAGCTCTGCTCCTTCTTGTTGTTGTTCTTCACCCTCCCATGGCTGCTGCTACTGCTGTACGAGTCCTCTGAGTCTGAAGCCATTGCTGCTGACTTCTTCTTCCTCTGGAAATTCCTTGAAGTTCCTACAATCTGCAATTCACGGTTGAAATTGAATAGATCAACATTCAATAAGAAACTAGTAAAATGAATAATGAAAAGTCAATTAAATTGAATACTCTGTAGTCTATACAGCCATAAAGGGCCAATGTTCAAATCCCAAAATCTCAAACATTTGGCAAAGCAATAAATAAGAAACTAAAATGATCAATTAAACTGAATAGTGCATAAACAGCCATAAAGAGACGATGTTCAAATCCCAAATGAATTGAAAACCGATATTAAAGTCAACCCATTTCCAAGTGCTAGCTTGAAAAGAAAGCAAATTTTTTTTTTTCAAGAGAAAAAAGAAAAAATCTTTTTTTTTTTTTTTTTGGTTCTTTGAAAATGCTTAGAAGCTTAAAAACAATGGAAGAGATTGTTAGAAGGAAACAGTAAGAAGGCAACCTTGCAACCGAGTGAGCAGAATCGGTAGGAATCGAGAAGGCTACGTTGGCAGAGTTGACAAGTGTTGGTGACGCCTTTGCCGGGCCTTGGCTGAGGCCTCTTATTCAAGAAGACGACCCTTGCGCTGTTGATAATGTATGTTTGGACCCCTGTGATGTCCAGCACCTTCTGAATCTCATTCACCCTTATCACATCATGGTATGACGACCTCCTTATCTGTCATGTCAACATGGAAAATATAGTACAGATTACATTAGATTAGAAGGAGAAAGATGGTCATTTGTTTGAGACGGTTCTTAAGACCGAGTGAGAGACAGAGTAACAGAAATGAGAAAAAAACCCACATTGAAACATGACTGAAAATCACCAAAAGCTAACATTTTAGAAAAAGAAACCCAAATCATCAGAAAACAGCTTTACAAGGGATAATTGGGCGCCTAGAAACTGAAAGCAGAACCCAATTAATCAAAGTTCAAATCTCAGCTGAGAAAAAGGGAAAAAGGTGGGACTTTCAACCCAACTCCAAGAAAAGTACTGATCAAGCACCGCCACAAAATGAGAAGGTAACAATTTTGACAACAATGACTGACGGACTCAAGGCCTGAAATGTGTGAGAAATGGATTGGATTGAATAATTGAAAGTAGAAAACACTCTGATCAATCCATCATCATCAAAGATCAATCACATAAAAAAAAAAAAAAAAGGAACCTGGACAGCACGGTGATCCTTGTGGTAATGAGCGAGGCAGAGGGAGCAGAGAGCGCCGTTCATACAATCCAAGCAATACATGTTGCACTCGCTCTTGTGGGAATGGGCGTGCACCTTGCATTGAACGAAGAATCTCTCTTTCAGCAGAGGCTTCAGCCATGAAGGCCACCTCTTCTCCTCCTCGTCAGGGCCTCCCGCACCCTACTCAATTCATTCAACACACAAGACTTTGATATCAGCAACAACAACAACAACAACAACAAAAGAACTCATAACCATTGCATTTCGAACCACAATGAGAACAGGGTTTGGTTACTTACCATGATTCTCCTTTTCTTGGGCTTAATTTCACGGACAGTGGTGTCGTGGTTCTCGAACGCCAGCTTGAAGGACAACGTTTGCGTCGTTTAATTTGGCGTGAATGTGAGCAAGGAAGTGAGGATGAGTAAATACAAGAGAAAGAGGAGGGTGGGTGGGCGTGTGTGTGTGTGTGTGTGTTTTGTTTTGTGAAGAAAGAGTTAACAGGAGTGGAACTGGAATGTGTTGTTGTAGTTATGGGAATGAAATGGAGGCGGTAGATAGTATTTACTTTCCTTTGAGAGAGGGAGGATGTGTGAGGTCGTTCTTATCCGCACAAGGTCCACATTAAAATTGCATTGCATAACCCACCCGAACCTGGCTCCGAACCCACACCCAACAAATGCGTCCTGTGTAAGGAATCCACCTCCTTCTTTCCTTTTTATTTCCTTTCATTTTCAAATTCTCTTCGCTCTTATCAAATTTTTTTTTTCGCCACGTAGTTTCTATGATTCTATCTAAATTATTTAAACGTTCTGTTGCCCTCATTATTAGTGATTAACGCATTTTTTTTAGGTGGCTAGTTAGTAATTTGGTCGTGGGTTTGGGGGCACGCTTGCTTAACCCTCTAAATTAACACTGAGTTGGCATATACTGATTTTCTTTATAGGTAATGGTTTTTTGTTTAATTCGAATACTTCAGGCTGCTCATACTCTTGTCCTAATCCAACTTGTATTGGATATTAATATTAAAATGTTTTCAATTGATGATGTGTTAACGGAGCTATGTTGATGTTTTGTCCCTACTATAAGTATCCAAGCCTGCTATCCCATTTTCCATCACAATTCCTTGTTTGTCAATGTGAAATTTTGATGAATTGGTCCAGCTTCATCCAACCTGAACTCTGTTTGGAAAGAGGTTGCCTCATTTCCATGATCAAAACTATATATATATATATATATATAGAGAGAGAGAGAGAGAGAGGGGAGCAAATCTAGATTATTTTATTGAGAGGGGCTAATATTTAATAGTTAACTTCATAAAAACAAATAACATATCTTCTAATTTTTTTCTCTTACTCAAAAATTTAGATAAAAGTTACAATATATAAAAAAAATAAATGTTTTATAATCAAAGTCAAAAGAGACATACATGTATGAATAACATATTATTTATTATAATATTTAAATATTTAATTAAGTAAAAAGTTTATAAGAATTAACTAGATAAAAAATTTTAGAAGGAGCCAAATAACAAAAAGATAATAGAGAAATTTATTAAATAAAACTAAAAATTTGGCTCCCCAACCAAACAAAAGGCACTATTACTAGGAGCCGCCATGTACACATATCATCGCGGATTATTTTTTTTCAGTTTTTTTCTTTTAAATTGTAAAAGATTTTTACTCATAAAAATTAATATTTTACACAGAGTATTAACACAACAGAATAAATGTTGGATATAAGATTTTTTTTCAATTGTCAGAAGCTATAAGATTTTAAACTGCACTACCAAACAATCTTTGCTCCAACAAACAAATGAAAAAGAGAAGTCCAATTTATGTTGGCCGGCAGACGCGCGATTTCCCTTGATCTACATACTCTACAGTAAAATTGTCTTGAGAGGTAATTAATATTATCATTAATTACAAAATAATTATTATACCAAAAAGTAAGCAATCATATTATAAATGGACTACTTTATGGATAATATTATTTTATTGATAATAAGATGGATTATTTCAAATTAATAATAATATAAATTATTATTGATAAGATAAAAGTTAAAGAGTTAGTGGATTGGTTAAATAAATTATTAGCTTTGGAATTGAATTGTGTTTGACAGATTTTACTGCAAAATTATATGCAATAATTATTGTCTCTTATTATCTCATTTCTATATATTTTTTTACCTATTATTTTATATGGGGAAGATCTAGTTTTGGTAGGATATAAAAATGGGATAGAAATAAATGGGCTTAAGTAATATTGAGGATTTAAAATTTATGAACAGGTAGAGGAGAAATTAAGGAATTAGAATTTTTTAAATACATTTTAGAATTTTAAGGAAATTTGAATCTATTTAAAATTGATGTCACCTCAAAGAGCCACATGGCACCCCATCGTGTCACTTGTAATATGTTTGATTATGTTTTTGTAAAATTAACTTTAGCTAGAATTAATTTTGTTAGAATTGATTTTGTTAGAATTAATTTTAAGATGAAGTGATTTATGTTTGGTAATTCTTTTAAAAATAATTCTAATAAAAAGTAAAAAAATTTTAGTTCCCCTAGAATCAATTTTAGAGACAAAAATTGATTTTAAAAGTCAGAAATCAAATAACTCAAATTGATAAAAATTGATTCTCATCTCCCACAATTGATTTTCCATAGCTCAAACATGTAGCCAAACACACGCTTGGTATGGCACATCAACAAAAATGTGATGACACACTAATGTTTGTTGATATAAGGAATAACATAGCTCACGATTTGTAATTTCAAAAAATAAATAGTTAATTTATTAATTTTAAGGATTAAAATAAAGTGAAGCATATAACTACAAGGATTAAATTAAATCTTTACTCTAAAGGAAACCCTTAGTTACGTATTTGATTAACCTTCCTTCTCTTCCATTTCCCCTAAGCATCAACATCCTGAATTTCTCTACCATCTCCGTGTGCCTAAACATCTTCACAAGACTTAGAGTATTATAACCATGTTTTTAAAGAAAAGTATCTAATCGAGCCGGCCGGTACATCCGATTTAGAGTATTATAACCATGATTTTATTTTCTTCCTCCCTTTTATTTATTTTTTTATTTTTATTGTGCGGTAACTAAGAATTGAGAGCTGCGAGCAGGGGCAACTACTCGTACAGCTAAAAGGGGTCGTGCTTCCCCCCACCCCCTTCCCCCTAAAATTTTTTTTTAGGTTTTTATCAATTTTTCATTTTTTATTTGACCACCTCTAAAGTTTTTTATTTGATTTAATTCTTATAAATCCTTGACTCAATTAAATGGTCAAATACCATAGTAAACCCATATCCAAAAAAAAAAAAACTATAATAGAAATATATTATGCATATATATGTGTATATATTGAGTTTTGATTGTAAAATATTTATTTTCTTTATATATTGTAATTTTTATTTAAATGTTTGGAAAAAGCAAAATTATAAGATATATATTATTTTTTATATAAATTTAACTATTAAATGTGTATTTGAAAAAATTATAAGATTAAAATTATTTCAATAATTACTTATTTATATAATCAATTTTTTATACAATCAATTATGTGATAATCAATTTATGTTTGGATATTTCAGCTAAAAAGTAGTTTTAAGATAATTTATTTTGTTTAGATTTGTTTTGTACAAAATTATTGGTTAGCCAAATGAGTTGAGAGTCAAGGCGTGCCAGAAAATTATTGCAAGATAACCAAGAGGCTCGGCTAGTGCAAAACAAAGTCGATTCCTGCAATCAGGCGATTAATACTAAAAGAGGGACTCTGTCTCTCAGCAAATAGGTTTCCAAACTACTTCAAAGAGCGTTTGGTAAACAGATCAACAAATTAGGTTACCAAAAGGATATTGGCGAATAACTGAAGGTTAATAAAATAGATTGGAACTTAAATAGGCTAAAAGTAAATGAAATATTGTAAATGAAATGCGGTAAAAAAATGCTATAAAATATTGAAAAGTAAAGGCGAGGAATAAAAAATGCAAGAAAATATAAAAATAAATGTGAAAGAAACTTCTGTTTGATTCATTTGTTCGGGGATGCCTTTACAGATTGTGCTCAAGGCTATTTATATACGTATAAAACTTAACAATTATCCTAAGGTATCTATTAACCACGTTCTCCCACAAACATGGTTAGCAAACTTCTTTTTGGTAACCATCTTGTAACCGTCTTCCATATCTTTCTTGAGTGCACTTCTCTAAGCATAATGGTAACAACTTAAAACACTTTTTATATTTCATTTGTGCTCCCCACTTTCTGAACCGGAAACTGCCTTACTCAGCTGCTCCTACTTTTTAGGGAGTGGTCACGAACTTGATCAAACTCTTATCCTCAGTTGTTAAAGCTTGTCCTTTCTCCAACCAAAGCCCAGAATTGGTTTGTGGATTACAAGCTGTTAGAAAAGGCCCAAAGCCTTGTAGGAAATTCATGCCCTCGGCTAATCGGCTAATGTCACTATTCAACTGTCAGTTGTCGACTATTGAGTGTTGGATAAATCAGTCATCGACTATCGGCTAAAGGCCATATCAGTTGTTAAGCCTCAAAATATATGAATAAAAGTTCCCATAGGTGACTATGCCTAGTTAGTTATCCAATCACAAAAGACAAAATAAATCAACTAAGGTAAAATAGAAAAATGGCTGAAATAATATCAAAACGACCTTTTTTCATGCCCGAAACAACCTTAATTGGGCTAGCTCGGCTACCATGTCAACGCTTGTCTTGGGCTTCCCATAGATAGGCAATAATGATTATTCTGACACCCGAAATTAAGCCAGTGGCCAATTGAAGTTTGACTGAACATTTTAGCCTCTTTCAATCAATTTAAACTAAACAACACATTTCGTGTCGATTATCAGTCATTGCTTATTTTTCGACTAGCTACTCTTGAGTATCGACTAAAATTGATTGAATATTGTTTTATTTAGCTATTTCTCCTTGGCCAATATCCATCCTCCGTTAGCTTTTTGGTACCAACAAGATTGTATGGTAAAAATTACTTTTATATGATAAAATTACTAAAAGTGGTACAAAATAATTGTTTATATTATATAATATTTAATATCTATGATCAATTTGATAAAAATATAATATTGTGAGTACTATACAAATTAATTACAATCAAATAATACCCAAATTTTTGCTTCTACTTATTTGCTTTAAAACAGCTTAAAATTTTCCAATTAGATTATAATCTATTCTAAACAAATTACCCAAACAAAATTACAATGTCCAAAGCAGCTTTTTATTCTTGCTCCCAAACATGCTATCGTATTGGTCCCTTCTAATGTCTATCCTCGCGCTGACTGCAGGGTGATATTGTCGACTTGCAATAACTTGTTATTTCTGTACTTTTTAGAATATCAAAGCTGCAATAACTTGATGTTTTAATGCTTTCGAATGAAATAGATTTTCTAAAATAAAATAAATTAACCGTGTCTTTTAATTTATTTCTTAAAAATAGAATTTTTAGATAAAAGATAGTTCTTCTAACAGAGTTTTTATTTTATTTTTTTTGGTTTAAATATTTTCATTGGGTAAAATAAATATGTTTAAAAAGGTTATGAATATAATTTGCAATCAATTAAAATAAACGTATTGATACGAATCTATAAAGGATGTTGTAAAATTAAATTTTTACCTTTTCGCCATTTGTAATTAGGGTATCAAATTCAATCTCATTTTTCTTAACAAGCCCCCTTTTTTCCGGATTAAAGTTTTTTTTAATTTTTCTTAATTTAAATAACATTGATAGACGCTCCATTCTTTTGTTTTTTAAATCTCTCTCTTCTTCGTTTCTTCGCGATCTGGGTGTGACAGCTTGGAGCACAAACATCCCAAAATATCATTTTAATGAACAATATTGAAAACATGCTTCGTATTAAAGGCAAAAATAAACAGTGAGACAACAATTGACACGAGTTGGATGAATTGATGAATATGTCATATCTCACGCTGATATCGAATCTTTTGATTACACCTCGTGCCTCCTTTTTAATGCGGATGCAAAAGCCTATGTTTTGTCTAATGCTCTCTCTGTACCAGGTTAGGATATATATTGAGCAAAGAATTAGGACAACATCACATCACAAAAAAGTCAACCTGCAAAGAAAAGGAACTGGAGACTTAATCTGCAGTAAATATGTTTCGGTGTTTCAGTGGAAAAGATCATCCTCAACGTCGTGGCGGCAAGAGTCGTCGCCCCGAAGAAGCACTTAAGCAGAAGGTGGTATTTTAATCCTTGCCTCCGTGATTTCCGTAAATAGTGGAGAGCCCATTCACCATTATCAAAGCATTTTAGCTTCTCATGAATCAGTGTATTTTCGTTTCGTGCCAAATAGAACTACTCCTTACGTATATACAAGCATTTGCAAACAACAGTTAAAATTTTGTTTTGGTGAACGAAAAGAAAGAACAAGCACTGCACAGCCACGCTACGGAAAAATATTTTAACTCATTATTTGTTTGCAAAGATGTACCTACACGTTGCTAAGGGGTACATCTTAAAATAGGTTAGCGGATAATAACAAACTTTAACGAATATTGTTTGCATATATCTTAAATTAAGAATGGCACATTCTAAATTATTGTTCATTTCCAGCGTTATGTCCATGCAGTGCTTGAGTTTGCGGAAAAGGAAAGAGCAGCTGAAGTCGAAAATTTTTTTAAGGACAATAAACAAACAGGTATTTTTGTTTTAAATTCTATATATTTTCATTAATCTTTTTTTTATTTATTTTGAACTGTATATATTTCCATCAATCTTACACAAACGTGATAGTTCTAAGTCATCGAGCTTTTTTTTTTGGTTTTTTTTTTTGGGGGGGAAGAGGAGAATGATGAACTTCTGCCTTAACAAGTATTTTAATGAAAAATGCTATTATCGACGATAATAACTCTAATAATTTTATTTTAGAAATAGTAGGCTATTTAAAATATTGCAATTTTATATGTTTAAGTATATAAAATATTATAATTTTAAAGTTTGGTGGTTTTGCTAGTACCCTTAATTAATGAAGGGATTTTGTACCAACTCTTTAGTTGGGCCAATACAATTTGATCACGTGTTCCTTAACTTAAATAGATACATAAAATCAGAGACCAAATAGAATATGATTTTAGCATTACCTTTTTAAATTATATTTAAAAGTTTTCAATATATACAAGTTAAAATAAATCATATATTTTTTTAAAACTTAATCATATATGTTAATTGCTAAATTTATATATTTTCAACGTAACAAATAATTTACATATTTTCAAATAATATAACATTACTTTTATCTCATAAAAAAAATTACTTTTATAAAAGGCATATATAATTATGCATGATAATTAATACGTAAAATAAAGGGTTTTTCCATTATTTATAAGTATTAAATGAAATATAAATCATATACATAGGGGGTGTATCAAGTGATTGAGGTGTTTTTACATAAGAGGTGAAAAGAACAAAATTTGGTCATATAATTATATATAGATGATTAAGAATAAAAATTATTTAAAGGACATATAATCACTTTAAAAAATTATGTAATTTTATATTTTAATTTTAATAATTTATATGATGATGTGAGAAATATATATGAGCATCATGCATGATCATACTGGAATGAATTTTTTAAATCACTTTTCTACAAAATTAAGATTATCTTAAATCAATTTTTCCAACCAAATTTTTTATTCCGTTATTCTAATTCCTAATCCGAATTATTTGTTCATTTTTGTCCCAGGAAAATTTTTAATTGATAAATGGACTGTCGAAGGTACAAAAGTAACCTTGAAGGGCAGGTTCGATATTGTAGATCTATGCGATGCCATTGAACCAACATTAGGCATAAAAATGACTCTTAAAAGCTTGGAGTAGACGACCCTCACTTGAAATCATTTACTATTATACATCAAATAGTTATGTTTAGAGGAATATAATAAGCTCAATAGAGTATGCTTTGTACATTGATACTTAGTCATTCTGCTTATCTTATCCTATTTTATATATTTGGATCAAACCTTTAGACACTTTTTTTATTATTTTTAAATCTTTTGTCAACAACCTTTACACACTTTGCCCATTATTTTATACATAATTTATCAGTGTCATTAATTAGCTTCTAAATTTGTAATTTCTGAACCCTAAGTTAGTGTAATGCCTAGACATTGCGGAAAAGTGTTGCTATTTGCCATAGCACATAGCAACATTTTGATAAGTTGTTCTCTTAGGTCTTGTTGCCAAAATCTTTTAATAAATTTTTATATATTAAAAAACCCTAACAACTATACTCATACAAGTACAATATTCACGTCCAAAAAAAAAAAAATACAAGTACAATATTGCTTTGTGTTCGAAATCAGCAACCTCGCATTCCACGGTTGCATTCAACGACTCATTATAACATTCATCCCTGTCAGGGTTTCTTAATACCTACCGATGGAAGGATGAATTTATTAGCAAGCTTACACATTCAGAGACTAATTTGATATGTTAGCATGCATACAGGTAAAGTATCCATACTGGATATGAATATAGGTACGGGATACAAAAATTTTATAAAAATTGGGGTATAGGTACATTACATATAATAATAATAATAAGAGAAATCATACAAATTTAAACATAATAATAAAAAAAATAGAGAGCAAATAAAGATTTGAAAACATGAAGAAAACAACTGAGAAAGACACGAAGAAAGGAAAGCCAAAAAAATAGAGATTCATGCTGTCAGGTCGTTGCCAATGTTAGAGACAAAGAACAAATTCATCTATCATTGCTTGTCATAACTAGTCGTTAGTCATTAATAATTGACTAATATTCACTGGGAAAGCAGTTTAGAAGGTGTGGTAGTTTGAATTTTGGATAGTTGGTGCTCATCTTCTGAGGGTAGTGCCACAAGAATGGAAAAAAGAAAATAGAGACATATTTTAAATTAATATTAAAACAACTATATTTTAGATGGAGTTGTACTTAAGTTATATTCAAGCAGTACCCAACCATATATAAGTCACATCCAGCCATACCCAAATATTAAAAAAAAAAAAAATTTCAAGCATACCCGTACCCGATAAATACCGGATACTAGTACTTTTGCCTAAGAGAAGGACCCATGCTTCAAAGCTAATTTGTATACATAAACACTTTTGGGAATCAAAGGCACTCAACGTGCTCTAAGGATCAAATCATTTAAGGACTAGACTAAGTACTATATGAAAATAATAAGTGTTAGGATATTGCATATATTACCATAGAAGATGCGTCGTACAAGTAGACTCCTATGCCTTTTCCCTTTTGGAATGGTAATTTCGTAATGGAGATTAAATAATAGAGCAGCTATACCTTCGTTATATACAGTAATTGATCTTAATTATTTTCTTGTTGCAACCAAAGAACTTAATTAGTACAAATTCTCACAATTCGCAGCCAGTAGACAATCCCTTCATCAATAAGACTACGTTAAGACTTAGCTTACTAATTTCAGTTGAAGGATTACACTCACTTGGTTGGGTGCGTTTTCCTCTTGGAGAAGAACATAACAACTTTTGTTGGAAATAGTGACTTAAGCTTCTTCTTCTTTTTGCTCTTTGTATCTGGAGCTGGGGCGGGTGCAGTTGCAGTAACTTCACCTTTACCCTTTGCGAATACCAAATCATCTTCAGGACTAGTTGCAGAATCAGCATCAGCATCAGCATCAGCATCTGAAGCAGCATTCAGGTCATTCAATTCATCAGCCTTCCTTTGTTGCTCCTCCTGCTCAGTCATCCATGTTCTCAACTCCTGTTCTACAGCTAACTTTCCTTGTTTGGCCTTCTCAGCGTTCTCAGTTGCAATCTTCAGAGACTCCCTTCTCACTGACAGCTCTTCATTCAGTTCCTCCAACTTCTCCAGGCTCCTTAACTCAGACTCCTTGGCCATCTCAATCTGAGAATTAGCAGCTGCAATCCTGGCATTGGCCTGCTCCTCCGCCTTATAGGTTCGCTTACTCAGCTCTTGATATTCGTCCAGTGTGAGTGTCACTTGATGGGAAGAATCCTTGTCATTGTTGCTTCTACCTGATTCAGTCTTTTCCAATGCCTTGATTGCATCCCTTGCCAACTTCTCAGAAACCTTGGCTGCTTCTATCTCCTTCTGTGTTGCCAGTAATCTACTTTCCAATGCACTCGCTAAGGCCTTGGCTTGTTCAGCCACTTCTTGTGCTTGAAGCAGCTCTGCCTGAGCAGCCTGAGCTAGTGCTTTGGCCTCATCAGCCTCTTTTGCTGCTTCCTGCAGTTTCTTTGGCAACTCAATCATCATCTCTCTGTCTTCCTTCTCCTTCATCTGATGGAAAGCTATCGCGGACCGAGTCTTCTCCAGTTCCTCTTGGAGTTTTGTCACAGCAGCAGATGCTATTTCCTCACTTTGCTTAAGGCTGGCGAGGACCAACTTCTCTTCTTCTAGTTCTGATTTCAGTGACATGGAAGCCTCCCTTAAGCTATCAACCTCAGCAGTTGCTTTCTCAATGTTCAGTCTCACTTCCTCGAGTTCCTTCCTTCGCTCTTGATCGCCTTCCTCTTTCAGCTTTGATTCCATGTATGCTGCTAATTCAGCTTTCAAATCACGCAGTAAAGAGGAAGATGCATCCAATTTGGATTTGAGAACCCTTGCTGACAAGACTTGCTGGTTGAATCTTTCCAGCTCCTCTTCCGCTTCTTCTAGTTCCTGCTTATAGTTGTGGAATTCTTCATCCACGATGCCTAGTCTTTGCTCCTCTGCTTCCAAGTGTGCGGCTCGGGTGGAGTTCAATGACTCCTTTGTTGCAATCAACTCATTAGTCATATTTTCCAATGCCTTCTCAGCCTCCTTGGACTCAGCAACAGCCTCTTCTGCCTTTTGGACAGCTATATCCCTTTCACTCACCGTTGAAGCATACTCCTTACCGAGTGTTTCCAGTTCCTTCTTAATGAATTCCAAGTCTGAAACCACAGCAGCATGCTTGGCTTTTTCAGCCTCAAGTTGTGCCTTGGCTTCATTACTAGCTTCACTTACAATATCCTCCTCCATCTCCTCAATTTTAAGGCTCAAGAGATCAGCCTCTTCTTTTGCTTGAAGCTCTTCTTTTTCTATCCTCTCTAAGTTAATCTTGAGCTCTTCTATAAGTTTCTTGGTGCTTTCCAGTTCCTCTACAGTTTCTGTTTTCGCAAATTCTTGTCTTACAAGTTTGCTTCTCTGTTCAGCCAGAACAAAATAAATAAATATAAAACCAGTGGTTTAAGACATCCAAACCTGAATGTATGCATGCAACACTAATTTGTCCAAAGCAATGGGAAACTAGTATGGTAGGCAGAAAGTTAAATTGGCAGGCCACTAATGCTATCAACCGTTATTTAATATCTAGCAAGTTTCTAATGCAATAATTTCGTATTTTTCTTTGAACAATGCATTTGCAGAAGATTTACTTTCTCGTGGAACAATAAGATGCATGGAGCCTAATGCAAATGGTGCTGGATACTAAGGACTAATTCAAAACCATGAGGAAAATGTAAGCAGAAATACAAATTCGAAAAAATATACCTCCAAACTCTGGGTTCGACGGGATTTCCAATCAATTCTGCCTCCAAACTTGGACACAGCATCTTTGACAGATTCAAAAGGTGATGCTGTATCAATGACATGCTTAGAAGCTTTAGGATCTGCAGAATCTGTTCTTTCGTGCGAGGAAACAACTGGTGTAGTTTCATCACCACCCTGATAGTCATAGTGAGCATTACCAACATTAGTACCAATGTGATTGTTCTTGTCAGTAATATCAAATTTCCCCTCCTTCACCGTAAGAATTACCATATTGTGAGTTTATTGATTGAGCAATTACCTTTGGGGATTCTGGATGTGGCTCCATTATTTGAAGATTCTGAAACTGGTGCCTCTTCAGTATTTTTCACAGGACCTGTTACAAAACAGAAAGTGGTTTACGTGCAATGTCCATTTGAAGTAGACTTTTTGTGACAGAATATCTATGGTGGTACTTGTAACTTGGTCCTTTGCTGTAATTCTCTTTTAGTTACCATGACTCAATTATGCTGTATTAATTTTTTATGTACGTTACTTTTTGGTAATTACGCAATGAATATATACTGTAAACACACCGAAAGCATAAGTCAAACTAATGAAATGAAGCAAAGCCAAGTTAAATAGAAATCAAGAAAATTTCAAAGCGAAAAAAAAAAAAAAGATATTCTAAATGAAGTTAAATAGAACAAAATTGAACGTCCATTTTTTCTGTCCCATTTTCATCAAGTAACTAATGAGAAAGAGATTAATTAGGTACTCCCTCCCATAAAAAACAAAACAACAAAAAAAAAAAAAAATTGCTCCAAACTTATCAGAAGAATTTTTCTCCAACACAAAGTTTGTGTCCTAGACTCATAGCAAAATGAAAATTCCAAAGGCCTTGAGGTCCATCCGCTAGAGAAGAAGAGCAATGAAGTGATAAAATGAAATGAAATGAAACCATAAACATGTGGAAATAAAGCATCCAAAAACATATATAATAAGAAGCACAAGGTGGCAACAACATAGAAATGAACCAAACCTTGAAGAACCCGGAAAGAGGTGGTAATGGAAGAGTGAGAGAGGATAGAAAAAAGAAGAATGAAGGAGGAACAAGAAGGAAGAGGAAAGATGGTCCTATAAGACCGTGGAAGAGGTTGCAGTTGAGGCGATGAAGGAGGAAGGAACAGCTCAGAATGGCCTCCTCCTTCTTGTGCTTCCAACTCATGCAACGTCCCCATAAACTGGCACCTTCAATCAAACTAAATGCCATTCAAACACGTGTTGGAACACCATATGTCATCCTTTTCCGCCACAATTTCTCCGATGAGGACAGATGTGGTATTGGCTTGGTTTCTACCATTCTCATCCTAATCCTAATCCTAATCCTAATCCTCTTAAATGTCTCTCCTCTAACCGCATTTCATGTCTAGTATCTAGACAATATATTTTTATTAATATGGAAATTGCCATATCATTTAAGGTCCTCAAATTGCCATATCATTTCTTAGACTAAAGATAAATATAGCCATGGGAATAGTGGAAATTCATGTGAGTATTAATTAGCACTCAATTTTGTCTTTTTTTTTTTTTAAATTTCTCAAAACTTTAAAATAAAATAAAAATAAAAATCGTTCTTTAAAAACATCTCCCAAGCCAAATCTCACAGTAACTTCTTAAGACTCAAATTATTTTTTTTTCTCATTCGTTTTAAAATTCGAAGTTTCCTCACCCATTCGAAGTTTCCTCACCCAGTCAAAGTTTTTTGATTCACTGCACTATTGTTTTAAATGTGTCTCTTAATTAGGCAGGGGATTCAGGGTATATGTGGCGTGGGGGATCGATTGAGTGAGGACTCAAGCACAAATTAAAGTTTCTTTTTCTTTTTTTCTTTTTTTTTGGGGGGGGGGGGGTGGCAACAGCACAAATTAAAGCTTAAAATCGAGCCAAGCGACATCTTGAAAAATACAATTTGGATTTTCCCAAATGAAAGGCTTAGCTTGTGATCAAGTTTAATTATGACATCAAAGAAACCAAAAAAAAGGGGAAAAGTAAAACCAAAAGGCAAAACAATTTGGCGTGTACTCCACAATAAATTAGGATTTTTAGTTTTACAAAGTTGTATATATTGGCAAAAAACCATAGAGAAAATATATTTATACTTATTTTGTGTGAGAAACCATGTCAACACACTTCTAAAATTTGTTGAAAATGATAAAAAAAAAAAAAAAAAAATCCACCATTGGATGTTTGATGTGAGAAATGAGTTAAGAAATGTGTTGTGCTTTTAAGTCTACATAACCCGGCTCAAAACCATAACGTTTAGCTTATAAGAACATCTCTAAAGAAGGGGTGAAGATATGATGTCGAGAATAGATACTCGCCATCATAGAATATTACATAATTCATAAACGAATTGATTAATGCTCTTCCTACAAAATAAAATTGACCAAATTGTGCTACTAAATTAATGGTTTAATATTGCTCTATACAAATTTTTTGTGCAGCCATCAGATATGCAAGGATGTTGGCATTTAAAGGTATAAGAATAGCATCACTTGTTCAGCCAACAAGCGCAAGCAAGCTTTGTCTGACTACTGGAATTGAGCAAAGGATGGATCCAAATATACCATTCAGAGCATAAGCAATGGCACAAAATGGAAGAGCCTCGGGTTCCTTGGCAGACAATGCAGCTGTTCCAAGCCCATGGGCACTGTAAAACAGTTGATTCAAGAGCACGCAAATAAGCATGTGAAGAAGAAAAGTTTGTATACTTGTATGTTGCCCCAATTAATATAAATATTTTAGTTACCATTAACTTATGCTAGTAATGGAAATGAGGAATGCAGCGAAAATGGATTCTTGGTCAAGTGATCAATGGATTAAAAATCTTACCTAGATGCAGTTGCTATTCCTCGTGCAATTGGATCGCGAAAACCAAGTTTATCAAGCGCTGCTTGTACAAAATTTGCTCCAACTAGACCAGTTACTACAACCACAGCTGCTGTAAGAGATGAATTGGCACCTGCAGACAGAAAAGGGAGGTTTCAGAGGTGGAATTAAAGTACAAACAAATAAAATGTTTGTTTTTAGAGCTTCCCTTTCTTTGTGTGTGCATGCATGCATGCGTGACAATATTTATACTAATTTAGGCTGTGTAACCTCTGATTTACTCCATTAACTTTGATTGAGTTTCACTGCAGGCAAGATTAAATTATTGTGATCAACCATTGCAGTGCACGTGTAATATTTACCTTCAAATAAAGACACAATGCTGAGTGCCAATGCCACTGTTATACATCTGGGTAGAATAGACACCGTTAAAGATTGTTCTAACCCAACCAGTCGTCCAACAAGGGCAGTTGAATACAATGAGAAAACTGTTGAGATGATGACAGAGGTGAAAATCTCAGCTGCATGCCTTTTCACAAGCTGAATATGGTAGATAAATCATTAGTTAATTATTTAATGGTTTTGCCATTATTAGATTATGGGATGAGAAAGAAAAAGTTACAAAGCATGTCTTGTAGTTGGGCATAGATCATGCTTATGATTGGCAATCGGCACACTTAAGCGTGTATAAGGAATGGATATGTACACAGTTCTAGGTTCTTCTATCTTGAATTTATAACTGTGCAATTAAAATCGAACTCTATATATTATAGACCATTGACGATCCCATTCACCTTCCAAATGTTTTTGCTAATTTAGCCAGAACCAATAAAAGAACAGATAAAAATTATGCTGCCTCAATAGAAAAACAAATAAAAAATGGACAAACTGAAGCATCAAGGCATTTTTTTTGGATATTATCATTGTCATTATTTACTTGTTTTCAAGTTTTATATATTCTAGGCAAACATTTGAAAATGAAATAATTGCCATCAATCCACCCCCTTTAATTTTGGGGAGAGGGCTGGCGAGGCTTATTAGGTGAAAAAACATCAGCATGAAGAAGTATTATACCTCACTTGTTGAACTGCTATTTTACATCATTTAATTATTCAGTACTCAGTAATAACGTATTAAACATTGCCCAGATTAAGGGTTGACCGCAACCTGCCTGACATTGAAAAAAATCCAATCCAATGGAGTACAACAACAACAACAACAACAACCAAGCCTTGTCCCACTAGGTAGGAAAGCAATTGAGATGAGAGTAATCAGAACATGTTGTATTCATCTGGTTACCTTTCTTTGCTTGAACATAGAGAAAGCAAAGGAGAGAATAACAGATCCCAAAAATCCCATTAAAATATCACCAGCTCCAGGATTAGAGGCTACTTTTGTAAGGTAATATCCTGTGAATCAACAAAGAATAAAAAAGTAGAGATATTATTATCCTCAAATGGCGCTAATAAAAAGAATAGCATAGGAGGAGTGGACAGAGAGAAGAACCATGTTGTGCATAAAAGAGCAAAAGAAAAAAAATATTGATTTGGAATTGTTTCCAAGTCAATATAGTAACTAAACAGTTACACAGCAATCAAAAAATTGTCTTCAAATCATACCTAGAACAGGTTCAAGCCCAGACTTGGATAGATACCCAAAAGCATATGCTGTGAGATCTGCTGATAGTGCACAGCAAATTATTGGATGGAAGACCTTCTTCACAGTTGATGGCAACCTGAAAACGAAGAAATAGTAAGAATGAGTGTACTTCTAGTAAAGATATAAAGTGCAAGCTATAATTGTTTGCAATAAAATTTCTCATTTAATCCCCATTTGAACAAAGCAAAAGCAATTGTCAAAGTGCATAAGCAATAGTGAAAAGGAATATATTTACCCAGAACCAACCATGTAGCCCAACACTGTCGCGGCAAGCAAGAATGGAAGGCATGTTCTGGCAGCTGTCCCCAGTGCTGTTGGGTAAAATAGTGCACCAACAAATGATAAAAGGAGAACCCCAGTCCATGTCCACACTTCAATGGGAGAAAATGGGGAGGGTTTTCCCATAGGCTCAGCATCCACCATTTCTGTCTTCACTGCTTTTCTTACCGCTATAGCTGTGAAACCAGCAACACAAAGCGTAGCCAGCCATCCTCCAACTGAAAAAACATTGAACAAATATCAGCATTCAAAAGTAACAAACACATAGGCCTATCATACAAGGGATGCAGACTTTGAAAAGGAAAAGTGGAGAGGGGCAGTTTTGAGTGTTTATAACATCAGATAAATTGCAAAAGCTGACCTTTCTAGTAATCTAATTATATATATGCTGCCAATCAATATGTACAAGTTCTGATATATAGCTGACTGCACTAAATGAAACAAAAAAACAGCATATACAAGCTACATATGATACAATCAAAGAAATCCGAATGACGAGTTCTAGAAAGAGGTAAGATATGAATGCACCACCAACCTATAATAAGGCAAATTTTGATGCCAGAAGCAGCAGGAATATCTTTTACAGAAAGGGGTAAGACAACCAAGGATGGAACATAGAACAAAGGGAGCCATCTCTGTATGAACATAAAAGCAGGCTCAAAGAAGTTCATCAAGGCAGTAGCTGCAGAAGGCACGGTGGAGTCAAGAGCAATCAAAACCGAGAATATACAGAACATCCCGAACAATGCACTCGGGAACTTAATAGCAGCAGCCACGAATGCTTTCTTCAAAAACTTATCCATGGCAAGAATAAGCCCCAGGGACACAATCAAATGGAATAGCCCAACGACCTGAACAAGAAGTCAACTTAGTTAAATTGAGACCCACTTGACAAAAAATAAAACACTGATACACATAGAAACATGAGAAACTCACACTTTGGGCGAGTGTCAAAGTGCCACCAGTGTCAGGCTCAGCTGATTTTGCTGAAATTTCTCTGCTTTTGCCATTTCCATGAGTACCCATTTGGAAAAAACTGGAATTGAATCCAAGGCCGTTGATGGGTATGGCTGAGTTGTGCGAAAAGGACCGTTTTTGAAGGCTTGGGAGGCCATTGGGAGCAAGAGGGTTTGGCTTGGCAGAGACTCTGCCATGAAAGAGTGATGTGCGGAAGGGTGAGACAGAGGGTGGCTTCAGAAGCGTTGTAGGTAGAAGGGTCGCCATAGAAACGGCCATAGAGGGAAGACCCTGCAGTTGCAGACTCAACAAGTGAAAGCATTGTCACATTTTGTGGGGCCTCAAAGAGCAATTGGTTGGACAAAAAGAAATGCTGATGATATCAAATGGGATGAGATCAGACCCAAGTTTACAGCCATAGAGTGCCCTGGGTGACAAATTTTAAATTTTCGTTAGAGAAAACTCCCAACCTCTTACAGTTTGGTCTTATATAGTAATTCTGACTTCCGAAAAATAAAAACAAAAATATCAGTTGATTGCCTTGTTCTATACCTCGCCATGACGTTGATATGATTCTTCATTTTTTCTTATCATTAATATGTCATTGTAGTTACTTGTATAAATGCTAAATAATTATATGATTGAATTTTGATATAGATTTAGTATAAGTATAGTCATCCAATTATGTATAAATTACATTATTAAAAATATTTAATTCTTACTATAACTATTTTAAAAATCATACGTATGATTAATATTTTTTTTTTATAAAAATGAAAATACGTAGCTTCATTAACTACTGAAATCAAATCAGCCAAAAGCATGTCTAACAAAGAAGCGGGAGGTTCCTTTGTCCAAAGTGATCTGCAGCCATATTGCAAGATCCGCTAAGAAATCCACAATCAAAACTTAAAGAACCAAGAAGCATATAAAATAATATCACTAAGAATAGATCGATCCTACTGAAAGATCCTGCTTCCCTTCCTTAATGCATTTTGTAAAAGGTCCTCGTGTCCCCTTCAAGAAAAACTTCTCCGAATCCCCTTTCCCAAGCAAGAATTGGGCCTTCTCTGCCTACTCCAATGCCAGCTGAATTCGATGCACTACTAATCGCAGCATCCACATTGATTTTGCACATCCCGCGGGAAGGTGGCTTCCATTGTCTCTGCATCCCTTTCCCGCTACCAGTTACCAGTTACCAGTTACCAGTTACCAGTACTTGCCTTGGTTGCTTCCCATGCATATTCGTGACAAGCCAAAAGGAAGCCAATTGTCCCACTTCCATCGATGAGACCTGCTTCTTACCTACCCATCTATTATTCCTCTCACTCCAAACATGGAGCCGAGTGGCCATTACAAGTTCTAGCTGTTCCTGCCTCAATCTATCTATCTGCCAAACCACTCAGATTTTCTATCCACCTAACAGCTTCATCGAAATCAATTCCAACCCCTGGCAGTGACACCTCCAACGCATTCTAGTGAACGTGCAGCTGAAGAATAAGTGCTCTAAAGATTCCTTGTGATTTCCACAGAGATACCAACCTCCAGGAAACTCATTAAAGCGCTCAAAAGATCGTATAATTAGTTATCAGTATAAAACATTAACATTTTAATGTAGCAATCCAGAATTAATGGCGTTAAGTTTATAAATATGGCATAACACTTGACTAAAGCAACCTTTTTCTTTCACATAAATTTTGATGTATTGAAAATAAAATGTAAGCGACACTTTTTAACAGAGATTCATTGTCTGACAAAAGATACACTCGCCTCCATATTCAATCTGAATTCTAACTTATTTGTTCATAGACAATGCATCAAGTTTCCCATCAAAAAAAAATAAAAAATGTCAAATCACTTTTATTTAAAATGATGATGGGAGAAGAAACTATAAATGTCATTGAACCATGTATACAAATTTAATCCATACAGGAGTAGAGATGGGGTTGTGGAGATGCTTACAAACTGACCAATTACAGAATCCCAAAGCCCCGCTTCGTTTTTATGGCAGGGGCATCAGAAACAGAAACACAAATACATCCAAAATAGTCTATCATAAACATTCACATCATTTGCAAAGAATGTATACATAAGAAACAGAGCATGTTCGATTCTGTGACATTCGTTTATTCTTATACAGAAATATTTTACATAGCATTTACACAACCAAATTGATATACAATGATTAATATATAAATAAGTATAAATTTTAATTATATAAGGGTTACACGTGAAGTTAACTATAGTGTGGATATATATTATTGTAGAAGATAATATATAAATTTAACACTTGCACAACTTTAATTCATACTTACGATTTCGATTTTAGTGTTTTAAGTAAATATCTTCATATAATGGAACCGAATTCTTATACATGGGGGTTTCAGACGCTGACAGATTCTTTCGAATCTAAGGCGGGGACATGGGAACGGGAACCTCTCTCACTCTCACTAGTATCCTGTCTGACATGTCCTGCAGCAACAGCACCACCAACATCACTGACATTCCCAAAGAGAAGAATAACAATCCCAACAAGGGCAGCGCATAACGCGGCCCCAAGAGAGGTCCTAATGCGCCCTGGCACCACCGACCCGACCGTGAACCCCACACACAGCCCAGCAGATCTCACCCAACCATACCACACCGAGAAAGCACCTTCTTTCCCATATGGGGCACAGTTCAGCAACAACACCCTCCCAAAAGCGTGCAACACCCCTGTTGCTGTGCCCTGAACCGCACCAAATATCAGCAAGTGGCTCCATTTCCATCGACTCTCCCAGAAGTAGAACCCAAATCCTGAAGAGAAAACTGACAGCAGGAAACCCAATATTTGCATCTTCACGGAATTCACCTTCATAAAGTGCTGAAGAGGCTGAAGCAGTGGCAGAGAAACCAAGGGAAAAAGGAAATATATCAACCAGAAATAAAGCAAGTGCACTGGCTTAATGCAGAGTTGACCCACCACAAAAAGTACTCCCCCAGTGAAAATGCTCATTGTGGCGAAAGAAGAGAGGAAAACCCCGACAAGGCCTCCAATTGCATGTGGATACTTGAATACAGAAAGAGGGTGGTGGAACCTTGAGGAGAAAGAGATGGAGGAAACAGTGCTGGTTCTGCTGGGAGATATGAGTGCAACATGTAACACCCCAACAAGCCATATGAGGCCACTGAAGATGGACACAACCCAAAGGCTTAACAAGTCACGCTCAGGGGGTTCCCTAAGCATGTGGTAAGTGAAGGATGAGACAATGGCTGCACCCATTGAGCCGCAAGCAGTGGCATAAAGTGAAAGCCAGCTAGAGACACTTAGTCTTGTGAAGAATTGGGTTCTCCTCTTGAGTGTCGATCCATAGGGACGAAGCATGAGGGCAAGATAGTGTGTGTGTGCTGCGCTGGCGACGGTGGCGGCGACGGCGATGCCGGCGATGTAGGGAATGAAGATCTTGGTGGTCTTGAAGAAGCCTGCGGGGAGGCAGAAGAAGACTCCAACGCCTGTGGCTGCCGCTGTGATGATTGCTTGGAACTGATTGCCGTCGAGGTGGACGGAGATGAGGCCAAGAATTGGAGCAGCCAGGAGTAGGCCTCCACCCCAAGCAATTGATGTCCACTCCAGTGAGGAGAAGTGTGAGCCACTGATGTTTATGGTGCGCTTTGTGAGCTTGCTGTACCTGCAATTCATCATTTTTGTACACACTGTACTGTTAGTTTTACCTTAATTAGGTCCTTTAATTAAGAGATTAATTTTAACTTATTTTTAGTGTAGAATATATTTTATATTATCAATTACCAACTAATTATATAATGTTCTGTAAGTGATTAATTATTAAAAAATTAAATATTTTTAATATATGATAATATATAATTAAATATCATAAGAGCTATCAACATAAATCCTATTTTTAATAAGTTTTATCCAAATATACTGCCTTAAAAATGGCACAAATTAATGAAAAAACATGCATCTTAATACATTTTTCTATACAATATTATTGTATCAATGGCGTTTTGCATACAGAGTGACCTTAATTAATTAAGATTGATTTTGAATCTTTTCTATAAAATATTTTATATTATCAACTAATTATATAACCTCTTCGTGATTTTTAAAGTAATGAAACCTATATTTTGTTTATCACACTTCCCATTTTTCAATAACATGACCTAATCTATTACCAACTATCAAAATCAGAGAAATAACTGCAATCTCATAGTGATAATTAGCATATGTAATACTGGTACTATGTTCCAGAGGATAATTTTTCAATTAATGTGTATAGGCATATTTATTTAAATTTTAAACACCGTAACTCAATATCACTGATAAATGCTAGGGTTCTATATATAGCTCTACCATATATTAATTATCACTATTTTATAAGCATGCAATAATTTTCTTTAAACTCATAATAATTCTAACCATTTTTAAAGCCTTCGAATCATAGAAAAATTAAAAAAAGGAAACTTAAGTTAATATCATAGAAAAATTAAAGCATAAATGTTATACTTACAGAAGAATTTCCTTTGGTGCGCAGGCCATGCCTTGGTGGTTCTTGTCCCATTCCTGAACGGTGCCATCAATAGGGAGCTGCTGTAGCTGACTGATTATGAGAGGAAACACGACTGGGATGAGAATAGTCTGAACGAAGTAGGAGCAGAACTCGTAAATGTACCATCCCCACACCTCAAATCTCGATGGCTTCTCTCCTATCTCTTCTTCATATTCATCGTAACTACTACCATCTCTGGATTTCGAGCTCTTCATGTGGTGCAAGCCTGCATGTGCTTGTGCAGCCATGTCCTGTCCATGATCTTGTGGTGGTGCTGGCCCTCCTTGGCCACTACCTTGAGCTTCCACGGTCACTTCCTTCTCCATCGCCAGGGTCTCGCTGGTTTGAACACAGAAAACGAAACAAGCTTAGCTACAGGCCAGGATGTGTCAGAAAGCGAAAGAGAGAGAGCAATGAGAAGGGGAGAGAAGGAGCAGGTGGGTGTTTAAGAAAGGTGGGAATTATGGGAATATGATTAAACACAGCTGTGTCAACGAAACTTTCGAGGGTGCCAGTGCCAAGAGCCTTGTTATGTGAAGGTGTATCATTGGAATCATCCTTCTGGTATCTGGCCTATGTTTGTCCTTGTTTTCTTCTGTCTCTCGCGAATTTATTTATATAATACGATTAATACAAATACCCCTAGGATGTTAGGAAGAGGAATGTTATTTGTACGTATCAAAATCTCCAATATTCCAATACCCTCTCTTAGCTTTTTCTTTCTCCATCAATTATTTCACTCTTTTCACTTTCTTTTACAATTTTTTTTTCTCTTTTTTATCTTTAGGTGTCAAGGTGTCTACCTAGCCCCAGTAGTAAAAAAAACATTTCTATGTTAGGGAACGCTATTTGCTGGTACCGGCGGTACAGTTATGTTATTGGAGAAGTCCAAATTACATCTTTTATACATTGTGTAGCAGAGTCCGTAAACATTGAAAAAAAAAAAAAAGATTAAAAAAATGCAAGACATCGATTGTTTTTAAAAACTTGTGGAGTTTTAAGAATTTGACAATTCTAAATCGTGGGGTGCACTTTAGAAGATCAAATGAAAACCATCCCAACTGTCCATGAATTATCACATATGGATAATTTGTCATGCTTGTGTTTGCATTTTATAAAATCATAAATCATAAATTACCCTTTTGATGTGAATAAAATAAAAAATTATTAATTTTTTCGTTAACGATTAAAATCATATATTTTACTCTCTAAAATACACACCACATATTTTGGAAGAGTCAATCCAAAAACTAATCTTTTTAACTGGCGTATTTCAACAAAATTAAGACCTGTCTTAATTATAACTTGACAATAGAAAAATTCTGAAAAAAAAAAAGAGTAATTGTGCGTAGAAATTCTTAAATGCTATCAGAAAAAAAAAAAGTTGACCTTAGTATTTATCTAGTGCCCAAAGAATTAGAAGGGTTTGAGTATCTTTTTTACATAGTCTATTAATTTTATTGACTAATTATCCAAATAAGTTGATAACGTGGTAAACTTTACAATATTGTTAATAAGGATAATGTAAAATGTTTATTTCCTTCTTAATCCTTAAAGGTCTTCATAGTAATTATACAATATCAACTCTCAATTTATTGAATGCTTAGTTTTTCTTATCTGAAAACCCCTCAGATTTTTTTCGTAGTATATGTGTCGTCATATTAAGTTAAAGCATTCTATTTTCATGAGATATCTATATATCTATCTATACTACTTATAAAACAGAGGTTGATTGAAGGAAAGTTTTGCCATGTGGTACAATTTGATGCATTCTACTTCTCTCCATTTGTTAAAAGTATCAAATTATGGAAATAATTTCAATTATTTCTAAATTAAAATTAAAAATTAAAATTAGCTTAACAAATCATGATTTCTAATCATTACTTATATTAATTCCAAATTTATTCTTAATCAATCAATATTAAATTGGCACTACTACATATTTAACTTTAACATTTAGTTAACACAACATTTTTATAAATGTTGCTAAAAGTATGATAAATGTTGTTAAAAGTATAATAAATATGCTAAAAAGTATAGTAAAGTGTTGTTAAAATCTTTTAGTAATACAGTCTGTACACAATACTTGTAAAAATGTTACTAATGTAAATAGTAATATACATCTTTTTTTTGGGGGGGAGGTGAATTTTAGCCAAAAAATGAGTTATTTTTTCTTTTGTTGAATTATCAAGTCTCTATTTAATCTCAGTTAAGTTATTATGTTTATAAATTTATTTTTTGCCCTTTGAAATTGGTATTTTTATTGAGAGTTTTCCATTTCTTTCGATATAGACCTTAAATAGCTAAGAAGTTATTAAATTTTAATTAATTATAAACTTATAAGATGTTTAAATTTGAATATTCTTTACAAAATTATGTATTGCTAAAATTGAACTGTTGAATCATAAACTATTTGATTTTCATGTACATTCTATCGGAAGTGGAATATTACAAGTAGTTGTTTGCTACATCTTCAAGTTGAAGTATATTTGTTGGTGTACTGTAATTAAAATAAGTTACTTATTTGTATCTAATAAATTTTCATCAAAATGATAATGATACAACTTAATTCTGCTATATATCCGCCGTAGTCATTCTGCTACATCTGCAAGTTGAAGTATGTCTGTTGGTGTATTGTAATTAAAATAAGTTACTTATTTGTATCTAATAAATTTTCATCAAAATGCTAATGATATAACTCAATTCTTCTATATATCTGCACTGTTCAGTATTATGGTTAATTTTACTTGCTACATTATGGGGTATTTCAGCTACCAGTCTGGTTTGCAATGAAGTTTGGTGATAATTTTAAATCCCATTTTGCTGATATATATCAACACTTTGTGCAGCAAGAAAAAATGTGTAAGAGAAAAACTCTTAAAAAGACAAACGATTCAAAATGTAGTGGTTTGCTTATATAATGTAAACATTGAGCAGTACTTCCAAACATCTGGAATATCCATTTCTGAATTTTTTTTAACCTTTTGTTTTGATAATCATCTTTTAGTATAACTTTTCCTCATACTTTTTTATTTGTATTTGATTGATACATTTTAATTTATTCGTGTATAGTATACTACGTAATAAATGACAACACCTTACATAAATTACTTAATTTAAAAATTGAGTTTAATTTTGATATACTGACAATATAAAATATTTTTACACAGTCAACCAATTATATTATTTCATTTATATAATTATTCAAGTATTGGATGTGAGACTTAACCATATTTATTGATATGATAATATATTATTGGATAGCAGTATAAAAATATTTTATACTAACATACATATACAAGTTCCCACACAAGTATAAAAAAGGTTAGCATCAATTTCATCAAATTTCTCACTTTCTGTGGCTAGAGTCTTGTTTGCATGGATGAACTCATCATTGTTAAGGTAAATTATACTGACCTCCCTTGAGAATAGACGACATTACACACGATACCCCTTGATTTGTAAAAAATATCCATTAAATCCCCTAAGATTTAGATGATGGTACATTAGATACCTTTATGTTTTGTTGAATGTGATACTGAACACTTTGTAAACATGACAATAAGTACACTTGTGAGATGTTATTGTAGGTATGACAAATTGAGGAATATCATGTGTAATATTACCTAACTTTAAGAAAGATCAGTGTAATTTATCTTCACTATTTTTATTCATAACAATACTAGAGGTTATTCTCATTAATGGTGTGCATGGGTACGGGTCAACCCGTGAACCCGAAGACTTGACTCGATTCATGTGCAAAAAAATCGGTTCGGGTCGGGTAATCCAATATTTAGTTTCGGTAATGGGTTTAAAAATTAAACCTGTTACCCGACCCGAATCTCAATTTTTTTTTTTTTTTATTAATAATGACCCATTCACTTATATATTGATATACAAAAATACAATTATACATATATATTAGTGTATAGTCAAATTTATTGATGATTGATGTTGGATAATATATAATGTATAATATATTTCATGGTTCTAATTATGGAATTATCAATTATGTAAGTAATTTTTTAAAAAAATATATTTGATTATATTTAGATTTCAAAAGCATAATTTAAAAGTTTCAAAATATTACAAAATAAGGTGTTTCAATATATTTTTTACTCACAAAAAAAAAATTGACCGCTTATCCAAATATCCGCCCCGATCCAACCCGAAAGTGTTCAAGTTGGGTTGGTTCGGGTTGGGGGTAAAAAAAAAGCCGAAAACCTGACCTGAGTCTGTTTGATTGACTTATGTATTTTTTTCCCCTAAATCCAACCTAACTCGACCCATGCACACCCCTAATTCTCGTAAATGTGACTATGTGTCCTATCGTTTTGTGAGAAATGTAAGTTTCTCAAAGTTTGAAATTTTAATTTCTTCATTCTCATTCTTTTTAATAGTTTCTCAAACTCTGTAATCTTAATTTACAAAAAAAAAAAAAAAACTTTACAATCATAATTTCATCGTAATTATTAAAGTCCTAATGAAATTATATATTAAATTTTATATTTATTAACTATTTTGGTAGTTTTATATGAAATTATATGATTTTTATAATCTAATTATTTAATCAAGTTAATTTTTATAATCATGATTACATTTGCTAAAAAATTTTTATCCCGTGCATTGCTTGTACGTTGCATGGGTTTCAAACATTAGTTATAAATAATAGTATAAGTCATTATTATTTAAACTCTTATTAACTCTTTAAGTCTGTTACATAGAGACTTAAGTACCTCAAGTGAAATAAATTCCTCAATTTTTTAGGAACATAACCATTGGAGAATTCCCAAAATCAAGCACCTTCAATAGCTTGTATCTCATGGGAATGCTCTTTACAAAACATTCAGATAATTTTTCACTACCTAAAAATGTATGTAGTGACCGAATGTGTAAGCCTTTAAACCTTCTCATAAAATAATTAGAATTGGTTGATATTGTTAGGTGCCAAATCATTTCACTTACAATTGAGTGATCACCTTCGCTAATAAAATGGCAAAAATTTAAGTTCTCAATTTTTCTTAGGATCATCTCATGTATTTGGTTGTGAACATAGCACATTCTAGGCTTTTAGGCTTGTCATTGAAGCTAAAATGATACTTGCACCACACATATCTAGATCAACTCTAATAAATAAATATTGTTCAATAACCTCTTCCAAAGTTTTGAGAACAGGTCGAGGGCGTTGCGCCTCCGATGCCTCTAATAATTGGCTTTACCCGATAGAACTCGCTCGCGAGGTCCAACTATCCTGAGGGAAACTTCAGAGGGAACTAGCTACTAGATGGTTCGATTAGTCTTTCGCCCCTATGCCTAAGTCCGACGAATGATTTGTACGTCAGTATCGCTGTGGGCCTCCACTAGAGTTTCCTCTGGCTTTGCCTCACTCAAGCATAGTTCACCATCTTTCGGGTCCCGACAGGCATGCTCTTATGTAACAAAATTAAAGTTTAACCCTTTATTTGGATCGAAAGAAAATGACAAAAGGAAAAATGATAGAATTTGAGACTTTTTTCTTATTTGATTGAGGAGGGTAACTGGGAGAATAGTGGGGCAAAAAAAAACATATGGGATCCACAAAAAAACTTTCTTCGTAGGACTGGAAAGAAAAGGGGAGAAAGTATGATAAATTACAAGATCACACTTAATTTCAAATAAAGTAAAAGAACAAAAAAGTTATTCACAAATAATTATATGTTAAATTAATTTATTAGTTCTTAAATATTTTGAAAAAAATTTAATTAGGTTTCTATATTTTAAAAATTTATAATTAGGTCCTTGAATTTATAAAATATTTGTAATTGAGTCCTCAAACAAAAATGTTTGTAAAGAATTTGTTAATAAAAATGAAATATTCTAAGATGATATCTTATATATTATATATATGTTGAGTTGGAATTTAAGAATCTTTTGTTTTCATTAACAATTTTTTAATAAATATTTGTACCCAAGGACCCAATTATGAACGTTTTGTAAATTCAAGAACTCAATTATAAATTTTTAAAATATAAGAACTTATTTAAATTTTTCAAAAAGAATTCAGGGACTAATATATTAATTTAACCATAATTATATTTTCTTTGCTGTCACTTTTCTATCTAATGAAATAACATAGAGAAAATATATTTTTTTCCTTATTTTCTTTCTTTCCATTTCTTTTATTCTCATTTCCTCCGTACATCCAAACAAAGCATATGTGAATCAAAAAGAGGTGAATCCTGTCATCTATTCTATAATATTAATAAAACAGAAAAAGTAACATGGCAAATTTTACATGTATTGCAACTAGGTATATTCTATATTAAATGCATTCATTTTGAAAATAAAAGACAAAGAAAAATAAGTCAAAAAAGGGATAAAGAAAAATAAATACATTTATTTAAGGTTTAACAGTTAAGATTTAGAATTTAGAGTTTAGGGTTCATAATTTATGATTTAGGGATTCTATTATATTTATAATGTAGTTAATAGTGATTGTAATTTATTGTAGGACAAGCAATTGAACCATGATATTAATATTTACTTCCGTCATTATTTATCATTATTATAAAAAAATTATTTTGACATCTAATTTTTAATTTTTTAAATTATTTGTTTTAAATTGAAGGAATTATTTGTAAAGGATTTAAAAGGAATTAATTGGATTGTACTATTATTTAATAATATTATTTAAGAGTCAATAAAAGCTTAAATTATAACGATCATACTATTATTTATAACTAGTATTTTAGACTTGTGCAACGCACAGGATAAATTTTTTTTAACAAATACAATTGTGATAGTAAAAATTAATTTCATTGAATAATAAGATTATAAAAATCATGTAATTTTATATAAAGCTAACCAAATAGCTAATAAATATAAAATTTAGTATATAATTTTGTTACGACTTTAATAATCACAATGAAATTGTATACTAAATTTTATATTTATTAGTTATTTTGTTAGTTTTGTATATAATTACATTATTTTTATAATCTAATTATTTAATCAAATTAATTTTTATAATCACAAATTATATTTGTTTAAAGTCTTTTTAAACACTATTTAATCTCATATATTCAACCACAAGGTCCTTGGGAAATAATCCAAAAAACAAAAAGCATGATTTGAGATAATAAGGTAGATTGTCAAGAGCAAGAGCTAAAATCTGTGTTACCACAACCTGCCCTAATCTCAAATGTTCACACACATTTTGCCATTTATTGTTGCTTTTTTTTTTCCCCTTCAGCACATAAAAGGCCACCAATTGCAATTATTGCTAGTGGTAAACCCTTGCATTTTTTTAAAGATTTCAAAAGATGCACCCTTCAACTATTCTGGACAACACTCATACTCAAATTTAAAAATGCTTTCTTGCAAAAAAGTTTCCATGATTAATCGAGAGTCAAAAGTTGTAGTTCATGCGCATGGACAAATAAACATCTCCTACAAGACACTATAATATTCATGTCCACGAACACGAGTTGCAGCCTTTGCTTCCTAATAAATTGCGGAAACTTTTTTACAATAATGCATTTAAATTTGAGTATAAGTGTACCCCAAAAGAGTTGAAGGATGCATCTTATGAAATCCTTAAAAAAAATGTGAGGGTTTATCACTAGAAATTATTGCAATTGGTGGTCTTATCTATACTAAAGAAAAAAAAAATCTTGAATGGCAGAATGTGAGCCAACATTTGAGATCAGAGCCACATGGTAACAAAGATTCTAGTTCTCAATTTTGACGATCTACATTATTATCTCAAATCTTGCTTCCAATATTTTGGAATATTTCTTGAGGACTGTGTGGTTGAATCTATGAGATTAATTAGGCAGTGGATAGCCAAGAGGTAATGTGAGAAATTTATGAAGGCTTTGGTAATTTGATTGGTTTCGTACTTATCATTTTAAGTATCGTGTTTGAGTTTTACGGTGAAAAAAATAGTGCTAGTCAAGCTTTAACGCCATATGCTCAGCTGACAAACTCAAAACAAGTTAATAAAAATTTAAATACTAATAATTCAAATAAGACAAAAAAAAAAAAGAAAAAGAAAACATGAGAGATACTTTTAGGGCTTGTTGGGTTTTGCTGACAGATCCTCATTAAAGAACTAAATAAAAAAATATATTAGATAAATCGTAAAGTGGTCAATATGTTAAAAATTTAAAAATTTTAATTTTCGTTAAATACTTATTGTTTTCAATTTCTTAATAAGTAATCATACAACAAAATTCCTTTTAAAAATAATTAAGAGAATATACGAATAATAAGATATATATAATATTCATTTTTAATTCATCTGTTTATAATTTTTATTAATTTCATTCTCTATGTATTCATATTTTTAGTATAATCTCTGTCATTTGTTGACACCATATCCTATTTATTAAAGTTATAACTTATCAAAATATAATAACGAGTAACTAATAACTTAAAAATGAGTGTTAAATATTTTTTATTTCTTTTATATGCAACATTTATTTCAATTCTAATTCATGTATTTAACATTTATTTTGAGCTTAAATATGCTTCATAGAACACACATATAAACTAAATTAAAAGTTTTTTATATAATAAATAAAGTGAAAAATAGAATGAAATATAAGAGAAAAAGAGAATATTTTAAGCATTTAACTGAAAAGTCGCGAGGAAAATGAAATCTGACAAAAATATTCTGAGTGAGCTACTGAACTGAGCTAAGCTATTGTACTTGTGTGCAGGGTGATAGGCTAGAGCCGCAGTTGAATCCAGCACATAGTTTTGTGTTGTGCTGAAACTCAACGCCACTCTTGCTTTTTCAGTTCACTAACCAACCAAGTAAAGAAAAAATAGAAAAGTTCCCTAACAACACCTGCATTTATTTTTTACCTTTATTCTTACCCAAACCAAACGCTTACAAACATTAATGGAATTCTCACAAATCTCCTCCCAACGGCACAAGATGAGATGAGATGAGATGAGATCCCCACCAACCTCAAAACCCAAAACCGAAACCTTAGCCCTCAAAGTGTACAAGAATGCAACCCCATTGAGCCAATCCACTCCCTTGAACATGTACCACCCTGCAGACTTTTCTTCTCCTCACCCACACCTTAGGAGGTCCCCAAGGTTCACCACTCCGGTTCCAAATCCAAATGCCGCGTTGCCACGTGTCAGAATGCGGAGGCTCATGCATGCAACGGAGCTCCGGCGGTCTCCGAGGCTGAACTCAGCTCCGGCCGCCGAAAACGCCGCTGGAAATGGTGGGTGTAAATGGGGAAAGACGGAACCGAGGTTGTCGGAAGGGGTGCCTTTGAGACGGTCCCCGAGATTCTCCGACGCTGCTGGAAGTGGATCAGCATTTCAATCTCATAATCGCCTTGTTAAGGTGTGTCAGTGTCGCTCAAAACTCTTGCCCTTTTCTAATTTTTTTGTTAGGAAATTGTTTGCACAATTTAAGATCGGAGATAGTGGTTAATTAATGTCATTTCCCAAAGTGGGCCTCTACGATTGGAATGCAGCAGCCGTTGCAGTTAAAAGTTAGCTGGCTCGCAGTTAAACACTTTGGATTGTCTTTTTTTTTTTTTTTTTTAAAGTAATGTTTAAGTACATCTTTCGGAGGAAAAATTCGGATACATTAATCCATAAAAAAAATAAAAAAAATTAAGATGAGTTTTAAGAATTAAAAAAAATATTAGTTACATTGCATTTTTATTTTTTGGGTCTAATTTACGTTAATTCTTTAGGAATTAATATATGCTGTGGTGAATGAAAATTAATGTCACCGTCGCTGATATTTGTTGATTTTTGGAAACCGATGCTTCTTCCAAACGAATTTGGGGTTTATTTGTTTTTCCTTTTTGTCATCTCACCACCTTTTCCCCCCCCCCCCCCCCCCTCTTTTCGGTTCTGGGTTCCCCTTAATCATACCGTTATTTTGTCAGGAAAGCATTCTCTTTTATGATTTGGGTAAAAAGTGATATGATTGATTTCGGTGTGTGCAGCATAGTTCATTCACCCAAAATTGGTTAATATCTATGTCTTTGGTGCTATCGTTTATGTATTTATTTTTGACATTATCGGAAACGAAAATTAAATGTCTGGCTGAACTCTAGGAGACGGAAAATGAAAGTTTAATTTTGTCAATAACATTCTTTTTTTATGAAAAGGGGTTCACCTACCCTCACTTACTCCGTTTATCTGTTTGTTGAATGTGAAGATAGCAAATGTAAGCATTGAATCATATTATATTATGTTTGGATGATTATGCATATATTTTTTTTAGATAAATTAGACATTCATTCGTTTATATTATATTATAATAATTATAATAATTACTGGTTCCTTAAATTTTGAAAAACGTCCTACACATTAAAACAAAGTATTTTGATGAATTATCAACTAATTTTTAGTTTGTGTGAATTTTTTTGTCTACCCCATGAGATTTTTCAATCCAATGATCAGGTTGATTAAATTTAAGATAAATAAAAGTTCATTTCATGGATTAGATAATAAGATATACTCCTGATTTATAAACAAGTTTATCCTATTTACCCTATTTTTGTCCATAACTACAACTGTATAGAGTGAAAAGGTTGTCAGACTCGTAAAGAGTTGACAAGTAAAATGTGAGATCCTAACACAAAAATAGAAGATTCTACTTCTAATATGAAATTGCTTAAAATATTTATACATATAAAAATAACACAAATGGGAAAATATCTACAAAATATACCTAACATAGAAACATTTAAATAAGTTCTACTCAAAATACATAATAGATGTCATTATAATTTTATTTCTTCTTTTACTTGTTAGATATTTAATCTTAGTGTTTTTTTAATACTTAATATAATAATTAATTTGGACTAATATTTGTGGCATATTGTCTTGTATCTCAGAAAAAAATGAAAATAGAGTTTAAAGCTGTGCGTTTATTCACCAATGAAAAAAAGAGCTATGCCTTTGAGTCTTTGACTTGAGCTGCATATTTTAGAGTTTCAAGCTGTGCGTTTGACTTAAAACTCTTCATCCAATCTTAACTCTACACCACCAACTTAAGTGCATATTTCAGATGCAGCAAGTTTCACATCAGGGACTGGGACAAGGATATTTTATCCGGGTTGTTTTGGGTTGGCATATTCTGTGTTTGGGATGGTTAGTTTTTTATATTTATTCCCCCATTTTTGTGTTTTTACTTCCAATGTCCTCAACCGAAACTGACCATCCTCATTTTTTTTTTCGAACTTATGTTTTGGTAATTTATTCTATGTATCTTGTTGTTTCCTAGTATTATAAATAAATAATACGTTTGCACAATTTACAGCATTGTTGACATACCTTCTTTGATTTTGTTTGTGTCTCATGGTTTAAAATTCTGTTTGATTGATTCTTGAGTTATGCAGCAGCAAAGATCTAGGGGTCCAGAATTACCATTGAAGTGAGTGAAAACCAGAAAGCATGTTTAGTACTTCACTTTCCCGTCATTGTATTTGTTGCTTCAATTTTCATGGTTTCAATTCTAAGCTACATAATGCTTCTTGTTTTTGTAGTGCTGACCTGAAGGACCAAAAGTCAATTTTGGATGGTAAATGCATTCAGGAAAAGAACTGTAGGAGATCTCCAAGGCTGACATCAACTCATTCTGAATGTAAGAGAATCCGTTCAAGTACTACACCATCACAGGAGATTTCGGCGTCCCTTGCAAAGGACAACCTTGGAGTTGCATTAAGCAATAATCGCAATCGTCATTCAGATGCCAAGCCTATCAAACGGTCTCATGCGAAGTTCTCTGGTGAGAAGCCCCTGAGGCAGTCCCCAAGATTAAATCCATCAACAGGCAACCATGCTAGTGAAGCATGTGTGCATCATCTGGATGTGAAAATGTCCGGTGGAATGAAGCTAAGGAGATCTCCAAGATTTTCAAGTGGGAGAGAAAACTTGGAAGTTATTTCTTTTCAAGAAAAAAGAAATTCAAAAGTAGTTCACCAAAAGAAGAAGAATACAAAAGTGATTTCTACTTCCATTGAATTGTCTAATTCTGATTCCCCACTTGAAGAGAATTCCAAAGTTAAAACCATTTCAAGAATCTCTACTAGAATTGATGATATAAACTGCTTGAGATGGTCTTCAGAGGCAATCGCATCCCCAGTTGAAAATGGCAGGACAAGCTCTGATTCCTTTGCCTTGCTCAGCTTTGATGACAACCTGCCAAGAAAGAAATATAAAAAATCCTCTTCTGTAACAAAGGAAAGTATGAATAAAAACAGCATTCCTTCCTTTATCGGTGATCCAATACCTGATGATGAAGCTCAGAAAAGATGGGGATGGCGCTATGAATTGAAGGTTATTGACCTGATTTTTTTTAGCATGCTTTTCATGCTATCAGAATTTCAGTAGGCAGTGGCCATAAGAGAAAGAAAACATTAACCATTTTTGTATCACATAACATGTTGGTCATGTGTGCATCTTTTTTTATTCTTCATTTTTTTTTTATACTTTTTATGAAATAAAAAAATTTCTTAGTTTTTGTTTAATTCAAACAAACTTTGTTCTTTAGTTTTTTTTCCCCTGATTTTTCTGCTGAAGCTTGCAGAACAAAAAATTGAAAGGTCAGAGGTTCAAAATAAAGTAAGTTTTAACTAATTCACAAGCTGACATATAGTTCCTTTTACGCTCTTTCTCAGATGATACATTTTCTAATTTATTCACTTTATATTTCCTTTTGATGTTGTTGATATTATAGCGAGGCTGAAGAAGACGAGATCATTGTAAATGTCAAATGCCATTATGCTCAAGCTGAAATTGGGAATTGCATTTTTAATCTTGGTGATTGTGCATTTATAAAAGTAAGTGCATAGTTAAGAAAATATGCATATTCCTGTCATCTTTCTTGTATTTAAAATTTGTTGTAACTTGAAGCCAATAGGAGTGGGCTAATCATGAACGGCATGGGTAGTTGCATGAGGTTATAGGTTCGAACCTCAGTGCCAACGATGCATCAACAAATTTGTTGTAATTGAACTGTCTGACATCAATGTAGTAGTTCAACCAGAATAGTTTTAATTGTTAGCTCTTACTAGTTTGGATCATTCACAATAATTTTCTTCTTTTATTATATGTTTTGATCTAATTGTCCATATGTGCTTCCCTATTTTTTAATGGTCTTCTCTTTTATCCTTTAACTAATCCCATGTTCCACGACATGATTTTTACCTTGAGCTTGTGCAACAATAATTTATATAAGTTAAATTTCATTTTGCTAACCCTTGATTAATGCTATATATGTAGTCTAATTCACACACTTACCCAATTTTTCCATAGATGTGACTGAACCACATTAAAATCTTTATCTCTTTACTTCTTTCTTTATTTTAGCCCTTTTTTGGACAGGATATTTCCTAATTTCCCCAAAGTGTAATTGCTTAGACTAAATCACAATATTTTGATTAGTAATACGAGAGGAAAAAAAAAGCCTTTTTATTGTTATTTTTTTCCCTTCCTACTTGGATGTAGCTGGGAGATAGTGAGTGTAATTTTGACATCTTAATTATTTGTTTAGTTTATTGCACTGAGGAATATAATTTGCTACATTTATATGGTGCCACGGAAATGTTGCTTCTGAATATGGCTAGTCATAGACTCAGTAATCTTTATACAGTACATTGGGGAGCTGGTGAGCAACATGTATCTGTGAACCTTAAAATCTCATGTGGACATGAGAGCAAGTTATACTTACGTTCTAAGTGATTATTGCAGGGTGAAGGAGAAGAAAATCATGTTGGCAAGATTGTTGAATTTTTCCAAACAACTGTTGATCAAAATTATTTCCGTGTCCAATGGTTTTACAGAATTCAAGATACAGTGAGTACAGAGTATGTCATGAATTCATTTGGTAATGTCAAAGGATATCTCCTAACTGTTGCTTCCATTTGACTTTCAGGTCGTCCAAGATGATGGCGGTTTTCATGACAAGAGGCGTCTATTCTATTCGTCAATAATGAATGATAATTTAATAGATTGCATAGTAGCAAAAGCTAATGTAACACATGTAACACCTAGGGTATGACAGATCTTGGTTAGGATCTTTCGTAATTGCTTTTCACAATTTCATTAGATGACTGCTGCATTTGTTTTGTCGATTGTGAGGTTTATGCTTCTGCCTTTGTTATACTAATGACCAAATATTTTCTCCATGTGACTTCTTGCAGGTTGATCGAAAGTTGACTTCTGTTTCACCATCTGACTTCTATTACGATATGGAATATTGTGTGGAGTACTCTACATTCCGCAACATACCAGCAGGTGTGTCTTGAGTCAGCCCAGGATGCTTTTGGTCATCAATTTGTATATCAGTTTCTTTCTTGTTTGATTTATCACTGAAGTGGGAAAAGGAAATAGGAGGGTGGGAAGTCTTAAAACTAGAAATAAAATTTATTTTAAGTAGCAGTAAACAACTTCTGTACACATGCTTCTTACAGCTATTTTAATTGTTTGATGTATACAAGTGTCCATGTTCTGAAATGGTCTCTCAGTTTTAGCTGAAAATTCATTTATTCCATTGTCATATTAATGCTTCTCTACTAGTTTTTATGTCTGTAAGTGGTCAATGGGTCCCATACAGCTCTTCAAATTTGTGTCCTATTTTATTTAGATTTATGTCTAAATAGTATTTATATATTGCTTTAGATAATCCTATTAAGAATAACAATTCACCACCTATTGTTCTTGAGATTCTCTCAACAGAGGCTTCCACAATTACCAAGACTCCACCCAATTCTGAGTCACAGAAGACAGAATTAGCATTACTAGATCTTTATTCTGGCTGTGGTGGCATGTCAACTGGATTGTGCTTAGGTGCCAAAGTTTCATCAGTTAACCTTGTGACGGTACTTTAAAAAAATCCTTATCTCTAATGAAATTCTGCCTATCCATGACCATTATATCATCCATGGCACATTGATCTTACTTTTGTTTGCTTTTTTGGTCAGAGATGGGCTGTTGATAGCAATAGGTCTGCAAGTGAAAGCTTGAAGCTAAACCATCCACATACGCATGTGAGTGCAGATTATCTTGTGCTACAACAGAAAGATATTTGTTGTGAACTTTTCACATTCAGAGATGATATTTGCTTTCTTCATTGTATAGGTGAGAAATGATTCTGCTGAGGACTTTCTGGAACTATTGAAGGAATGGGAAAAGCTATGCAAACAGTATAGAGTTAATGATGCGGAAAGAACACTTCCATTACGGTTGAAGAGCTCAGAAGGAGCAAAGATACAAGTGGATTCTATAGCTCATGATATTCCTGCTGGTGAATATGAAGTTTCTAGGTTAGTTGATATATGCTATGGTGATCCCGGTGAAACAAGGAAACGTAAGCTATATTTGAAGGTAATAAATCCAATATCAATGTTTGGGTACTAATCTTTAATTTCCAAAACCTTATTCTTCTCGAAATTATTTTGTAGATGTATTTGCGTACCGGCAGTTAGAAAGAATAATAATCATGTGACTAGTGCTTGAAATTTGGTCAAGTTCACGCATATTTACTAATAATAGATTTCACTAATCATGAGAGAGACAAATTATTGTGGGCTAAGGCCTGCAAGTTTTAAAAGGCTGTTCCCTGACTACATCAATAAAAGGGAAAAGAGAAAGAAAAGTTGAAGTGAGAATGAGGACTACAGGATTAAAGAATATGTCTAATATATTTTATTTGAATTTTGTGTAATTAAAAATCGAGTAAAATTTGAAGCATGGTTGTCGTTACCTCTGTTTTTCTGTTAGCAGAGGTGGAATATAATATTTTGGATTCTCTAAACCAACCTTTTTCAAAGCTGTTGAGTGTTAAGCATGTGTTTTCTCAGATCCTTTTGATTTTGCAGATTTTAAGATAGCACTATCTATCATGGTTAATTGATAAAGGGTCTAAGCATGCTTCATCCATAGATTTTACTCATGGCCAAAGAAGTTTAGTTTTAGTGGTACTAACTTTACAACGTCACACATTTACTTTAACAGTGAAAAATTGTTGCTTTACAATGTACCTTTTAGCCATATTTTGCCCTATTGTATCTCTAATAATGCTCAGGTTCATAATTTGTTAATGATTACATTCTCATAGTTGTTTCATAGGTGCATTGGAGGGGTCATGGTGCAAGTGAAGATACATGGGAACCAATTGAAAACTTAAGGTATATCTCTTGATTCTTTTCAATGTGATTGATGATATTGACTACAGTTGGTGCCTTAGTACTTATTTATTTGTATCTTAGTAAGTGTAAAGAAAGCATACAGGATTTTGTGAGGAAAGGGATGAAATCAAAAATCTTGCCTCTTCCTGTAAGTAGTATTATTGATAGTGCAAATTTGATAAAATCCTGAGTTAATTTTTGCACTTTGAATAGAACTGTTGCTTGAAATTATTGCAGGGTGAAGTCGATGTTATTTGCGGGGGTCCTCCTTGCCAAGGAGTTAGTGGATATAACCGATTTAGAAATGTTGCTTCACCATTGGATGATGAAAGAAATCGTCAGATCGTAGTTTTCATGGACATAGTAAAATTTTTAAGGCCTAAGTATGTTTTAATGGAAAATGTGGTTGACATATTGAAATTTGACAACGCTTCACTTGGAAGATATGCATTAAGTCGTTTGGTACATATGAATTACCAAGCAAGATTGGGAATGGTTGCTGCTGGGTGTTATGGTCTTCCACAATTTCGGTTGCGTGTTTTCTTGTGGGGTGCTCATCCTAGCGAGGTCAGCTTAATAACCTGGTTTCAAATTAGGGCAAATGTAGAACTGAATACAAACTCCTCTCTCTCTCTCAAAATCTCTTTACAAGTCGGTGCCCATGTCAATTGACACAAAATTAAGGGATTTTGTATGTCACTTTCCGACATTCATTATTATAAGAGTTAAAGTGTATATATATATATATATCATTTGCCTTCAACATGTATTTATATAGAAATAGTTTGGATGCATAGCAACTGTATAAGAATAAAAGCCATGAAGGTGAACTCAACTATGATATAGCATACATAAAGTTATCATTTAGAAATTAGAAGTGTGAAACAAAAGGAAATAGAATACCCAAAGGGTATCCCTTTTAGAATAACTGGATAGCAAGTCTAGTAAATATACTATTGATCACCTAAATTTGCCGTATGAATGAACTGAAGCCCAAAGATGAAAGTTGCATGAGGTCTCCTTTTCAACTGGAAATATATTATTTATTGAGGAGCTTCCAATTCATCTTCTAACAAGGGCACTCCACTAGGAAGCATGGCATTATTGCTAAACTATTCATCCCCTTGCGTTTATCTTCAAACTCTTGGGTTTAAAGAAATTGTTTTATTCTTTTTATGATTTGTTATTCTCAAACAGGTTCTACCCCAATTCCCACTGCCAACGCATGATGTTATTGTGTGTTATTGGCCTCCAATGGAGTTTGAGGTATTATTCCTTGCACTTCATTGTAAAATAGTTCTTTCAGAAGCCATGCCTATTTTTCACTAGTTTTTGACTTTTATTTGCAGCGTAATACTGTTGCTTATGATGAAGACCAACCTCGTGAACTTCAGAAAGCTATTGTTCTTCAAGATGCAATCTCTGATCTTCCAGCTGTATTGTTCTACACTAGATCTTGCCTTTTTTTTTTTTAGTAGTTTTCAACATGGTTTTAACATAATTCAATATTATAGGTGACAAACCATGAAACTTGCGAAGAAATGCCGTACCAAAATCCTCCAGAAACAGAATTTCAAAGATATATACGGTCAACTAAGTATGGTAATGGTGCCATCCCTTTGAGTACATAATGTGTAACTAATCATGAAGTTGTGTTTTTTGTATAATTTTGTTTGCCTGTTCTTTTCATTCTGTGTTGTTGATTTACACTGAATTTTCCTCATGGAACTTAGAGTGCATGCTTGAAATAAATGGTCATAAAAATTTCCATATGAAGTAATGAAGATCTTTTGTAGTATACTTCAAATATATGCAATATGCCGATTTGTAGTGAATTTTGGGATCTCTAGATCTTATCTGTATCCTAGATTTTTAAGTTATGAAACCCAATTGTGTGGTTCGATAGCCTGGCCATTTTATTAAATTAAATGGTAAATGGTAAATGTTCAAGGCAAAAGTAAAGAGGTTTTGTTTAGTTTTGATGCTAAACGTATATGATAGTTGATTCTTCATTAATTTGTAATATTAGTATATAAAAGTAAAGGTTTGCATTTAAATTTTTCCAGAATAAATTATTAAGCTTAATTTAGTTCATCTCAGATGCTAGTGTTCCTTGCTTTCTTCAGAATCATGTAATTTGTATATGTTGTCTGCAGTTTTTGTCTTATTATCAGTCTTTTTGTGTATTCTGCCTGTAAAGATTTGGACCAAACATAGCTCATCATTTTTGCTCTCATCATTCATTTGAGTAGAGATGACTGGGTCAGCATTAAATGGAACAACAGAGGAAAGGTCTTTACTATATGATCACCGGCCCCATATTTTGTTTGAAGATGACTACCTACGTGTTTGTCAAATTCCAAAACAAAAGGTCGTACTCTGGATTGAGTTCGTGTATTATGCTTTTGATCCATTCCCTATCAACCCTTAATTTAATATTACTGTAGGGAGCAAATTTCCGTGATCTTCCGGGTTTAGTTGTAGGAGCTGACAATGTGGTTAGGCGGCATCCAACTGAGAATCCATCGCTACTACCATCTGGAAAGCCCTTGGTGAGTCTTTCTGTTCCCTTCTGTTGGAAATTGGTCTATATTCATTTTCATTTATTTGTATTGAATTTATGTACATATATTTGTTGCTGTATGACTAAAATGCTAATGAAATTGATGGTTCCTTATCATTGTTGATGCTCATGACAATCTATTTTTCCACTGGATTACAATTAGCTTTCAAGTTCCAAATTATATTTTAGATTTATATATTGAGGAAATATAAATGGATTTCTAATTATTAAATGGTGTATTCACAAGGAAATTACAAAAAAGCTATGTATCATATTTAGTTTCTTACAATAGATAAGGAGTCTCATATTTGTTAGGTCAACTACACACACACACACACACACACACACACATGTTTGTCGTTAAACTTCGATGTTCCCTATATATTCTCCTCGTTATGCTTTTGTATGGAAGTTTAAACAAAGTGTATGAAGAGATTTATAGAATCCAATATATTATGATTGTACCGCATGAGAAGAAAAATTAGCTCAGTAATTATATTTTTTGGTCTCTCCAAGCAGTTGAAGTTGCAGGGTTTAAAATGTGACAGTATCTGTTTATGTTTCTTAATTCATGCCTATAATTACCTGAACTTAAAATTAATCTTGTTGGACCATCCTGCATTGTTTCAGGTTCCAGATTATGCCTTCACTTTCGAACAGGGGAAGTCTAAGAGGTATTTTTTTCAATTCACTAGTTTATATGTTGATTTCTCTTTCTTTACATTTTGATGACTATTAATCTATATTTGTCTGTATATGCAGGCCATTTGCACGGTTGTGGTGGGATGAGACAGTTCCCACAGCACTGACCTTCCCAAATTGCCATAACCAGGTCTTATCTCAGTCTTTGATTCTTTTACATTACATAAATTGATTTCTTATAGATCTTGAAACTCTTGTAGAAAATACTACATCCAGAGCAGGATCGAGTCCTCAGCATTCGAGAATTTGCTAGGCTGCAAGGTTTTCCTGATTATTATAGATTTCGTGGGACTGTTAAAGAGAGGTATGAAACTATTATTTGATGAATATTATCATGTATTATGGATGCATTTTTCAGATTCGGTTACTCTAGGAAGCAATTGTAATTCATAGTTTCCTAGTAAAACATTGTGACAGTGGCCAGATGCTGAGCATGATATTGTCTCCATGAAGTTAATACTATGTCCCTTTTTTTTTGTTTTTTTTTGGGGGGGGGGGGGGTTTATTATTATCATACTATATGCAGGTACCGTCAAATTGGAAATGCAGTTGCTGTTCCTGTTGGACGGGCTTTAGGATATGCGCTAGGAATGGCACATAGAAAGCTCAGTGGAAATGAGCCACTAATGACCCTCCCTCCCAAGTTCTCTCACTCCAATTATATTCAGTTATCAAATGGATCAGCTTGGCAACACTGACTAGCATTCATCCTATTATTCTCCACTGATTTCCTGGCAAGCAGCATTGATATTTAAAACTCCTTGCTGAGCAATTTTCATTCATGTGTCTGGTTAACTCTCCTCGGCAAATTCACTTTAGTTGAATGCACAATCTCATTCATTTATTTGCTCAGCTCATGAGCAACTAACTATATTTAAGAAGGACCTTTCTTTCTTGTAATAAGTAAAAATTCTTTTGCAACCTAATCTCATGCAAGTAACATTTGCTGCATGGTCATGGTAGTGCTTGGAGAGGGATTTATGTTATGTATTTAAACATTGTCTTGCAGACAACTCTTCCTTGCCCCCGATCCTTTGGTGTCTAGCGGTGTTGTTTTACCGTTTTCGTAGTCTCCTCAGGGGCCAGCGTTATGTACCTGTTATTTGGGTTAGATTTTGTTCTTGGGGTTTTTGAGAATTTGTTGAGGTATTTGGGTAGAGAATGGTGAGAATTTGGGAGAGAAGGAATAAAGATGATGACAGTCGAAGTCTTTGTGAGTTGTGACTGCAAAGATGCACGAGCCAGGACGTGAGGTTGATTGATATGGTAAGCAATTTTAACATTTTGGGACAAGGACGTGAGTTTAATTTTATAAAAGAAATATGGTGGAGAGATTATATAATCTTTGTGCTTCCATGATGATCAAATGAACATTAATCTTAGCCAATCTAAAAATAAGATTGGATTATGAAAATATCTTGTGATCTGAAAAAATGTACTCAAGACACTTTGAATGACAACACTAGAAGGCCATTTACTACCCCCCGACACACACACACACACACACACACACACGAAAAAAAAAACAAAAAGGAAGTACTCCCCCGGGGAAAAATAAAAATAAAAAGAAAAATGCAAAGGGCACATGTATCCCAACCCAGTTGGCTTGCTAGACAAACAAAGAGGTATATGGCAGGAAACAAAAATGATCCGTGTTACATTAATCTCGCGAAAATTCCAATAACAAAACATGCAGGACAAAAGACAAAATAAATACATAAACAAATAGATAAAGAAATAACACGTGAAAATAATAAGATAAATGATAGAGGAATGCCCATAATCGTGACGCCTCACATATCATTATTTTTTTTTTTGGTCCAAGTTCTTTTTATCCAAAAAATTTATCGGTGTATCATATAGAGTTATCATTATTTTCAGCAAAGTTATCAATGTATTATATATAATTATTAATATTTTTAATAAAATTATCAATATTTTGAATAAATTCACCTGTGTATTATATAAAATTACTAATATTTTTAATAAAGTTATTAGTGTATAGAATTATTAGTATTTTCAAAAAAATTATCAATATTTTAGATAAAATTACTAGTATTTTTAATAAATACTAATAATTTTATATAATATATTAATAATTTTGACCAAAATATTAGTAATTTTATTAAAAATATTAATAATTTCATATAATATACTAATAATTTTCTATATAAAAAGAACCTAAATAAAAAGAATAATAATTATTTGAAACCAACCATCCAATTATTTTTGTCACTATCTTTTTTTTTTTTTTTCTGTATGCGTCGTATATGGTTCGCAATTTTGTACGTGACTATGTTTTTACTCAAATAACGAAGTCCGAATAGAATGGTGGGAGTGAGGGGTTTAAAACATAAAACCCTGGTTTTAGGGGTTAACAGTTTAAACTAGTTGGCACCGGTGCCACTCGCTTGTGAATCTCTAAACTTGCTTGCTGCAAAAAATGGTGAGCAGACTCATGAGTCCAAGAACGTCGTTCAAAACCTTTTGCGAGCTTGTCCAATCTCCTTGTCGTTCTCGGTCGGCTGGAGATTGTGGTGGTGGTGGCGGGGCTTTGGCTTTTCATTGGGCGAGAGCTCTTCACTCCTTCGTTTCCCGAGAATCCCACGCTCCGAATAATTTTCTCAGCCGAAGCTTGTGGGGCAGGGGCAGGGGCAGGGGCAGGGGCATGGTCTCCGCCCCAGACCCCACCCTCGATGAAGCTGCTGGTGCTGCCCTCGCCCTTGACAATCGCGTTCCAGCTACCGTTATTACTGGTTTTCTTGGCTCTGGAAAGGTCCCCCTTTTTTCCTCCACCCTCCCATTTTTTCATTATTCTCTTCTTCTTCTTCTTCTTCTGGTACGGAAAAATAAAAGGGGTTAAAAGTTTCTAATTGAATTTTCCTTACCTGTACCATTTCTCAAGTTTGAGACGGGCAGTTTATGTGGAAAAAAAAAGTTCGCAACTCGCAAGCATTTTGTATGATCAATGGAATAGTTTGTAACTGAGAGTTTTCCTTCTGGAATGCAGACTACACTCCTGAATCACATTCTCACCTCCCAACATGGCAAGCGGATAGCTGTCATTGAAAATGAGGTATCCACTTCCACTTCCACTTCCACTTCCACCTCCCTTGACAAGTCCATAATAATTCTGTATTGGTCCCAAACCCCCCCCCCTTTTTTTTAATACACAACAACTTCATGTAATTGGGTGATAGCCTTGTCAAGTTTAATTGTCAATAGTTAATTTCATTAATTCCACCTATATGCAAATTCTGGGTTATTAAATATTTGATATTTTGGCCCCAAATATAATTTACGATATCACATCGTGAGTATCATTTTCTAATGATATTGACTCAAGCTGAAGTTGTCGCTTGGAGAAATTGTGAAGTAAGGGCAGAATATGCGCTCATGGAGTGCTTTAGAGGATCTTCCATTATAGGATGGTTAGACCATTATTTGTGAAAATATCTTATTGCTTTAAATGCAGTTTGGTGAGGTGGATATTGATGGATCACTGGTTGCTAGTCATTCTTCCGTGAGTGAAGACATTATCATGGTTAACAATGGCTGCCTGTGCTGCACTGTGCGAGGAGATCTAGTTAAAATGTTGTTGGAGTTGGTTAGGAAGAAACGAAACAATTTTGATCATATTGTTATTGAAACCACAGGTATGTAAATTGTTCATGATGTTCAAAGAACTTATGCAGTAGGGGTTTAGGTGTTAGAGGGTGGGTATTTAATTGTAACATGAAAATAAACTGACCAAATTGTTAAGTTACCATAATTCTAGCGGAAATCTGAATTCACTTTGTTTGGGACTTCTGGGTAAGAGATTGGAAAACAGAAATAAATAAATGGGTAAATGGGATTATGTAAAATGAAGAAGGTTTGGAGAAGCACAATGAGTCCTCTATTGTCCTCATCTTTCGTATTCTGTTCTTAACTGCATCTGTTTAGGTGTATGAAATAGTTGAATAGAGCATATTGTTTAAAAGTTTACACCCTTTTGCAGGTCTTGCAAAGCCAGCTCCAGTTATTGAAACATTTTGCAGTGATGAACTGGTTTCTCAGTATGTGAAATTGGATGGAGTCGTGACTTTGGTTGATTGCAAGCACGCAATGCAACATTTAAATGAAGTGAAACCAAGATTTGTGGTTAATGAGGCAGTAGAGCAAGTTGCATATGCTGACCGTATTATTTTGAACAAGGTAAGCTTGTGGCTTTAAGATTCTATGATCCTATTTCTGTGTTCTCTTCCACTTTTTCTTTTGTTATAATATGAACTATTAAAATATTTGTGAGTCTATATTTCTACATTGTGATTATTTTTAATTGCTTTTGCAGGTAGATTTGGTTACTGAATCTGAGTTAGAGATATTGACCAAGAAAATTAAGGTATGTTTTTGTCGCATATGGATCCTCTAGGTATTGTATTCGTTAATTGAACAAGGATGGTAATGGAACTCTATACAGAAAGAAAATGATGTGTGCACGCATCGAACTGAGTTCGTGAAATGAACATTTGTACATGAATTTTCATACAAATTTCCAATAGGGCATACCATGCCCATGATGACTCCATATTCTATGATTATATTTCAAATATCAATTGGTGAATGGATGGGGATTCATAATTAGATTGGAGTGGATTAAATATTGAGTGTACTGTTTACTTCTGTCCTGCTGATTTTTCCAATATGGATAGAATAGAGCTGTAGTTCTGTATTGAGTTTTAATTTTTGCTCTAAGGCAAAACGTATAAAGTTGTGATAGCTATTATGATGGATGGTAGCCATTTCATGCTGTTATTATGATATGATGAATGCGTGAACGAGAGAGAGATTTCATTTATTTTCTATGAACAGATCAACTTGTTTCTATCAATTTCTGTTTGTGTCGCCTATAAGCTTCTATAGCATTGTGTATAGATGTGCTTGTCTCCGCAAGAAAAATTACTCATGGAAGCAAATCTTCGTTTTTGTGAATTGTTGCCAGCACATCAATGGAATGGCACAAATTAAGCAAGCTAAATTTGGAGCTGTCGACATGGACTTTGTTCTAGGTGTGGGAGGATATGATCTTGAGAGGTAATAGGTATTAGGTTACTTTGTATCTTTTAAAATATTGTTACTTAAATTTACCTTTTCAGGATCCTATTTTAGTACTTAATACATTTCTTCCTGCCATCTTCCCCTTTTCCTCCCCCAAAAATATGGCTATAAGTATGACTTATTGTAATGCATATTTGTATATCTATATTAGCTGCAACTTTGTCTGTTTTTCGATAAAAATGCCTTGATATTTCAGAATTGAATCTGAGGTACATGGAGAATGTTCTTCTGCTGCAAGCCATCAAGATGATTCTGGACATGGTACTCTTTCTAAACCCTTTAATCATCCTTTTCAGCTACGTTATTAGATTCTACTGCAATCTAAGGTCAATGATTTTCAAATGGAAAAACAGAGGGTGTTGTTGATGGATCACGAAGATTTTGAGTGAATTTCATTTACCATGAGACAAATACTGCAATTGCATTTAGGCATAATGTTCTGTTCTTAAAATATTTAAATAGTAATGGTAAAGAATGAAGTGGATGCCTTCCATACAGAAGTGCAATATAATTCCAAAACCATTGTTTGATTCCCCCCCCCCCCTTTTTCTTTTTTGATTGAAAAACTCTTAAAATTTTGAAGTAATAACAAATTATGTACGACTTGATTAATGAAAATGTTTCCAGAGTATTTTTTCTGATATTATTCTCTTGTGGTTCTGAATCACTTCATGGTTCTAAATTTATCTACAGGTCACAAAGGGCAGCAGCATCATCATCATGATCATGTGCATGATTCTGCTGTCTCCAGCGTCAGTATTGTTGCAGAGGGAACTCTTGATCTTGATGAGGTAACTGTATTTATTATGTCTTTAACCCATTATAAAGTATTGTTGCTGAGGGCTTGCTTTCTGTGGATTTGACAGTTTATGCTTCAACTTTTGCATCTTTGATGCTTTTGTTGATGGCTTTGTCCTGTTGCTCTTGCCCATCTTCCTGTGTTATCTCTCCCCTAATTTTCCCTATTTTTTTTTTATTTTTTTTGTGACATTAATCTTTGGTTCTCAGTGAGTCAAGATGATTAAGTGAACAGAAATTCCATACTAATAGAAATTTGGATTTCTGAATGGTTTTGTCTATGTAGGCAAAGATTGTTCAATATGAAATTCTGTGGTTGTGAAGTTGCATTTGGAATATGGGATTCAAAGTTATTCTCATAAATTTCTGCCACTGTTTTTGCATAACCAATGTTATTTATGCATGAGCTATGCTATGTCTAGGCCTCCAGGGTCATAAGGACCAAGGCATGAAGTTGCTGTGTTGTCATTTTTCGTGTTATGTTAAATGCGTCGGTTATGAGAACTTCTCTTTGAAGTCTCTTCAGAATGTTAATTGTGGGTTTCTTTTAAGAAGGATATAAAATGATCTTCCACTTGGTTTAGTTGTGCTGTTTAACTGGCTTATGGTACTTGTTTTTGCAATATATTAAGCAGTGATTTTGCACGCCCACTCCCACCTTTGTATACGTACTTGTCTTTGTGATGAGAGTCTTCAAATTTAATCATATTCCTCCTTTACTTTGGCATTTAATGACGATCTAGGTTGACGATTGGCTTGAGAGATTGATTGAAGAAAAAGGAGAGGACCTATACAGAATGAAGGGTGTCTTATCAGTGGATGGTTCTGATCAACGATATGTGTTTCAGGTTCAATAACCTTTCTGCATTTTCTAATTTGTTGAACTCAAATTTGCCTTCATGCTCAATTCACGTAACATACTTTTCAGGGGGTGCACTCCATGTTGGATGGCTGCCCAGGGAAAACGTGGGGACCCCAAGAGAAGAGGGTAAACAAGCTTGTATTCATTGGAAGGAACTTGGATGAAACTGCCCTTAGAAAAGGCTTCAAAGGTTGTCTAGTCTAGTATCTAGCATTAAGAATATCTCGCGGGTCAACCTCCGAAAAGCAAGCAGCCCTTATGCGTGATATCAAAATTTTGCGACAATTACATTGTAGCACAGCTAGAAAATGCAGTTCATGCTACATTGCATTGATGACACTTGTTATGTGGTATTATATCACATGCATTGCCACTGGTCGTGCACGTGAATTAAATTGAGATCAATATATTAGATATAGATGTAGAGAGTTGTTATAGTACATTGTTAAACAGCAAGTATAGTTAGCAATCATGATCATGATCAAAACACAATTACATGAACTGGTCAAATTATTGGTGTGGACCACTTTTTGGCAAGTTCTCCTATTGTGTCCTGTAAGCTTATGCTCCTTCCGTTTAAATTATATCATGTAATAATGGGGCCCATTACTTAAAGTTAACCATAATTAATCTTGTGATTACAAATAATAAATATTTAAATATTTACTCCAATAAAATAATCTCTGGTTAAAGAGAGTAGCCTACAAAACTGTCATACTAAATACTGGATAAATTATAATATAAGAAATATCTTATTAGGATGTTCATTTGTACATTTAAGCAATCGCTCATCAGGGCTTAACATCAGCTACAGAACGGATAACAAACAAGGGTATGTCAAAGTTTGACAAATAAGTACTTCACTTATTTCATTCAGATTCTATGAATGACTATAGTTATTTGTATAGAAGTTTTAAGTTATATGCAACTTTTTTTGTTTTTTTTTTGGTAAACAAGTTAAATGCAGCTCATTGCATCTGTTTACTTTTTCGTTTTCTATATATAGTATGGCTAATGTTCAAGTGAGAATGCTACAAGAGTATTTATGTAGGGTAGCTGGAATGCAACATAAATACGCACTAAGAGTAAAAAGTTCCTAATCTAAATAATGTAGAACTTGAGTCTCGTACTGCTAATTGGTCAATTTTAATGACATATTTGCTATACAAGAAAATACACATAGGTCTTTATAATAGTCTTAGGAGTATAAAGTGTTTATTTTAACCAATGTGAGACTTGCGATATTCCACATAAAATTAGCAGTCTTTTGCTACTAATGAAACTCCAGGATTGATAAGGACTGATACGGGGAAATGGAATTCATGAGATTACACAACCTGAAAATTACAGGCTCAAACTTCAAACTTCCGAAACATGTAACGAAGTTTCTGTGAAGACGTACCTTGTACAAAGTATTTGAAACTCATATCGGTTATTTATACTTTGAAATAGTGAAATAAAGTTATTTGAATCAGTAAATAGACGAATACAGTATTTCGCTACAAGATTTTGTTAAATTCTTAGAACTCAGGTTATTTGGAAGAGCAACTTGAGGTATTCATCATTTTCAACTTACATGGTTTTCCCTTGTGACTTTCTAAATCTTCAGTATCAAAACTTGTTATTCACTTGTGCAAAAACTCTTTCCTTACCAATATATACAGAAGAAATTGCAGATGAGAAAGCCCAGATGAACCTTTTCCTTGGATATGAATGCACCAGGCTGTCTAGAAGCAACAAGAGCTCAATTGACCGCTTCAACTCGGCTTAATCAAATTTCATGGAAAATATGAATGCGGATAACAGAGAAAACGTAATAGAAAAATGAATGGTTATTATAAGAAGAGCCATGGTTCAGCTTTCCAAATTTACCGAGTAGACAGAGAAGGATATAAGGATCAAAAGCCTAGGATTCAAGGGGATTTAATACAGTTTGACTTAGATGTGAAAGGTAGCTATGACCTTGTTTCTGCAGGTGGAGTTGCATAAAATTGCATGTTAGATAAAAAAGCATTTCTCCATTTTCTTAAGGGAAGCCAGTGTCTATGTTATTACCAAATTTCTATCATTAGTCACCTCATACTTAACATCAAATTGTATAAAGCGAGCATTGTGTTAGATTGGAGGATTTTCCCTGAAATCAGTAGACTATTCATTGCTTTAATTAGTAGCACAACATTCCTATGCCTGTTTCCAAGGGGGACACCTTAGTAGAATCAGGTATTTAGTTATTTAGATTGGAGATTGCATGCTCAAATTTGTTTACTTCAGTTGGTGTCATACTTATGAGGGCAAGATAAGTTACAAAAAGCATAAATCATCATGTTAGAACCCTCCCCCCGAATTATATATACACATGCAAATCATCACTAATCTTAGTCTTGGTGACCATTATTTATGTCGATTAATTATGGTGTTCAATTGAGAAAAGTGAAATCACTTATAGTACAACAGATGGTCATCGTTCGTTCTCCTTAATGGAACACTATGCTCCTTACAAATAGATTTTTAGGTATTCATCCATGCGAGTGTAGTTCACCTCTGGATAAAGCTCTGAGCCTTCTTCTCCCTCTTCTCCTATCTCAAAGTTTGTTAAACACCCTTCATAGAAAATATGGTAGTAATGCCCCACTGCCACTTGGGTTGCATAATCCAAACCTGCAATTTTAGGCAATCAAAGAGTTATTTATTTACTGATCCAAAAATTTAATTCTTTCAAAATTCTTTTTTTTTTTTTTTTTTTTGCTTTGACCTTTCATAGAAGAAAGAAGATCTTGCTCGGATAAGAGAGACTTTTCAAGTTTCTTTCCTACGAGTTTCTCCCACATCTCAATCAGCTCTCTTTGGGTGAGAATGTTTTCTGGTGGCCTTAGGTACACGGTCTTGTTCAATGTTCGAGGATCATCAATTGTCTTGATTGTGTATGTTGCAATATCATCTTCATCCACATAAACAACTGCAGGAAACATATCCACCATCTATATATCTCATAATGAACTCATCAATTAATACAAATAAACCGTCCATGTATTTAGATTGATTATATTGAAACCATGAATGTACTCCTATAAATTAAAATTAAATACGACACAACAGATATTTAAAATGTGTAAATAAGTTATGTTACTATTGAATCTACTTATTAAGAATCATATATTAATAATTGAATATTTCAGTTATCTTACTAATAAATTTGGGAAAGGTAACTTATCACAGATGCAAAGTCCTTTCGCCAAAGTTATAGTAAAATAACTGGAATTTCCAATTATTAACGTATGATTTGTTGTAGAAAATTTACTAATAATGTGATTAAGATCTCTTATTGTGTATACATAATTTCTCATGTGTCAAAAATAATGTTCGTAAAACTTATGTTAAAAGAAAAAATTATTGCTAGAAAAGGTTGTCTCATAATGAATTATTTATTATTGTTTTTTGTGTTGGTACCTTTAACATTGCCGTCTCCATAGATGGGCACCTTGTCTTTTGGAGGATAGAGGGTTCCCATCTGAGAGAGGTTACCAGCAAAGTAGCCCGCAAAGCAGTTAGCAGATATGTAAGTGAAAGGGATGCCGGCATCCTCTATTGCTTTTCTTACTGTCATTTTCTCGTCAAATGAGACCCTTCCTGGTTCCATTGCATGTTTCATACGTGCTGGGTCCGTGCCGAATTCGGAAGGCAAAAAACGCTGCGGAAGAAAAGAAAAGAGTTTAAATTTGATTCGAAATATGTTGATTCTAAAATATATTAGGGGAAATATATATGAAATTAATTGGTATACAATAATAATATAAAATAATTTTATACTGTTATCCAATAAAAATATAAAAATATACCAAATCATGATAAATTCTTCATTATAATAGGTAATTATTTATATAAAATGATATATTTTTGTATTTTTATTGGTTGACAATGTAAACTTATTTTATATTATTAGTATATATAAATTAAACTCAATATATTATCATTTTGATTATAAGAATAAAATATTATATAATATGAACAAATCTCATTTTATACTCTTTGCAATTTACTATATAAAAATAATTTTTTCATATAATTTAAACAAAACATATCATTTTAGAATCACTTCCCAATTAATACATCAAAACAAGAAATTAATTTTATCAAGATCAATTATCAGAAAGATCAACTAAATTTATAATTAATTACTATAATAATCCAATTTTCACTTTTGAGGATTGCTGTTTGGCTCAAAAGTGTTTAACCGAAATATTGGACGAATATAGGTGGTGTTTTTTTTTTTTTTTATTATTGGAAATCGAAGCTGGACAAAAACGGTGTTGGCAAGATGAAATGAGAAATTAACCAGCTATAACTGTTCGTAGAGTTTCGCCAATTGACTTTTTGCACCATTAATCTTTTTCCTTCACTTTTAAATTAAACACTCCCTAAGTATTGGAGGTAAATCTAAACAATCCAACTAAGTAAGATATTTTTAGATACTCTTAGCAAGAAAAAGTTTTTTTTTTTAATCTAGCTCAACACTTCAATAATTGTATTAAAAATATAATTTAAGTATAAGATAATGATGATCTATAAAAATGATGCATTGAACATTAAATAATTGAGAGTAAAACCGTTTTTTTTTTTTTTACTTTAAGAGTACTTAAGAATTTTTCATATAACTCAAAGTGAAAGAAAACTAAGTCCTAGATATATTTGCTAATGTTGTATAAGAATAAGTTTGAAGATTGAGAGGAAGAGGGAAAAAGAAAAAGAGAGGGGGCGGGGGGTGTTTTATATATATATATATATATATGTATACCTTAACGTTGCCTGCATCCTTGATGGCCTCAACAAGTTTGAGCTGCATCAACAAATTGTGAGACCGAAAATGAACACCAGACATGGTGCAGATGACAACATCTACAAGTTTCATGGCATCCACAAGGCTCTGGTGATCGGAGAAGGAGGCCTCAACGAGATGGGCACCTTGCTTCTTGAAAGACAGCAGCATCTGCTGTTTCTCAATGTCAAGCCCTATCTCTCGAGCTCGACGTTGAACAACATAGGTTTCATGGCCCTGTGCTAGGCTTGCCTTCACTATCCTCCTCCCAATATACCCAGTGCCACCCACTACCAGAACCTTGCTCTTTCCCATTACCTTTCCTTATCTTTCTGTTTTCTCTCCACCCTCACAGTCAACATTCATGGCTTATATGAAGACTGGCAGTAGTTGGCACATTTATTATTTTTTATTCCTAATCTCTACTTTAAGAATTATTAATTCTAAAATTTTAAAAATTAAGTATAACTCTTTATTAAAATCTCTATAGTTATCTCTCTTTCTCGTTTATTTACTAATAGTTACATGTATTGAAATTCAAATTTTTATAAAAAATATTATAACATAAAAAAATTTTATACTTGAATTTATTATTTTATATACAAATGATGTTGACAAAAAATATCTATAATAAAAAAATATATAACTATTACATTATAAAAATTGGTATTCTATTATAATATTTTTAATACTTTTAAACTTTGATCACGTATTTATGTTATATATAAAGGGGATTAATTTTCAGTAGTGTGAAATATTTTAAATTACTTAAAATATATTTTGTCACATTATTAAAAAAATTTGATTGGGATAATAAATAAAGGTTAATTTCAATTTAATTTAATTTTATCAATCTGAAGTTAAATAAAAGTATAAGTAGATCTTATATAACGAATCAATTGGAATTAAATTCAATATTTTATCATAAAACATATAATCGTTGGCGTCCGAGGTAAACATAATTTCTTTTGAGACTTTCTAATCGTCGGATGCAAAAGCCTCTTTGACAAATTAATAGAGAATTTCATCTAAAATTGATCTAAATTATTAAATTTTATGTCACAACTAATTAGAATTAAATTCAATATTTTATTATAAACACGGAGCCCATTTTCCACAACTTTAATAATGAAGACACCTTTTACAAATGAAAAAATTCTCAATCAAAAGTTGAGATAGACTTCTTTAATCACAGCTTAATGAGCGTTTGAGTTGATAAGAATCTAAACCAAAACATCTGGACAATCCTCATTGTCTAAGTGAAAGATTGTCTCGATCCTGGGATGCAAAATTCTCTTTGACAAGTCAACAGATAATTTATTCTGAGCATCAAGAAAAAAAAAATACTATATGCCAATTTGGATGGTAGGCTGTAGGCAGATGAAGTATTACGGTATTTCATTTAAATCAACATGCGTGCTTGACATAAATAAGTGGCAAAGACTTTTATTCTGCTTTGGCAAGGTATGACAAAGACTAACCAACCGAAGTTCGCCACAAAGTCAAATTCTGGGACGAGAAAGAAAAAGAAAATAAAACAGCGCTCCTTTGCGGCACCAAAAAAATTTCGTAGAAAGATAAGGAATGTCCACATAGTCAATCGCAGGAAGAGAGATGGACGATTTTAAAATGGTCTACTCATAAATTTGGAGACTGATGATCCAAACAATTATGGCCATTCAGATATTAATAAAGTTAGTATAACGGCATGGATGGCCTGCGGCAAATCTCAAGTAATAACAGATACTTTAGCCCCATGGGTAGATTGCATTTATTGGGTAAATCATTTTTGGAATAAAAATTTTAGGTGGTGTTTGATTTGTACTTTTTATTTTTATTTTCAGTAAAAATAGAAAATAAGAGTAAAAATATGTTTGTTGAAATGGTTTTAAAAATGTTTTCAGAAAATATTTTGTAAAATAATTGAAAATTTGAAAATACCATATCTACATTTTTATTTTTTTATGTTTGATTACTAAAAATATTTTCTAAAGAAATGCAGTGGCATTGTAGTAAATAAGTGGAACTTTCTTTTTTTCATCCTCCAGCTACATTTGATTCTCCATGAGGATATTATTTTTTCATTCAAACACACTTTTTCAAATATCTATTATATATTATTAATGACAAGCCATGATATTTACAAGTTGGCAGTGCACTCGCGATGCGGGTTTGAATCTCCCTCATCTAGTTCCCTTATTTTTGTCAATCATTTAATTTTTTCAAAGGGACAAAAAGGAAAAAAATGGACAAAACAACCAAACCAAATTGGCAGTGCAGTTGGCTCATGTTGAGATTTTAAACTTGATGTTGGGTGTTCAAACTCTATCGGTCCATTTTTTTTATTTTTGTCAATTATTTAATTTTTTTCAAAAGGCCAAAAAAGGGAAAGAATATATATTAGATGCTTGTATCTATAAGATTCTTAAAATAATAGATAATTAAATCAAATATTTTTATTGATATGGTAATATATAATTAAATATTTATATAAAATATTTTTATATTGACAATATATATAATAAAATAATATTAACTATAGTATTTAAATATTTATTTGTATATAAATTAAAATATAATAATTGATAATAATAATAAAAATAACTTAAAAGTAAGTAATTTATTTTATTCTTAATCTTAATATTTTATAGAGTTATTAATTATTTTAATAAATAATTTTAATAAATAAATAAAATATATAAATCAAATATATATTATTTTTATTATTTAATAATAAATATAATTTTGTTATCTCAAATTTAATTTTAAAAATTATATTTTATAAAACAAACAAATTAAATATATTTTCATTATTTTTATTTTTTGGAACCAGAATCTATTTTTATAAATCAAACATATTTTTTAAATTCAAAAAATTTGAAAATGAAATTTTTTTAAAAATAAAAATAAAAAATAACAAAAAATATTTTCACAAACTAAATACACCCAAAAATTTGTTAAATGACACAAAAGGAGACTGCACTGCTTTAGACCTCTCCGCTCATTGTACCAACATACTGGAAAACATTTGAAGCAGATAAAATTTTTTCATATTCCAAAAATATAAACGTGTCAGATTCCAAGTCAAACCATCAGTCGATTGCTTGTCTTTTGATATATATATTTTTTTTCAGTTGTATTACATATGAAGTCGGTACAGTATCATTAGTCGAGTCTATATTTGTATGTATATCTACAAAAAGTTGGCTGTATTGAACTTATAAGAATTTATATTTTATAAAATCTTTGTTAATATATAAAACTTAAGTGGATGAAGGAAACTTTGCGTAAAAAAATCTTAGTTAAAATATTTTTTAATGGTTAGTCGTGTAATATGCCACGAATTTCGTGAATCATTTAGCAAAGTTGCAAAAGAATAGTTGAATTATTTTGCGAAGGAAAAAACTGTTAATAAACATTGTGCTATAGAAGTTTCGATTAATCATGGTGTAGTTGAAAAAAAGGTGAAAAAAAGCATTATGTTATTGTTTTCTCTATTCAAATGTATTAACTTGCAAAAGTGTATTATTCAGTTCTGTATAATATTAGCACATGAGGGATTAGTTAAACGTAAAAATTGTTCAGTAGAAGGAATTAACGTAGTTGAAAATTGTGGTTATAGAATATCTAATACAAGAATGCCATGCTTGTTTTTTCCTTTTTTTTGGTCGGACATGCTACTTTTTTTAAGTAGGGATGTATAAAGGACATGTTGAGCTTGGTTATATTAGGCCGAAATCTAACCTAAGTTTACAATTGAAAAATTTCTTTGAACCCAAATCAGATAAGGATAACCTAATTAATAATTTGATCAACCCCATATTTAAACAACATATAAAGATCATGGAAAAAAAAAAGAAAAATATATAAAGATTTAGGTATTATGCATAATAAAATTTATATATTAATTGTAATTTTTTTATATATCAAAATGATGAATAACTTAATTAAATCTAGAGATATTAGATTATGACTGATTAGTTTTTGATGTATAAAGATTTTTACTTTTTTTATATATTTTTATTAAAATATAAATAATTAGTAAATAAATAACAAAAAATAGTAAAAACTATATAAATGAAAGAAATATTTTTAATTAAAATATTTAATGATAAAATAAAAACTTTAAATATAATGTCTAATATAAAAATAACTATCCAAATTAATATGAATAATAATTAATGATAGTGAACATACATTTAATAATATATAATAAATATTTACACTGTTATATTAATTTTTTATTTTTAATTAAATAAAAAAATTGATATAAAAGCAACAAACATTTATTAAAAATATATCTACCCACGGACACAAGCAGGAAGAAGGTGGGGTGGATGTCAGGCTTGTAAAATAGCCTTTAGAAGTGGTTTATTTGGTCCTTGCACAAACCAAAAAACCTGCTAGTGACCTGAACAAAAGTGGATCATCGGTGTCCAATTTCTTGATTGGACCATTGTAAAAGTGACCGACAGAGATATGTTAAAAGGTGCGGAGAGAAAATTATCAACCAAAACACAACTCACTTCTTTCTTATTTTGCTCTTCGTTCTTGTTTCACTAAAAGAATTTGTACGAATTATCATTTTTCTTGTTTATTATCTAAACTTAATTTGTTCAGTGATAACGTTTTATGCAATCGTTATTTCATGATGGACTGTGTCGAGATACGGCTAGAGCCCTTTGCACCTTGAAGTATATATAATGAATAAATAAATGTGTAAGTTTATTTTCATCATGTGAATTTAACATTTTATCTTGATTAATGGGATAACGAGAGTCAAACTCCTTAAGTAAAGTACTTGATAAGGGAGAATCTTGTAAGCTTTAAAGTCACAGGAATAGTTGTAAAGCCCCCGGTGTGAACTAGCAATACATCTGTTTTAGCGTCCACTAGGATTTTAGTGTACCTGAGTGAACTAAATCCAAGGTGAACTAGCTAGTTTATGAAGTATTGCTTTCCTAACCTGTCATCTCTTCTAGTTTATCTTCGAAGTATTTCGAAAAATAAACCTAAGCATTATCTTGACAGTATCAATATGTTTCGCACAAAAATTGTTTGGCCAGCCGAATGGGTTGAGAGTCAAGGTGTGTCAGGAAACTATTTCAAGATGACAAAGAGGCTCGATTAGTGCAAAACACAACTGATTCCCACGATCAGGCGATTAGTATCAAGAGAGGGACTCTGCCTCTCAGCAAATAGGTTCCCAAACTACTCCAAAGAGCGTTTAGCAGGCAGATCAGCAAATCCGATTATCAAAAGGATATTGGTGAATAACTGAAGGCTAATGAAACTTAAATAGGTTAAAAGTAAATGAAGGGTAGTAAACGAAATGCGGTAAAGAAATGCTGTAAAGTGCTGAAAAATAAAGGTAAGGAACGTAAAGTTTATAAAATATAAAGATAAATGTAAAAGAAACTTGTGTTTGATCTATTTGATTGGAGGATGGGTGTACAGATTATGTTTAAGGCTAGTTATACACGTACAAAACTTAATAATTATCCTAAGGCATCTATTAACCACGTTCTCACACAAATATCGTCAACAAATTGCGTCTTGGTAACCGCCTCGTAACCATCTTCCACGTCTTCCTTGAGTACACTCTTCTTAGCGTAGTGATAACTACTTAAACCATTCTTTGCCTTTCATCTATCTCCCTATTTTCTCAACTAGAAACCGCCTTCCTTAGCTGCTTCTACTTTCCAGGGAGTGGTCACGGACTTGGTCAAACTCTTACTCTTAGCTACTGAAGCACGTTCTTTCTCCAACCAAAGCCCAGAACTAATATGGATTATCAATTGTTAGAAAAGCCCAAAGCCTAATAAGAAATTCATGCTCTTGGCTAACGGTTACTGTCAACTGTCAGTCGATGGCTATCGATTGATGGCTAAGTCAGCCGTCGACTATCGACTGGAACTCATATCAACTGTCAAGCCTCAAAATATGTAAATAAGAGTTCCTATAAGCGGTTACACCCAGTTAGAATCCTAATCACAAAAAGCAAGGCAAATCGATTGAGACCAAATAGAAAAATGGCCGAAACAATATCCAAACGACTTTTTTCAGGCCCAAAAAGGCCTCAACCGGGCCAGCCCCGGTTGCTATGTCGACGCTCTCATCTTGGAATTTCCATAGATATGTAATAATGGTTATTCTGACACCCGGATCTCAGCCAATGGACAATTGAAGTTTGGCCGAGTATTTTGGCCTATTTCAATTAATTTAAGCCGAGCAACACGTTCCGTGCCGGCCGTCAGTCATTCGCCTATTCTTCGACTAACTACTATCGACTATTGGCTAAACTTGACTGAATATTGCCTTATTCGGCTATTTCTTCTCGGCTGATATTCATTCTCGGCTAACCACAATTTTTTTGTGCCAACACATTATAAGTAATTTTATTTATTTAACTACAAGTCCACAACTATTTCATACCCTTTAGGTTTATCCTCTCTTGAGTTATGGTCATATTTATATGAGGGGAATCTCCCACTAGTACTTTTTTTCATATACATAACTTAATTTTTAAGCATCATCTTTTGAACATTCAAGCCCTTTTTGCTCTGACAGACGCACGTTGGTTTATAAGTAATTAAACTCTGATAACCCATTTTCTGTTACATCTTCGGAGTCTAGATTTCTCACAAGCTTCAAATACGGTATAACAAGGATATTATTGATTAACTGAAAGATTTTTACGTACAACTGCTATGCGCAATTTTTAGCAGGAAAAAAAAAAAAAAACAAAAACAAAGACAAAAGCGCATTAAATTGATACTTGTCAAGATCCGAGAAATTCAGTTTCCCCATCGGATTATAAGTACAGAATCTCCTCAAACTAAGTTTATTTTAACAACCATGCTCACGTTAGAACCAGTGAACTCATGAAAATGATTTCCTTTTACACATATATCTTTAGGTACTCATCCATGCGTGTATAATTCACCTCGGGATAAAGCTTGGAAGCCTCTTCTCCATCTTCTCCAATTTCAAAATTTGTTAAACATCCCTCGTAGTAAATATGATAGAAGTGCCCAATCCCCACTTGAAGTTTATAATCCAACCCTGTAAATCAAATCCACACCAATCAGAAATATCACAAATTGCTTGAGAGAATAATGTTACTCTCCAAATTAATACATGCAATACATAACTCCGTCTGTGTACACAAACTACATTTAGGACAATTAATTGAATTTGTTACCTTTCAAAGTTGTAAGAAAGCCTTCCGGAGATATGTAAGTCTTTTCCAGTTCCTTTCCAATAAGTCTCTCCCAAATTTCAATAAGCTCTCCCTGGGAGAGAATGTTTTCTGGTGGTCTCAGGTACAATGTTTTGTTTAGGGTTCTAGGGTCATCTATTGTCTTAATTGTATATGTTGCAACATCATCTTCATCCAGGAAAACCGCTGCAGTATATGTTCACAGAACAGTCTCACTGATATATCATTTTGTTGATATAACATAACATATTTATTAAATAAATTTAAATTCGACATAATTATCTAGTCACATATTGAAATATCTTAGAAATGCTTCACTCTTATAAACGATATATTAAAAGTCAAATATATAATAACATATAATTTGATAATAATATAAAATTTATTATCTTTTGTGCTGAAAGTGAAATAAAATTAATTTCTTATAATTGGATTTGGTGTCGGCTGAAGTTATACAACTTAGAAGCGTACCTTTGAGTTTGCCATCCCCAAAGAGGTGCACCTTGTCCCTTGGAGGCACAAAAGACCCCATCTGAGACAGGCTGCCAGCATAGTATCCAGCAAAAAGGTTGGCAGAGATGTAAGTGAAAGGGATCTTAGCTTCCTCTATAGCTTTCCTTACAGCCATTTTGTCGTCAAATGTTACCCTTCCAGGCTCTAATGCATGTCCCATCCTTGATGGGTCTAGACCAAATTCCGAAGGCAAGAAGCGCTAGGGGGAAAGGAGAAAATAGTTTCACAATATTATTTAGTATCCATGTCTATAGTTATTCCAAATTAGAAATTGAGAATAATGATAATCAGGCTGCCAATCATATGCTCGACTCATGAAATATAATACAAGTGCAAAATGAGCATAGTTGCATAAGGCAGCCAAATTTTGGTTCAATTACTGAAGAACTATATTTTGGGAAAAAAGTTTAGAGGAATAATTGTCCTTGTTATTCACCGGAAATAGTTACAAGAAAAGTGTGGAATCAAAACTCTTTTTTTTCCCTTAAAAAAAAAAAGAAAAGAGTGCGTGAAACTAATCCCCCCCACATATAAATATGTGGAACTAATTTTTAGAAGTGCACTAGCAGCACAGTTCCTGTGACATTTAAATAATATTTCATAGTGCGATATTAATAATTATCGTTTAATATTAACAAACTATGTTTTGTATATTATTGTTTTCTTTACTTTAATGATATTTTCAGTATCATAATTAAAATGTTAACTATTAAATAATATTGAATAATAGTAACGTTTTTTTTTTTTCTCACTTGCATGGCATGTAATTTTTTCTCAAGAAGATAATTGAAGAAGGCTACTAATTAAAGAAGTCAGCGATGGCAGGCGTATTTGGTTGAAATGCTTTGTCAGATTACCTTTGATTGCACGATCCAGCGTCAAGGTAACACTCTAATACGGTCAATATCAAATTAGAAAAACTGAGTCAAAGCAGCACACACACGATCCTTTGAGTTTCAGAGCTAGCCCTTTGCTTCTCTCCCCCTCCCCCCCCCCCCCCCCCCCCAACAACAAACAAAAAAACAACAAAAAAAGAGAGAGAGAGAGTTAGCCCTTTGTCTTTTGTGTATTTTGTGGTTGGTGGGAGACTCCACAACTACACACATGCGAAGAGCCGAATATTGTGCGCTCAGTGCCCATTTTATATCATTTCAAATTTTGATGATATCTTTTTAAATTATTAACTTAATACTTGTAAAAAATTTTCTATCCAATTACACATTATCAAGGCAACAAAAATATTTAATTTCTATAATAATTACTAAAGATCATGCATATAGGTTTATATTATTGATTAACATAGTAAAACATTTTATAATAATAGTATATAAAAATTAATTTTTTGCATAGATCATTAGTATTTTAAATTTTTATAAGGCTGATATTTTTCCCTCTGGTTGTTGGGATAGACATTTTACAGAAGTATTATTCTATCAAAAGTGTTAGCTGCATATATTCTTAAAAGATGTGTATTTCACGTCTATATATATATATATATATAATGGAAATATTTAACAAAATGTATATATAAATACTTATGTTTAGCATTATCCTTTTGAACATATGCAATTGAAAACTTATACTTAAGGTTTTTCAATAGTTTTTGAAGTTTTTTTTTTTCTCTTTTTCATGATTTAATTAAAAATCAAAATATGTAATAAGTGACATTTTTAGATTTCTTTTAGCTGTGAATATATATTTTGTATTCTTTTTTGGTACGATATATTTTTTCCACGTGTTTTTGTATTGTACTAATTTCAAAACTAAAAAAGAGATCAATATAATTTTATTAAATATTGACCCAAAAGTATTGTTTGGTTAAATATTTATCACAAATAAAAATTAGAAACATAATTACTCTATGTGATCAATAGCAAGAAAAAGAAAATATTTAATCTAAAATTTTATTGTAAAAGGAAAGTAAAGAATGCAGAATGATCATATATATACTTCCATGGAGTACTATTGATAATTTGAATTGAAAATAAACTCAGAAAAAATTCCAAAGATAATAAAGAAATGAGAGAAATGTATTGTTCATGAATTTCTTCTACAGTTTATACTAATACTACAACTAGTAAGGGAATACGTTGTTTAAACACAGTCTTGATTTCACTTACAAGATCATGTTGTTCCGATACATTTCTATGCCCAAAATAATTGGTTTAAGTGAAAAAAAAAAAAAAAAAAGGCATTTTAATTTGTACATGCAACTTGGCGGTCCAAAATGGAGAATGTCTAGGAGCAAAGACTTTAACACATGATCTCATTGTTATTGTCTGATCTGTATCCATTGATCCTAGTGGCACTAACAGTGAAAGCGATGTATATAAATTATATATAATAATAAGAAAAGGAAGCAAAAGAGACAAAAGAAGGGTCAAACCTTAACGTTGCCGGCTTCCTTGATGGCATCAACGAGTTTGAGTTGCAAGTTGATGCTGTGGCTCCTGATGTGAACCCCAGAGATGGCACTGATGACAACATCAACCTGCTTCACTGCATCCACAAGGCTTTGGTGATCCGAAAAGGAAGCCTGAATGAGATGAGCGCCTTGCTTCTTGAAGGACAGCAGTATCTGCAGCTTCTCTATTTGCAGGGTCAACTCTGGCCTCTGAAGCACATAGGTTTCATGCCCTTGTGCTAGGCTTGCCTTCACTATTCTCCTCCCAATATACCCAGTTCCACCCACAACAAGAACCTTGCTCTTCCCCATTTCCTCAGTCTCTCTACGGCCCTCTTAATTCGTTCTCCTTCAATGTTTTGTGTCCTTGGACTCACCTTTTATTATGAACTATAGTTGGCAGTCTTTGCTGAATTAAAATAATGTGCTAATCAATAATAATAATATGTAACGATCAGAAATAAAGAAGGAAAGAACTGGGAAGTTGTTGTCATGTATACTAATGGTATAGACTTTAAAATGTTTTTATATAGATTAAAGTAGAGAGTGGGGTGGGTGGGACTTGGGAGTAGTTGGTGAAGTCAAGACGAATTTGTAGTCTAACTTGTACATTTGACTCTGATGTATGTTGACTGTAGATTGGGTGGTGTAACCAATTTTGAACGAGAAATAAGAAAGGAGAAGGTGGAGAATCACATATTGATGCAAGAGAAGCCGTAGGCAGCAGCAACACCATAAATAATGTAGAAACAATGGCATCTTAACTTGCTTCTTTTTATTCTTTTAATGGTAAACAGACAAATTACAAGCAAGGTAAACAATTCGAATTTAATTTGTATTGCTTTCGCGTAACTTGCAATAGCTAGTTGTACTGATTGGCTATGGCTAAAGGATGTGTTGTTACTTGTGATAGAGAGTGCAGAACATGAATGGATTAAGATTCCCTCATTTTACATATTAATATAAGAATCTCATGTTATAAGGAGGGGGACAAATTTTGTCATTATAAAATTCATTATTACTTGTGTTGAATAATCAATTTTATTTATATGTGTTTTTTCTCTTGCAACATTATCCTCTCATGTTAATGAACAATACAAGAGTATCTTGATCAAAACATAAACTGTTCAAATTTTCTGGGGGTAAATGGAAGTATAATTAAATTTTGGGGTTGATTATGAAATAAATGGTAGCAGCCAGCCTACTAGAGGAAAAGAAAATAACTGATTGCAGTAGTAGCCACAATCACAATCATGGCTACCATCTCGGATCCCATCCTATCTACCGCAATGCAGCACGTGATTGCACCTAATTTGCTTAATATATTTTACTTTATTATTATTATTATTATTTTAACCAAGGACAATTTACTTTTGAAAAACATACGCATTGAAAAATGAGTTTAAGATGATACATTGATAGTATATTTATATGACTAGAAAGAACTGTTTTAAGAGTTGAATAATTTTAATAAAATGACAATATAAGATTGGATGAACATATAAAAAATTTCACTATATATCAAAATTAAAATTTTGAAAATGAAGTGTATAATTTTAATTGAATAAAAAATTCAAAATTAATTTATTATATACATTATCTATAATATAAGTATTTATGTCTTACAAAATTTTAAACTTATATATATATATATATATATATATATATATATATATATATATATATATATATATATATCTTTGTAATGATTATAGTTATATACTTTGTTTTAAAAGTGTATTATTGACTCAAATAGTCAAATTCTTTTTTTTTTGGAATAAAAAAATCTATCTTATATAATTGGGATTATTATTTTTAATATGATAAACGATGACATTATATTCATAAATAGAAACAAAATTGCCTTGATATGGGTCTTAAAGAAACCCGTCATTGGCAGTTTTTGTGACACAACAAAAGCTGATGACATTCTGCAACAAAAGCTGGTGTAACAATCACGCATGCAGAATCAAAGACATGTGCAAGGGCCTTAAAAAATCGCCAATGGCGGTTTTTACCAATCTCTACTGCAACCTGAAAAGCTGGGGGAAACCAAAGCCGCGTGGAAGGCCCATGAAAAATCGCCAGTGGCGATTTTTATCGAAAACCATGGGAATCTCTGCTGCAATATGAAAAGCTATGCGAATCTCTGTCTCAAAAACTGCCATTGGCGGTTTTTGTTGCAGGAATCTTTGGAACATTGTCACATCATGCTCCTTTTTTTTTGCAGCATCATGTATATATGTAGAGAAGGAGTATGTGAGGGAGGGCGGAAGTGAGTTTGTGAAGGCTGTGAGTTTGAGACATGAGAGAGAAGCAGTGAGAACGAGAGAGTGCTTCAGTTTGAAAAAAAATAGAGAGAAAAGAAATATCAAAGAATTAAAAATGGTTTGTGACTCAATAATGAATGCACACGAATATATTTCGGAACAAATTCATGCTGAGAATGTAAGTATTATTTGTTCAGAACAAATTCTTAATATGTAAAATTTTACTATTAGCAATGATAGATAAATTGATTTTATTATTAAATATCAAAATTATGAAAAAAATTTATAAAAAATGATTAATAATATTGTAAAAAATATTTGTTTTGTTCTAGACATCTATAATTTTGAATAATCACTTTAGTATCAGTGTCAATTTTTTTGTTTTTAATTAAATGTCTACTATTTAATTATTTTTAAATTTGAAATTAAGCAATTAATATATATACATATGGTTGCACTCCAAGTGCATAGTTTTTTCAAATAATATATATAAAAAAATGACCCACAAATTAATTTACAGGGCCTATATGTTAACTAATTTAGTTTATCTTTAACCATTTTAAAGAAGCTAATCATGGAGAAAAAATGTTGTATTTTATTTTTTATATTTTTAAACAAATAATAATAATAAAAGGTATCATATTGCATGCTTTATTAGTCTCAGTTTGTTTATTGTTTGTAATAGGGGAGGAGGCCATTGCAACTTCGTCACTTACGGATGATGCCATCCAGGGCCGAAATACGTAAGCATTTACGACAGGCTGGTCTTGATCGTATTGCACAGATTTGCTAAATGCAAATAAACAACTCCATTATTAATGCACTTGTTGAATGGTGGAGGCCGGAGACACACATTTCACTTTCCTTGCAGGGAATGCACAATCACTCTGAAAGATATAGCTATTTTACTCGAACTTCGCATCAATGGTCTACCGGTCATTGGATCTACAAATCCCAGCACCATAGCCCTCCAAAATATGTGTGATGAGCTACTTAGCGGCCGACTTGGCCAATATGATATTGACAGATGTGAAATAAAATTAATATGGCTCGCACAACATCTTAGTTCGCTTCGTATTGATTCTGACATTGCAAGAGCATAACATGTTTGTGGATATATATTATCTCTACTGGAACATATTTTGATGCCGACCAAGAGTAATTCAGTAATCCATGGAAAATTATTGCAACTGTTGGTTAATTTAAATGAAATTGGGCTTTATAGCTGGGGACCAGCAAGCCTAGCTTTTCTGTATAGAAGGCTAGCCATGTAATGATGTGAGAGAAATTTGTGATTGCACGATATTGCTACAAGTGTGGGCATGGAATCAGCTCCCATGATTGGCTCCAATACTAGCCGAACTAATGACTTTTCCCCTTGCTCTCAGATAATTTATATTTAAACAAATTATTAGTCAGTTATAGTCAAAATTGACTTTAATTAATATAAACTTTTACAGATGGAGACAACTATGATATCTACATAATACTCCATTTAGAGATCTTGGGAATATCAGATTGGCATTAGATCAGATGGGAGTTCATCAAGTTTGCATTAATATACTGTAGTATCTCTTATAATATCACATATAATATTATTTGTATATTTGATTTATTTTTAATATTGCAGTTTGTGAGGCAACCATATGGGGATGATGCTATTAATGCCCATATTCCAGATGACATCAGAGGTAAGCAGTTATTGTGGTCAACTGTTAGCCCATTAATTTACTTTGAGATATTAGAGTGGCACATAGCTAATCGAGTAATGCGTCAGTTTGGATTTACTCAGCATATTTCTCTCCCACCCCAAAGTCTAGAGGGATTCCACAACTAGGGATGTCAAAAAAATTTGCTCCCACGGATGCCCGCGGATAATACCCGCAATAGGGCAAATATGGGGGGAAGATTTTGCCCCCACAGGTAATGGGAATGGAGATTTTAAATACCCGCATGTTAAATAGGGCGGGGCCAGGGATCACTATCCCTATACCTGCGGGTACCCAATATAAAATTACTATTTTACCCTTAAGTTATTAACTGAGTTAGGTTAATATTGTTGTTATTTAAATTGCTTGGACTAATATTTAAATTTAGAAGTTAAATTTATTTGTACTTATTATATGTTAGACTAATAGTTGAATTACTATTATGTGTTTATTTTTATTTTAATTTGTTAAAATTTAGATTGAAATATTGGATTATTGTGCTTATTTTGTGTTTATTTTATGTTTATTTTTATTTTAAGTATATTAAGTTGTTAGAATTCAAATTGTAGAATTAAATTAGTATTTGTGCTTATTTTAAGTATTTTATGATATTAGAATTTTTATATTTAATTTAAATTTTTTGAATTTTTTACATTCTAATGAGTATCCATGGATATCCACGGGTACCCGTAAACCCGCGGGGAATTCAAAAGCGGGTACTCATACGAATACGGGGCAGAGACAGGGGCAGGTATTCATCCACGGGGTGGGGCGGGGTATCACCCCCTCCCCATTTACATCCCTATCCACAACAAAGACTTACGTGGATTAAGAGAACCAAGGAATTGGAGAGCCTTGCATGATGATTGGGTCACTCTGTGAGACCACCAATATCATCATATATTACAGGTAATTCCCATTGGCAATTATAATCCTTCTCCTGAGTATTGGGAATGGTATACATAATATGTGATTGACTGGCTTTGGTTGTCCCCACAGATGCAGCAGCTAGCCCCCTAGCAACATTAATTTCTTATGGAGCCACCCCTCCTCAATAGCAGCAGTTCCCTATGGAGCCATCACCCCCCAGCAACATCATTATCCCATGCACCGGCATCTCGAGCAGCACTTTCCTGCACCTTCAGCACAACTGAATGGGGAATTGTATTGGTCTCCAGGGGGAGAATAATGGCGGCCATTTCAATGGGATCAACAACCCCCACAGCAGCAACCAGCACGAATGTCCGTAGATGCAACCGGTATCTGTTATGGTTCAAGAAGCAGGGAATCACGGGGGAGAAGGTCTGTTGACTGCAGCAGTAGCAGTAGAATATCTCGTGAGTTACTGTGCATCTATGATTTTGTCATTGATGATGCTCAATCTACCCAACAAGTAGCTCCTGCTTATGAGTTTGACCTGAATGAGGAGGCGTCCAATGAAGAAGTGCCCATGCAGGAGGTGCCCATACAGGAGGATGTGTACCGACCAGAGATGGTGACACCTGATTATGGGATTACATCTCAGTCATTATTTTCCTCGGGTGATCAATGATCGATGCCACTTATGCAGTAGGAGATGACCCCGCAAGACATATCTGCATTTGCCTCAATAGTGGAGCCTGAAGTTGGCGGACATGAGGCTAGAGGAGATGATCCTAGGGGGAATGAGGTTAGGGGAGATGAGGTTGGAGGAGATGAGAGTGCAAGGGATAATGGTGGCAGAGGAAGAAGACAAGGGGGATTACTTTCTTATGTTTTACGTCTATTTATATATTCCCCTCTTAGATATACCCCCTCTGGATAATACACAGGCTAGTAGTGTTCTTTACTACAGTTCACAATAATATTTTAGTGTGTAATTTATTGTAATGTAGATATTCATTTAGTTTCTATGTTTATGTATAATTAATGTTGTGTTGTTATTCTTATGCTTATTTTACCAATTTATTGTAACTGAATTAGAGGTTTACATTTGTTCCTAACTAATGGATTTCTTCTTTATTTTATTTTATTTTTGCCATCTACTTTTTTCAAAAAGAGTAAAAGCTTCTCAATTATAATATATATAATTGCTTTGCTTTGTTATAAAAACTAATGATTATCCATTATACAATATTAAATAAAGTGATAATAATTAATTAAGAACTCAATTATAAAATTCATATAACAACTTAATTCAACAATACACAAATTCATTAATCATAACAACTTAATTTAATCATCACAAAATAAGAAATAGAGACAATCTATAAATAACTACTCAATACTATGAACTAGACCCAGGAGTGTTTGGATATCAGTTACGACTATGGCCCTTACCTCGACAAAGACCGCACCGTCGTGGTCCTCGTATCTCATGCATGTCCATTACATTCAGGAAACGGGTTGATTTGCGACGTCCTTTTATTGTGCGCTTCAAGGTAGGATTAGGGCAAAGTCTTAGGCCTCTATACTGGCGCCATGTACTTTCGTTACCTATGACCCCGAACTCCTTCTTGTAAACTTTACATATCTCACTGATTCTGTAGACATCATCGATATAAGCTCGCTAATCAACGTTTTGGCTAGAGCAACAAGCAATCACATGACGACACGGAAATTGATCTGTTTGGAAGTCACTACAATCATAGTACCTCTACCTTAGGTCAGCTGTATAATCTTGGCTGTTAGATAGCTCTTGAACATGGAAAGCTTTATTTCGTCTATGGAATTAATTAACATGGAGGTTTCTAGATGCCTGCTCGTTTGATTGATGTCGGGTCGTCACGACTTCAAAGAAAATATGTCCAGCATTTTTTCATGCGTATGCCTCATTACCTTTACGTGTAGAAAGCTCTGCCAACCGAAAGTAAGTTGCTCGAACTAGTGTATTGATGGGAAGATTGCGAGCCCCCTTTAGCACGGAGTTCACACATTCGACTAGATTAGTGGTTATGTGACCCCACCGATATCCACCATCATATGCTTGCACCCACTTTTCTCGTGGAATTTCGTTAAGCCAATCTGTATATACCTCTCCACGTTCCTACATCCGTTAATAATGAATATTAAATTCACGCTCCGTCCTAGAATACCTTGCAAAACACAATATGGTTGATAAAGTATTTCTCAAAATGGCATTCACAAGTTCAAACAAAATATCAATTATCTACGCAGACGATGAGTTTGTGCAAGTAAGGTGCCTTAAATCTTAGCAAGAAATTGGCAGCGATGTGCCTAATACAATACATGTGGAATGCTCTCGGAGGTTCCCACTGGCCATTACTTCGCCTTATTACTGCATTAATTGACTTGTGGCAATCAGATATAATGCCAACTCCATCTCGGGTCACAACATGTCTACGTAAATTATTCAGGAAAAAATGCCGTACATCTGTAGTCTCACCTTCGACAATAGCAAAAGCAATTGGCAATATATTTTGATTGTCATCTTATACAACTGCCACCAAAAGAATCCTTTTATATTTTCCATACAAATGTGTCCTATCAATCTTTACAAGTGGTTTGCAATGTCAGAATGCTCTAATACAGGGACCAAAACTCCAAAACACCTGACGTAAAATTCGCACGTCCAGAACTAGTTCATATCCGCGATAAGCATCTGCAGCATCCAGCTGAACAACTAATCATCTAACAACATCACACATTGCTACACACCATTGCGGTAAAGCTTCAAACGAGGCTTCCCACGGACCAAATACTTTCTCGATGGCCTTTTGCTTTGCCATCCTTGCTTTTCGGTATGTCGTCGTGTATCTGTACCAAGATTGAATCTTGGCAATCACAAATTTTATCTTAAAAGAAGGATCAAATTCTACCATGGATTTGATACATTCTACAATTATGCCTGAATCTAACTTTGTGTGATCCTACGAAATCCTTGCCCTAGTGCAAATGTGTGGGCCATTGCACTTCATAATTTTCCAATAATACTTATTCTTCCTGAAACTGGCCCTAACAAGCCATCCGCAATCTATGCCAAAGTATACACATTTACAATAAAACGTCATCACTTCTTACTCATATACTTTGTAATCCACTCCTTTTGATATACTGTAATGCTTAATTGGCCGTAAAACAACTTTTTTGTCACTAAACTGCATTCCAACAACCAATTCTCCATCTACAGCAGGATCATCTATAAAATAATAAATATAATAAATTAAATAAAATTAAAGTGGTAACAAATTAAATATATAACAATTAATACGGTAACATAATAAAACTACATCCATAATCTAACATCATAACTAATAATTTTTAAATCTCATATAATAAATTTTTAACTAAAAATAATGATTACGAAGAAATGTCAGTGACTACATACCTAGATTCGCATATTCTGGAAACTCAGGTATATGCATAGCTTCAAGATCTAAAGCATGCATGAATGATGGCTCCTCAAATGGATGTTAACTAGACACCATTGTGTTTGATATGTGCAACTGCTCATCATTTGCATCATCATTCGCTTCATCATCTGCAGTATCATTGTCGCTTTCATATTGGCCTTCAAAGTTTTCATCATCACTTTCACTGATGTTTTGTTCCCATTCTATCTCTCTTTCTGGAATTGTGTCTGGCTCAGGTTCTTCCTCCTCATTGTCAGCTTGATGGTAAGAGGCAACAACAACTTCTATAAAATTGACGTACAACTCAACAATAGAAATTTGTGCTTAATGTTGTTGAACATTTGTTGAAGGTCACCATTATCACTTACTGGAATTGCTTGGTATTGCATGAAACTGCCAAAAATCGAGATTGGACATCAATATGTTATTTTCTCCAATGTTTTTGAGGTCTCAGCCTTTATGCATCGACAAAGTCCACTCTCTAGATCCACAAACGAAATAGTATACAGAATAGAGAAATATGCTAGCTTCTCACATATAAATGTCACACCTTCACTCGTGTTTGTAAGAATATCACCATTAAAATATACTACTATATTTGTACTCATTTTTTTTTTCTTTTTTCTATTCTCTACTATGCTTTATTCTCCACTCCTTTTCTTAGATTCACAACACAAACATTTACCGACGAATAATGAGGAGGAATTAAGTTTATATAGCAGAAGAATTAAAAACTGCCACTGGCGTTTTTTAACCTCAACAGTAGCATACCCATGAAAATTTAAAAACCATCTTAGCTAAAACTCGCCAGTGGCAGTTTTTGACCCGTGAAAATTTTAAAACCATCCAAAACTCGCCGATGGCGATTTTTATAAAAAAAATTTCATCTTCAAAACCCGTCATTGGCGATTTTTTAAGTAGCAGGAATTTTTGAAACAAAAACCGCCAATGGCAGTTTTTTGTTACTTCCCCATTCCCCCGTAAATAACCCCTATATTCCATATTTACGTACATAATTTTTTTAAATCCCATATACATAAAAAGACCCATATAATTGGAATCTTTTGGAATAGTAATAATTTAACAATTTTTATATAATACGATATTTATTGATCACATCATTGAATTATAATTAATTATTATTTAATTTGTGAGTGTTATATTTTAAAAATATTTATTATGTTGCTTATGATATATATAAAAATATACTAAATAATTTTAAACAAATATAAAACTTTGTAAACATAACTGCTAACGAATAATGTTATTTGTTTTACTTTTTAGAATCTCTTTAAATATTAGTTGAAAAAAAAAGTTAGATTTCATTTTCAATCAATGCTTGGACAATTTATAACATTCTTTAAAGATGTTTTAAAAAATAGAACAGATAACAATTTAAAAAAAAAAAAAAAACTACTACCATGTAATAAAAGCTTTAAGATGTGAGGAAACTTCCAATCACAGCTCATGATTGAGGAATGAGGACAGCCTACCTCTGGTGTGGTGGTGAGTGGTAGCTGGTAAGTATCAAAGCACCAAATCCGCTGAGTTACATTCGAAACAATGGGCATGTTCTATTATTCCTCCCACGCATGACCCGCGGGTCCATACAGCAAAGCCATAATCAAATGTCATTAATGTGTCCAATAAGAAGTTTTTACTCACCAGATCACATGGGTTGAAGCTCTGGTGCAATTTTTATTTTGGCCCTTTTCGGCACCATTTGTCCTTTTAAATCAATTTATGACCTACGTGTTCAGTAAAAAGGGGGGAAAACTTTTTTTCCATTAATTTCACTGAAAAAGTGCTCGCTTTTGTGTTTAACTTGCATCTAAGATATTTTTTCAGCTTCCCTAGTGAGAAATGAGATAATCTCGTTATAAGGTAAAGCATGTCATAATTCTGTTAAAAGTATGAACGAAAATCTGTATATTAGAATTTAAGAGGAAATGATAAAATGACACGCCTAAAATAAAACCCTCTATCTAATACCAACCTCATGATCTTAAAAATTAGGAAATTTATCATTTGAATTAGACTATTTGATAATATATTATTGGATATTACCAATATTTGATTAATTTAAATGATTCGATACTTACTTCTTTTAAAAATGGTCTCAAGTTCGAGTTTTATGAATAAAATTAATTAGTATTTAAAGAATTTTATTTTTATAGTAAATTGACCTGATTTGATTTAGATTAATAGAAATTTAATAAATTTTAAATACTGATAATTTAGAGCAACATATAACTATCAGTTATTTTTTATGGCTTTAGAATAAAACCTTTTTTATCTAAATTTAATTGGTTTAAATGATTTGAAACTTATATTTCTTAAATAAAATTCCAAATTACCTTCAGACCTTGGACATGGATATTTTAGACAGAACAAAAAAGATGAAAAAAAAAAACTTTTGTTCTATAGCAACTCCTTTTAGTGGATTCTTGTTATATTTTAGTTTAATAACAGTTTTCATGTTTTAATTAAGTTGATATATATTAATAAATACAAAGGTAAAATTAGTTACAGTTATACTTATTTTTAAAATAAAATTAATGTAATCGATATTTATATTCTTTAAAATATGTTAAAGCTTTTTTTTAATTTATTTATTTTCAAAGACTATATCTTTATTTAATTTTTTATAAATTGATAAAAGAATTATAAAAAAAATCATATTAGTGGAAATTTCCTTAACCAAGTGGACAAATAATTCAACACTTATTTCCTTTAAGTAATGTCTTTGATTTGAATCTTATAAATTGAAAAAAATTAGTGCAAGAAAGTCTTTACTCTTATAATGGGCTAACATAACTCAAATTAGATTAATTAAAATTCAATAGAGTTTAGATAATAATAGTTTAAAAAAATCACTATTATTTTTTAAAGACTTAAATATATTTTTAATCCCTATAAAATTAGTTAATTTTGATTTTAATCTCTAAGATTTTTTGTTAATTCAAATATTTTAAAAAATTTTGATTTTAATTCCTATCATTAGTCTATTCTTATTAAATAATAATATAAATAACGAATAATCATATCACTCTTTCCTTATTCAGATAGAGATTAAAAACAAATTTTTAAAAATATTTAGTTCAAGACAAAAGAAAAATCTTTGAGATTAAAATTTAAATTTACTAATTTTATAATTACCAAAATAATATTTAAATCTTTTTTAAAATATAACAAATATATGATCAAACGGTCTATGTCCTAGTGAGGGACCCACTCCTCAGAAGTACAGCCCAAAGCTGCCAAAGTGTACGTACAGAAGGTGGGGTATGCATTGCCAATTTACTACACATGAAAATTACATTTACGATTTGATTTATCTATGGCAAATGTTTCTCCTAGTAAGTCCCCACTGTCCCAAACAACCATGTGTCAGATCCTTCATCACATCTCATCATAACACTCTTTATAGTTTCCACTTTGCATAGCCACCCTTCTCCCCTTTTCACTTCCTGTCTAGCTCTCTGCTCAATGAATTCAGTGATGCCGCTGTTGGTGTTGTTATTTGGGAGAACATTAGCCTTTTTCAATTGCTGAATCATTTGGCAAATAGAGAGAGAGAGAGAGAAGAGAAGGCACTCTGCTTTCTGCATCCGTTGTTTATTATGCTATAAATAAACTACTAATACAGTAAGTAAATCAACACCCTTTTTGTTTTCTTTTCATTTTGTTTCATCATTATTTTTCCCATTATAAAGTATCTAACTGTTCATATATGATACAGCATATATAAAAAAATTTCAACTTTCTTGCCCACATGCACCATCTGTCTCTATATGCAAAGGAAGACAAAGGAAATGTACTTCTGATTTAACCATGAGTACAAGTATATGGGGATATACCGTGAGGTTTGTGTATGGTAGGAGGAAAAATTGTCCTAGTTATAGATGGATCTCCCTCGTCTTTTTCTTCTTTTTCTTCCTTCTCAAAATTTTCCTCCAGTGGGAATCTTTCTCCAAGTTTTACAGTTTTTGACTTGTGGGTCTGGTTGCTGTTCTTTGTTTCATCTGATTAGCTGAAAACTTGAAGTTGACTGTAGAACAGTATTTTTCAAGGGAATCTCTAGAAGCAGGATTGGATTAGGATTGCTTGATTAGCAGAGTCCTTGGCTTGTTTGTTTCCTGGGAAAACTATAGGTTTGTGGAGGAAATCTTTGGATTTTTGAAAGGACGCTTTATTTTCATAGATTGTAAAAAGGGAAGCTTTCTTAAAATTTAAACTTTAGCTGAAACTTAGAAGAATTTACATTTTCTCCCACACCAGATATAGCTGACACGGAAGCTGTAAACCATAGATTAACTCGTTTGAACTTTGAATCTTAAGTAGCTGATGATGTTATATAAGAAGATGATGAACTTTTATCCAAAAGGTTGTTATTGGAAGTTTGAAAACTGACTGTGCTTTTATTCGAAACAGGATTAAGTGGGAGGTTCAAATGGAGGAGATTTTTGAGTGATAAGATAATCTATACATTGAGCAGGTAAAGAATGATTCAAGGATCCAGTTGATTAAGTACTAGAGTAGAGAGAGTGGTAAACATAAATCAGAAAGATGGGATCTTTCAAGGGTCATGTATTGCCAGGGACCTTGTTTCTTCTAGTTGGGGCATGGCATGTATGGGGATCTGTGGCGAGATATGTGTCCAATCCTAAGACATTCATAGTCCGGGTCTGGAATCCTGTGCCAGGGTTTGATGGGAGGCTCAAGCACTTGGAGCTCTACGTTGTTTCAATTGGTGCCTTCATTGACTTGTGCATCGAGCTCTTGTATGCAACCCAACTCAGGTTCTTTGTAGGTGGGGTCTTGAACCCCACTCACTTGAATAACTTTGAGCACTCAGGAATGCTTCTAATGTTTTTCATCTTCAGTGTTGTTACTCTGCTCACAGAAAAGACCAGGTTAGTTCATTACAATCTGTCATTTTGTTTACATGGTGTTTTTTTGATCTGGTTTTTACACGGTGCTGCCCATCTTGGATACCCCCTGTATGGGCCCGCGGTTCTAAAGGTTTTCCAAAGATTCCACCCCAGTACTAATGTTCTAATTTGTTTTATGTTTATGAAGATGTTAATGGACAATGAGTTCCCTAATCATCCTTGTGAGTTCCCTAACTATTAATAGGGCTTCATTGCATGTCAGTTTATCACTTCGTAACACTTACAGAATCATTGTCCTTAATTCAACCTACTGCCAGTGTTATTATATGCTATTGGGGAAAAATTGATTAGATGCTGTGAAAAATCATGAAGAGCTTTGTGGGGCCAACACCCGTCAGGCTTTTGACACCTATTATAATAGTTGGGTTGAATAAGATTTTTAAAAATATATACAGGTTTTTAATCTAATACCTTATCTCACCACCCTCATGAGTGATGTGAAGTATACTGCATGCACATTTTGGAATTTGGTTCGCGAATGTCTGATACTCAGTTTGTTCAATTTCCACAGACCTATGTTTGCTATGTCTTAAATTTATTGGTTAAAGCTCTGCGTCTTTATCCTTTCCTTCTTTTCATTTTTTCATTTTCTTAATCTGCTTTGCAGTTGAAGAATATATTTATTTTTCAGGCAATGATCATAATATTTTATAGGGTATTAAGGCTAATTTAAAAATGTAATGTAATTGCTTTTCTGTCCACGACATCTGGTGATTTCTATCATCTCCTTATGCGGTACTTTCAATGACACTCTAATGCTAAAGTTAAGATTTGCACTGTAAGAACATCCTAGAAGGATTAGATTCATACTTTAGTAGCTTAACCATGAATTTATAAGATACATGGTCGTTTAGGAAACAATTCATCAACTATTGAATTTCCTTGTTCTTACGGTCAATTAACATTAATGGGGGATATAAGAAGATTTTATCTCTTTATTCCATAATAAGGATAATGTCTTAATTTGTCCTTAAATTTTGGTTATTTATTTTCCTAGTCTAATTTTGTTTTCTTATTATGCAGATATCTTCCATTGCCAGAAGGTGCTCTTTGTTTCATTGCTGCCAGTGCATTCAGTGCAGAGTATCTTCTGTTCTACTTTCACTCCACAACACACAAGGGCCTTGAGGGCTATTACCATGTCATCCTTGCCTTGCTGATAGGGCTTTGCATTTTATCTTCAATTGGCGGGGCCCTTTTGCCAACAAGCTTCGCAGTTGATTTGTGTAGTGGCATTGCCATAACACTTCAAGGGATTTGGTTCTATATGACAGCCTTAGTACTTTATGGCCCCATGCTACCACATGGTTGTCAACTTAAGGATAGTAATGTCACGTGTCATTCAAATGAGAGTGAGGTTCGGGGTGAATTGCTTGCTAATGTTCAGCTCTTTGTTGCAGTCTTAGCTGTTCTAGTAGCAACTATATCATCCTATGGCTTTGCAGCTTCAAGATATGGGAATTATCAACTTAACAGTTTGCACTCAATTCAGGCTGGATTAGACCATGAATGAAATATTCTATACAACTTTATTTTCATTTTTGCTTTCTGGCGATCACGTTGGCAGCCTAGTTTCTTGTAGAACATGTCTGTATATCTAAGTAAAACAAGTCCATTTGTGTGGTGAAATGAATCTTCAAAATCAAGTGCAAAATGAACAAGAAAATTATTCTTTTCTCTACCATACAATTGCAATATAAATTATTCCCCCCCCCCCCCGGGGGCCCCCTCTCTTTCCTCCTGGTAAGGGAATTCCGTGAAGAAAGGAATGGAAATGGAATTGTGTCAAAGAAAGCGAGTTATGAAGTTTACAAGATGAGAATACAATCATGTTTTGTGAACATCTATTGAGGGTTTAGAGGTTTCTTATTGCCCATAGGTGGAAGGCTTTCATGAGGCTTTACCACATATGACTACCTTGCAAGGCTTAACTTTAGACCATCTTCCAAATTTAAGATCCTTGCCTAACTGGTTGGGAAATCTTGGCTTGCTTGAGTCATTAACTATTTATCACCGCCTAAGTTGACGTATCTTAACATGAGCATTCAATCCCTTCACAATTTGAAATGTTTGACAATTGCTAAATGCCTAGATTTACAGAAGCGATGCAAGAGGGAAACAGGGCAGGAAGGAAACCGCCTTTAGAATATAATTTATATCATTTGTATAGCATAGGTTTGGTTGTGAGAAGGAAACTGCCTCTGCAATGTTATATAAGTTAAGCCTGGTGAAACTGAATCGTTATACAATTTTAATTGCTATGAATTTAAGAAATGGCAATTTACGTGGAAGTCACTAGATCTATGACTGAACTTTTGAAATCTAGCATTGCTGCTTGTCAATGACTATGTCATAATTAGAAACCCCCCCCCCCCCCGGCAACAAAATTGGATGCTGCTTGGTTTGAAAAGTCATTTTCCTCAATAGTAGTGAAAATTTTCCCTTTAATTTACTTTCCTTGGGTTTACTTAGGAAATTATACAAAATGTAAATTAGGTGATGATGACCTGGAGATGTTGATGGTGGAATGGTGGATCAGTGATAGGATTGCATGGTTAGAGCGGAATGCAAGTATGTTGAAATAAAGCCTTAGAGTATTATTGGATAGAGTACTTTCAAATTTTAGGGAATTTAAAATACAAAAGAATTTAAATGCTTCAATTTAATTTCCTTCATTTTTTAATTTTTGTTTGGATAAAATAATTATATCATTTCATTTGTAAAATACTTTGTTTGTATATGAAACTATATCACATTTTCTTTGGGCGATTGGTTGAGGACGGTGGGCAATGGGTGATGATCGTCGGCGAGGTAGGCAGTGGTCGTTCAGTAGTTAGCGGTGGTTAGTGGCAAGCCAACAGTCACTAGTCGACAATCGGCAGCAGGCATTGGGCAATCGACGGTCAACAGTGGTCAATGGGTAGTTAGTGGTGGCCAATGGCCAATCGGCAGTCACTAATGGGCATTTAGTAGGCACTGTTAGGCAATCATTAGTTGTCCAGGGGCAATCAACAATCATTGGTGGCGGTTGGCTGGTGATGGTAGACTTGTGGAAGAAGGATGCTAAAAGATAATAGATAAAGAAGAGAGGAGATTTTAGAATTTTTTGTGAAAAGATGGAAATTGAAATTATCTTTTTTGAAGTTTAGAAAATACCTCCTAAAAATACTTAGAATTTTAAATTCTTTTATATTATTATCTAAATAAAAAATTTTAGACTAAACTAATTTAAATCCTCTAAAAAAATATATTACCTTTTAAGAATACTTCATCCAAACACACTTTTAGTGATTTACCGATGAGGTTGTGCAATTACCATGTACTAACAAATGGAATTGGAAAAAGTGAGCAGAGTGCATTGCTCCGGGAAAAAAAAATGATTTTGATTGAATCAGTAAATAAATTTGGTTAAGAAATGTTGATAATACTAAAAGCTCATGAATCCGCTGTAAAAGTTTCAATGTAAATCCATGGCGTGAGCTATTATATAAAAAAAATTAAGGGTCTATTTTTCTCCCCAAAAAAAAAAAGTATTTTCTTTTTTTATTTTTAATTTTTACTTTTAATTGTAAAAATATTATATTATTTTTATATTTTATTTTCTATTTTTAATATTTTTAAAATGAACAACAAAACAATATTTTAACAAAAAATGGAATAAAAATAAGAGTTTAATTGGTATATACTGACAGTATAAAAGAGTTTTATGCAATCATCCAATCATATGCTTATATTTATAAGATTTTTAGTATAATAGATGGTTGACTCAAATACTTCTACTAATGTAATAGTATATATATATATATATATATATATATATATATATATATATATATATAGTATATATATAACTTCAATTGCTGGACCCTTTTGCCAAACAGCTTCTAGTCTGTTTGGTTCCAAGTTCTCTGATAGGCTAGAAATACAGGAGAAGGAGAATGACTTTATCTGATAAATGGTAGTGTTTGGTTTAACTTTTTCCAAAGCGCTTGGCGCTTAAGATATCTTTGAAGCTTACTTTTCATTCTGAAAAAGACCTTACGAAGGAATCTTCTATTACTTTCTCACATCAACAACCAAAAGTAACTTTATTTTATCCTATCCAAACAAAACTCATTCTTCTAAAAGGCCTTTTAACATATTTAAACCAAACAAAAATCATTCTTTTAAAAGTAATTCTTCTAAAAAGCCTTCTTTTACAAGACCTTCTTTCAAAAGATCTTCTCCCAAAAGTGAAACCAAACGGACCCTTCCTAGTTGATTTGTGTAGTAGCATCTCTCTAAATACATACTGCATTGATATTATTGGCATATCTCTATTTTGTTTAATATAAATTACCGTACCCATATCTTTTTTTAAAAAAAAAAATTACCGTATTTGTGGACTGTAAAATTCGATACTCATACTTAAGCAACATAGTTGTCGTTTGATTCTTTATGGTCCCTTGCTACCACACGGCTGTCAACTAAACGATAGTAATGATCTATGTCATTCAAATGAGACTGAGGTTCGTGCTGAATCGCTTGGTAATGTTTACCTCTTTGTTGCGGCCCTAGTTGTTCTTGTAGCAACTACAGCATCTTATGGCTTTGCAGCAAAGATATGGGAATTGTGAAGTTAAGAGTTTGTGCACAACTGATTCCATTTTATTGCGATTTTTTATTTTTGGGGCAGATGTCATATGTTAGCAGCCTAGTTTCTTGTAGAATATGTCTGTATGTCTAAGTAGAACAAGTCCATTTATTGGTTAAATGGTTTTTTGAAATCAAATGTAAAATGAACAAGGAAATTATACTTTCCTCTCCCATGCAATTGCAATATAAATTATTTTTTGTGGTAAGGGAGTTCCTTGAATCATCGATGGTAAAAAAGGATTCCTCATCATCTTCCTTTATTATGTTATAATACCTAAGGTTGCGTTACCTTGTGAATTAAGACGAAAATTTAAACAGATGCACGCATTAGAAGCCTATGGATCAGTGACTACGAATATATATTAACAACTTCAAGAGCGAGGAGAACATATTGGAGGCAAAGGCATCATCAATCATCACCCCACGAGTCAGACAGATGGATTAAAAAGTTCTTTAAAATGGATAAAATGATTATTTAAAATGAAAAACTAATCATTCCCTTCCTTTGGCCTCAAACTTTGTCTATCCAAACATATCCGTAACTTCCTTCTCATAACTTTATATAAGTAGGGATAAAAATGCCATCGATTAATCAGAAACTTATGAATTAACCTAGCTTATGTAAATAAATAATATAAAATATATTATATGTTTGTTATTATTAAAATAATGTTTAAGATATTTATTTAATTTAAAGAATTGAAAACTTAAATTTTTAAATTATTTAAAAACATAAATTCATTAACCTATTTAAAAATTCTAAATCTTAGTCTATATTTAGATCCATTGATAGGCATATAAAGTGAAATATACATTAAAACAAAAAGGCTAAATGAATGGTGAAGACTTAAAGAAATGTCACATATACTTAGCCTCATCTAAAAATGTCTCCACAATCAACTTGACATATAATTTACATAATTACTACTATGTTAGCAGTGAGGTTTATTCCAGCAACAAGCCTTCCAACATCAAAGTACAACAATATTTGAGTAAGAAACATACATTCAGTTGGTATCCTTGAGGCACTTTTACCATGGTATCTATATTGCTCCATTGCCTATCTCATATTTTGTGAGTAGTGAAGGATAACTTAGACCCTGTCCACGTGCCAGAACAAATCTAACACAACAATACAAGTACTCATTATTTATAGTGATACATTAGTTACGTTTCCCAGGAAATGATTTTTCACGGTACGGTTGGACCCTATTGATTTATCTAGTATGGTACGACAATGGATTCTACAAGCTCTTGAAGGGGAGCCAGCTCCTTCTTGTCAATCAACCCGAACTCCTGCAAAAATAAAATAAATAAAAATTTTTAAGAACTTAGTAATTAATAATAAACTCGACTATTTTGGAAACAATTTCTTGCACCAAATCAAGACAACAATTAGCTGATTAACTTTATTAATATTATCAAATCAAGATGGCTATCCCTGGTGAAAAAATAAACAAATAAATAATAATATATGTTCAAAGTTCACAGCACTATGTTCATATAAAAGCAAGCCAAAGAACTTATTTCAACATATAGGAGACTTACACAGGTAAAGAGTATAAAATGCTTGAAGCATGTGTTTAGGTGGGCCTCTTCCTTAAGGCTCACAATTTTCTGAAAGTGAGAATGGTATATGTGAGCATATACTCGGAACAATCGCTTGAATATTGTCTTCACGACATCCTTAAAGTTGGGAGGAAATGGTGCGCCTACATGAATTCATGGGTTACAGTACATGAAATGAAAATGAAGATGATGATGATGCCAGAATGTAAGAATCTTTCAGAAAGAAAATAAATATTTACCAAGCTTCTGAGGGAATATGGATTCATCATCAAGCTGTCCTTCAATCCAGTCCATTAGATATTCTACATATTTTGGAGCAGACACTTCGATAGGTTTCTTGATTTGGACACCATCTGCCCATCTATATTCATACCTGAAGTTTTCATGTAACAGGACAACATGAGAGCTACGAATATATATCAAAATTTAACTAATAACTTTAGAATGAATACCAGTTGCTAGAATTGTCATTGGCATTAATGGAATGATGTTGACAAGAAAAGTACACATAAATGCAATAATTTGATATGCTCCCAGGAAGATCAATTCTAAGTCCAAAACCCACAGTTAACTCATCTCTATGGCTGTATAAATTTGTATAGTTAAAAAATTATATTGCTCTCAAGGGAAGAGAGTTATGAGGACTAAAATTCTTGAACAAGGGAAGACAAATGTGCTCAATCAGCCTATTCAGCTACTATGAGGGGCCATGGAAGTACCAACAAGGGACATGGGATCATATGCTTCCAGCCCAGCTCCTAAAATATTGTGTTTATTTGGATTACTAATCATGTTTATTTCAATTTATTAAATATTGTGTAGATTCTTAAAATGCAGTTGGCATGAGTAAAGGCACATAATGAAAAGATATAATGGGAAACCTGGGAAGTAACTGACTATTCATTGCTTTTACAGATCCAGAAACTCAATTATCAGAAGCATATAGCAAGGAATGACAACCTCTATAGCAGCAAGAAATTGAAACTCAAATTCATTGGTTCTAATAAGCAGATGTTCAATTTAAGAACATGATCTAAGCTTATAACATAATCCACTATTTTAGACTTATTTTTACAATCATTTCATTGCCTGTTAAATCAACTAGCAGAAATACGATCTGCATGTCAAATGTCCTCCTCTTCTATAAAAGGGTAAAGAAGGACAGCAGTCAGTTAGCTATGACATACTTGGGACCAGCAGACATTGTCCGACAATTCTCAGGAGTGCAGAACTCTGTGAGGGTGCCATAAAGAAGATTCACCTGGTTGAAGAAATCAACAGCTGTAATGTGATCCAGGAAAAAGGTCAGATTACTGCATTTCAGAATAGTACAAACGGACAGTAAAGATAAATTAGGAAAATTGGAGAATGGAAAGCAAGAGGGAACTGCAAAAATAAATACACTGCTCTAAACAGTGCAACAGAGAGAGAATGATAGTTACTGTTGACAGCAAGCCACTCATTTAAATCCTCCCCAGGAGGTAGCTTTACTGCTTCCTTCAGATTTCCACTACCTAATGTAGCATCAATGTGTTGTCTAAGCTGTGCTCCCTGTGATACAAACAAAAAGAATAATTAACAGCAGAATTCTGTTCAACTGCCAATACAGCAGTGTGAAACATGGAAAACCCAGTTGACAACCCAGGTACAGTTTCCCCACATTTATCACAAGAAATCTCTAAAGGGTTCAAATGAAATTATAGAAATTATTATATCAACTAACGATCATAAACTGTAATTTTACAATTTCAAAATCAGAGCAGCCGGTGCAAATTTACATAGAGAAGATTACATACATAAATTATACTATGTAATCTGCATTGACAATGTAGCATCTTTTGGGTCATGTATGAATCAATTTTACTCCTAATTATATTCTTTTTTCACTTTTGTATGGTCAAGAAAAGTATGCTCTGAAGACCTATGAAACATGCTTTCCATCACAGAGTCTTTACTTCTAGTTTCTAAATAGTTTTCAAGGAAAAAGATGACACTTTATTGCTTAGAGATTTAAAAAAGAAAAAAAGGATTTTTTCCTTTTCAATAGGTTTGCCTTCTGGATAGTCATATTTAAGGAAAAGTGTTACACCATCAGAACAAATTCATTGAATTTCTCCTCCCCACTCCCCTTATCCCTAATCCCTAATAATGAATAAATTGCTTATGTCAAAGCCCTGTATAGCTATATGTTAAATGCAGATATGAAAAGATCATAATACCCAATAACAATTTCAAAAAACAAATTCTGTTAAATTAAATATTTAATAAAATTCCCTGAAATATATGCTTCAACATAAGCGACCAACCTTACTTCCAGAAGGTGCACTTTTTTTGGGGCGGAATGTTCTCTGGTTTCTGTTGCAGAATAATTGGTTAGGTAGAAGATATGAATGAAGGATGGAAGAGAATAAACCTAAACTGCATTACTAGAAATATTCATCAATATCTTTTGCATTTGTGATACACATATAAGTATAATACAACAAGAGTGTATTTCTTTTGAATCCAGATTACCTCATGTTTGTAACTATCAGTATCATGTATTTACAAAGAAATCTAATAAATCTGAATATCCTAATTATGAAAATATTTGCTTCAATTAGTGACCCAAATTATCAGCAAAGATAAATTGGGAAACAAAAAATGTAGGTCACATAAATGGTGATCCTAACACATCAATGAGAATTTAAATTAAATTGTTGGCTGAGTATGATAAAGTATGATTTACTTGGCCACAAGCCCAAGAATATGCCAATAAAACTTTCTTCTTTCTTCTTTGATAATTAAAAAGAAAAAAAAGAATTTATTGCAAGAGGAGATGCTGATGATAATGTAGGACAAAAAGGTTTCCTAAGAGAACCTAGAAAACAAGAAAAGGAAGCCACAATAAAACTATAAAAGATATATACAATACCTCAAAAAGCTTTACAATGCATCTGCATGTCTATCAGAGAAATCCACCAAAGAATCCATGAGTTATAACCCAAAAGGAAACCATAAAGACAACCTTTTGCTAATAAAAGCTCTATAATACAGAATGCTATATCTACAAACTTTAGCATAGGCTCTAATTAGATGCCCCAAACCCTAACAAACACTACAAACTTTGAAAAAAAAAAAAACTATTGATTCACTCCAAAACTTGAATAAGTAGAAAGAAAGTTCTCAAATTATCCATGCAAATCCAAAATTAATATAACGGAAAAACATAGCAATGGAAAACTTATTTTAGTGGATATTCAACTCACTACTTACCAGTGCAATCAGTTTTAATTTAATATATTTGTAGGAACAATAAGACAAGACAGTATGCGTTACACCATTAGGAGTTTAGAAAACCGTCAATGAATCACTGGTGGCCATTACCAGTTACCACCCCAAGTCCGATTCCTTTTACACTTGGCCATTTCTTCGTTAAATCCAATCTTAATTCAGATCACAAACAAAGAGCACAACTCAGCATAAACTATCCGATAAACACAATAATTTTTTGATAGAACAACAAACAAAATAATTAGTCAATCAGCATCATATAAAAGGGGACAATTGAATCCTTTATTTGAGTTCAAGCCTCAGCTAACTGTATCATAAGTAATGGTTACAAATTCTCTATCAGACAGATCCAAGGCTTTCACAATGCACTAACAAAGCCACCATTCCGTTAGACAGGCTCACGGAACAGTCATGTTCAGAAAGCTATCAACAAAATTTCTAATTATCAACACTCGTGTGCACTCTTTCTTATCCTGTAAACAAAGAAAAGACCCGGATGCAACTTACAAATTCACAAAGAGAGTGAGGGGAGGGATCACTTACAATAACTGATTTATGCTTACTACTTAACAATTCCCACTTCAACCCAAAATTATATACAATACATGCTCAACTGTTTGCGTTAGAAATTACTGTTATTTAAATAAAGCAATAGAATTTACAACTAGATTTTTCTTACAAAGTTGCAATTCATTCACATTTCCAAGAGGTAAAGAATTGGCAACACATGGCGATCCCACACAAGATCAATGATTAACGTTTAAACATCGATGAAAAGAAAAAAGAGCTGATAATTTAGAACAGATCAGATCACAGAAAATAGAAAAACAAAACAGTTAGAATAATAATAATAATAATAATAATAATAATAATCCATTTAAACACAAAAATCAGAAGGGTCAAATCAAATGACAAAAATCACAACGGGAAGGAAAACTCAGAAATTTCTAGGGGAAAAAGAAAAAAATGAAAGCATGAATGATTAGAATGAAAATCAGAACTTTGTGTCTCGCTCACCTGCCTAGACCGAAGAGGCTCATGGCTCAGCTGAGAGAGAGAGAGAGAGAGAAGGAAGTTAGCTGTAGAGAGAGTAGAGTTCTTCTTCTCTTGGGTTGGTCTTCTCCTTCTTCAGCTCTCTCTGTGATCTTGGACTACGCTTCCGAATAAAATATTTGTAGCTTTACGACTTAGAATATTAATATTATTATATTTTTTTATGCCCGATTACTTTCGGTCAAGAATATCGAAACGGACTCGGTTAAGGTGGGGGTTCGAGTTCAAAGATTAAAAGGTTCAATCGATTCAATTAAATGCTGGATCATAATATAATAAAATATATATACTTAATTATTTATATATATAATTAGAATTTAATATTTTAATTATTTATATATATAATTAGTATAATATATATATATATATATATATATATATATATATAAATAATTAATTAATTAAAAAAAAAAGAAAATTAACATTTTTTATTAAAAAAATGATGAACTACTTAAATCGGTCTAATTCACATCAATTTTAGTGGTTCAATCTTATTTATTGCCGATTTTTAAAGTCATAACTTTAAGGATAATGATTTGACTGACTTAATTATCAGTTTCTGATCTAACTGGTCTGATCAGTCGGTTTAATCCGATTTTATGTTCTATGTTTTTTGTTTGTGGCATGGTGGATGGATACTGCAAACGAATTTTTATTTTTTTTAATATTTGTTAATTTTAAAACTCACATTTGATATAATCGAGTGATTATGTATTATCTGTATACAATTTTTAAAATAATTATTATACGTATAAAATAATTTTAACAATTGGAATAATAAATAATTAAATAATAATATAAAAAATTACACTCTCAAAATTAAATTCTTTTAATAACATCTTATTGTATAGTCAAGTATTTATGCAATTCTGTTTTTATTATTAGATTTTTTTAACGGGATTTTTATTATTGGAGTTTTAATTCTTTATTTTTTACAAACTTATATATAATACTTTGTTTATTGTTTTTATATACTCTTCTTTTATCGAAAATTTATTGGCATATAATTTCTTGATTATTATTTGAGTAAATTATTAGTTTTATTTGAAAAAAAAATGATTAACAATGTATTCTATGACAAAAGTTAGACGCCGAATTCACCTGTAAAAATTGAGTTTTTTATTTTCAAAAAATAAATGTGCTTGTTAATTACTTTGTTATGGACAACTCCTCAGCTTCTTATTCATTGTTTCACCTCAATGACAATTTGACAAAGCTTCATGTCGTTGTTAATGGGTTGTCTCCTTCTACCCGCATAGCCCCTTGGCCACTTTCTACTTGATAGTTTATACAAGGCTTTTCCACCTTTGTTTTCCACCGTAAGAGCCCCGGATTTGCACCATCCCATGAACTTTTGCAACTTAATTTCATGAACATCTCAAACTAATTATGTTGCTACAAGAAGATATCAAATGTTCATTAAGCTCAGAGGCGGATCTTCTTTAAGACAATAGGGGCATGGCCCCCCAATTTTTTTTTTAAAATTATATATATATATATGATAAATAATTTTAAATTTTATCATACTATTTCACATAAATAAACTTCTTTAACTAAAAAGTCTATTAGTTTATTTTTTAAATTAAAAATAACTAAACTAAAAAGATCATATCATAATTAGTATCATTTTATAAGAGTTAAGTAATCGGTTCAACAATCGAGTAATAAATTTATTAACTCCAAACTCTGCTTTGATTTTTAAGGATCCTTACAAAAGATTGATGTTGTTAAATATACGATTGAAAATGCAAGAAAATTCCATTTTTTAATAAAAATTATTTTGAAATAATTTTACATGTTTAGATAAAAGTATGAGTGGATTATAAGCAAAAATATTCTAATTTTAAATATAAAATCTACTCATAAGTAAAAGTAAATTTTTGAAGTTTTTGGTTATAAGTAAAAATTAATTATTTTTAAATATAATATTTTTACCAAAATAATCCTAAGTATAAAATATAAATAAATTATTTCATATTTTTTTAATAATTTATCATACAAAAATAATTATTTTTATAAGCTGAACAAAATATATTTTAAAATTACTTTTAAGTTAATAATACATCAAACATTATAAGATATTAATTTTTTAATCCTTCCCCATAAAATTATTTTGCCATGTTAGTTAATTACTTTAAAATTTATATATGTAATTTACTATTAATTTTGATTTGATTATCATAATTAAATTTACATATCAGATTTTGGCCCTCCTAAAAATTTTTTTAAAGCTTCGCCACTAATTAAACTATTGATTCTTTGTTTATTTTTTTTCTTATACTACTTGACATTGTTTTTAGTTATGTTTAGAATTTAATTTGAATACATTTACAGTGTAAAATAATTTTATATTATCAACTAATAGAAATAATAGAAAATACTAACTCATACAAATAATCACCCATAATAATGAAGAACCCACCATGATTTCTTACTTTTCTAAAATTTCTATTAGTTGATAATATAAAATTATTTTATACTATCAGTACATACTAATTAAACTCTTACAAATTTTTAATAACTGCAAGCAAAAGTTTTACTAACTACCCCATACATTACGCCAGCATGGAAATTCTAGATACTTGATCAAAATCGCTTTTCCTCTTTTTTTTTTTCCAAGCGACTCCCTCCCCCCCCCCCCCCCTCTCTCCTTCTCTCTCTCTCTATCTCTCTCTTCTTTTTCTTTATCCCTTCAGTCACCTCTTTTTTTTTTTGGGATTTCTTTTTGGTTTACCTCTTTTCAGCTTATTTCCCCCTTGAGTGAAGAAGGAAGAAGAAAGGGAGGATGTCTGGAACTTGTGGATTTGGAAACAAAACCATCCTTAGCAAATTTTGATATTAGTCTTTTTGGTATCCATGTCTTATAGTCAAACTGTAAACTTAAAATCTGAGTCAACATCTAACTTGATAATTTCCCCTACATTTGCCTACCATCATTTAACCTTGCTTGAAAATAAGGTTAGTCTCTATACAAAACAAATTTCCGGAAATGTTGGTTACAAAATTTGGATGGAAGCTTTATAGAAGATATACATTTAACGAGAATATACAATCTTGACTTTGCCTATAAAGTGAGTGGGTAGAACAATAAGATATAACCACCAAGCTGAGAGTTGTGGAGCCAATCAATCTTTGCCTGAAAACAAGAGATGCAAAAGATTCAAGTTAACTTCCTTCAGTAACAAGCAACTAGCGAAATTACATATTGAAGGAGCAAAGAAATGCAAGGATCGTCCGCAGACCCCCTCCTCAAATGCTCAGAATATACAACTGTCTCTCATACTAGATGCTTTAAGACGACATCATATGTTACATGCTTATCTGACAGAAGGTTCTCCAATTTGTACTATGTCAGCAGGAATATGTGTTATGCCTAAACTACATATTGCTGCAAAATTCCAGCAGAATCTTCTTCATAAGTCAAAGTGTCAAACCATGAATTTTGATACATAAAACTGAAACTTGCAATTCCAAGTTACTCAAGCTAGCAAACAGGTGGAGAAATGTGCTAAAGTCTATGAAAATGAGGGGAGGAAAAAGAAGCAATGAAAGAAAGATACGGCATAACTAACATCGATGCTACAAACCAAACAAGACCAAAGTTCCAAAAGGATAACAAACAATTCAGACAAGATATAAACAATTTAATAAAGAAGAGATGACGACTTTTTGAAAGCAAAGTGATACCTCCACTAGAGGAGAACAACTGGCTATGGACTGCACGTATACTGTTACAGACAGATGTAGCAAGCAAAGGTAAGTTGTTCTTCATGTCAAAGAAATCAATTCCCTTGATTGACAAATGCTTTTCCCTAAAGCAAAACAATTTTTCACTGGCTTCTCTTTGCAAGTCAGAGACAAAAGGTAAATTTATAATCCAGCTATCCCCTGACATGTGTTTTCCAGAAAGAAGACCATTCGATCGTGCTGACTCCAATGCAGAGCTTCTTGTTGCCATAATAGCTGGATTCAAAAGAAGTCAGGTGTCATGTCCATGACCATGAGTTTAACACTAGAAATCTTAGATTCTAAACCACATTGTATTTGTATCAACTATTTGAGAAATTTTGATCCCTAAGTGCATACCAGAACCCAAAAAGAAAAAAAGAAAAAACGTATTTTGTTTGTTTTTTTTTTTGGGGGGGGGAGGGGGGAAGTTTTGATTAATGAGAGAAGTTTACCATTATAAGGAGCTTTAAAGATAATGTTTGCTGGAAGGCCAATACCAAGGCCAGCCACAGTGAAGCCTACATTGAATCCAATGCCACAACCAGCTCCAACATAGCCTATCACTTCAGGGCCAAATCCAGGACCCCATCCAATGCCACAACCAATGCCCACACCCATTCCCCAAAAGGCTCCATAAGTTGGATGAACCGGGTTCCATCTTTCATACCTTCTAAACAATCCTTTTATAATCATTTGGACCTGAGAACAGAGGTAAGTATGAAATTACTTCACAACATTATTGTTGATGTTGAAATGGTAAACCTTATCCACAGTTAGCTGGTGTACAATAGTCACACATAGAGATAAAGATAGTTAGCCAACATCTAACTCTTAAATCATAAGTCAAAAATCTATCACAACACCATGAGTTCATGACATTAGTTCATTTAGTTGTAAAGCGGTGAGGATAAATGGTATGGGAAAAAAGAGTCACTGAATCAAGATAGTACAAAAACTGAGTTGTAATGAAGGAATGAATCCTTAGATGTGTAATGCCATCACAAGCCAGTGACCTACCAAAAAGTGAACCAATAAGAGGGGAGTCCAGAACTCAAGACACTATTATAATCTTCAGCATTGTGTTTTTGAACTGTCCAAAAAACCAAGACTTGCCTGTTAGGCTTAAGAGCTGAAGCATTTATTTGCGTACCAACAACGGCCACTTAAAACTAACTTGTGCCATTGATCAACAGCATAACGACATAACTGAATAGCTTAGGAAATTGGGAAAGATTGCCGGTAATTATCAGGAAACATATTAGAACACTAAAGGCCGATGCCTTGACGTGGCAGCTTTTATGAGGCCACCTATCGATCTGCACAGGATGATAGCATCATGAATCCTTCCAGACACTCATAGAAGGGTCACAACTCATACATAATTAGTTCTTTTATGCCAATCCAGAAAGGTTTCCCATCCCATCGCCATGTCAAAGATAAGCACTCTCATATATGCTCAATTAGTCAAACTTTATCTTTCTATGGTATACCTAACATACCAGACACTGACAGACAGCATTCTGCAGGAACTTGCATTTTAGGAATCCACAACTCCCAGTTTACCAGAAATATAAAAGAAACTCCCAAATTTTATCCAAAATGAGTGTTTTTTCAATCTCGATTGAGGATTGACAAAGTTTCCCAACATCCTTCATTCTTTCACTTTCAGCCACTTTCCAACTATCTCAACTAGCTACAACATCAACAGCAATCAATCAAATATAAAACCACAACAGATTTCTCAACATTTATGTGTGCTAACAAGTAACAACACTACCATTAACAACCAAATAAACAGCAGCGCACCTCGAACCATAACTGACGAAACCAAAATGGGTTTGCTTCTGTTTCTTATTATAGACACAGAATCCAATGTTTTCAGCATCAACAAACTTGACAAGTAGCACCATGGCAAAAGAAGAGAAAAACCCAGAAACCATAAAAGACAAGGAAGCAGTATAAGCACGTAACCATTACCATAAAATTGTGGTTTCAATGCAGCCAAGTGGCGTAGTCGCTTTTTTTTTTTTTTTTTTTTTTTTTTTTTTTTTTTTTATCTTCTCTGTTTTCTGGTCCCTTCTCAGTACCTCCTGTCGCAGAGCCCACAGCACAGCAGAGAGTGGCTTTTGTGTTTTGGCTATGCTATTGGATATGCGACTGTATTTATAATTACCGTAAAAATAGTGTGTAATTTTGTGCACGTTTTGTTAAAAATATACTAGTAGAAAACGTATAAAGAAGGAAATTATGAAAATGGAAACCTTTTAGTGCTGAAACGGAGTCCTTGAAAAGAGGAAAAGAAATTATGGAATAATAATAGAGACGATTGAATTGTAGATTTTTTTTACCACAATTAAACTTTTCATTAATGGAGGAGCGTCCAATAGATTATTTATAAGAAATTTTATTATGGCATGCTCATAAACAATTTAAAATTTTCTGATAAATAATTTTGTTATTATGGATAAAAAAATAAATGTGTGTTTGGATTAGTTATAAAAAAGTTTATTTAATAATTAATTTTTTTATTTTTCTGAAATTCATATGATGAAATTACTTTTTTTACATGCTAATTGAAAAATCTTTTTTTAAAACAACAACTTCTGCTTACATTATATAGAAACGTTGTTTTCCTGCATTAATGTTCCAAATTAAGTATGAAATAATTTGAAAAATTATTCCTTTCAAATATTATTTGTTTGAGTGTAATGGTATTTTTATGTCGAAGCTGTCAAATAATATAAAATTAAAAAACCTTGGAATTACAACCTTTTGTTCATTAAAAAATTAATTTTAGTGTAAAATTTAAAATTAATTAACATTTTTAACGCCAACAAGTCCAGCGTAATGTCAAAAGTCAAATTAACTTCTATGATGGGAAAAGTTATTTTTCAAGTAATTAATTAAAACCAAACACCAACCACCCCCCCCAAAAAAAAAAAAGAAAAAATTAAAACCAAACATGCACTAAATTAGCCAAAAATGATACAATCACTAGATATATAGTAGTTTTTGGTCTTGGCAAATTTTCTTATATTCTTGGAGCATCAATGCTTCAAGTTTCAATTGGACCATTGAAGACGTTCAGCAAACCATGTCTACTAGTCTCTTTGCAGTTTGGGGGTGATTTCTCTCCTTCAGTACAATGGAGGTGCTAACATGTTTGGTTGGCAGTAAAGGAAGATTTGAAAGATCAGACATGCAGACCCTTGTTTGCTTTTGGTCGTGGAAGATCATGTCCCTTTTTTGTTTTTGGTCTTAGTGGAAGATCATGTCCTTGACCCACGAAACCTGAGCCTTGAAAACTTGGGGATGGACCGAATGCTTCAAGATTAGGAGTCCAAGTTCCCTAATGACCCAAAGAAAATGACAGTAGGCTTTTTATTCACGACCAAAAAACAGTTGTCACTGCCCAAAAAATGTTGATTACAAGTTGGGTTTTCTTTATCAATGTGCATCCGTAGGTTTCCACCCAACTCAAGTCATAAGGATAAAAAAATATTTGACCGAAGAAAAAATGAAATTTTTGTACCCCAAATCCATTGGCGTGTTCATGGACAGCCTATTGGATATGTGAAACGATGAAACAAAAATTGTAAAATAAAAAATTATGTGTTTTTTTCCAAGTAATGTTATTTGGCCCACTTCCTTCTTTGACATAGATCGACATCTAGATAGAGGAGAAGGGAAAAAAAATAGAAAAGAAAAAAAATATGTGACAAGATAGATAGAAAAGAAAAATAAAAAAAAATATTTAAGGCGTCTAGGAATTTGTATATACAATTTTCTTTTCTCTTTTTTTACCATTAATTTGACATGATGTCGATGAAATATCCTTTTTCTTTAGTGTTCAAATAACATTCCTCAATCATAAAATATAAGTTAGGTTAGGTTAATTAAAATTCTTTAACCATGACAAAAAAATAAATTCTCAAAACTAAAAGACATGACATGAGACGATCATAGAAATTTAAAAAATCCAATATTTCATTGGCCCGAATGGTTGGCAAAGAGTCCATGGCCATGAAGTTGTTTGATTTTTCAACTTGGCATCACCCTAATAAATAAATATAAATAAATAAATAAAGTTTGACCAAAATAAATAAATAAATAAATAAGGTTTGAACTTAAAAATTGAAAAAAATAATGCAAAAATTTGATAGTAAAAAATAGAGATTTATGAGAGTGGACCGTGGAAATAAATGGGCCAATGGCGAGCCAATAATATTAATTATTATTATACTAATAAAAACAACAATTTGCCAAGAAAGAAAAACAATTTTGAAATTAAGTAATTAAAAAAATGTTTTATGCTTTTTGACAAGTGTTTTGATATGCCAGATTCGGAAGCTTCCACTTTTTCTTTCTAGTAGTTGTCATCCATTTCTCATGTGAAAAAAAAAATTTCATGGTCATTAGCTAGAAAATTAATGACTTAGAAAGAAGAAGTGAAGGTTTTTTTTTCCCTAACCCTAACCATTATATACGAACCTATTCGTATGTTTTTCCACCACCTTACAAAAAGAGAGTTGCTCATTGCAATAATTTCCAACATGGCCACAACACCCATTTTTAGGATAGAGCATATGGAGACTAAAAACCTCAATCATAAGGCAAGAATATCTAGTAAACATCTTTCCTATAATATAGTCCTCCAATGCATATCATTGTAAACTTACCACAAACTACCTGAAAAGTGTTGCACTCAACATGTGCAAGTTCTTCTAATATAGCATACACACATCCTCGACTCACCAACTTGGCCCCATTATTGTTAGAGGTGTTCTTTTGTCATGACCCAACCCGGTTGTGATCGGCACATAGGAAGCCTTGGTTTCCTAGTAAGTCTTAATTGAAATTTTATTAAAAAAAATGACTTTTTTCATAAATAACCCCTAGATGTAGTTTTCTCGTAGATATTCAAAATACTTAATCAGGTATACCTATATGCAAATATTTACGCTTATAAGTGTTCAACACAAATAAGCCTTAATTATCACAGTTTTGGACATTGTCTATAGTTTAATGGAGCACTAGACCAAGTTCTAAAATCTCGATAACGATAAGGGAAGACCCAATCAAGTGTTGAGCTTATTGAAGAGTTACAGGCAGCTAAATACTAGCACCTGAAACATGCGGAGGCAACTAAGTGAGTTAAATAACTTAGTGAGAGATAATTTATCTATAGCTAGCATGAGACAACGCCAAAATATATTTATTCAACTTAGTAAATACAAGAAAAATATTCCCATATCAAAAGAGCCATTGAAATTATGTTTTACATATAAAATATCTGGGGAAAATAATTCCTTCTTTAATCCTGAAAACCACTAGAAAAAATAATTCTTATAATCTTTTTTTAAATAACTGAAAATATGTTTGCCGTATAAGGCATCTTGTAACAATTTTTTCCTGGAACATATTTAAGGTAACTTCGTTTTACAATCTGCAAAATCACTGGAGGTATAGCCCTCTTATATATATGTGAAAATCATTTGAGTCAACTAGGAAGAGTCAAAATTGTATTTTCTTTTGGAAAGCTCATTGAAACACATTTTCATAAAAATTAGGAATCTAAAATTTGTACTTATAGCTGATGGAAAGTTGCAATTATAAAATTACTACTATAATATCCTAAGCGGCAACATCAACACAGCCCTCATGATCTATAATCCAGTCATGTCGGCCTAACACACCGGGCTAGCAACTCTCCTGTTAGCTAGAGCTCATACTAGGTGCACAAAGTCTAATGTAACTACCATTAGTTACGGGTCTATAATGTGCTCATCCTACAAAACTCATTTCCTTTCATTAGAACATATCAAATTTCAAAGTTAGTTTAAAGCATCATATAAATAAACTCTTTTTCTTAATGAACATAAACTTTTCTAACATGGTATAGCTGAATTAATTATCCCCTTTCCTTATAGAAATAGTTAGTAACTTTGAAAATTATAACCATTTCAAATCCAATTAAAAACTATACATAGATTAGTCAGTTCCAGGCTCTTATAAAAAAAAAAAAAAACTATAGCATACATTTATTTCTTCATTAGCTTTTTAGTTATAGGAAACTAATTTCTTAAACCTTTGTTGTACCGTCTACTTCCGTGGTAAATTCGTATAATCTAAAAAATATATATACATAACATACATAAATTTTATATCTATATCTATGTCAAAATCTACTATTGATAAACTATCTACTGCTAGTACGCCAGCCAGAAAGGTGGAAACTCCTTGGTGAAACCATCGAGCCAACCAGATGTTTCAGGAACAGATCTGACATCATAATAGGACAATATAACTAAATATCACCCCTAGAGGTAAGAGATTAATTTAAACTACTCTTAAACATAAAAGACCTTGGGATTTAGGAAGAGATTAATTTCAAGTACTCTTAAACATAAAAGACCTTGGGATTTAGGACTTTAGGACTCCAAATCTTAGCTCAAGAGCAAATCCTTTGGGAAAAGCTTCTAAAATCTTGACATAGAAGGGGTTTTAAGCTTAGGAATTTCCTTTGAATACCAAAGAATAGAAAGGAAGATGGTGGAGAGCTTGGGTCTCCTCCTAGGACTTCTTATAGCTTTCCTTATTTGTCCCAAATAGGAAAATCAATCGGTAGATAAGCTAAGAACATAACTGATAAAGAGTAGTTAGGGACAAACGGTGGTATAAGATAGTAAAAATACTATATATGAGAATTTTTTGGGGAAACAAGAGAGAAAGATTGAGGGAGAAGAGAGAGGAATGAGAGAAAGGAGAGAGAGAGAGAGAGTGTGTGAGAGATTGGGGATGGAAGCCCTGTTTTTATTTTTCTCGTTGAGCTGGACACGTTGGAGCACAGGGGATTGCGCTTGAGTGTGGCTAGGTTTTAGATCCTTCCTTTCATTGTTTTGGGAGCATACTGAAGCATAGGGGGCTATGCTCGAGCGTGCCTCCCTGCTGAAACGTAAGAAGCTGCGCTCAAGCTTAGTTCTCAAATTGTAGAATTTGGTTTGTTTCTTCCTCTTCTCATCTCTAATGCCCCTCAGAGCAAGTTAATGTCCCTTTTAACTTTACTCTCCATTAACTTTAAAGTATAAATATAAATAAGGGAATACTCCTCATTTGAATCTAATAAAAATTTCAATAAAGCAAAATCTTTAAGAATAAAAATCCAACTTTTGGATTTTAGTACAAATTCCCAAAATTCGCATTTTCTTAAACTTTTAGGCTAAAAATGAAAGAGTTAATAACTTCTTAAAATTTATTAAAAATCACTCTTTAATTATCGGATATCTAAGGAATAATTACTAAGACTTTTGATTTCATAAAAATATCCCAATCATATAGCCTTCCAAGGAGGCATAGGTATCAGACTTAGAACTTCCATGGAGTCCGATAGGACAAAATATCACAATTCATATAATTTTTGACTCCGGTATTACATCTTTGCTGTGCTACTTATGGTTATTTGAGTTTCACGAATATCCCAACACCATTTTCATTTCAAAATAAACCTTGATGCACTATATTTGAGCCTTTTTTAATCTAAATTTCCCATCACTACCTTTCCTTTATTTTTAAATCATAGTTTTGTTTCCAACTATAGTATCTTTTCCATGCAAGTTACTTTGGCACAAAGAAATCTAAAGTGATCCAAATATCTTTTCCCTTCCATTATTGTTGATTGTGGGTTATAAAAAGCTTTAGTTCATATTTTCTTTTAGTAATCATTCATTCTTTACATGAAAAAATTTCTTCCTTGTTGTTAGGTTGCAAATTAATTAATTATGGATATAAAGTAAAGGATAGAATTTTTTTCTTGAAAAACCCTAACTACCATAGACCCATTAGTGTGTTTTTCTGCCATCTTACTAAAAGAGGATCGCTCATTGCAATTATTCTGGAAATGATCATAACACTTAGACCTGAGATGGCATGGTTATCTTATACATAGGTAACTATAGTTTGCTACTGCATATATACTCATGTTATGCATTAGTATTAGCCAGTTTGTGGCTATAGTTAGTTACGTATGGAAATAGGTGAACGGTCAAGAAGGAATTCATGATCATGAAATCCTTAGCCAAGGTACTTAGACTTAAATGGAAAAAAGTTTCTATTTCATGTCTCATTGATCGAAGTATAGAAACCCAGAGATTCCATATGGTCTAAGCTATAGGGTTTAACATTATCCATGACCTTAGCTGGATTGAGATGCTGTAATGAAAAGATTCAAATGCATGGTAAATATAATCATTGGTTCATCAGAATATTCTAATTGATGTATTCGTCGTTACTTGGGTGGTCATGGTATGTTGTGCCAGGTGTTACAATAACTTATGAGAGTTGAGGGTATTTTGAAAATTTTACTTTAGGTACGGAAATGAGTTTCCGATAATATCAAAAGATTGATTTTATAATCTCATTGCCAATTAGAGATGAACCTAGTTAGTCATACACAATTGGGCATATACCCTCCAAGAATGAATTAATTCTAATTAAGATAGTTAATTAGAATTCAATTATCAGATTAGGCTTGCAATTTGATTGTAGGGTTGCTAGCACATCCCAAAGTCAAGTCTAGGGTGAAGGTGGATCCTCATAAGGAGAGTTTCTATATATGGGAAGTCCACATTTTAGAAACTTGTGTCGAGGGCATTTTGGTGTTTTCCAATTTTGGATTAATGTTAGTCATGAGATGACTTATATATTAATATATGTTAATTTTTGGTAATTATCAAAAATTACATTAGCCTATTTAAAATAAGAATTATTTGAGAAATTAATCATATTTTAAAGAAGGTTTTGTTTATTATGGGAATCAATTAGGAATTGATTATGACATAAATGTCAACCTATATTTGCACTTTTTCAAAAGTGTGAAAAGAAAAGGAAAGGCCACAATTAATTAAAATAAATAGAGAGAGAAGGCTGAGGGCTATATACAAGATAGAAACCTTTGAGCGTAGTACACCTCTCTCTATTTAGTTGAAAAGTCTTTGATACCACCACCCACTCAAAAGTCATATGAGGTTCTTGTTTATTGAAGGGCAACAAAGATCGGATCTTGGATTGAGAAGAGGAGTTCTTTGGTGAATCATGTTCGTGTGGATGAGCTAGAGGTCATGCAGCTATGCAACTGCGTGTTCGTGAAACGAACATTAAATTTCTATGAAACATCGCTTCAAGAGATAAATGTCTTGTATAATATTTTATAATTTTAGGTGTTTACATTATCTAAATAACACAAGGTAATACCAAATTTATAAAATATAATTTCATAGGTGTTATTTGATACTATATGAATTTGTTCATGTGATTAAAGAATTTTATTTATTCATTCCACCGTATTTATCTATAATATTCTAACAATATAACCATAACACCTGTATTTTAGACAAAGCATATAAAGACCTTCAAATATTTTGGTACATCAATGATATTGAATTTGAACTTACGACCTTATATAAATTATAGTTGCATGTTATGTAATATAATTGGAATACTAATAAATAATTGTGTGTGGAACAAGTTGTTTCAATAATCTTTTTATATCATTATATTTTATTTTATTTTTTATTCGGACCATAAAACTTGTATGTTTGAAATTTTTATCAATTAATTAATTATTTATATCATTTTATTATATTTTTATCCTTTATGAATATATTATTAGTATAGAAAGAAAATCATACTATATTCATTACAGTTGTCAAAAATCTCAATTTTTTTGAACTGAGAAAATATCTCAATTATTGTTTGGAGTATTTCAGTTTTATCGTATCACTAGTTATTTATCACGTGCATTGCACAAAGTATATAAATTAAATATTTATGTTTACAATTTTAATTTATTGAATGAACATTTAATATTATATATATATATATATAATTTTATTTTTTAAAGAAACTATGATTATGATATTTAAATAAAAATATTTAGTTAAAAGTTTTGTTTAAAACAAAATAATTAAAATGAATATATGTATAACATTTTGAAGTATAATAAAAAAACTTATAGCTAAAAATTTTCAGTTAGCTGATTGATTTTTTTTTTAATATTTAAATGAATTTTATTCTACATATTAAGTGAATTTTTATTTTAAGATATGAAAAACTTTCTGTTATCCATAACTACAAATTACACACACGCACACACACACACACGCACATACATATAAACTTATTTACTTTATTTCAAAAGAGCTTATAATTAAAATATTTTAATAAAATATTTGCCTAAATTTTAATTTAGGATAAAAATATATAATTTAATCCAAACATATTTATAATCTTGAAAAGTATAAAAGTAACAAAAAAATTATATTTAAATTTCGTAATCATTTGAATTGATTTTTATTTGGGATAATATTTAAATGTTCTTTTAATTCTATATGCCTAACTTTAAACAAAAATTTATTATATTTTTTGACATAATAAGTGAGTAAAAAAGAATATATTAAGAAAGAAATAAATGAGAGAAATGAAAAGTCAAAAAGGCTTATCTCTAAAAGTTAATTATTATTTGACTGATTTTTTTTAGAATAATATTTATTTGTATTTTTCAACTTTATATGCATAAATTAATTTAAAAAAATTATTATATTTATTTTAACATTTTAAGTGAGTTATTTAGGATGGAAAAAACGTTTACAATTATTTATTGAATTTAATTTAAATGCACTGATAATGTAAAATAGTTTTATACTATTAGTCAATAGAAATAGTAGAAAGTACCAATTCATACAAATAACTACCTATTATAATGAGGGATCCACCATAATTTCTCATTTTTCCCTATTTCTATTGGTTGACAGTGTAAAATTATTTTATACTGTCAATGCATATCAATTAAACTCTTATTTATAAAAGATAATAAGTCAAGAAAGATATATATGAAAGCAATGAAAAATTTAAAAATATATATTTATGATTTAAAAGAATTAAAAATTTAAAATTCAAGAAAAATGCTACATAATAATTGTAGTGGAATAACTTTTACAGTATAAGCAGATTAAGACTTAACAGTGGAACATACATGAAAGCCTCGAGGGTCACAGCCATGTCCAATACACAATTTAGCAAGAGCAAGTTCTTCCCACTTCAATTCCTTAAGCTATCTCAACCAATCAAATCACTCCACATAGCCCAACTTTGCAACTACTTTAGAGATCCTCCACTCCCGCTTTTCTTCAGCATATTCATGTGGACTGGTGGACCCTGATCATGTCCTCCTCCTCTATGCACTCACCCTGTTTTCATTGTAAAAGGTATCAAAAAATGACAAAAACATCCTTCTTCTCCTTCTTCTCACTCAAATTAAACGAAGCATCTTTTTGTGTCAAACTCAACGCTACCCCCCACGCCATCAACCCCACCCTCTTCCACATAAATACAACAACTAATAACCTCAGCGCTTCTCTTTCCCTCTCCTTTTCCCTCAAATTTTCCGAGTTTTCAGACATGCAACTGTTACACACCGCCCCCGATTTTTCTCTTCCAATGTTGGTTTTAATTTCTCACATATCAAAATATCGAACTCACCCCGATATATCGCCAGCACTACTCCAAGTGAAGTGCAGGAATCATGATTATGAAGTGAAGTGTGTGATTTTCCATGTGAATGATGAAACGTTAGTTTGTGCTCCCCCGCTGGTTGGAAACAGAACATCAATAAAAAGCTTAAGCATGATGAAAACAAGGAAAAGTTAGAGAGAGTGGGAAATTCACCACTATTAATTTGGGTGGTATCCTTAAGGTGGTATTCATGTAATTAAGGTAACTCTTCGAATCTTGGTTTTTGTTTTCTTATTTAGCTCCATGTCAAGACAAAGTGAGTGTCTTAGCTGTAATTTTTTGCAGGATATTATTCAAAGAAAATAAATATCAAATTACTTAAACTAATCAAAAATATGTTTGTGATAATATCGTGTTGCATTAATGCATTGAGATTGAGCACGCATAAGAAAAGGGTGGCATGCGAGAGATACGTGATGCGATGTGTTTGATGCTCTAAGCTGTGTGTATTTAAGGACGATTTGGGGGTGGGTTTGTTTCATATTGTGCTGTGAGTGAGAGTGAGAGGGCCACACCAAAGAGAAAGAAGAAGGAGAAGAGGAAGAAGTAGTTGAAAGGTTTGCTTCTTTGTTAAGTCGTTTTCGAATAGTAATGGCTCTTTTCGAGCGAATTATGTGTCAATCAATGCTCATTTCCCTTTTCTCTCATCATCTTCATCCTTCATTCTCTTTCATTCATATAGGCCATGTCTCTTTGCCCCCAATCCACACTCACACCCCTTTCACCCTCTAACAAACATATCAATTCCTCATTCTTCAAACCCGTTTTGTTTTTCTCAATCCCAAAAATACACATACCCTATTAACTAAACTAGACACAGCTTTTTTTTCTCTCTCCAGGTCTATGTTTGATGTGTTTTACACATATGAGTGTTATTTAATGGGGTTTTTGTTTTTGTTCTTTCAATTTTTTGTAGTAGTTTCCTTGTTCATTCCTTGCCTCCATTTTGTTTCTTTAGCTGCTTTTAAATTATTGACCTATATTTTTTTTCTTCTTCTTTTTGAGTTTTTCAAGTCGTTTTCGCTTAGATCCCAAGCCTCGTTTAAGGTTTTGCTTTTCCTTATCCTCTTTTTTTCTCCATAGGACCATTTTGTTTTCCCATGCAAAATCTTGTTATTAGACTAGCAAAGCAACTTTTTTTTTTTATTTTTGGGTTTGTGTTTATTATTTGCATCCTTTCCTTTTGGTGCATTTGATATTATCTTATTTTGGTTTTACTCATCTGTTGTTTTATTAAAGTTGCATGATATCTTGTCTATTAAATGAGTTTTATTACATAATAAATTCTATTTTTTTTAAAAGCTACAGTTCAATGAGTGAGATTTTAAACTGCATACACCTCAGTTTGTTCTAACACTTCAGGGATCCATATCTTCTATTGCTTTTGCCACAAAATGGGCATTCTCCTGTCACTGTTTCATTCAATGAAAGTGATTGTCTCCATCCGCTTATTGCCAACTTATTTACTCCATTCCATTGCGCATTTAATTAAAACCAATGCCATATATAGTATCCCATATATATTAATATGGTTCTCAATTTCAAACTATATATCACTACTATAACACATTTCATTCATCGAGATTTATATATTGACCATACTAAGTGCATGCCTGTGTTGTTTTGTTGATGTGAAAGAGCAGAAGAAGTCAAGATGTTTTCATGCATAACGCCGTGTAGGAAGCCAACGGCTGATGAGAGCGATGAAGAGCATCAACGCCCTCAAAGTGAAACCCCAAGGACAAAACAAGCCGCCAAGAGCATTACTACACAGGTTCTTAATCCTATTTCCTCTCTCTCTCTCTCTTACACGCACTTTCTCTGTCTTCTCTTCACCGACAGTCTATGCTTTTGCAGCTCCTTTTAACATTTGGGTAAAAAGAACAAAGAAAATCATTATCCCATTAGGGTACTGACATCATTCATTGGATCACCCTTCGACTATATATATAAAACTTTTTTTTTTTTTGGTAACAATATATGAAACATGTTTAGTCGGGGATATTTGGTTTTGAATGACGCAACTATGTTGTGCTTTTTTTTTTTTTTTTTGGGGGTCCCGTATGCAGTTCCGATTGAGGTGTGCTCCCTACCACATGTTAATGTTGGTCTTTCATTATTATTATTATTATTATTATTTGGATGCATATATGTTTCATTAAGTTAATAATAATATATCGTATTGGAAGGCTCATTTATTTGATCTTTTTTCTATAAAATTAAATTATTAAAGCTTCTGTATATTATTCCCTAAATGCAGCTGAAGGGTATTGCACTGAAGGTCACAGGACAATGCAAACCCAGCAAAGGGTCAACTAGCTACCAGAGAAGACTGCCAGACTCTGATACTGCCTCGGAATATGTTCCATCTTATGTTGGAGGTGCAAGCTTAATTTCAACCCCTAACCACCCTCGTAGCAATACTCATGGCCCAACATTTTATGGGGCATTTATTGGTGTCCCTACCCCTCCTAGAGCACCTCACTCAACACCAGCCATTGATGTCGTGGAATGGGATGATGAGGATGACTCTCAGGAATGGCTGGCAGAGGTTGAGGAAGGGATTAACATTTCCTTTGTGTCTCTTCCTGATGGAGGAAATGATCTCAGAAGAATTCGCTTCAGGTATGGTAACAAGATAAGTACCCTTAAAAGATAATGCCAAAGTTTCCAAATGGTAGAATCTTCATGATGAGTGATGACCACCAAAATAATAAACCTATCAAGCACTAAATTGGTCCTTAATTGCTGGCCTAGCCAACTGCACATATTGGATCCAAAGTTTCTGCTGAAATATGGAATTATGATAGAATGTGTAACCAAGGCCTTATACATAATATATGGTATTTTTTTAGTTGTTGAAGAGTTAATTATCCTGTTGGATCAAAGACTGACAATACTTAGCATTTGAATTTGAAGCCGAGAGATGTTCGACAGAAATCTGGCTCAAAGGTGGTGGATTGAGAATTACGCCCGAATCATGGAACTTTTTAACGTCCAGAGTTTCAATGGACAAGCTGCTAACCGTCCTGCATTATCTGAGGATGAGGTAATAATCTACAAACTTTTGCTCTAATATATATCATGCCTTTTCAATACTCCATCTAGCGACCCAGTACATATATATATATTTATTGACATTGTTGTGTTTGAACAGGAAGGAAGGTCTCACTCAACCCTGACCTTTGCACTGGATGGCTCCAGCAGCCTCAGGGAATGGATACCTGCTGAACAGTTGGATCAGGCTGGTGCTGGCTACAACCACAACCTCGATGCTGGGTCACCATCTGTGGAGCCATCAGCATCACTGACATTGAGCCCTTCCCGCTCTTCCGGGGATGAGCCTCCTATGAGAAACCTTATCAGTGAGGCAGAGTGGGTGGAGCAAGATGAGCCTGGTGTCTTCATTACACTCAGGCAGTTAACTGATGGGACAAAGCACATTCGACGTCTCAGGTTCAGGTACTATATATATATATATATAATATATATAATATATAATGCATGTCCAAAAACATGCTCCTTAATGCTTTTCCTTTACATGAAGATGATCCTAGAAACATGTATTATAGTGAAATGGAAGTTACATATTGCTAAATGCTAATTTATTAAGAGTTTGATTAATTATCAAAGGGTAAAGAAAACTTTGTTTATGACTTAGATGGTTATTGGGTTTTGGTTTAACACTTTCTCAACTCATTTCTGCAGCCGCAGACGATTTGAGTCGAACGATGCAAAGATTTGGTGGTTGGAGAACAAGGAAAGAGTTGAAGCTCAATACCTGCGGTGAGATCTATTCCTAGCAAGATGCGATGTGGCTGAGCAGTTGGAGTACCCGTATTTGTTTCCTATATTTATATTGTAATGTTATGAACAGTAAACTGGCCTTCCCACCATAGGTCATGGTCTCTGGTGTCTTGAGTTATATTTGCCTGGATCAGTAGCCATTGGATTGGAGGGTCAGGCTATATATATATAATGTATTTTCCTTTGTCTTGATTTCTTTTCTTGTAATCTTGTTATGAGATACTTCTCGTCATCAAAGATGCTGTTACATTAATATATTATCGTTAATTTGTGACCATAAGCTTGTGCTTTCTTTTTTCCCTTCCCAACTTATGTTATCAAAGTAATCAAGAGAAACACACTATATTTAGCATTTGCTAAATCTTGGTTCCAGACGCATTGAACTATCTTTGTAGGAAAAAAAAAACAAAAACAGGGATTAGGGAGTGTTTCGTGTAGCTCAATGGCAGCTCAAGGTTCTTTGTTTTCTCTATCTAGTAAACGTGAATGAGAGGAGAGAGTGTAATCTCTTTCTAAGTGTTCTATGTCCCTTTTATAGGGATAAAGAACTCACTTTGGTTAAGAGAAAACCCTTAAAACGTGCGTACCAATTGGAAACACCTAAAAAAGCCATAGCTATTAGGGTGAATTTGAGATGGGGCTACTCTTGTTATTCGGAGGATGCTTATACTTCAAGATAGGTAAATGATAACCGATCTATGAGTGAAAAATGTCTCAAATGATAAAACTATCAGTTTTGACTCTAGCGAGCTATTAGTAGCAACTATTGAGTTTCTTACAATGTGACTAGACTACATTTGTATATACTAAGGAAATAAAAGGAATATCCTCTCTACCCCGAGGCATGGTATTAGCCATTCTTATTCCATTGATATGAATATTAGAAGTAATGGATTCTAAAGATGACGAACATGAAGATTCGTACAAGTTTTAGCACCTCAATAATAGACAGGCAATAATCCTTGTTTGCCATCAATTCGTCTAAAGTAGGATGATGCAAAGGGTGTTTTCTAGCTGATGAAAAAAATTAGAGAAACTAACAAAAAATGGTAGAGAAGAGTTACTAAGATTGAAAACATCCTCCCGTATATATAGTGCTTCACCTACGATTCTCCCCTAAAGAATGGCATCTGAGGGTTTGATGATGTGGGGGAAATTTTCCACTGATTTTGAGGTTCCTAACTTACTGTTACCACCTTTTATTCGTTCATCTTCATATAACTCCGTCAGACCTTATATAGAAGCGTTTATAGCTAAAAAGAAAAATTGTGTAACATGAAGATTGAAATATGAAACCTTTGGCAAATTTGTAATTGATCGTGCTCTTATTCACTACATGGCTAAAAAGAAAATGTTCTCTATTGGCTTATTTTATATTTTGATATGCATCCAAGAGATTTTAATTTCCTCTTATACTTTACATCTTGTTGCATCCCATTATTCTTCATGTGCGTTAAAACTTTTCTAATCGAGATCATAAGCATTGAATGCACTTGTTATCAACAGCTAGAACTTCTACTTAATTACATTCCTTATGACTAATTGCATTAATACTAGTTTTCTGTCCCTCTAACGGATAAAATACATATATCGAAGTATGACTAGAGACCAGAAAAATACGATAAGAGATTTCCATTCATGAATTAATAATGTATAAAAATACAACTAATAATTAATTCCATATAACTTAGTGCAAAGTCAAGCATAGCAGAGTTGAAGTTTGAAAGGAAGATATATAATTTGGAAGTTCTTGACCAAGTGTCTATGGCGGTAGTTCTTTCCAACAAATGAAAAGAGATGGAACTTCTGTTTCATGATTGGAACAGAACTCTCCCATTTTCCATGTTCATCCGCGTAATGTGGATCTCCTGTGGAAGAAGATTGTACTTGACACCATGGATCTCAAAGATCTTTTTCAGTTCCAAGATGAGCTCAGTTATCCTAATGCTCCTTTCACTATAGTTGTGATGGTTGATGGTGTGTTGCACAGATAAGCACAGCTTCAGCTTGTCCACATTGTCTATTTGTTTTGCTATCACACTGTGCTTTGGATTCCAATACTTTGGCTTGCTCTCAATGTACCTAAACACATAACCACACATGCATGTCACAAATATTAACAAAACAAAAAGGTGCTTATGTACGTTCTTAATTTTAGTATAATCATGTTCAACTTCCTCTCTCTCTCTCTCTCTCTCTGCAATACCTCTTATTGGCTCAAAAAAATATAAAATTAAATAGTGCAAGGAATAAAGAGAACTGACATTTGTATTGATTTCTTGAGTGCAATGATAGTCTCCATGGGAGTTGAAATATCAATGGTAAAATCAATTGAATCCCACATCTCTGGACTCCTATAGAAATTGCTTATTGGCTTAGATAGCAAAACTGCATTAGGGTAGTATATCTTCTCATTGTCATATCGAAGAAACACTGTTGTCAAGATATTCATCTCTTCCACAATCATCTGCATGTTATATAAGTAGTACATGTAAGTACATAACTAATCAAATGGGTGCAGAAAAGATGTATCAACTTTTTGTTATAAAATAGAATTGGAACTATTGAAACAAGCAAAGGCCAACATGTTTATAGAGCTTGAGAAATTACATGAACACCATCAATGACGCAGCGGTCTCCAATATCAAAAGGGTGCATGACAAAGACAAAGATGATGGCCTCCAAGACAGTCTTGCAAGTTCCTTGGAAGGCAACCCCTATCAAAACTACTTGTGTCATGCAGAAGAATATTATCTTGAGCGTAGCCACCCCCATCACCAAAAGGATCACAATGATTATTATCACACTCACAACCGCGCTTGCTAGTTTGTGAAGCTGCTGCACTGCTGTTTTGGTATCATTTAGTGATTGTGCTAGAGCTTTTCGCTCATAATAAGCTCGAATCTGATCACAAATTCATCAGCTAATTAATCATCTATCTTTTACAATTTATTTTAATTACTTGAACTTTTGAACCAACATATCTAAAGAAGTTTTAGACAAGACTAGCTGTTTGTGAACCAAATTAAATTAAACATAAAAAATCAGAGTAACAAACAAAAAAAAAGATGAGTGACACTAATTAAAACTTAGTAATACAGGAAATATGGTTGATTGTCAATGCTATATCTGGAAGTGAGAAATTTACAATTAAAACTTACCACCCAATTTCTAAATGAAGACCTGCTGATCTTTCCAGTTTCAAGGGCACCTTCAAAGAGTGGGAATATGGTATGTATCTCAACCCTCTTCAAAAATCTCATGAGATCCTCCTCTTCGATATGCCTTCAATTAATTATAAAATCCCATATTTGAATCATCTCATTCATACATAATTATTGTCACAATTTAGTTACTTGATGATTTGTCAATTAAAAGTCAATTCGTAATAACTATGATCTATAAAATTAAAATGTCAAATTATAAATAGTATGGTGTAAACTTTCTTTTTTTTAATGCATAGATAGCTGCAAAAAAGTTAACTCAGGTGATAATTAACATGCCATCATGAATAGTTGTAAATGTTTGTGAAGGAAAGCCAACCCCCATAGCTGGCGCGGGTGCAAAGACAATAAAGAAATATTTTTTGTAGATATCATTCTTTTACATACTTTGATATCCTTTATCTATCTCTCTCCTCTCCTCCTTGCTTTTTTGCTTTTTTACTTTCTTTTATAATTTTTTTTTTTTAACTTTATGAGTGGATGTTGGGGTGGCTATCATTTTCCAGTGGTACAAATAACACATCTCAAGACAATAAAAGCACTAGAGTAACTCTAGCTTCCTTATGAAGGACCCCTTTTTTTTCTCGACTAGAAACTAAAGTTGAGCTTGCTTTATCAAGAAACTAAACCTGGGTAACCTTGCCCGGCCCAGTTGGTGGATCAAGCTTATGCAGAAAGCATTGGACTGGAATTATTTAAATAGACCCAAAACTTTGTCAATTATTAGTGGGCTAGAATTCATGATTATTAGGCTATTAATAGCTTTATCTGTCCCACTTTATTCTCCATCTAATCCATACTAGGAGGAGTAGGGCAATGTATTTCTAGGTCCAACATAATGGACCAAAGGGCAAAACAGAACATCATTGACGTTTATAGGCAGTACAAAGTGGCTTACCAGACTTAGCGCACTAAAGATTGCAAAAAAGGAAAGTTGATGGTGCTGGGACCATGGACTTGGCGGTTTATACTTATATTATGTGCCATTGACATAATGGGCCATTTGTCATGTTAGTGCAAAATAAATAATGGCTAAGAGTAGGAAACTGACAGAGCACTATACCTATGCTATCAATTTTGGGGCCTAAATAAAGAAGCAGTCACTTAAGTTGTGGATTGAGAGAGGTATAATATAAGGACTACAAGACAAGAAAAATAAGGACCACAAGACAAGAGTGCCTTCTCAACATGGAAAGACTAGAATAGTGTAAGCCAAATTCAAGCCAATACACGACCAAAAGAAATAAAAAATTCAAGCCAATAGCAATGGTACGACATTTTGGTCCAAACGTGCACCTGCAAAATGGCCTAAGGGTCCTGTGGTCCAAATGCAATGCAATCCACCGTCTTCATAGTGGGTTACATCTAAGGGTGATCACAGTCTGTCGTACAATGGGCGTATGTAGCAGAACCAATATTTTACTCGTAGCAATTAGTTGCAGCCTCCAGTTTTATAGTGCATTTGATTTTATATATGTACATTTGATTTTGAATAAAATTAATTTTGTTAAAATTAATTTTAAAATAAAATAATGTATATTTCATAGTTTAATTTGACAATTAATTTTGATAAAAATTAAATAAGTAAAAATTTAGAAGTGATAATTTATCACCTCCATCTGAATTAATTTTAGAAGAATAAAATTGATTTGGTATTGGTTACAATTGAAATTGATCAAAATGCAAAAACATCAAAATTGATTCTAAAGTTATAGAATTGATTTTGAAAATTGCAAACGTGCAATGAAATATGCACTTAGTGGTTTAGAAATTTTGTATCATGAAATGATGAAATTTTTTGTGCTCAAAAACAGAAGAAATAATGAACTTGGTAACGTTTTCTGCAAGCCTTAGCTGAAAAATGTAACTTTCGAATATAATATTAAGTTTTTTTTTCTTGAATTTGCAAAGGATTTGAGTTAATAGTTAAACACATAAAGAATAGGAATAATTATATTTTTACATCTATTTATTTATATTTATATACATATAATTAAATTAAGTTGATTTTGTAATTATATTTTTTTTTCCACATGTATTCTTCCACCGAAAGCAATTCTATTCGAATGCTACAAGAAACTTAATTATACTAGTATACTTTATCTAAATTGCTTATGTGACTTTTTAGGAAGAAATCACCTCACCTTATTGAAAAACAAAAAACAAAATCCTCAGAGTGCTAACTTGGCAGCCTAGAAACAAGTAAGTTTTTACTAATTGGTATTAGGTTTAGTATACAAATATTTTTATATCTAAATTCAATAATATTTTGTGATATTATTTAATAAGTTTGACATTTTATTAAATAATATAACAGTACATTATTAGATATAATAAAAAAAATGCATACTGACAATACATAATAGTTAAACTCAAAATAAAACCAAAATATTCCAATTATATATGTTTCACCATTAATATCGGTTGAATAGCCCAATCATTAATAAACACACAAACCTTAATAATAGTAACTAAAAACATTGACATGAAAAATGCTTTGTATATGGCACATGTTAAACGCCTAGTTGTATTAAATTTTAATTACTTTTCTCTATGTAAATAGCATATTAAATTTATCTTTAGTAACCTATTGATAGACAGAATAGACAATTTGCTCTTTTATCTTTTCTTTTTTCCCCCTCTATCTTTTTATTTTTCAATTTTATTATTTACCTTTAGTAAATATTAGTATCTCTTATCACGCTTTTCTTATATAACTAACCGATGATATTATGTCATCACCATGTCATAGTTACATATTTCTACCTCATCACTGATGGTAACATATTATTTTTATTAAGGTTTATAACATATTCGTTATTGAGAATTGAATTGGTAAGCAATTCGAAACATAAAATATTAAAATAAAAGAATTAAAAAGGATAAAATATAAAAATAATATAAAAATAAAATATTAAATTGCCTATTTTGTATTAATAAAGTTAGGATATTTAGCCATTAAAAAAGGCATCAACATGTAATAATAAGTTACAATTAACAGAATAAGCATAATTATTAATCTAACTTAAAAAAGGTATAAAGATGATTTACTAAAGAACAGTATAAAAGAAGTAGATGAAGAATCATTATATCCATCAAATAATAACCTTTACCAAAGAGTAATTTGCACGATAATCAGTTGAAAATCTTACTTAGCTCGAGTCAAACATCTTTAACTAAATATAATCTAATTACAAATTAATTATTAGCTATTAATTGGGTCATGTTACTCAATGTAGGTCAAGTATTATTGTCGAAGGAAAATATCTTTTGAACGTATGAAGTGTATGGATGCCATATATGTTGGCTTTATATATGAATTTGACAAATTTAATATCCCAGTTCATGACACTTGTAATGAGTATAGTTTTTATGTTAGACATAATTCTAAAAATTTTTAAAGAAATAATAAAGTTGCACTCTTAATATCAATTAATTATATAGCCTTTAGTTTAATGGCAAGTACTTGATCTACCCATATATATATATATATATATATATATCACATAAGAGAAATGATTTATTATGAGAGTGAGGGAAACAAATCTTGACAATTGAATTGAGCAAATCTTGACTATTGAATCTTATATGAATGGTCAATATTAAAATATAAAGTCACATGACTTTTTAAAATGATCATGTGATATTTAAATAACTTTAAATTTTGACTATCCGTGTATTTATACGGCCCAAATTTACTCTTCTCACTCTCACAATAAACCACTCCTATCATGTGATACGCTATATATATATATATATATATATATATATATATGTTCTCATTGCAGAAAAAAAAGATATATATAGTGATATATACTTACTTGGCACCAGGTTTGGCAACGTTCTTGAAAATCCTCTGTGCACAATTTCTAGCTTCCCACTCACTGTTGATCTCGGACTCAGCGTCACTGAAATCATCCACAGTCCTTGAAATGGTGGACAATCCAGAAGACCTGACATAGTTCACAAGCCTCCTCACACTCCACGCAGATGCAGTGCTCTCCATGCTGAGCTCCCTCAACTTCTCCATGTCAATCCTCCTAGACCCAAACTTCTTTGACTTGTACAAGTTCTTAGCCTCCTTCAGCTTCCACCTCGCTGGCATGGACTTTGAACCTGCGAAATATTATTTGAGCACGTAATGTATAGAGTATAGACACAGTACAGACATAATAAATGAATTATTCTAGGCCTGTGTATGGAGGAAAAATAAATAAATATATATTGTTTTAAATTTATGTTCCAGATGTATATATTATAATATCTAGTGTTGAGTGATGTAAAAATAATATCACTCTTTGAACCTGTAAGGTGGTGCTGCTGCAATATCTCTTCAGCATCTTCCATTGGTGGACCTGAAAGGGTGTCCAAAATATAGTGATGGAAAACGCTCTCTTTCATCCTGTCAAAGTAGGTAGTGACATGAAATGAAGAGGCCAGCATCTTCACAAGCACAATCTTCACAAGCCATATGATAGCACCAACCAACACAGCTACCAGTGCCTGAAACACCTTGTTGAGGAACTCGTGGTTCTTCTTCTGCACATCAGCGAACACCACACTCCAATACGAGAGCAAAACAAGGCCTAGCCACAAGCAGTTCCTTATGCTCTTTCTTAGGCCATAGATAAAGTACAAGACCTTCTCTCTGAGCATGAAGTTTCTTTCAATGATGAAAACGGTGACAGCAACTAGCCACCCAGAAACCAAACGGCCACTGAATGTGACCATAACCATCAAGCACCACTTCCAAATTTCCAAACAGCCCAAGTGCATGTTCTTGATTGAGGTTATTGTCAGGGAACACACCAAGCAAGTTAATATGTTCAGGAACAAGACCCATTCCACAACAACTCTCCACTTCACCTTGTTGAACTTCCTCTTTCGGTGCAACCCTTTCTCGCCACCATCCTCCTCGATCTCTTCTTCATCCCATTCCAACTCATCATCATCTTCATCATCTTCTTCATCCACGGAAGATATCTTGTAGGAAGAAGATTGAGTGTCACTTTCTTGAGAAATGGTTGACAGTTTGTTGTTGAGGGGTGGATAGTTGTATTCAAGGATTCTGGACTTGGGTTTGGAGAAGCTGAGACGGTTAAGGGTTTTGACCCTTAAGGGTTGTTTGGGCTTCTCATTACTAGCTTCAGCACTCTCAGTGTCCATAGAGGAGGGTTTAGGGTTATGTTGGTCAATGAAGACAACATGATCTGAGGACCTCGGTTTCTCCATTTGAGCTAGCAGGGTAGAGTAGTGACTACTTCTTTTGCTTTGTTTTGAGAGTATGGGGATTGTGAACACTAGTTACCTTAATGGACGTGTATTTATAGAAGAAAAATGTTGTACATCTATACCGGACATTCTTATATGAGTGGAAGTAGAAAAAAAAAAAAAAAATGTCTTAAGTACCTTTTAGATCATATATATGAGTAAAGTAAAAGTCCTTTTTATAGAAAGGGAAATATTTTTTCGCACATCAAGTTTTAATTTTATGTAGAGACTTCATAAGGTGTGACATGTGAAGATAAACATTGGTTGATGTGGTATATGAGTTATACTTTTTGGATGGGAAAAGTTATTTGAAACAATATATATAGATAGTATGGACATAGTATATGTATATGACTGGGGTTGAGTACTAATGTACAAGCGTATCGAGGTGAAAAAAATGTGGTGTACATAATATGAATATAATAAATGCTTGTATCTTTTTCTCTTTAATAATATATTTATAAGATGTCTAATTTTTAATATATAAATAATATTTCTTTTTTATGTATAAGAGAGATGTTGTTTGAATATCCCAATTTAACATTAAATATAATATTTCTTTCACTTTAGTATATATATATAACACTTTTCTACCTTTACGTGTGCATATTCCGATATTAATATACACTCATTAATTGGCATATATAGTTTGAGTTCAAAAGGGGTTTTCATTATGTGTAAATAGACATGCTACTCTTTCATGATTTTATTTCCGCAAATGTAATTGTGAACAAAATTTCACAAAAAAAAATTATGAAATATATGTGAGGAAAAGATTATAATAAAATCTATGTGAGGTTTGTGAAATATTTTTGCATATTAGCATCATTTTTTATACTTTTCATGTAAACATGTGTAAAGTTACTATTAATTTTTTTTTTTAAGGCTATGAGATATTTTTATAAGTTCAGTTCACTTGAACTATTTATAAGATTAATTTTTATTTGACTGCACGGGTATAAGGATTATGCAGTTTTTCCCATGATAAGTAGTGTAACTATTTATAAAATATGAGCAAGTTTTAATCATACTCACTGGACCTACTGATATTTTTTTGATGATATTATACACTTCCAATTTTTTATTATAAAATCATCATTAATAAATATTTTAATAATTTACCTTTAATATGATAAGTTTAGGTATCCTAGCAATTCCTCAAATGAAAAAAAAAATGAAATTTTTATTTATTCCTTTAAAAACATCTTTATCATTAAATGCATGTGACTTTTAATATTTAACACCGCATACATGTATCTAGTAGTGTGAGAAAATTTTAAGTGCTTTTAAAAAATGTACACTAGTGTTTTGTTATTAAAAATAAAAAGGAAAGAAAAAAAAAAACACAGTAGTCATCTGCAATAGCTGAAGTGTATAATTGTGAATGAACGATAACATCGGGTTTTTTTTTTTTTTTTTTGGAGCACTCAAAAATTTGGTGGATATGCTGATTCGTAGGAAGAATATACAAGATCTTCACCCAATCCCAAATAAACCATGTGTGCAAAATCAGCACAAACGTTTGCAAGTTGAGCTGTGTTTCCATGACATGGGGCTTTCAGGAAGTGCCATTAGTGCGCACATTCTGGCATGATGGTAAAGAGGGGACCCGTCCTCAACCAGCATTAGTTAATTTATACCGTGTAATTATAGCTTGTAAGGAATAAAGAAGTACCATATGGGACGGTAATGTGTGAACAATGAAGTCTTCATGCGCATGATCAAAACATCCATAATGAAGTGACAACCCCTTTTCATGGAGAAATTCTTAAAAAGAGACAAAGCGTTGATATATACATGTCACATTATCACATGAAGCATCAAACACACATATCGATCGGTTATGTAGATATGATTAGATATCACCAAAAAGAAGAATTAGCTGTACAAGGATACTTGACAGTGGTTCAGGGGATCAAATTTATAGACTCCAATAGTAAGTTCAAGTAAAACTTCATTAGGATGAGTAAAGTGAGGCTTGTCAAGATAGTCTTGGTGTGTAGCTGATCAGTTTGGTTGATCGGTTGATTTCAATCGAGACTTGCAGTACATTTGCCATCCAGGTGTCTTTCATCCAAAGTTGGTGGTGATGTGGCTTTTGAAAGTGGGTGGCATGTGGTGTTGGATTGATTGCTGGCGGCTTATTCTGGGGAGTGTTTTTTGGTGATTGTGTCTTAGGAGTTTAGTGTGTGTGCGTGTTAGTAGTTGTTCTTTATTCTGTTTTGTCCTAATTTTTTGTTTGTCTTTGTTTCTGTTCGCTACTCTCCTAGTCTTGAGGGCTCTTTTGAACTATAAAACAAAAAAATGAGATTCATAAGGAAATTGAGCTGATCATTAATAGCAGCTTAGCTTCCGTATATAAAAACAGTTCATTTTTAGTGTGATAAGTCCATGAAGTAGCTTCCATTCTTCCTTAAATTTTAGCCTATTAATTGTATCAAAAAGTTTATTTTTAATATTACAATTGAGTTTATAAAACATAAAAACAAGACGTAACATTAAAGACTCTTACGTTTCACATAAACATGAACCATATTTTTCACGGAATGCATATTCTCAGCAGACTGGTGCTAGTTCTAGTCAAAATTCAATTACGCTGTGGTATCACAATTGATTAGAATTCATGCGGCTGCTATGGATGGCCTGGTACAACTAAAGGAAAAAGTTTTTTGTATCACTCTTTTCTTCAAACACCCAACACTCTTATTTCCATTTTTCTCCTCTTTCCTTTTACTTTTTCATTTTTTCTTTTTATTTATAATTTCTTTTTCAATCATATAAGTGGATGTTGAAGGTGTCTAGAATTAAGAGTGATACAAATAATACCTCTCGATACTAAATAATCAAATATCTTCCTAGGATAGAATAATATTCTCTTTTAAAAATAGTTTTGTTCTATCTTTTAGAGCATGAAGAACTCGTAATGACCAACGAATGTAGGTACAATCCGATGCTGTATCACTACAGATGTTAGAATTCCACTAATATATGTCATTCTTTATTTATGAGCATGAAAGATTAGATGTTGACCATTAAATTTTATATAAATAATTAAAATTAAAATATAAAATTAATTTTAATTCTATATATATATATATATATATATATATATATATATATATATATATATATATATATATATATATATATATATATATAAAATAAAATAAAATTTAACTATTAAATTTTATATAATTAATTATATGTGCATACATATACAATCATAGATTATATTATTAATATTTTTTATTTTTATTAAATGACACTATAAACATCATTGATGCATAAAAATAATTCTCATATAGATAAACCTTAGAGTACTTTTTCAAACTTTTCAAATCAGTGCTGATAATGATTATTTCCTTCCTGGTAATCCTTATTTTAAGTTCCCGTCAAGCATGAACATTCTCTTCCGACAATTGACAATCATCTGCATTAACACATCAAATCTACGTTGGAATACATGTAGCAACTTGCAATACAATAATGTTATTTCTCTGTCTCGAAAATAACAATAAAAAGTATAACGTCACCCATTTTGGCGCACAAGTCCATATGGAATGATTCCATTGGAGGAGTTATCGTATAGAGATAGACTCTTTGCTACGCTTGAAAATTGGACGACTGTCAGGGTGCCACAGAACCAAAAGAACACGTGGCTTTGAGTATTTCGAAATTGAGATGGCGAGTGCAATCGTATTTGGAGTTGGCTGATCACATGAGCCCCGGAAGCTAAAGGAATGGAATTGGCACATTGGACTGATGAGCATGTGTAAAAGGCTCCTGCATTGGCTACATGTCTTCCCTTACTAAAAATTAATTAATGAAAGTTTATTGACTTTTTTATTATTAATCAATAAAAATTTATTTAAAAAATTAACATACACAAATTTCCTATTGAAGGTAATATCTACGTGCCTCTATAACAGTGAAGAGTTTAGCGTCTTATTTTCCTCCAATCTTTTGTTCATAATTCTTTATCCGCTTCGTAATAATGGCAAATGATGATGGAAGAATGAAACAAGGGAAGGCAAAAGTTCAAGTTGTTATGTTCTTTTCTAAAATATCAATGCCAAAAGATTCAAGTTGTTATCGCATGGTGAATATGAAGGATCGACTTTGTGCGCTGTTTATAAATGCTTGAAATAGATGTGATCTTGTCGAGTCCTAGAAGTTATCATTCAAGCTTGACATAAGTTTACGACTTCTTGTGTGTTTGGATTGGATTTTACAAAGTTGATTTTGGATTAACTTAATTTTGCTTGGTTTATAAAAACTTGAAACAAATGTTCTATTGTCTTGAGTCCCAGAAGTTAACATTATACCATGTTTAAGTTAGATATTACAAACTTTATGTATTTAATTCTGATCAAATGCAGGTTTGCATGATAATGATTTATGTTGGAAAACATTTATACGAAAAATTCTTTAAACTTAGTTAATGTTGTTGCATAGTATTTGCTAGAGAAACAAGTAAAACCCTACTTTGATTCTTGAAATATATGAACGTCACATATTAATCCTCTCTGAAAATAATGGTCATCATATAAGTCCCTCAAATATCCAAAAATCCAAAATAACTACAAAATTTATTCTTTTATATCATCACTTTAGTCTTTCATAAGGATGAATATAATCATGTTTTATATCTTTGATAGACTTAATGTAATAAAAATAATCTTTAAAGGATTAATGTGATAATGCTAAATTGTTTGAAAATTAAAATACGATTTTACTCTTAGAAAAACTAGTCATATGCCGATGTGCCCCTAGTGCTGAGGTATTATTAGCCAGCTATGATTCAAATTATATTCAGTTGTAGTCAGTTGCACTTCAGTTACTGAGTAGTATAGCATATGATCAGTACAATTAAATCTTTTCACTTTGCATTTTCAAGTTCTTGTGCTTTCTTTTCTTTACTCCTATCTGTGGTGTATGACTTTCTAACGTTGGTATCATAACCTTGAAATCCATCATGGAGAATGCAGCCGCTGTTGCACCTTACGGCAACAAATCTCGTCATATCCACCCACTCCATCTTTGTCAAGCTGATAGAGAATAGTTTCTTGCTCGGCAAATTCTTGCAGCTATCGAGTTTGTAACACCGGTTTGAAAATTTTAAGTGTATAAACTAAAAGGACTTAAACCATTATGTATTCAATATTACTGATTACTACATCATTACATTGTTGTAACAATATTTTAAGCAAACATTAAGTCTCAATAAACTAACGAGGCAAAACTAGTCAACTACGTTCAGAAAAGATATGAGCTGCAGTATTCTTGACCAATCTAATTTCACACCTTAATATGTAAGTCAAAAAACTTGTGTGATACATAATGAGTTTAAGACAACAAAAATCAAGAAGATATTGAAGTCTGTTGTGTGTCCAACATTACTGTGGTCGGTCCTTGAGTTTCTTCCCACTTGCTGTTATGAAACTAGGAATTCAGTTCAAGGTCCCGAGTCGATCCTCTGCTTCATAGAGCAAAAAAACAAACTAAATTGGAACAAAAACTTCCAATAACAAAAACGTGCATCCCCGTTTGTTGTGTCTGCAAATAAGAACAGCTATCTGTTGTGGGTTGCAATGTAAAGGAGATGAATATGCCTTTTGAAATTAGTCATAGAGCTCAAGAATTATAACTTGCCTGAGCATGCTCCTATAGCAATAGCACTGTGAATGACCATTGCAGCGTTGGAAGCTAAACTGATTTGTGATAGAGAAATCTGAAGCATATGGAAGACAACCAATAATGCCAATACAAGAAGGTAGCAGTCTGAGCAAGTTAGCAAGGTCTTACTACTGTGTGAGCTCCACATGGAACCCAAAGTTTAATAATTTGATAGATTTCTCGGGCAGGCTTTTCATGAAATTATTCAGATCTTTCCATTCCAGCTTATGCTTGTATGAATCTTCAAAATCAAGAGCAAAGTTTTTCACAACCCCAGCAATAGCCAATGGTAGATTCAATAGCCACAGCATGCTTGACATGAACTGAGTGAAGAATACCAAAAGTAGTGGCAATTGATCTAGCTATCCCACAGTTTGTATATGATAATGGCACAATATTCCCTTGGTCCACTGAAGGAGGCTTTCCTCATTTTTCAAGAAGCCATATCATCCACCTAGACAAGCACTGTCTTTGAAGGTGCTCGGGTATATCTACCTACAAAAAGAAGTAATCACAGAATCAGTATAACAGAAGAATGTCAGTTTATTCCACCACTACCAAGAACTACATAGTTTCCTATATTAAATGCTCTACAAGATGTAGGAAAAACTGAAATGATTCAAAAACTAGAACTGAAAAAAATTATACAAGGAACCACAAATTGGCTAGAGAGGAGCAGATTCAGTTCAAAATATGAACATTTGAGCTCTTAGGTACCCAAAGGATGGATATTATCTTCAAATTTTAAGTAAATAGATTACAATTAATCAACGTTTTAAAAATCATACCAAATCGCCTGGTTGAACTAGTTGGGCTGTGAACCAAGCATGTCTCCAGTTCAAATATTTTCCAGTTCAATCACAGTTCACTGACAAATTTAGCCAGTTGAATCAACTGAACCATGAACCGGAGGTCTTGCCAATTCCGATTTAAAACTTTGTGATTAATAAAGTAGTATCTATAAATTACTAAATTAAAATCAGAACTTCAAAAAACAAAGTAATTTCAAAAGAGACAAATTGACTGATCTATGTAAATGATTAAAAGTCAATCCACCTATTCAGCAGATTTTAACAATCAAAAGAAATATCAGGTACAAACATTTTTTGTTTCAAGGTTTGATGCAATTCTGTGTCCCTATACTTTACAAGTCAACCAATATCACCAGATGGAAAAACAGACCCATTTATGATACCTCAAATATCTGTGGTGACATTTTAGATAGACTCAACTGCTTCAAATTCAATTACTAAGATCACATTGTTGGGACAGCTAAATGCAATTAAATGATGCATATGTCTACTGGTAAAATTATTACAGATGAAATTTAAGATTTCTTACTGCAACTGCTGCAAATAAAATACTTTCCATTAAGTTTTAGAAGCTTAACAGTTTATTCAAAGATATGGAACTTACACTACTCCATGCTGAAGAGTAGCCATCAGTTGAAAGCAACCAACTTCTAGTATTTGACAGAAAATCCAAGTTCGGGCTTGTAGAATCAAAATCTAGCAGTTCATCATCATTACAATCATCGCTATCATACTTCCTCCTTCTCTTCTTTCTAGCCTTTTGTTTTTTCTTATTTTTCACTCTAACTGAATGCCTGCAATCAAAACCAGAACAATCTTCTTCCGATGGTCCATCATGATCTAGCAATGCATGTTTATTCGGGTTGCAGAAACCAATTTGATTGTCAGTATTCGGGTTGCGGAATCCAATTTGATTATCAATAAAGACAGACTCCCAGGACTCAGGAGTCTTGCATTCTTGTGACAATCTATAGTAAAGAACCCAAGACTGAAGTCCCAAACACTTTATCGCTTCAACAGTTGTCATCTTATATGTATTCTTGAAGATTGGGGTCAAGCTATTAGCATTACTTGGGATTGTAGATATCTTCGACACAATTTCATTGATTTTTGCCTGTGGTTCCAGGGCCTCTTCATCACGTAAAAGGCGTAGAAGCTGCCTGCACTGAGTAGTAACAGCATTCAACAGTAGAATCTGGTCAATAGATCCAGTAGCACCACATTTTAAAAGTACAACCACAAACAAGTCAGTGATATTATTGAAATGTTGAAATTCCACTCCGAGGCTGAGAGATTTACGAAGCAATTCCAGAAAGTAGCATAGGTCCTGCTCTTCAAGAGTAATAAGAAGGTGCTGGCACAAGGAACAGAAAGGCTGCTCTGTAAGGAATTCATCTATAACCTCCCACACATCTCCTAAATCCTCTTTATACATTAAATTAATGAAATAATGCACAAAGAATGACCTATCAATGAAAAAAATATCACCATCTTTCACCGACTCAGCAAACTCAGTAGATGACCAAAATTCAGCCACATTCTCGATAAAATTTTCCACAGTTCGCTGGATGTCCAAATGAAGAAAATAATGGGGCTTTGTAGCAACCATTGCTGGTGACTGCCCATGCTTTCCCTTCCACTCCAGCTCCTCCCAACAAATATCCCTGTATTTAAATGCAAACTGGGACAATGCCTTGAAACCTTTCCCCTGCTCTAGTCCACCACCAGAGGAAGAATATGAAAACCACTGTGATATGCGCTTAGGATTACCTGCATTTCACCCACAAGATGCACGATCAAAACTCAAAATACATACAAACATAAATACATACATATATTTACATACACACACACACACACACAACAAATGGATGGCTGCCCAACACATTCATTCTTTGCATGTGATCATGTCATGTTTCATAATAAGTAACATCTAAATTAATTAATATCATGGCAACCACAGACACATAAGTTCAACACAGAGACCATTCATCAGTTACATTAAGGTAAAATCAACAAATAGTATGCTGTATGACATGGGGAACAACAAGATATTGCCATAAACAACCTACACTGCAGATAAGAACAAACAAAAGAGTATAGATATAAGAGTAGAAGAACCCATTTTTTCATCCATAAAAAATACATTCATCAATTTTGTCGCTTAGAGATGAATTTTATTGATTTACTCCCTCAAATGCCAAAACCTCAACAATGTCATCCCTCCATCAATGGGAAAAACACCCATAACATGCTAAAACAACCTGCACTACACTACACTACATATATGAGCTAAAAAAATGAGTAGAGTCCATGGATAAAACTCACCTTCAAAAAACTTCTCAAGTATGTGACTTCTCTGAGCCAAAATGGAACCCCCTTTTCGCGGAGACTTCTCGAACACCAAATGCAGAAGCTGGGACGCCAGACCCCCTTTCTGCCCTCTAGTTCTAATCAAATTCCCAAACAACTCGCGCTGATCGCGGGGAGTGACCCACGTCACCCCAGCAATGGTGTTGCAAAGCCATAGCCGAGCTTCGGCGCGACCACCCGACATCATCGCCGACCAAATGAAGGATTCCAGCTCCTTCAAAAGAGAGATTCTCAATTCCGTCGAACCATCATCGTCTACGTCGTAGTTCCAATTGGGCTCCGACAAGAACAAGTTAATCATTTCTTCCTCTTTTCCTTGCTTTTTTCTTTTTATTTTCGATTTTTGGGTCCAGAAAATGGGAACAGTGTATCTGTGTAAACTAACAAAGAAATTATTGTGCTGCAGGAAGAGTTGGAAGGAATGAGACGTTGTGTTTCAAAAACGCATCATCGTGATCGTGATTGTGATTGTGATTGTGATTGTGATTGTGAGCTAAAACCCTAACTCCTCGGAGGAGGAGGAAGACGATAGCTGAAGCAAATTAGCGAATTGGCGGTCGCAGAGCCGACAGCTCCCACAGCGTCGTTTTTTTTTTTTTTTTCCAAATTTTTTTCCCCTTTTATCCGTAACAATGACGGCATGCGTAATATTCACGTACAATGGAATGATATTAAGAATTTTAATATGTTTTATTAATCAGAAATGTATATCCATAAGAATATGAAAATTAATTTTCTGTTGGTATAAAATGTAGGTTAGAATTTAGAGAACGATCATATCTATTTATTATATAATTTTGAGATAGTTATAATGAAAATTAAAAAACTAATGACCTCATTTTATATAATTAAATCTCCATACAATAAAATTTTATATTAACAAAATATCAAAATTAATTTTAAAGAAGACACCTAACACTAGTATACGTGTAAGTATGTAAATGTGAAAATATTGAGATATATATATATATATATATATATATATATATATATATATATATATATATATATAAAGCAAAATCTACTATATGAAACAAATGATGAATAAGTCATTATCTTTCAAAAAAATAAATAAATCATTAAAATCGGAATATAATTTAGTAATTTCAACAATAATCCTTTTTAATATTCCTTTACCTCTACTTATTGAATTACGTTTTATCTAAGATGTAAATTAAAAACAGTTCATTTTATAAATTATAAAATAATTATCCACTAAAATAAGAAAACAAATATAATTTCCAAACAATCTGTAAACGTTCCTTGTTTTTTGACATCAAACTGAATGGTCCTAGTGACTCAAACAACACAATCAATACTCGTTAAAAGGCAATAGCTTAAACCATCAGCTCCATTTGTTGAAGAACTTCATTTACCAAGTTTTGATGATAAAAAAACCAAAAAAAAAAAATTATCAGAGCATTAACGTATCGTGCTCAACATCAATATAAGTACGATTCTCTGTAAAATGATCCCCGTATACCATATAAAAATGTCAATGTTCTTGAAATGGTAGCCCTCACATACTTTTGAGGTTTAAAACTTTCACACCTTAACATGAATTCACTTGAATATTACACAAACGAATTATTAGGAAAAATAAGGTAGAAGGAAGGGATCCGATACATTTCAACTCATAAAGAATAATATTATATATCTATATGAAAAATTTCTCTATAAATTAACAAAACCGGATTATTGGGTTAACCATTGTTCTTTTTGACAAATTTGTACTTGACTCAAACTTGAATCAATCAATGCCGAGTGCAGCTTTGAATTCGTTTCCCTTTGCTTCTACTAAATCCTGGTATTACTACTACGCTAACCACCAGCAATCTCAACACTGCTTAGGTTCCATGGTTTGTATTGTCATCTTGAACCCTTGTTGGATGAATACCACAGCTTCTTCTGGCATACCAATATCTTCTCCATCTCATCACCATTCTCAGTCTTTTCTTTGTGACATCCCCATCTCATACCTTTAGCAATGGTTGCAATGGAATCTACAAAATAACTGTGCTCACGAATGATTGCATACCCATTAGGCCTTAAAATGCGGTCCATTTCCAGCAACACATATTTCATTTCACATCTGCTACATAACAATCATTGTCAGAGCAATCTAATAAGTAGTAACACCGCTGGATTAAACAAGATAGCTAGTTATTCTAATAACTTGAAATTTGGATTTTCGTGCATCTTTAAACTAACTTATCTTGTATAAAGAAAGACACAATTAAACTGTTCAAGACACAATTAAAAAAATACTCGCAGAGCTAATTTGTCATGTAATTAATGAAACTGAGTTAGAGAAATTTCTTGCTCTCGGAAAATACAGCGATTTCTCCCCAACCCATTTCCGTGAGAACATATTTATGTGACTAAATACCAAACTGATAGCTTACTCTAAAAGCATATTCATGAGTAAATCAGTTAACAAGGTCACCTGTGGCTTTCTGCAGTGAAGAGTCCGTCGAGATGAAGCAGATCATATGTACGAGGATATGTCGAAAACGCTTCACACCTACCATAACAAAAACCAAATCAACACCACACCATATAAGAAAAAATATATTCGAAAACAAAAAAACCTCATAGCTCATATGCAACATCTCAAAATTACCAGTCATGGAAGGTTCCAATAAGGCCTCGATCATAGACCACAGGGAGTGTATTGGTAGTAGCATAAGATGAGACCACATTCATGACCCACACGGGATCATTAATCAAGGCTGCAGCAAAACCTCCATACACCGTATTCATGTCCATCACATTTCTTATCTTGTCCGTCCCAAGGTCAAGGAGCAACTTCCTGTAATGCTCAATACGTTTTTTCCATGTACTGTCATCATATTTAAAAGCACTAGCACTCCCATGGTGAACCATTGAAATCCGTTCGGGCATAGCTTGCAGCCGCTCCGGCCACTTAGGAATGGATGCCAGACCTGATTTCTTAAACTTTGGATCTGGAACCACAATACATGCGCGAAGTGGAGTATACCATGCTGAATCTGGCTCAAGACTGTCATCACATTTTGGTGGATAGGTATCTCTAGCCAGCTTATTATAGCAGTTATTATCTGGAGACTTTTGCCATACAGCAATGTCACCCTTCTTATTGTACATTTTAAAGCACAATGAAGCCAGCAACTCCTCCAACTTCTCATAATCTGATTTTTGCTCTTCGATAGTTGTGTTCCACCCACGCCACCTGCGCTGATAGTTGATTGGTGGACCAGACAAGACCCAAAATCCTCCAGGACGAAGAATCCGGTGTATTTCAAGGAGATAAACACCACCTAAAACCAGACATACCAACAATTGATGAATGACAATTAGAGATTAGCAGATACCAGTAATTGGTTCATCAAAGCGGTGACATTAGAGTGAAATCGACAGCCAGGAATAAATGTGGAACCTAGTTGAAGGGTCGGTATACCATTTTATAAAATGGCCACACTTATTGGAACAGGAAAAAAAAAAGACTCAAAAACAGTGATAGTTTCACATTAATCAAAAGCAAAGTAGAAAAAATATTGCTGATTGAGATCTGAAAAAACCAGAAGCTCATTGAATAAGATATAAGCCTGATAGGAAAGAACCCCATGTATGAAACCCAAAGTTTAAGCAGCTACAAACTGGTAAAGTTCATGAGCACTAGAAAATGATGCACAGACAGAAATAATTGCTAAGCTCAAAATCCACAGAAAAATTACCAAATTCTGTCCATGGGATAAGGCATCTGGAGCAATGAGCCATATCAAAGGAGTTTGATGGGAATGGAAGTCTCTGAGTAGAAATGACACCAAGAATTGCTGGAATACCACGCTCCAGAGCAAATTGAACCTGAGCTTGATGGTTATCTCTTGGGGCAAGAGAAACTGTTAGAATCCCGCGATCCAACAAGTCCCCGCCCCAGCTAGCAACCTAAAATACATAAGTGTCATGTAGATGAGTTGACATAACTCTTTTGCCTATCACTTGATCAAGAATTGCAACAAAAATTAATAGGTATTAAAATATATTTACATTGCAGTTAACAAAATGCAACTAAAAGAAGTAGCATTTGTAAGTAAACAAGAAACTTATTGTCTTAGAAGGGATTTGAGGTTCGTAATTAGCGTAACTATTCACTAGAAGAATACAAATGATGAAAATATCAGTAAAACTCACCCCACAGCCAGTATCAATAGCAGTTCGAATAGTCCCATCTTTCATTTCTGGTATAAGATCTTGCATTAAATCAACATATTCACCAACACCATTGGGGAACATGGTACCCCCGCCGGGAAAGAGGAATTTCTCGCCTTCTTTTTTCAACCAATGCTGATTGGACTTCTGCTTGTTAATCCAATCATATGGTACATTCCTGACATTAAATAAACCAGAAAACTTGAGAAGAAACTTAAATTAAGCCAACCTTCAATTTTTAATTCATACAACATATATTGTACCTGTACCAACATTCATCTCTGCTCTTTGGCCATCTAATTGGAGGCTTATACCCATCCGGGGGAGGAACTAAGCATTCTTTCCTCTCAAAAATTGGAGGGCAATGGCGTTCCAACAGAGTAAGCCGATAGGAGCCGTACTTCCTCCATCTCTGTAAAATCAAGCATAGTTAATCAATGAGGAAACTTTCTTCTACAAATCCTACAGCATTGAAAAATGGACTACCATTAGTAATATTACCCTTGGATCAGTGCATGGAGTGTAGTCTTGATAGTCAATGCTGCATTCGGGAAAACTGATGGACTTAATCTGCAGAGAACCTACTGACAATTCCTTGGAAGATTCAAGGGACTTCTGGCTGTCAATGAAGAGAAATCTGTTCTTCTCGGAACAAAAGATTCCACCCATATAGAAAGAAAATCCACATAGCAGCACAAATATGATTGCCATTGGGACAACCCTGCACTTGTCTGACTGGATGATCGATTTTCCATCTTTATCCCTCATGGTCCAAGAAATAATCAACTACCTGCAGAAGTGCGATATAATCAACTTCACTAATTTGCGACTATGCGAGCTCCACCCCTAACTTATATAAAGATTCAAAAACTGATAAGCCCATCTTCTTTTTTTTATAATGAATAGTGTGTTTGGTTCTACTTTTGTAGAATTGATTCTAGAGAAAATTGATTTTATAGAATTGATTTGAATAGAATTAATTTTGAGGTAAAGTAATTTATATTTGGTAGTTCCTTTAAAAGTGATTCTAATAGAAAGTAAAAAATTCTCACTTCTCCCAAAATCAATTCTAGAGACCAGAATTTATTCTGAGAGTGGATAACCAAACATGATCAAAAACCCCCAGAAATTGATTCTGAGGGTCTAGAATTGATGTTTGGGCTCCCAAACATGCTAGAAAAAGAAGAAATCAGTTTCATATCTCATGCAAAATTGTCAATTACCAACATACACAAATCATAGACAAACACTCATAAAAAAGGACACTCGGAACTCACAAGTTACAAGAGCCACTCTAACCACCCTTATGCTAAGAACTCAAGTTTCTGTTAGTTCCACATTTCGCCACAGATGATGATAACAATCATATAGAAAATGCAGAACACTGAAAAGAAGTGAAGATAGCATTCCTTTCCTGTCTATTCCAGGAACCAAACAAGCATTAACGGGCTCATTCAATTCCAGACAATCACATTATCTGAATTACCAAACCATGCTAGTTCCATCAACCAGCTACAGAAGCCAAAGAAGGACAAGGGCTCATCAGCCTTAGATCACATTGCTTGCAATGAGAACACACACAGCAAGACTTGAACACCACCACTACTACAACCACATTCAGTGCGACAAGACACAAATTCCCATGACAGATCCAAATAATGATCTCAAAAAAAATGGGAAAAGACAATAGCAAAATGATGACTAAATTCCAGCTGGTTAATACTATGTTACTAAAACGACAAAGGATAAGCTGTAAATATGGAAAGTCTGATACTTTTCTACCGACACTTGCTGCTTTTCCACGCCACACTTTTTCTTTAAGATTTTCACATGACATTGGGCCCAAATACTCATCTATCCAAGCCCTCCATAACAAGGACCCTTCCAAACCCTCCACCCAAAAAGGCAAAAAGGAAGCTCAAGACCTTAATTCATACGCTATTGCCATGGAAGAAAACAGAAGAAAGGCATCGCGTAATAGTAATATAATAATAATAATAATAATCATCACTTCTTGGCTTATGTTGTCCTTGCTCGAACCGATGAATTGTTTTTCCTCTGAATCATCATCGATAAGCTGTGTGTGACATTCAAGAAAAAGAACAAAGACCAAAGAAACCTCCCTTCCAAGTTTCACTGATTCAGTACATAGCATGAGAGCATAAAATAACGCATCTTGTACAATAAAAAAAATTAAAAACAAAGAAAGAGAAAAAAGAAATTTTTTCAATAATCTTGAAACCCCATCTCGAAACTTGATTGTAAAATGGGAAAAAGCAGAAAATTTTGATGATAAAGTATGTACTCAAAGAACAGCAAGTTGAAACAAAAACCAAGAGAACCCCAAAAACAGAAACCAGATCTGTGACACAAAGAGAAAGAAAAAAGCAAGCATCCCAAGATGAGCAAGAACCAGACCAAGATAACAAAAAAAAAAAAAAAAAACAAGGGACAAATATCCTAATCCAAAGAGATCTCTCAGCAGAAAATGAAAAAGCAAGACGATGAAAGAAAGAGAAAGTGAAGGGATAAGAAGATACTTAATACTTACCCCCTTATGCTGTTTCTCTCTGGAACTGCTCGTACTTCAAATAATGGAGAACAAAAAGGGTAAATGGGTGGCACTGAAACACAAACAGCTCTCACAGCAGCTAAGGAAAAAAAGAAAGAGAGAGAGAGAGAGAGAGAGAGGCCTAGCTAGGTAGAAGGGGCCATGAAGCAAAGTCAGAAATGTACCCAATAGCTAAGACTAAACTAAACTAAACCGAACAAGCTCGTTCCCATTATTTATAACTACTTGCTTGACATCATGATCATGTTCATGTTCATGTGCCAAGCTGTCTCCTGTTAGTGTTCAACTTCATCTTCTTCTGATTCTTTCTCCCTATATGTCAATAAAGGCATTTAAAAATTATAAGAAAAAAGAAAAAATTGAAAGAGAAACGTAGAGAGAGAAAAATTATGTGCCATCTGTTTCTGACTTTCTTCGTGTGTGTACTGAATTTATGTTTTTTTTGGGTAAAAAATATGACTTCAAACTTTGTTTCCCATTTTTTTTTTTTTATTTATTCTTTATTCTTTATTCTTTATTTGCCACTTGCTAGTGAAGTGAATCTTTTATCGCCGCAGGTATGCGAATACAGCCCAAAATCGCGCGCTGAAAACAGTCACACTTCATTCCGTTTGGCAACATCTAAACCGTATTCTCCACGTTGAATGTTGCAGCGGGAGCTTATCCTAGGCCTAAATTCATTCCAGTGGATTGAATCCACCAAAATATCTGTTTATATAACTATTATTATTAGCCCGTGAATTAACTATTGTTATATAGAATTTAATTTTTCTCTCAATTAATTTGATTTGAGTAAAGTTCTCATAATGTTCATATTTTTTATTCATAAAAATCAAATTTGAGATTTTATTTAAAATAAATAAATATCAAATTATTTGAACCATAAATTTAGTTTTTGAAATTTTATTATTTGATTAAGATAAAATAAATAAAATAAAGAAATATTTGGAACAAATTATAGTCATATAATCCTAAAATAAAAATATTTAAAGATAATTATGAATAGAAAATAAATTTTCTCAATAATTACATTAATTTGTATAATTTTAATTTAATTAATTATAAGAATATATTAATTTAGTAATAATAATAGATATTATTGGACATCAAAATAAAAAACAAATTATTAACACCTGTTACCTATTCCTTATTTTCTAATTGCAATCATAAATTATAGTTGATATAAATCATTTGTGTTATTTATTTTTTATTAATTAAAAACTTATGATTTAGGATCTTGCTAGTACACTAGTTAAAAAGAAGATGTGCACTTAAAGGTTAAGAAATTAGTTATTATGAGAAGACTCTATAATCTTCATGTTGCAGCAATCAAATAATTATTAGTTTTATAAGTGATTTAAATTAGCTTAATTTATAAAAATACCATTGTCTCAATAAAAAGTATCTAATGATTTTAATTATATTTACTAAAAATATAAAATTATTATATATTTTTAACTTTTAAGATATTTTTATTTTACAATTCACTCACGCAATTTCAACTTAAAATAGTGATTATAAATTTTTTATACTACTTAATATTTTTATAAAATGTATTTTTTGCTAATTTAACTATTAAATTATAACTATCTATTCTCTAGATTATGGATGTCTAATTTTAGAAAATTTGAATCGCAATAAGAATATAACAAATAGTGATTATTTATATATTTTAAAGGATTTATTTTATTAATGTGTTTTAAAAATGTATTAAGTAATTTTGGTTTACGATAAAATTAAAAGAATATAAACTTTCAATCAAACTGGATTTAGTATTAAAAATAAAAGGTTTCTCACACAAAAAGTTATTAAATGATACATAAAAATAAATTCATTTATACTGATATCGATTGATTTTTTTATTAAGCTGATATCGATTAATTAATCTCAGTTCATATATTATAAAAATTTTGAAAATGTTTTAAAAAGTAAAGATAAACTCAATAAATATAAAAGTAAAAATTGATACTCGTAAAATTCATAGAAGCACATACTAGAACAATTATTTAACTAAAAGATAAAATTATAAATGCATCTTATTTTTCTTTTGTCTTAGTAATATTGTTCATGCAATTATTTTTCTCAGAGGTGATGGTTACAAAAAAAATCCTGCCGAAATACTCATTTTAAGTGGCTGGCCATCTATAAGTATAGCTAGAAGCCGTTGTTAAGGCTTGTGCCCCTCATTGACAAGACTGCCAACGACTCCGTTGATGATTTATATATATATATCATCTAAAAATAGTAATTTTAAAATAAAAATCTTAACATTACAGATAAACCATAATTATCTACAAATACTTTATAACTTCTCGATATATATATATATATATATATATATATACAATTAATATTAGATACTTTCTTCTTATGGAAGTATTAGATACATTTTATGATTAAAATTTTTTGTGTGTGAATATGCTATAACCTCTAAAAACAAGCAACAAGTTTAGCATATTTATATTAGATAGCAGCAGGAATGAAACAGAAACTCTTTCAGTTTGAAAGCTAAAATGTAAATTTTAGAACACTGCCAGCTTATCGCTTAATTTTCACAAGAAACGAATCCTTGTCAAGTGATTAGACCATGAAAAACCTTGAATAAATTAATGTTCTTAGTTTTCCTCTATTATTGTTACCTTTATCGTAGTTTCCATTTTGTAAATATAATGGGTCGCACACATTGATACACAAATAATTTTTATCCCCAAGCATAAAGTAGCTTTTTTCTGTTGTAAGATAAATCAAGAACTTCTACTCAGCCTTTGGTGGAATACAATTCTCCTAAAGTCTTGTGGTTGCATTGTATGGACTCTTTGAATTTACGTGAAAAAGAAGACTGAAGCCTTTATTTTTTTTAATTATTTTAACAATTATTCATACAACCTTGAGTTAAAAACAATAATGAAGTAAAGTATTCTCTAAACTAATGATTTTAGGTTCTAAATTTTTAATATAATAAATAAAATTTACTTAAATCTTGAAGCTGAAGGAGTATCTTGGTTGGTGGTTAATTATGTGGTTGATGAATGAGTGATGGCAAACTTAACTTTGTCAAATTGTTGATTTTAATTTGATGACTATACATTTTGCTGATATTTCTCTCTCGGTAAAAGAGCAGTGATTTTTACACCGTTTCCTTTGTCCTCATCTCAAAGGAAAGTCACTAAAAGTGCAGTGAACTTTACACTGCATGTACGCACTTGGATATGCATACAAATTACAAAATATTTATCACCTTTCTTAGCTCAACAACATTGTCGTGAAGGCATCATTTTTTAGCTATAATACACGTGTTAAAATCAAATAGATTTTGCTTTAATCATTAAGCGTTATGGTTATGGTGGCGGGGTGTTTAAGTTATTTGGTAGGACAGATTTCGATATTATTAAATTTTTAAATTTAGTTCTCCTGAATTAACCTATTTAAGGTTTTAGGATATTATTACTTGGGTGGTAATTTAACTAGTCCAAACCGGCGAGAATCAGTGAAAACTAAGAACTTAAGTTTGTTTTGAAGAACTATAAAGCCAAAATTGGGACGTATGAGGACTGAAATCTAGACAATCAGCTTTGGGCAATCTTGCACGCTGATTTTGAATTGTAAAAAATTTTAAATTCATATAAAAGTTTAAGGAAATAAGGAAAATTCCTCTAAATATTTCATTTTATTATATTATTTAACTTTTATATCTATTTTTGGTATTGAATTAATTGGATCATGAATAATCATTATCTCTAATTATTTTCTTAAGTTATATAATTCCTTACATTTTTAAAAATTTATATTAATCTTAGTTAGTTAGGATATTCAACTTGTCTTTTTTTTTCAAATGCTTTCTCATAAACTATATAAACTTGAGCTTAGGTCTAATTATTATTAATTTTTTAATATACATGCATCCGTATTTAGAGTTTATTAAACCTTAATTAATTAATTTCACTCGAACTAAGTTTAATTATTACTTGAATGATATATCTAATTAAACTAATTTTAGAAATATTTAAATTACTTAGTAGCCAATAAAATACATATTATTTTTTAACAAATTTATAGGCTCGAGTGATTGTACTAGAGTGGATATTCTTTGACTGCTTTTTGGTTTTTAAAGCACTTCTCATACTTTAATACTTATCATTTGGTAAACAAATACATGTAGCTATATTTTAGAATTTAATTTTGACACATTATTAATATAAAAATATTTGACTTTATCCCTATTATTTCAAAATATTATATATAATATCATGTGATTAGATAATAATATAAATTTTTTTTATACTAACAATATTTTAAAATTAATCTCTTCTTTTTATAGTTGCATAATATATTTAGCTTTTGAATCAATAGGTTAATAGCACGTTTCGTCGACATTAGCTTAATGGCTCACTTGGATATCATATTGCGATCTAAATCATGATTGATATACCTGAATAATGAGAAGTAACAGCGAAGAAACATTCCCCTAAGTGTGTCATGATTAAAACTCAGCAAACCTAACAACGCTTCATGCTTGCCATGATAACAACCATCGTGGTATCTTTTTTCATTAACTGGGAAATTTGGTAGTGTAGCATGGTAACTTGAGTGCAAAACAACAGAAAATATAAACTGTCGATATCAATATAATTAAGCGTAATTAATATATATGTGCGGTATATTTAATGAAAGGAATATTTATTTAAGAAGTTAGAGAGGAAATCATGTAGCAGTAGAAGTTTAGAGATATATTGATATATTGGACCCGCCGTGTGGTGCGCACGTCGAAGGTTAGAGACAACTCAACTCAACGCCCAAACCGCGTCGGCAAGAAAACAAAAACCCGAGTCCGCCGCTTTGCCAATTATCAACATCACACACACAAATTGAGAAAATGGTACTGATTGAGTAAATACTGTATTAAATAATGGTTATTGATTCAACCAAATAAGTCACTGAACTCCAAAAGGGGAAGACAATAAAGTGCATTGAAAAGGGTGGACCAAAATTTAACGCCATCCTACCAATGTTCAACAGTAAATTTTTTTTCCCCCTAAGTGCAGTGATTAAGAAATTAAAAATAGAAAATTAATTATTTTTAAAAAAATCCATTTTTCCTTCCTAAACTATTGATATTCGAAGTCTCTTAAAATTCGATTCTAGTTTGCGTTAAGTCAGCCTTTATATAGGGAAAGAAAAATGTTAAATAGTTAGAAATTGTTTAGAAAATAAATCTCTGATATGGCATAATTAGTGATCTTTAGATGAGTTTAGTAGATCCCACCATCACTTTTAATCCAACCACCACCATACATTTTGTCAAGTGTTTTGATTAAATTATTTTGACTATGTGGCATTGTTGAGACGTAAAATCTTCTTAGTAATAATTTTTTTTATACATAAAATTTAAACCCATAATTTTATCTAAAAAATAAATACTGAATTATTTAAACTAATTATAGGTTGGTACTAATACTTTTTAGTTTCAAAATATTTATATAGATTTTAGTACAAAAAGTAAAAATTATAATCATATTTTGTCCTCTACAATCATTGCTATAAGATTAAACTTTCCAATATTATTACAATCAAGATGTCCTCCCAATAATTATTTTTGCTAGGGTTTAAATCTTAATTCTCTTATTAGGAGTGCACTTCGCTTTTCAATGCATTCTACTCTTGTTAATAAATTATAATTATATTTGATTAAATTTGTTATTAATGTATTTATAAAAGCAATAAGAGATAAGGAAATTTTTTTTAATAAGTTTTGTTAACAAATGTCTTAAGTTATTAATAAGCAGTATTTAAAATTTTAATTAAATATTATTTATCTAATTAAAAATTTAAGTTGTAAAAATACGGTTCCAATTAATAATCAAGATATAGTTTCAATCTTACTGAATACTTATAAAAATGTTTCGAAATGACCAATAATAAAAAAAATTAAAATTAAAATCAAAACTAAATCATGCATGTGTAAAAGGCTATATCAAACGAACTAAATTATTAAGGGAGAAACACCAATTTGATACTTAAAAAATCAAAATACTAATAATTTAGTAGCTAAAAAATCTTTTATTAATTTATGATACTCTAATGATAAATTCTATTATTACTAATAGGCTTTATCAATGTTAACAAAAACTATTTTAGGGATTAATTTGTTAGTAAATTAATTTTTTTAGAGATTAATTTGTCAATATATCAATTTTTTAGGGGTTAATTTATCAACGTATTTATCATTACAATATCACAGGAGAAAATAATAATTTTTTTGGACTAAATTATTAGTATTTTGATTTTGGGACCAAATTAGTGGTTCTCCCAACTATTAAATACTTGTAGTTACTAAAAAATATATCAAATATATTTTGTATTTTTAATATAGCAAATGCTTTATTTTTTATGTAATATTTTTCAATTTTTATTTGTGTTGAAAATAATTAATATACTTTTAATTTTGTAAAATATGAAATAATATATATATATATATATATATTTTAACAATAAATAAATATTTTCAAACAGATCGGGTAACCACGTTCTGTTTTTGTAGAATTGATTTTAGATAAAATTAATTTTGGTAGAATTGATTTTGAGATAGAGTAATTTATATTTGGTAATATCTCTAAAAATGATTCTGACAAAAAATAAAAAAATTTTACTTCTCATATAATTAATTCTAAAAACAAAAATTAATTTTAGAAATATATAACAAAACATCACAAAAATTGGTTCCCCAAATCGATTCCACCACTTCTCAATATGATTCCAAAGACGCTGGTACTCGTTCGCACACTGATTAATACGCGACGGTGCTGCTGCGGTGCTGCCGTCGAACTTGATTTGATTCGATTATTCTACAGACAACATTGATGAACAACCGGAACCTTTTCCTTCACCAAAAAAAAAAATGGTGGGGAACCTCTTCATTAATGATAATGATGCAACGTCTCTCTTCTTTTCGTAATGCATATGTACGGCCTTTTAGATCTTACTCTCCCTCCCCCCCCCCCTCTTTTCTCTAAAGAATCGGTCTTTTATATTGTTTACTTATCATGTTATGTAAATATGGAAACAAACATTTTTTAATAGAATTTTGTTAATTATGAATATTTGTGTTTATAAATTTTTATATGATTATATCATCTATAAAAGAAACATAAAAAATTCTCCACTTTCTTTCAAAACATGCTGCTTTGAGTCAGTTTTACATTGAAAATAAGAAAGTGGGAGAATATGAGAAATAAACAAAGCAAAAAAATAAAAATAAAGAGAGGTCGTCTGTCTTTAGAAAAGTTCCTGTATAAGTGGAAATTTAACACTTGATATTTACTATATTAATAAAGTTGATAAGTCTTAGAAATAAATAAGTATATATCCCGAACAAATTAAGTCGGTAAAAATTAATTTTATTGTAAATGTGTTTAAATATAAATATTAGATTGTATACGTATAATATTAATTCTTAACTTTATTGAATTAGTGTTATGTCTCTTCTTATTTAGTTTGTCAACAGTTCACAGATAAAAAAATGTGTCAACTGTCGAACACCTACTACCCTGCTATGTCTATTGATAGAGTCACGCATAAGGACATGAATCACCGATTCACATTGAATGCAGCCCATGGAAAATCGTGGGTAAGTCAGTTTATGATTTGGGTTAAAAAAATTCATTTATAGCATTCGCTATAAATGAGACCTTCATAGTCCTTATACCTAAGGTGAATAGTAGTCCTGAAAGGATAAAGAAATTATGATTTTGACCTATAAATTTGTGTAACGTGATTTATTAACATAAGATAATTACTAACATAATTGCTGCTCGGCTCAAATTGTATATGGACTATCTTATTTCACCTAACCAATGCCATTTTATGCCGGGGGAACATAAATTCGATGATATTGCCAGTATTTAGGAGATTATCCATTCTATGCATAAGAGGGAAGGTAAGAAGGGTCATGTGGCATTAGAAAAGGTATATGATAGAACAAGATGATCCTCTCTCTCTCTCTCTCTCTATATATATATATATGGTAGGTGGGGTTTTAGGATCATTTTTGTAATCTTATTGAGAAATGCATATCAAGTTGCTCCATGCAGGTTATAGGGATAAACAGCCACTTTTAATCCAGGATAATAGCAAGGAGACCTCTTTTATCCTTATGTTTGTATTTAGAGGTTGGTACGATGTATTGTTCTATGGACGATGAATAAATTGGCCTCAGAAGGTCCTTCTATTTCATATTTATTCTTTATAGATGTTATATATGCTTCATTTTGAGAGGGCTTCTTTAAAGTGCAATTGTTCAGATTTCTCTTTTAACGAGAGATCTCTAAAATTAAAAAAGGTAAATCAACATACACATATTTATACTATTAAGATGTCTTTCAATGCACTGGTTAAAATAATTGGTTTAGTTTTTTGTAAGATGGATACATTTCGTACTGATTTTTTGAAACTATATTCTGATCAATTTTTTAAACTAAATCCTTAAAGTTGAATTTTCATTATGTGCGGGGGTGGAATAAGAAATAGAAAAAAAAAATGTTAGATGATCATAAGTTTTGTCATAATTTGTTTGATTGAATGATGTATGATTATCAGATAAGTATGTGACTTATACTACCTTATTTTATTTAATGATCACTTTATTTTTTTAAAAGAAAAAATTGTCAATTTTTTGTCTTATTGTGTAGCATTGCTTATCAAAGTATCAAACATTTACACAATAGCGGAAAAGAGTAAGGGAGCTATATAGTGTTACACTCGTGGATCTAAGAAGGACACTTAACAAGCAAAAACAGTTTCTTGACGGAATCTCAATGTGATGTGATGTTATTCAGAGTTAGTCAATGGACGTTTCCTACTCTCCTAAAGATGTCGTAGTCTCGTAGATGTTGATACATACACTAGACTCACGAACCACTTGACACCCTAGTTTGTGCTTCTCAAATCACAAATAACCGTCAAATTTTTACAGGATACATGTAGATACTAAAAATTCAGATACTCCATTCATTGCATGCAATGTATATGTTACTAAGGAGACTACTGTTTCACTAGCAATAAGTCTTTGACCAAAACTTTGTCCACAAATATTAACTGTGGTGAGATTTTCTTGCCAAAGCTTGTCTCAGCATACTGCATTATTTCTGTGGACCGTAAGAGATCAACAGTATGGTATGGTAGCACAGAAAGAAAGCATTAGACCTTCCCAGTTTCTGATACAAGTCTTTCGATCTCTCCTAGAAGGTGCTGTTTTTCATCTGCCAAATCTTCATTTTGCTTCTGAAGTTCCTCTATCTGCTTTGTTTGTTCTGACTCCTTCCTGTAAATTTATGGTATATGATTTTAATACATGAATTCTTATTTATATTTTTATTATATACTACAAAGTAAATAGGCAATCAAGACTATGATCTACATTGCTCCTGTGGTCAAATCTGGTAAACACACCCAAATATAGGAACCAAGAGGAACAAAACAACCTCCAAGTTATTCTATAATAAAATTTGTACTTGGTTCATCACTTGTTTTTTATTACCTATTCATGAAGGATAAATTAAGTTTTAGTGATCGAATTTCCTTCTCAAGGTTTTCACACCGCTTCAACATAACTTGCATGTCTGGGGGAACGGATGGTGTCAAATTCCTTTCTTTTGCCTCAGCCATTCTGCATCACAAGAAGGTTATGTAAAATAAGGCTTTAAAGTTTCATATGTCTTGCGGCTTTTATATATAACTTTCAGATGCATACTTAGTCTCTTTAAATATGGTTTTAAACAGCTGCATATGACCTATGAAAGAAAAACAAACATTATGCATTGTAAATGGTCCTAATTGAATTGAACAAGCTGTTTCACAAAAATGTGTGGAAGAAAACATGTTCACTTCTTACTTGGGTAAGAAAGTGACCAGCTAGAAGTAGCAATTAGAAAAGACCAATATAGAGTCTAACTAATCATGAGAAGTAAAAACTGTTGAACTCAAAATTGTCGAACAAACAGCTCAGCTTTGTCTATGTTTACAGCTTTACTAGGCTGAGGTGGTTATTTTATTCCTCAGTATGTTAACATAAATAACATCCGTGTGTGAGAAAATATAAGGGAGATTGCACAAAAGCATATGACAGAATTACAAGCCAGTAGAAGCCAAATTCCACAATGGAAACCCTGAAAGCAATGTTGATCAAAGACCTGGAAGAATGTGAGAAAATGTGCAAGGATTTCATAGCAAAGACTACAAATAGAATGAATGTATGCTTACTAACATGTGCTAAAATGATTATTAAAATGTTGATCTTGACACCGATTGTAAAAGTACATGTATGTATCCAATAGAGTATTGGGAAGAGAATCAGAATACTCATTTTGTGTTACATACTTTCGGGAGCGCTCCACCCTGCGTTTTTTTGCGGCATCCCCCTTGTCCTCTGCACAATTCGTTGGTTAGAGAATGAGAAAGATAATCAAATTGTGAGAAGATCAACAAAAAATTCCACTTCATCATTTATTCAACTTCCTCTGCAGTTCTTTATGCGACCAAAAATGCTGTGTGATATTGAACAGAAAAACTGTCTTAACACAACCTAAACTTTGTTATCCCTAGTTGCAAAGTTTAATCTGCAACTACTCCTTAATTCATGAATTTTACCTCAATTGTCCTGAGTGTTCAAGATATTCTTAGACCTAAAAGCACATCTACTCTGCAAGAATTGTCCAATTAAAGATTTCTGAAAATTTTCATTATTACTAAGATGGTGTATTTACAATAATCAAAATGTAACGTGGTAGAAGCTAGAAATTACTTCAGGAGAAACGTTGTAATCACTAAGACGGTACCGTAATGGTTACAATCACCTAACAACAGAAAAGTATCTTCAAGACAGAATTTAAGTTATCTAGAACTAAGGTCAAAAGCATCAGAAAGGAATATTAGGGGAATCAAGAATTCATTTTTATGCTTTTAAGAGAACAACTCTTGCTAGAAATTGTTGGCTACCTGAAATAGCTGATGTTACAGATCCATATTTTTCTAGACTTCTCTGCACAATTTAGCAAGATTAACCAAAAAAAAAATAAGTTAATAGCCAAAATCTCTTGGTCAAGACTCAACCGTAATTCTAAACAAAATTGGTTGCTACTTCCTATCTAAGAGTAGTTTATACCTTCGAATCATCTTTTAGATTATCCATTATCTGTTCTCCGAAGCCTGCAGCAGTAAGAAGAAGACACAATTATAGTCTAATAAAACTAAATGGACATTGTTTTAAAGTCAAAATAATGAAAGAACATTTCTGCTGTTTTCTGAAATAAACTAAAATGACACTCGAATGTCAAATATGATTATATTGGAAATTAGAAACAATTATGGTGTGACTCCAAGTAATGCCACTAGATTGACCTGATTCAATTTCTGTAAGGAATTCAATGTGGCATCTATATTAGATTTTTTATATGGAGTTTTTTAAAAAGGTGAAAAGTTAAACAATTGGTTAAAGAATGACACAGAATGGATGCAGAATTATCCATATTATTACAAATTACAGTGAGTAATTTCTTATAGGCTTCATACAATCTGAGCAAGGCCATTGTAGAGAAAGTATGTCAATATATTGAAATTCCAACTGTTAGATGAATACGATGCAAGATGTGCAATGAACTGGGATGACAACTGATAAGTGATAACAGTCACACTCCTTAAGTTAACTAGTGCAAGTCCATCATGGTATTATTATACCTTTGACTCTATTCTCTGAACTTCTACTAATACCAACTTGTTTCCATGAGCTTTCACAAAGAGTATGACTTGAATTACTTGGACCCTCACAGGCATCTAAACCAGATGAGACAACTGGAACAGCGGCAAAAGATTCGCTTTGAGAAGGTTCCCGGGAAGCTGATCCCAAGTTTATGGATCCTTCAAGTGTTTGCAGGACTTCATTATCCTTAACTTGACCAGTAGAGGCTCCGTGAACATTTACCGGCTTTTCATGGCTCCAGTTTTCGAGTCCTTCACTAAAACCAGTTTTGAAGAGCGCATCTTGACGAGAAGAAAGTCCATTTGAGCTATGTTCTAATGATTCTTTCTCAACCCGGTTGCCGAGTCTCTTACGTTCCAATGTGCCTTTTAGCATGCTTACACAAGATGAAACTTTATCTGCATCACACAACTGTTGTATGTTGAAGGTAGATGAAGACGGAGATATGAATGCACCCTTCTGATGTGGAAGCTCATACACAGAAAGGTAATTGAAACCATTCAAATTTGAAACTTCTTGCTTCATAGTGTCAACACCATGCTGAGGGGCCACCATGCTAATGGATTCCATACCTTGTGTTGCTCGAGCATTTTGGATTCCAGCATACCGCCGCCTGCCAAAAAAGCCTTTCAACTAAGTGATTCGCAATTTCTTTGGAGCAGGTAAAATCAACTTACAATTAAGATGAAGCAAAAGTCTAAAATTTCAGGATCTCATGCCTGAGCTGTGTGTGTATGTAAAAAATGGAAAAATCAACCAATGTGCTAATAATAAAGTGCAAGGTGATGAGACCTCGGTATAGAGTCAAGTAAAGCATTGTCTTAAGTGCCTGTGGTGAATAATATGGTTTTGAATTTTGATAAACATATACAAGCTGTAATGATACTGGCATACCGCAATTCAGAGGACCGGCTTCTTGTCATTCTTTGATCGCTAAGAAACCGGGCCTGCAATAATAACATGACATCAAATGACCATGAGGCATAAGGCTTTTATTGAATGATAGATTCAACAAAGAATTTGATATAAACAAACCTTGGCTAGAAACATGTTACTAGGTTGGAGTTCTCTATCAACAGGATCTCTGAAAAAATTGACACCAAACTAACTTACAAATATTGAACTATTTTCTTAATCAAATGTATAGCTGTATTGGTTACAAGTCAAATTGCAAGAAAGGTTCTGAACACCTTATACTAGCAAAATGTCAAATCCTAAAGTTATCAATATTATGTGTGTAAAATATTTCATAAGTATAGGTTTAGAGGAGGGCTACTGCAATTACCTCATAGGAAGTTGATTGAAGTCAGCTGAACCATCACTAGCCAATGGGTTATATTGCATGCGTAAGTTGTCAGTGCTTCTTCCCTCTGAAACTACTCCAGCATTTTGCTGATTACACAAATTAGTTAGTTCATGCGACATCCTGCGGTTACAGCAGAATTGAAATGTCAAAACAAGACTTAAATCAGCAAGCATTCATCAGGAAATACATGAAGTGTTCTCAAGAAAAATTAGTAAATCTCACAACCAAATACAGTCATGTTACAGAAACTTAACTTTCCAAGTAAGCTTATATTCAATTAATGCTTTTTAAGTAGTTATGTTTAACTAGCATACTCACCTCTGTACCATCTAGAAAAGAGGGGGAAAAATAGAAGAAGAAGAAGAAAGTAAAAAACTCACCTCTGTGATAATCGACTGTTAAGTCCTTTGCTTGATGAATTGCATCCCTGGTCAAGGAAAGCAAGATGTGTCAATTGAAGTGTAATGAGAAATTGAAAAAAGAAAAACAAAAGATAATCGATATACAATCACAAATCCCATAGTCAAAGGAATCTCCATATAGCTTAGATACCATCACCAGGAGCACTAAAGACGTGTCATATTATTGTCTATTAGCAGACATAGACATGCTATCTTGAAAATAATGAGATCATGCAAAGAATGAAAACTAAAACACTGGGATTGATGATTGCAGATTTTTCACCTTCTAAGCTCCTGCCTGATCATAATTAAATAAATAGTATATGTAGTCGAATTGAGACTTCAAAGAAATTATGTACGTCAAGCAAAGTGGTGTCATGAAAATTTTCTGCCATGATCTTATACTTGACACATGCCATAAACAACAAACTAATATGATCTAATATTATTGTATTATAGCATAGGGGGTTTGCCTCTTCATGTGTTAGCCAGCGTTTGAAGAGCTCCTCACTATCTGTCTGAAAGCTTTGAGAAGCAGCCTTGAAACCAAGCATCTCCATGGTTGACATGGGCATTCCAATAGGGTTCTCCGTCACAGTTTTCAGGAAAAGTTCCTCAGTTGTATTCTTGTATAAGCTAGAAAACCCCCTCCCTTCCATCTCCACGTGGCCACTCTCTACTCAACCACTTGAAGCTGCTTGATGCTGTCTAGTCTGTTCTCAACACAAGTTTGGCTGAGCACTTTCAGGTTTCAAAACAGAATTGCCAGATGAATTTCTCTGTCACCCATCATATTACCCTTCCAGCCTTCTCCCAAACCAAGGGAATGTACAATCATTTAACGTTACAATCCAACCCTATGTATGGTGTGAATTTTTCAACCCTACAAAAGCTAACTCTTTGAACTTTATCAACCAAGCAAATATCCCTTTTCTTAATAACAAAGGAACTTCATCTTGATCAGTTCACTCTATGTCTTTAATTAGCTACTGGCATAAAGTGTTTTACCTTCTCAACCATAGCAGCTAACATGCAACGGGGAAAATTTTATTTACGTGAGGTGTCTTTTCTTTTGTTTTTTTTTTTTTTTTTCTCAACGTAAAAAATTAATCCTTACGTAAGTCCTACATAGAATGATAAAAGCTCACTGAGAACCGGCGTTTAATTATTATGAGTAAGAGTAAATCCTCAGCTTTATCTTTAAAAGAAGTAATCTTGAACATATTAATATTTTACTGATCATAAGTTATGAACCGGCGTTTAATTGTTATGAACGCTAATACAATTGACATTTTATGTCTCAAAATGTCAATTGCGTTAGTCTTTGTTGATGATATTGAAAAATTCCTGCATAAATACAAATATACGTGAGAGTGAATGGATACTGATCATAACTTATGATTCTCTGATACCATTTATTTGTTAATATTCACAAGGAATGATAAAAATCTCGTGGCGGTAAATCTAGTCTTCAACTTTAATGGGCACATGTAAAAGTAAGAAAAGCTTGTAGCCCTTGAATAATTTAAAGGAATCCTTCACGACCAAAAGAAAAAATGTAAAGGAATTAGTAATGCCTCGGGTCCTAGCAATTGCAATTTGATGATGGAAATGTGAAAGGGACCTTGGGCAACAGACCATGGTGTTTTTCGATTAAAATAAAACTCCATTGATATGGCGCTGTCGTGGTTGGCTTAAGCTAACTTGGTTTAGCTCACGGATTCTTTCGATCTAAGAATTTCTCATATAACACCAGTTTAAATTTTTTTTCGATGCTTCAGAAAATAAGAACAAAAAGGGGGCAACAAATTAGAGCCTAACAAAGGAAACATCAGAGGCGTCAGCAAGATGCACTGGGATCACACCAGCTGGAGGTGTTACCAAAATATTATACGGAACCTTCTCCATACAAGCATGTTTAGCTAACCAGTCAGCAGTGACACTAGTTTAAATTGAATATTAATTAGATGTTATCAATAAAAATTATTCTTGAATATATAATTACTAAAAACTAGTATGAGTTACATTTTAAATTAGAATTAAATAAATTAATGTAAAAATTTGGTCATAGATAAATCGACGACAAAATAATTTCTTTTAAATTAGATGTTGAAAAGAATATTTACATTTAAGAAGCTGAATGCTAAATATACTAAGTATTAGTGAAGAAAGTTGCTTGTACAATCGGGTCTTTTACATCCAGGAAAAAGTCGCTATCATTACCTTTTTGCAACTCGTCATATATCCTTTGTTGTTTTACTGAGATACTAGTTAATAAATAATTAATGGTTGTACACTTGTTTTATATGTTTTTTATATAATAATTTGTTTTTAAATTTATACGCAGTAATAGTAATATTATTTTACACCTATTCATATATAAATTGATGCCTTCTATAAGGATATCAGCCAAACTCTTAATTTGACTTTTTCTAACAAGACTATCAAATTTACATCTACAAAATAGATAGGTCCAAAAATATCATAATAAAATTGAGCATGGCTTATCATTATAACTCTCTGTGTCAATAGTCAACTCTGGAATTTATATCTCTTCTCTGCTGGATAATAAAAAGTGTTGCTTTGTATTTATGTAATTTTCGACATCATGTTATATACTCGACAAACTTAGCAATAGATAGCCATGGTAGTAATACTACATTCGCAAACATACACTGATCTGCACAGTAACTTATTGTGTTTTATCTTCTCGTTCCATGTTCCCCTTCACAAGATTGGAATAAGGGAGGTAAATAAACAAGAAGTCAATTACAGAGGTATCTAGTATTGGCTGATCGGATGAGATAAGAAGTGGGGTATGATGTTTCAAATGAAATCGCTTTGGCGATAGAAATTGAAATATAACATTGCAAAGCACCAAAAAACAAAAAACAAAAAAAGGCAGTATAACATTGCGGAAAAATGATGCACAATCTGGATTCTGGAATAGTAATAAGAATATGAACATCTACCACCAGCATGCCCTCATCAAGTAAAATTTTAAGACCAAACATGTAAAAGGATCCTCTCTCAGTTTTTAAATTGTGATAATTAATATTTCCGTACCCTATTATTGTCCACAGAATAAAATATAGTAGCACATACCGACATACTATATGCATACGCGCCCTATACATAACTGAAATATATTATGCATAATAATAGGGTGTTGCATCAGTTGTGGAAATAAACTATAGCTAAACAAAATATTATATCACCTGTGGCCTGGCTACTCGTAAGTCCACTTCTTATCAATTAATTAGTTGGAACAAGAAGAAGAGGACATGGTTATGCACATCACTACCTATATCCTTTAAGGACGAAGATGTGTGCTTACATCCTTTTTATTTGGGACTAGTTCTCGTTTTGGCGTCAATCTGGCTCTAATCAATATACTACTTGCATCCTTGATACATAGCAATTGCAGTTCCTCTCTTAATAAAGAGTACCCGATTAGATGTTAGACCAGGCTTCAATCAAATGTGTCTTTGCTGGTAACATGGATTGAGACAAGATTTAGTCTTCTAGCTTCCAGTAAACTTAGGGATAAAATCAACTACTTTTTTATGCTACAAATCATATCCGTTATGGTAGTTTTCCTGTTCAGTATATCTGTCCAGTGGCAAAATTCTTGGGTAAGAACTTCTCAATTTAAGTATGCAGATTAACGTTTGACAAGTGTAAAGTTATGCTAACATAATGCATGTCAAACATTAATTTGCATGTTAAGGTAAGAATTTTCCACCCAAAAACTTCTCGAGTTCATTGAAGCAAGGAGAAGAAGGAAACATAGATTAACGAATATTTTATCTGTCATGCAGGCGCAGTTCCACAAAGAAATCAGTACTTGGGTCTATCAATTTGACTTTGATTAATATCAATATCAATACATTGGTTTGAATATTTAGAGTCAAACTATGAAACGGTATAATTCGAGGAAATATTTGCCAACGAGGGTGGGTGCCTATGAAGCATAGGTACGTGGTATTTGCAATAGTACCCGTACCCAATATGTCTGGATATATACTTATTATTATTATTATTATTTTTGAAAAAAAAACATTCGGTACAGTTTGGGTGTAGCTTGGGAATAGTTGGGTACAAAGCTTAATCAAAACTACATTATTTTTAGGGGTTTTTTCCCCTCTTTTTTCTTGCTTTCCTTTTTCAGTTTGCACTTTCTCTTTTAAAACCCTACCCATTTCTTTCTTTTATTCTCACACTTCTCCCACCGACTAGCCACTACCACCACTCAACTGCTCCACCAGCGGTGTTTCTCACGGCACAGCGGCGACAGCAGCGATAAAAACACAGAGTGGCACCGGCAAAACCACGTGAAAGATAGCACAGCTCCCCTATGGCAAACACGCGGCTTCCTCTCTAATCTTCGGTAGCGACGGTGGCCCAACAAGCTGCTACCTTTTCTTTCTTCTCTCTTATGACAGTGAGGTAGCCATGTTCAACTTCTATTTTAGGTTGTTTGTTCTATTTTTGAATCATTCTTATAATGTGTTGATGGAGATTGTTCTGTAGTAGGCTGAATCATTCTTGAATAATTTTTGAATCATCCTTGTACAATTTTTGTTCTGCTTCTCTCTGGATAATGTGTTGATAGAGATTGCTAATGGAACATATTGAATATTTTCTTTTCTTATTGTGCTATGCTTGAGTGTGTATTGATGTAGCTTGTTTTATGTTGAATAATTTAGATTCGTTTTATGTTGAAGGTGGTTTGTTTTCTAATTTATCATGTGAAATTTTAGTTTTTATTTCATGAAATTTGTGAAATTTTTATATTTTCCGTACCTGTATCCAAATTTTTACAAATTTTTCGTATCCTGTACCCATATCCATGCAACATAGGTGGGTGCAATTGATTAAGGTTTAATTCATATCCCACAAGGGTGTGGATTCAAATTTTGCTGACTAATGTGAAGACTTCGTTAGTAATACGATATGTAATCTCTCCCAAAAATTCTTGAAGAGGTTGGGGATCTTCCCTGACCTTGGTGAAATACTGACACTTACCCCGCCTAAATTTTTTTGAGTATAAAAAAAAATCGAGGAAATATTTGGTTGATTCAACATTATTAGGTTCATTCAGCAAAAAAGACAAGGGTACACTTTTCGTTGTTTAAGACTTATAATAATCAATTATTTTAAGTAATCAGTGATCAAAGGCTCTGTCTTGCTTAGTCGGCAGCATTTTATATGTTTGATTGGGAGTATAAGGCACAAGTACTTGACAGTGTCTCCTACTGTTAACTTATTTTTGCTTAGGATTATGCTTTATCAATTCATTCATTTTCATTGAACGTTTATCAAGCAGCAAGCCACAAAGCAGTTTGCATTTTCTACTTTTTCAAGTAAATGATAGGATTCTCCAATGCTTAGTAGTAGTTAAATGATCTCACCATCATGAGAGTCAAAGGAAATGACAGTACCACGTATGAAAACTCTATCTATAATTTTCTGGGGATATTTTTACTGAACATATTCGGTAAAAAAACTCAGAATCAAAAGGACATTATATTATTCACTAATGAACTTTAAATTTTTTTTTACAAAAGAGAATTCTTGTAATTTTAAATGAAAAGTATGTAATTTTCGATCACCTTCTTCATTGAAAGATATAATAAATTGTGAATTTAATATTAAACTTTTTTTGGGGGGTCAGGATTTAATATTACACCTAAAAACAACAGATAATTTTTTTTTTTTTGAACTTGACTTAGAAACATCAGTTTCCTTTTTGGTCAACACTTACAACCATCACCCTTTTTGGTCATGACATAGTGAGTAATGGGCTTAGGCCCACTTTGTAACAAAAAAGTGAGTAAATCCACGTCTTTGGCATTTAGCGTAAAGTTTTTAGATTATTAACTAATCATATATTACATTTTGTATACTTTTAAGGTATTTATAATAAGAATTAAATATTTTTAATAGCATAATAAACATGAGTATAATAGTAATACAAAATTTTTTTATACTGATAATATATTTAAAATAATTTCTTTTCTTATTAGATATTTTTACACATTTCCAAGTCCGAAAATTAATTTTTGACAATATGTATGTCTTATGATGTGTAGTAATACTAATTAAGCACTGGTGCTTTCTTTTTATATAAATCACTGACATTTAAAGTTTATTAGAATATTTAACTTATTTTATTTAAGTCGGATCAATCTATTATAGAAATAAATCTCTCTTTATATATAGTTTTTTCTTAATCTACGACACTCAAACTTAAGATCTTACAATACTGAATTACTTGATCTAAATAAGTGATAGTTCCTTTTATTTAAATTTGAATATTTACTACAAATAAAATTTTCCACACGTAGTAGCTTAAGTTACCAAGTAAGTCACACTTTTATAATTATACAGTGGTCATTTTAGATAATGTAAAAGGTCTAATCACTTCGTATTTCTATAAAGAGTATTGTTATGAAAGCCTACAATCTCATGAGCATAAAATATTTTTACATCTTTTTATTTATTTTAAATTATCTCTTGATAATGTGTGGGCTCACTCATATTGACAAATGCAGGCTCGAATGCTCATATTATGTCGCGTGAAATTAAGGCCAGAATTTTTCTTTTCGACAAAAAGTCTTGGATGCATCATCCATGAGGATTAACGCGGCGCTCCTCCAATTTAGCACATGAACTACATTTGCCTCAAAAGGCCATGTGGCAGAGTTTCAGGCTTCAGCGGACCACGTCCTATCATCGGCGTCGATCTTATAATTTTCTACATCCCCCTTCCCACACGATATGGAAACGAAAATCACTAATTGGAGTGAATACGCATTGATAATTGTTGACTTGAGATTTTTATAGAAAGAATAAGGCTCGAAGTGAGCCAAGTCAAAGCCCAAACTCGGCATAGTTCGGATTCGACTTGCTAACATTAGGCTGAACTCAACTTCAAAGTAATCCTAATTTTTAGGTTTGAGTTAGTTTACGAGTTACTCAAATTTAGTGAGATAGTTCAAGTTAAATATAAATTAAGTATTTTTTATTTAATAAACTATAAGATATTTAGTATAAGAACATAATCTCAATAATAACAATAACAATATTAACAACAACAAAATATAATTTTATTTTTATGAACACACACACACACACACATATATATATATATAGAGTCAGCTCACAAGTTAATAAGTCGAATATAGTAAAGCTCAAGTTTTGCTCATTTAATAAATAAATTTAAATCTCTAGTTCAAATTCAACTTATGAGCTCATGAACCCAGCTAATTGAATTATTAATAAATCAAATCAGAAATAGCTTACCTTCCAGGTGGCTTGATTCACTATCATCCTTAAAGAAAGAGTATTATTACTTATAGATAATGATAGTTGTGTTATGAAATAATAAGCAAAGAAGGAAGACGTAGAGAAAAATAATAAGAAAGTAGAGAACTAGAATAAACATAAGAAAATCTTACATTTCAATTAGGTTTTTTACAATGTCATTCTAAGTTTTTATTTGTAGGCCTTGAATACAATAAAAATGGAAAGGATTGCAAAATGAAACTAATTGACAATAAATAAGGTTCCAATCAATTAATTATATAAATATGGTAATGGATATCTACAAAATATATGATTTATAACAAATTGATATTTTTTTTAATATTTTTTGAACTATATATAATGAATATTGTAATTATATAAGTGATAAATTTGTTTATAAAAGATGTGAGAAGTTATATATATACTAATAATTATAAATTTTAGTTATATGAATCAGAAATTATGTAAATAATTTTTTTATATATTTTTAATTATTTTAACACATTTAATGTATTTATTAAAAGCATAACTAAAATTTGCAAATATTTATATATTAATATCTAAATATTTAAAAAGATGTTTAAAACTTACGTAGAAATAATATTTTTCTTCACAGAAAACATGGATGGAATGAGAAAGAGTCAAAGTGCAAAAATCCACCCATCAAATTATTCATACCAAAAGCGACGAGTTCAAATTCGTCCAATTTAGCTTTTTCTACACTACAATTACAATTCAAAGAAGCAAACCACGAATTTCCAAACGACAAGCTTGTTTACGCGTATCCTTTCTGATTTGTCCTACCTACTGTCGTTGATAATCACAAATAATTAAACCACAATGACTGCATCATAGAAGAATAATAATCAAACAACCTTGAATACCTCATTTGAAATTTCTAATCTTAGAAAAGGTCCATCCCTCGTCTATCTATATATTTGTGTGTGTGCACCAAAATCCCTTAACACACAACTTCTTTCATCTTCTTGGAGCAGTACTACGAGCAGGGACGACCTGAAGAACACAGAGAAAAAGAAAAACAATGGCGAGGAACATGGGCTTGAATTTGATAGGGTGCTCCATCGTGGTAATGGCTTTCGTAATTGGTGCGACTCATGCAGCAACAGAGTACAAAGTGGGAGACAGTTTTGGATGGAGCGTTCCTACCAATGAGAGCTTCTATTCAGATTGGGCTGCCACCAAGAAATTCTTCGTTGGTGACAAATTGAGTAAGTTGTTGAATAAATATAATAATTTAAAGTTAATGAAAGTATAATTGTTTTGGTGGTTATGTGAATCTTAGTTATTTTGTGTTATGAGAAATTATGATATTAATTATTAATAATTAAGGAGAATAATATTAGATTTATATAATTAGTGTGAATAATATTGTTACTTATTAGTTAAAGCAATTTTTTTTAAAATGGTGGTGAGTCATATAATAGACGTTTTAAAACTCTCGTCAAATTTTTATAACTATCTTGTCTCTGCACACATTCTAGTCTCACTCATTCATTTCTTGTATTCCATATATTATATAATCATCCTATGCTTTATGTCACGCAATGAAAAAGAAATATTGGAGTCGAATACGTATTCAATGTCCAATGATGATGTTGCTAGCTTGTGTGCTTTTTAACCCTTTCTTAATATATTTTTTTCTTCTGGCCAATACTCCGTAAGCACAAGATATCATAATAATGAATGAACCCACCCTTGTCTCTCTTACGATGTCTACCTTGATCGCTGTGGTTCTTTAATATTTTATGAGGGCACTTGTATATATAATCCTAGCATTTCTTTAAAATACCTTTAAGATAATGTTATTTGTATATTAATAATAAATATTAAGATAGATATTATTAAAAAAAAGAAAGAAAGAAAGGAAAACACAAAATTTGATAGTAGTAAATAAAGTTAATGTTTTATGTATTACAAAAATGACACACTTTCCTATGTTAATGTGGAATCATACCTTATACTAGCACCACATATGATTGCATTATGATGATGTGATAATAACAGCTTCAATTTTTTTGACTTTTAATTTGTTGTTGATTGGCCAGTTTTCAACTGGACCGGAACCCATACGGTGGCTAATGCAACAAAGGCTGATTACGACAACTGCAACAGCGGGGCGAGCGCATTCGGAGGCAGCGGGAACGAGACGGTGTTTCGGTTCACTCTTGAAGAAGCTCAGCCTTACTACTTCATCTGCACCATTGGCAAGCACTGTGCACTAGGCATGAAGTTCACTATCAATGTTGAGTCCCTCAACTCTGACTCACCTAATGCTCAGCCACCACAAGATTCATCTGCTCCAAAACTCTCTTTCGGAATCTTATCACCAATTCTCTCTAGCTTCGCTGCGTATTATTTCTTCACCCGCACCTATTCATATAATTACTTTGCTGTGTGAAGCCAATGCTTGAATTGGTGGGCATAGCATATATATATATATGGAGCATATGTTATTTCTTATTCTTTGAATAATATTGGTGTACTCATTATATTTATAGATCATATAGGATTGGGGTGTATTCGTTTCAATAAATGTTGCACTGCTAACAACACATTGTGAGTTTGAATAAAGCAATCCCGGAAAGAATAATGACGGTTACTTAAATCTTGTATTATTCGTTTTTATTCTACAGCCTAGGTCATGGTCATGGTTTAATTATTGTACCCTGCTCAATCTGTTTTGATTTCTAGGCTCATTTCGATACACTACATCAAATATTTAATCTTCATGTTTTCTACCAAAGTTGTATATCTTTCTTTTACCTTTTCTACAAAGCAAAGATCAAATTATTTTTAGATGTTTGTAATGTGATAAAAATGTAAAAATTAATCATGGTCTTTACTTTGTGGATCTCATAAATTTTGTTGCGATGCGCTCCGCATCACTAAAAACATATAAATTTCTCTTGGTTTCATGAATTTGTTACTCTCCAAATCAACAACTGCTAAGTGTTTGCTTAGATTTCTGTTTGAAACTCCAATAGTAGATTAAATAAACACAATATTTCTTATACAGAGCATTAAGGTTGTAGATGATAAACCTTTTAACAAGTGTATTAGTATTGGTGATATATTTATTATTAGTTAAAACTTTATCTTACAATTTTTAATATAAAAATTATTTAAAAATTAATGCATCATCATAAATTTAATCTGATGTAATTTATCAAAAATAAATAAACCAAATATTAATACAAACTTGTATTAATGATTGATTAAAAAAAGACGATAAAATATTTCAAATTTACCAATCTTTGGCCCGTTAAAGACAAATCTCAGACTCCGCCCTACTAAGAACATAAAAGTAAAAACAGTTTTTTTTTTTCAAATTCTTTTATATAAAGAAAAAAAGAATGGCATTCACCTAGAAAAAAAGAAAGGCTTAATACTTAATTGAGTAGTATATTTCAACATCACAACGAGACATTAAATAAATACTACTCTCAAGTAAAGATATAATGAGATGTGTTATTTGTATATATATAAAAAAAATAGATATATTATGGATATCCTATAAAGAGATACAAATGAAGCTTTAAGTGATTGTGAATACCGAGAGAAAAAAATATACTTTTGTATTTATCTTTTTTTAAGATATTTTTGAGATGTTAAATTTTAAATACACAAATAATATTTTTCATATATATAAAAAGTATATTAAATAATAATTATAAAAAAATATGCTAAATAATTTTATATTAATATAAAATTTTATATATATGATCTATGACATATAAACTTTCAATCCAATAGTTAATTTTATAAAAAAAATAAAAAAGGCATTCAATAGTATAAACTATGAATTTAATTTATACTAATATAAATTGATCATCTCCCATAAATCTATTTTACTAACTTAATACTCACGCGCTCTTATTTTAATAAATGATGTACATACTATGACTATACTTCATAAATTTAAGAGTAAAAATTCATTTTAATATCTAAAAGAATCTTATAACGACAAATTAGTCCCTTAACAAAAATTACATATACATTAGTCAATAAATAAATTTAAATTTTTTACATAGTAGTCCTCAATAAGGAGTAATTTGCACAAGACTTGATATTTTTAGGATTAAAATTTAATTTTATTTTAAGGGCGCATTTAATTCAGATTTTGGATAAAAAAGTAATTTTTTAACTTTTAAAATAAATCACTTTTGTTAGAAGCTACTCATTTAAAATGTGTTTGAATCATTTCTTTTTTTAGACAAATAGAAGCTATTTATCTTAATTTCTATGAAAGAGCTAAAAATAAGTTGTTTTTAGTTTTTGATTAAAAACTAAAATAAATAGTCTATGTGAAAAGTGATTTTTTTAGTAGTTGAAAAATTATTTTTATCCAAAAAAAAGCATCCTTAAATTTTTACTCAAAAACTGAAAAAAGATTTTGTTTTATTTTTAGTTAGTGTTTGAATGGAAATCTGTAGGTAATTTTTACCCAAATCTCTCTATATTTGATCCAATTATTGTCTTACCCCAAAAAGTAATAAATCTATCATTTATTATATTAAGTTAGGGGGTAAAATTAAAAAATTAAATTTATATCCTTCCATTTTATTTACTTATTTTATAACTACCATATAAGGGTAAAAAAATTATTCTCCATCTCTCCATTAAACTCTCAAATAATAGAGTGACATACAACCATTCACTCCACTTTTTATCTTTCATTTTCGTTCCATTAATGACTATTCTCTTTCATCATCTATAACACTCTCAAACACGGGTGTTTTTTTTTTTTTATATGGTATTTAGATGAAAAATTTACAAGAATATAGGAATTGGGAGGAATTTACGTGGATATGAGATTTAATAAAATCGAAAATTCCGATTTTGTTAAATTCCATATCTGCGTAAATTCCTCCCAATTCCCATATTTTGGTATATATACAATCTAAATACCATATAAAAAATAAAAAACCCTCAAACACACCCTTAAATTTTAAATAGAAGTTAAGACAAATAATTTTCATAAAAAATTTTAAAATTAAAAAATTACATTTTTAACAAAAAGAAGCTAAAATAAACACACTCTAAAAGTGGTTTGGCAAAGAGACAAAAGTGAAGAAATTTTTTATAGGTAAATTTCATATATCAATTTATATAGAAAACTCGTCCGTACAAAATTTTCTTCCATCTTTATCCCTTTGCCGTGCACACCCTAAATAGATATCCCGATTTAACTCATAAAGTTTATTTCATTTCGTCATCCACCAAATCCAAATGCCATTACCAGATTCATTTCACAGCGTACTATATTTTGTATTGTAGCTGTTGACCCGACCACTCACCATCCCCGTTCTCCTTGTCTTCTTTTCATTTTCTTCTTTTTATCATTATTTGGTTTTCGTTTTCTGTTTTTTCTTTTCTCTCACAGCAAAAGACAAAAACGAAACTGACTCTTGTGCGGGATCGCCAAGCTGAGCCAGCTCCCCTTCCCTTGGAACAATTCTCATCAAATCTCACAACAACAACAAAAATAACCAACAAAATCCATTTCCAAACAAAGGGATCGCGTTTCAGATCACTGTTGCATCTTCTCATCCTTATTCCCAAGCCACATTGTTCATTCCTTTTTTTCGGCGAGGTCTAAGGTCGTGTTCCTTTTTTTTTTTTTCCCGCTTTTTTCATTTCCCACATGCTTTTCTAGATCTGCAATTTTTTCCCAATTCATTTCCATTCACAATTTTGATCCTTTCTCTCAAAAGTTTCATTCTTTTTCCATTATTATCACACGAATTTGCCTGAGAAAAAATGTAGCAACCTCGAATGGCATTGTTTTGGATCCGTTTCGAAGCAATGTCGTAGGAAATGGTGTCATTTCAGATAGGCTTCTTCCATGCTTTCATTCCTTCTTCTTTTGTTGCTGAAGCTTTTCGTTATTTATTTATTTTTTTTGGATTTTTTATATGTGCTGTGGCGAATGCATTGAAGCTGAAAAAGGTTAAAGAAAAAAATGAAACTTATTAGGAAAAGGTTAATGGGTGTGTGTGTGCAGGAAATGATTGATGGACTCTGGTGAGAGTGAGTGTTTGTCGGTTCGAGAGGTGTGTGCAAATGGGAGCCGCATGAAGACAACAGAAGTTGAGGCCAAGCTCGACGAAGGGAATATTCAAGAAGCAGAATCAGCATTGCGAGAAGGCTTGTCTCTCAATTTTGAGGTTAGATTTTATTGCAGTTCTTTATGAATCGTATGGTTTATGATAAGATATTATGACGTCGTTTGATACATATAGCTGACCGGGAGACAAAACTTGGATGTTGTTGTTTGTTTGATGAATTTTGTATATTTTGTATTTTGCAAATAGTAAATGCTGAAAACCAAGGATCAAAATGCCATGGAAGAAGCTGCTCTCATGCCCTTTTGTTGCCAAATGATTGCAACAATTCTTGCATCACTTCTGAAACATTTTTGTTTTTTGCCCTTTTGGGGTACATTTTTAAGTACAGTGTGTAATTATTAATCATCATCCTAACAAGTTATCTAAACAACAATGCTGTGTCACGTCGTCGTACTATCCCCATTTTGGAGCTAGCCATTGAGACTAGTAGGTGCACGATCTTCAATTAATTGTGATTTGTGAATTGGCAGGCACTTGGAGGACACAAGTGTTAGAGTAGTTTTATAAAATATAATTGGTATTTGAAGGTATTTGGTGTCAAGTGTTGATATTTTTTGGGGATTCCCTTTTTCCTTACTTTAATCGTTTGACGAATAGAAGACTCTGATCTCAGCTCCCAACCTTCTGTTGCAATATGGGAATACTTGTCAATAGCCTAAATCTTTATCAGAATGGTTTAAAACCTCCCCTTGGGCCAGGTCTGGACTCTCAAATCCGTGATTACTTTTGTGACAAAGGAAAAAAATTTTGGGTATTAATAGGAATCTGTTGTTTGATGGCATAGGTTTTACATGAGTAAGCTATGGCACAAAAGTAATAAAGTTTTTCCAACGCAAAATTTGCAGTGCCTTAGTTAGCTAATTGTAACTATTTTTTCATTTTTAACAGACCTTCAACGACTAGGGGAGTTCATTTCTTCTAAAGTGAGTCAAACATTAGAATGCCTCCTCCTCACAAAATAAGATTTTCTTATTTGCGAGACAGTGTAATTTTTTCTTTTTCCATACGATTGGTATTGAAATCATACTTGTATATAAACATTACACGTATGATGGGTTATAATTTATTTACATGTAATTGAATTTGAAACCAGGTAAAGATGCCAAGACAAGAACTATACCTTAACAATTGGTACAATCTGTAAATTTGGTACAAACAACCCATTAAATGACTAGTAATTTAGTAAATATGAAGATCTGGCATACCTTGTTTCTTCTTGGATGTTAATTGGAGAACCATTTTTGGGAATAAATCAATCATATGCTTGAGTTATGCTACATGGTATTTTTTAAACCTCAACAGGAAGCAAGAGCTCTTCTTGGAAAGTTAGAGTATCAGCGAGGTAATGTCGAAGGGGCTCTTCGTGTGTTTGATGGGATTGATCTTCAAGCAGCCATACAGCGACTGCAACCTTCCCTTGCTGAAAAGCCAGCAAAGAAAGGTCTCACTCGCACTGAATCACCTTCCTCAGTCTCTCAGCACGCTGCTAGTTTGGTGCTTGAAGCCATCTTCTTAAAAGCAAAGTCTCTACAAAAACTGGGAAAGTTTACTGGTACTGCTTATCTATTGAAAGTGATTCTCTGCATGTTGTTTACTTTATCTTCTCTTTCTGAATGGGAACGAATGCTCCAATCCTCCTACACCTTCAATGTTATCTTCAAAATTTTGAATCACATTGAATACATTGAAATGTTTGTTTAATGGATTATGCAGAAGCTGCTAATGAATGCAAGCGTGTTCTTGATGCTGTTGAGAAGATATTTTATCAGGGTATACCTGATGTTCAAGTGGACAATAAATTGCAAGAGATAGTCAGCCATGCAGTGGAGCTCCTTCCAGAGCTTTGGAAACAGGCTGGTTGCTATCCTGAGGCAATATCTGCTTATAGGCATGCCCTTCTTAGTCAATGGAACCTTGATAATGATTGCTGTGCGAGAATTCAGAAAGCATTTGCTGTGTTTTTGCTGTACAGTGGAGTGGAGGCAAGTCCACCCAGTTTGGCAGTTCAGATCGAAGGCTCTTATGTACCTAAAAACAATCTGGAAGAGGCAATTCTGCTTCTAATGATTCTTCTGAGAAAGTTTTGCCTTGGTAAGACCAAATGGGATCCCTCCATTATGGAACACCTGACGTTTGCACTTTCAGCATGTGGCCAAACTTCTGTTTTAGCAAGACAACTTGAAGAGTTGATTCCTGGTGTATATCATCGTATTGACCGTTGGAATTCTTTAGCTCTGTGTCTCAGTGCAGCTGGACAAAACAAAACTGCTTTGAGTCTGTTAAGGAAGTCTTTGCACAAACATGAACGACCAAATGACATTATATCATTGTTATTGGCTGCCAGGATTTGCAGTGAGGATCCTCATCTTGCCGCTGAGGGAGCAGGTTATGCACAGAGGGCAATCAATAATGCTCAAGGCCTAGATGAGCATTTAAAAGGCGTGGGTCTTCGGATGTTGGGGCTTTGCTTGGGAAAGCAAGCTAAGGTTGCTTCCTCTGACTATGAGAGGTCTCGTCTTCAGGCCAAAGCTCTCCAATCATTGGAGGAGGCAGTTAGATTGGAGCAAAACAATTCTGATCTAATTTTTGAGTTGGCTGTTCAATATGCAGAGCACCGAAATTTGGCTGCTGCTTTACGCTATGCCAAGCAGTTCTTTGATGAAACTGGTGGATCTGTATTGAAAGGTTGGAGATTCCTTGCTCTAGTATTGTCCGCACAAAAAAGATTTTCAGAGGCTGAAGTGGTGACTGATGCTGCTTTAGACGAGACTGCAAAATGGGAGCAGGGACCACTGCTCAGGCTGAAAGCAGAGCTGAAGATCTCCCAATCACGGCCCATGGATGCTATTGAAACTTATCGATACCTTCTTGCATTGGTTCAAGCCCAGAGGAAATCCTTTGGACCTCTCAGAATTAGTTCACAGGTAAGATTCTGCCACCTTCTTCTCCTCCACCTGGCCTTCTTTTATTTAAATATAATAATAGCGAGGCATGTTTTATCAAATAATAATGAAATTAGGAGACATTTCAGACTCAGTTTGATGTGAGAGTGGTGGATTATAATAGTAATTTGATTAAATTATTTCACTCACATCCTCTAATGGTGATGTATATGGCTTCACATGATTCTGGTAGCTGAATATATGTAAATATGTAATGAGGGAAGTGGATTTCCTCTAAATCTTTTTGTCACTCCAATGCTCTAAAGATCATTTGAATTATGAAACCCATTTTTAGTTGCCAAGCTGTTTCCCCTATTTTATAGGAAAAGATGCTGACATTTCAACCTTCAGAAGAAGCCTGAAACCGCCATGATGTTTATGACCAAACAAAAATGACAGAAATAAATGGAAAAGATTCAATTTGTTTTATAGAGTTGGGTGTAATTTAGGCAACTTTATCCATAATCCTGTAAACATGAATTCTTCAAATGTGTTTCTGTGGTTTTGATGGAGAAAAGATAAGTGTAAATTAAAAGAAAATTGATTTCGTATATTTCTATTTGTGCTTTTTTTTTGGCTCCGGTGGTTCCTTTTTATTGTCATTGTTTACATTGAAGTGAAATTGCTTGCTTTCTATTTCTTTTGGTTTTTACTGAAGGGAATTTTTTGTTTAGTGGAAATGAAGATAAAAAGGGAATGGGCTTTTCCCCAGCAGATATGTTCATTGCTTCGTGGGACTCTTCATTTAATCAATCTTTCTTTTATGTTATTAATTCTTTGCAGGTTGTGGATGATAAGGTAGACGAATTTGATGTTTGGCATGGTCTGGCAAATTTGTATGCAAGCCTTTCTCACTGGAAGGATGCTGAAATCTGTTTGCAAAAGGCCAGAGAATTAAAGGAGTACTCAGCAGCAACAATACACACCCAAGGCAAGAACAGAACCTTTATGCTGTTAGAAGTCTTCAATTTTAGCATGTTGAACATATGTTTTCCCTTTAATATTTGAGGGGATTTACCCTATGATAGTCATTTTATTATTGTGCATGATTGTACCAGGTGTTATGATTGACGGCCGCGGACAAAATCAAGAAGCTCTTGCCGCTGCTACCAACGCTGTCCTACTTGAATCAAGCCATGTTCCAAGCAAGATATTGATGGGTGCTTTGATGATGAAAATGGGTCCAAAAGCTTTGCCTGCTGCTAGAAGCCTACTCACTGATGCACTCAGAATAGAACCGACTAACCGCATGGCTTGGTATCACTTGGGATTAGCACACAAGAACGATGGCCGAGTAGCCGATGCTGCTGATTGCTTCCAGGCAGCTTCCATGCTTGAAGAATCAGACCCCATTGAAAGTTTCAGCACTATACTGTGACTGCAATCCATCACTAAATACTATACACTATGCAGTCACATTCTCGACCATTTTGTTATCAGTTTTGGAGATGTATCCCACTTGCTTGTTACTCCTTTTGCCTTGGATTCTTGGCATCACAGACTTGGCTCAAAGAAAAGAAGAATTGAATTAAATATTAATTAGGAAAAAATAAATAAGAAAGGGATATATGTTAATCCGCTAGTAGGATGGATGAATTGTAAAGAACTTAGTGGAGATCTTAAATTTGTTCAGTTTGTGCACAGCCTTGTAAATGTATGATATGCTTAATCGAGATTTATCTTCTTTGTTTTCTTCCCCACTTTTTTGGTTTGGTCGTATAGGTTTATCATTTTAATGAAAGCTTACATGTTTTTTTGGTTCAATGGAGGGCTAAGAAGCATGGATACGACACGCGACACAGATACAGGGACACGGCAAATTTTAAATAACATAAGACACGACACGGCAGGGATACGTTGTATGAAAAAATATAGAAATAATATATTATAACAAAAAATAACATATTATCAACATAATATATATATATATTGCATAAAATTAAAAATATATATATATCTCAAGATATTGTAATTATTGAAAAATAATATAATAAAAAATTGACGAAAAAAAAAGTCTTATAACAAGTTTTTTTTTTTTAATTCCAAATCATATTCTGTTAAAAAAATGCGAAATAGTTTTTAGTACACATATGTAACAAAAAGTCTTGCGTGACCTTAACAAGAAATTGACCAAAAAAGTCTAAAGGTTGAGATAATTACAACCGCACAAAATATAATATTATATTTATATAAGTTTAAAAGCCACATACCCCAGTGAGTGGTGACCCCTAAGCCGTGAAAGAGAGACGCAGCAGAGACGAAAACGAGAGTAACCAAAAGCACTGAGGCGGAGGTTGCAAACGAGAGTAAAAGAAAGAGCACAGCGGAAGCTTAGAAGACAGAGTGACAGTGTAAACAGATTCAACTTGGAAGAACACAGCGGCAGAGGAGGAACTTGTAAACTAAGAATGGAGATTGCATAGCAACAAAAGAGTATCAGTTTATTTAATTATTTATATATGTGTTTTGTGTAAATATAAATTCATCATATCTTATCAATTTCTATTGAAAATCTTATCATATCTTCTAGATTACATCCGAAAATTTTGCGAGCATATCATATCTAACTCTTTCGGTAGTTGTTTATTTTTTCAAAAAAGATTTAACCCGAGTTGCATGTCTGCGGGGTGTCGGGATTCTCTAGATCGAAGGTTGAAGGGCACGGCACAGAACACATCTCCAACACACGTGTCTGCGGTGTCGTCGGCGTGTCAGTGTCGCCAGCGTGTCCAACACCGGTACGGCGGCCTTTCCGCTGTGTCCGTGCTTCATAGATTGAGGGCATATATTCATTTTTCTTCTTTTGCCATAATTGTTGGCCAGGTTTATAAGGCCCAATCGATAACGGATAACCGATATCAATGTAGATTCGGATCGTAAATTTTACGTGGAAATATGTTTATAATTTAAAATAGAAGTTAAAATTATAAGTATGTTAGTTTTTAAAATTTAACAGTGAATGTGTTATCACGTGTAAGATTTTTCACGAATTCAATTCAAGTCTTTTTCTCTTTTGTTCAACTAATATGGAGAAACGGAACCCAACACAAATTAGATTGGTGCAAAATGCACCTTGAATCTAACAAATTAGATTGGATGGTATATTGGTGCAATCAATATTTATGATACATGATAAAAAATTTTATTCTTTCACACTCCCTCTTCTCCTTCCATCTCTATTGCAATTGTTGTTCGTGCTACCTCACTCTACAGCCAACACCTCTGCCACCCCTCCACCCACATCCACTGCTACCCACAAGTGCTAATCGACGTGACCCAAGCCAAGCTCGCCGTGCTGGCCAATTGACCCTCATCGTCTACGCATCAAGGGCCACCGCTGCTTTGCCCTGAACGTATCGCGCTTAAAAGCTTTTTGAACCTCGAAAGCAGCTTTGCCAGCCTGGTAGATTTTGGATATGGAGCTCTTTCGATCACGGCGGCCAGGCACACTGCTGCGCCAGCCTGCGCATTTGTGTCCTGCTTCGTGAACAGCACCTCCAGCAACGGCTTCGCAAATGACTAGAATAATGGTTATCTGCTGTTGTTGTGGTGCGACAATGCCACAACGAAATCAACGCACATGAATCAGACCAATGAGTCCGAGTCACGGAGGCTGCGAACAACGATGGTAAGGCGATGCTCAGGTCAAGGAAGAGGAAGCCATGGCAAGATGGAAATGGGAAGATATAAGGTGAAATAACACCCATGGGAACAAATAAATTTGATGGCTTAGATTCAAGGTGCATTGGGAATGATCTTTACCGAGGTGCATAGCAAAATGCGCCGCCAGGTTTGATAGAAAAATAGTGTTCACAACACATGCACAGCGGAATAAACAAGGATCTATTTTATGTCTAAAATATATTAAAGCAATAACAAAATAAATATTCATAAATCTGGGATAAGATTAACTTGAAATTTTAAGAGTTTCAAACGTATGAAGGCTCCACGTGTATCCACACCGAGATTAATCCTTTGCTCTCAACTCTTTGAGTGGTGGAAAAAAATTTTAACCTTGTAACTGGAATTTTTAAAGAGATGAGAAGAAGAAAATAATACTGACTCTATATAATTTTTCTCTATTTGCTATATTTATGGAAATGCTTTATCAATCTTAAATTCAGCCAAAATTAAGACAATGACAGCATATAAGATCAGATTTGATCTTATCTTTTCATGCACGTTTTTCTCCCAAGTCTCTTTTATTAGTTTGAAAATATTTGACTTAGTCATAAGTCTAGTAACAAGTTCTAACTTTCCCGTTTACGTTTTCAAACATTTTTCAAATGCAATAGTAGTGCATTTCTATTAGCAATCATATTGCCAAATATTTTATTCCAAATGTCAAGTGTTTATTTATATTATTATATTCTATGTGCTAGCAAAAGAATACAATAATATTCCACCAAAAAAAAAAATTATAATTTGATTAAATTAAATTCTCCAATTTAATTATCAAATAATAAAATTTTTCTTTAGCAAAAAATTAGAACACTCGTTTGTGTGTGACCCCATAGATTCAAAACTAAGCCGGTAGAAAATTAATCAAATTAATTTACTAATCAAAGTTGGCGTCTAGCAACACTCCTTGATGTCCGGATAGCATGAAGTAATATATTTTACTTTCAAGAATCACTAGAAGAATAATAAAATATTTCCTTCCATCTTTACAGCTTTGGGTTAACTCTAGAGTATGGTATTACTGTCAAACTCTAATAAGTTAACATATTATGAATGACTTAAGAAACTCATTTCTTTATTCATTCAATTGCCATAAAGTCTTTAAGTTCATATAGAGCTCAAACTCATTACTAAGAGTTGATGAATCCCTTATTGATTAATCATTAACTCTACAAGTATTTAATCATGCCCAATATCCATTCAACTAACGTCCCAAAACATTAGGTGTCCGGAATTAAAGTATAATAAATAACTTGTTAATTACTATGATAATCTCAGGTCAAAGAACTATAATATTTCTTATGAGAAATTCCTATTGACAATTTAAAAGTAATATGAACCATTAGGAATTCTCCTTTGAGTCAGTTTAATGATCGTATCCCCATACGCATCATTTATATATGTAATTTAATAAATGAGATCTATTAATCTTTATCCAATAAAGACCATTACACATATATTGATCTATCCGAATTATTGATGCCCCCATTCAATAATTCTATGATCAAGAACAATTTAGATTAAAATTATGAAAGACTTGTTTCTCATTATTATAATCTCTATTATAATAACAAGTCTCTAATTTTAATCAAGGACCTTATCAATTAACTATTTAATTAATAGCAAATATGATAATAACAAACTTTAACTCATTTATAAAATAAGTAGATTGTGATAATACGATTGATTGGATCTTGGGCATACCTAATTTATTCCCAACAAGGTTGAGCTGTTATGTAAGTTTGTCTTGAACTTGGGTGTCAGTCTATGAGGGAGGGATCTATTCTATTGACATGTGTGTAAGAACTAGAACATTACGCCTTTAGTAAGATGTGATAGTACCATCCCACTTTTACTACAAGTTTTGTGGACTTGGCCTGGTTTATCATCTTCCTCGCCATGATGCCCCAGTACTACTGCCAAAGTAGCGCCTTTGGGCCCTGGGCCCGTTGATGTGCCCAAAAAAAGAAGGCACATGAGAGACCTAGTCGAAACTAGGGTTTATAAAGTGTATACTAAGGGTGCCCGTGCCCGTGCCCGCTGCACTGGCTGTATGTTCTTGGCATCTGAAGTGTGTAGTTCGTAACTGAAACCGTAGCAATGTGTAGCTCCCTGAGATTCCCCCTCCATTTCAAAACCTAACCAACGTTTCTTTCTGGCGCCTTTCGCATTTCACACTGTTTTTATTCACTTTGTGTTGTGCATACGAAAGTCCATTCTGCTATTGCTCCAACGGCATGGACACTATAGCACATCATGCATAACGAAATACTATATTTGAACATAACATGTGTCGGTTCAGAATGCACTTTGTGTCGTAGGTCTCTATTGGCCTTGAGCTAGGGTGCATAAAGCAGCAGCTGTTTAGTCAGCACTCAGCAGGCAGCCAGACAACTGCCGAGATGGATCCACTGATGAACAACTTCCTCTTTCATTCATTCATTCATTCAATTCATGTTGTGTGTCTATTAATAATTCCATCTTACATCCCAACACCTTAGGTATCTTACGATAGATAGTTACACAACCATTAATGTTAAAGACAATAACATTCGCATTTTTAATTTATTTTTAGATTAAACTAGTTGGCAGCTTTTTTCTGATTTAGTGGTTTAAGCCGTAATTCATGCTCAAATTACTTCCGTGCTCCGGCAAATATAAGGGATTGTGATAAAAGTTTTACCTCTAAAAACTAAGATTAGGTTTCATTTAATCAATCATAGCTAGATATTAACAGCCATTAGCATTTTTAATCCATATTGCGAAGTGTGCTCCAAGCCATATATATGTTTTTAGATCACGTCATTTGCTTTTAACGGATAACGGACCGTTTGATTGATTTTTTACCCTTAAGTAATCATATATTCTCGTAATCATTCTCCTAAATTCTAAATAAAGAAATAATAAATATTTTTTATGTTTTTAAGATAATAAATGTATTTATAAATTTTATTTTTTATGTTTAGCAATTAGCAGGATATATTATTTTTCTTTAACCCTTAATTAGTGCCAATTCACAATAGAAAACGTTCTTATATTCCCTCAACTAGGTAAAACTAATAGAAATATTTATTAACAAAATTCTTTTGTTTTGAAAACCACTCTTGGATAAACAGCTGATTTTTATAACATGTTCGTGATTTTTAAAAACAATGATTAGTGGGATGACTTCTCGAATTTGGCTTAAGTTATACAATGGATGATGTTGAGCAATGGTAATAATTACACCCATTCATTGAACCTTCTAGATCACGAGCATCATCAATTGCATAGAACGCAGTTCGTGGCATGACAGTATAGCTTGAAAATGACATCAAGCCTAATGTTGGTCCTTCATTGATTTTTCTTCAACACCTTTGCTCTCTCTCATTCATGATAAATTATTGCCATCAAGAAATAAAGGCATGCTCACGACCCTCAAAAAAAAAAAAAGGAGGCATGCTTCATCTAAATAAGAATAAACATGCTCGTCCAAGCACGAAAAACTGTTATGTTTCATCAAGCATGAATAAACCTTATGCTGATATAAGATACACATCAATCGTATACACATATCATAATAGCAGGTGTCCCAAGCAGGACAAGCAAATGCCCGCTCCACATAATAACAACCGGCAAAATATGATCACAATTTTGTAATATATCTTAAATCTAAATATATTTTTGGTCCTTGTGATTATCATGAATTTTGGTTTTCATTTTTATAATTTTTTTTTTGGGATTTACGTCCAAACATTTTCAAAAATATTTGGTTTTAGTTTCTAAATTTTTTTCAAAATATTTAGTTTTAATTCCTGAAAAATTATGATAATTTAATTCTAAACGACTTAAACCAAATTATCATAATTTTTTACAGATTCAAAACAAACATATTACTTTGATACAAGGACAAAATACCAAACAAAATAATAGTAGGGATTCAAACCAAACATTTTTTAAAATATTTGAATCTAAATCAAATTTTTTTTATAGGGTCAAAACTAGAATTTATAATATTTTTAAGAATCAAAAACATATTTAAGCCTATATCTTATCATGCTCCAAAATCAGGATGATTTCTCGACAAAGACAAATAATTGTAGTGAATAGACACAAGAACACTTACACTATCCAAACACGTTGTAAGATTATCAAATTCTTATATTTTGAGCAGTCCCTTGAAAACTATGGATATAAGTTCTCTGGTTAGTAAAATTAATAAACGCACTGGTTAATGCACAAGTGGTCAATAACTATTTCCCATTTTATATAAATTGATTTAGTGCTTACGCTTTTGGGAGCTTCAGAAAACCTTTTATTAGAATGAGAATGAAAATATATAGTAATTAATATGTTTGGTATGCAAAGACTTTTTTTAGAGGGCCTTTTGAAAGTCTAAAAGGCCTTTTAGGAGAAGTATCCTTAAAGTTACTTTTTATTCTAAAAAAAAATCTTTTGAAAAGAAATCTTATTATTATTCACACATTAACAACCAAAAGTAATTTTATTTTATCCTATCCAAACATAACTCATTCTTCCAAACATAACTCATTTTATTTTACTTTTAACATATTTAAACCAAATAAAAATCATTCTTTTAAAAGTAATTCCTCTAAAAGGTCTTCTTTTAAAATATCTTCTCCCAAAAATTAAACCAAATGGATCTTTAGTAGACAAGGTAAGGAACATCATTACCTATATATTTGGTGGAACCAAGATAACTAACTACTGAATTCAAGTTTCTAGGCCATAATGGGCATAGCCAGAAACCTAATATTATGGAACAATAAATTAATACTTAAATTTCACTTATTTATTGACGAAAAAAAAGACCACAGCTATTTAGATTTTAGTCTCTAGTCGATGAGGCATCCATTTTGGTGCTTGCTGTTCAAACTCTGCTTGCTTCAATAGAAGAGAGAAAGCACCGAAACAAAGTAGAGATTTTTTGTGCATCGATTTGTTTGCTTGCGAGGTGCCGCTTATGCTGTATTGTGGTCATTTTTCAGTTTAGAAATCTGCTTGAGAAAATTTCCACGATTGAGAATTTGTACATCGGATGTCCTTAAACAAAATGTCAAACCTCCGTGTATTCTTCTATTTGTTAACACGTGCTTTCATCTTGTGATAGTTTTGTCGTCTCCATCAAGGTGCCAAATGCAATGCGATTCGCAGTCAAAGGTGCATTATGCACATTGTGATTGTAGCATATCTAATAGATTAAATTTATAAAATATATTAATATATTAATTATTTATGATATATTATAATAATATATTAATTTTAAAAAAATTAAAAAATATAATTAAATATATTTTAAAATTTAATTTTTATATATTAATAATAAAAAATTATATTAATAATATAAAATAATTTTATATTATTAATATAAAATTATATTGATAATATAAAATATCTTAAAATTATATTAATAGAATAAAATTACATTAATTAAATTTTTCTAACTTTTAGAAATTAATTTTTATACACTGATAGTGTAAAATTACACTGACAGAGTAAAATCACAAATAAAATTACACAAATAGAATTTTTCTAATTATACTAAATATAAAATTATTTTATACTGTCAGTATAATTTTATACCGTTAGTATATAACAATTAATTTTTAAAATATTTTTAATTATATTTTTAATTTTTTTTAAAGTTAGATATTACTATAATGCATGATAGGTGATTAGTATATTAATGCACCTCACAATCTCGCCATCAGATTGCAAGATGCATCACGCTCCTTGACCAGCAGAGTGCACCATAGAACGTGCCCAACAACAATCACCCTTCTAGCACCAGTGTAATTGACGCAAATAATAATAATAATAATTTTCAGGAAAACCAAATAAATTCATTTCACAGAACTATTTTAAACTCATTTTCAGGTTTCTAGTTACTATAGTATCTATAATCAAACTAAAAACATACATAAACAACTTATGTAATATGTTCATCATAACAGGCTAGGCAGAGTTTACTGGAGACAAACAATATATTGTAGACAGAAAAAATGCCAAAGGCAGATACAATACAAAGTTGCTCCAGCATGATCATTGTGCTTAGAGATGTTGTAACTAACAAGTATTAAGACCTTCTATCCTGGTTTAGGACAGCCCTGAACATATCGTGAAATTTTTCTCTTCTCAACTGTTGTATACATTTAATCCACCAAAGGATTAATGCTCTCCTCATTGTCTATATCAGGGAGCTCAGAACTCACCGAGAATTTCATCCATCTCTTTTTCTCCAGAAAATTAAGACAGGGTTGCAGTACAAGGCCAATTGCCACTGCAATGAGGCTTATAACCATTACCTTGAAGGAGGAGAAAGCCAGTACCACACAAATCAATATTGTGGGAGGAATGCACATAATGATTGCTCCAGCTGTTCCCCCTGGTATCTTGTAAGGCCTAGGTGCATTGGGCTGCTTGATCCTCAACACAACGAATGCAATAAACTCCAAGATCATTCCAAAACAGTACAAGAAATTTTCAGCAGCTACAATTTCTTGAAAGCTCAGCCATGATAGCAAGATTACACCGGAGGCCGAAAAGAGGATTCCTATAAGAGGGGTTCCGTAGCGAGATCTCTTGTTAAAGAACTCGGGTAACATTCCCCTCTCAGCCATGCCTAGAAGCTGGAAAGAGTCACTGCTCATTTCGGCAACAAACATTCCCATATTTGACATTGCAGCAGCAGCCTGAAGCCACCATCTCAACCACACTCCTCCAACAATCATAGCAATATCTGAGAAGTACCCATCAGTCCACAACTCCCGATCAAGGGGAACAGCACCGGTGCCAATTAGAAGAGGCAAGAAATACCCTAGAACCACTAGGATCAAAGCATACAAGAGAGCCTTGGGAAGAGTTTTCCTTGGATTTTCCACTTCTCCAGCAAGAGTACTTATGGAATCCCAATAATTAAGATTCCAAAATAGAGTATTCAAATACAAATTCCAGTCAACATCATCCACATCCGCCACATACCACCTTGAAGGTTTCAGGTCTGGAATCGACAAGAGTCCCATAACCACAAAAGGGAGGAGTGAGAACACCCCTAAAAGAACAGCAACCCATCCCACAATGGTTAAACCCCTATAGTTCAAGTAAGTGAGAACCGCAGTCAAACCCCATGTCGCAACAGCTCTCGGCACTCCACCACCCAAAGCAGGGATTCCTGATTTCAGATAGTCAAGAAACAGCACTGGATACAAAGCATTATCAATCACCCCACTCAGCCATTTCATCCAACCCTGCTGAAACCCCCAATAGGGACCCAAAGCAGAGGAAACCCAAACCACATAACCACTGTTCTCAGGGAACATGGTACCCATCTCAGCAGTGATGAGAGCCTCAGGAACACTCCATATGAGTGGGAAAACCAAGAACCCCAGAAGGGCTAAAAGGGGACCTGCTGCCTGCACAGTGTCCTCAACACCAAAGGGTCCCCCAGAGACCTCATAGAATATGAGAAACACCAATGGAAGAACAGAAACTTTCCTCACATGATTCCCCCTTGGGGAAGGTGACTCACCAATGGCCACATATTCAGCACCATTGGACACCCCCATTGCAGTAGACCCTTCCCTATTAGCTGCAATCCTCAATTTCTGCACACACCCCCCAGTAGCAAAGGTGTTGTCATATAAACCAAAATATCAAAAACTAAAACACAATTCTAAGGTACCAGAAACTTCAAAGCCAATCAAATACATAACAATTCAAAAAAAGATACAAGCTTTGACAAATTTACCAGCAGAATTCCATCCATTCATTCATTCACAGACTCAAAAAATGAAGGGAAAGACTGGAATTATAGATTTAAACTGCATGAGATATCAAATGAATTGAGGAAAGAGAATGAACACACGCACATAGAGAGAGAGAGAGAGAAGAAAAAGGAGATGGGAATAAATAAGAACAAACCAGGAAAGATGTGGAAATGGTTTGAGGATGGAGCAGATGACGATGATGGCGCCTTCCATTGTGGAATCCAACGTTTAGGGAAAGATGCCAAGTGCATCGCAGAAACACAGAGTGGAAGAAAACAAAAAAGCTACGCTGAAAAGCAAAACAAGCCTACGTTTAATAATCCAGTGGTTCTCATTTTTTTTTTTTTGCCCTTTAAAAGCACGCTTTAAGATTTGCGTATTGTGCTGACCAAACAACAATTTCGAGTGGTGACTTGGCCGAAGCCCGAAGGGACTAGTGGATCGTACGTCGCGAATTATAGCTGAATTTCAAGGCGGAGGCTGCAGTGTACCCTACTTGCAAGATTTTCTTTTGAATTCCAATAGAATTGTCCCTTATAAAAAGAATTTTTTAACGTCCACCCAAAAAAGGGATTTTTTTTTCAAAATTATGCATAGTCTATTATTAAATATAATTTTATTTGAGTTTGATAAAATTTTTATTGAAGCTCTTTGTTCTAAATTTTATACCAAAAGTTCAAAATTAAGACCTTTAATTAAATTAAGATAGTTTCACTAACTAATCTATGCCCTTGTTAATTTTCTTATGAAAGATACTTGTGAAAAAAAAGGTGTAAATAAAAAAATAATATTAGAAGACTCTATTTTTATAGTTAGCTATTTAATTTGAATCAAATTAAGGGTGCATTTATTTGTATTTTTAGAACAAAAAGAAGTATCTTTTTTTAAAATTTTTCAAAAAGAAAAGTATTTATAAAATTTTTAATATTATTTATTAATACTTCTTAAAAAAATAAAAATAGAAAATAATTAATTTTTTTGTTATTTTAAGAAGTAGCTCTCTATCTGCTTTTATAAAGTATTTCTATATTTATCACATCAAAAAATATTTAAAAAGATATGGAGCTATTTCTTGTAGAAATAGAAACAATAAAAGAGAAAGAATGTTACTCCTTGAAATTACAATTATTTTTTTTGCATTCAATTATGATTTTATCCTTAAAATTTTTAAAAATTACCACTCTCATTCTCTCTCTCTTTCTCTCTCTCTCTCTCTCTCTCTCACTCATATCCTTAATTGTAATTTTATTAAATAAAGTACTTCTATATTTATTACATTCAAGCAATTTAATAACTTATAATTTTGATATATAAAAACTACTTATATAATTATATTCAAATATAAAATAATTTTATACTTTTGCTTCTTAAAAAGTATTTTTCTATAATCTTAATCAAACGAATCTTAAATGAGATTTAATAGATTTTAAATATTATTAATTTAGGCAAAATGAAAGAAAGCTAGTTAGTTTTTTCAAAAAAAAAATCCTACTCAAAGAAAATTAATGGAGTGAGATGGATATTACAAAGGGCTTTACAAAAACTGAGCATGTATTTTCCTTCTTTTTCAAAATTAATTTATCGCCACCAAAATTAAAGATCTCAATACAAGTGTTCATTCCACCTCGGTACAACTCATGGATTAAGCGAGAAAATGTTACCTAATATATGTATTTATCTATAGATTTTAACATATAACACTCATAAATTTTGTCATGTTACTTACTAATAGTATTTTTTTTTTTTTTTTAGAAAGTTCAGTAAAATTGAACAAAATACCTAATTGTGATAACTATTTTAGTTTAAGAATTTAATTGAAAAATTTAATAATTAGTAACAGGCATTTATAGGTGAATGAGAGTTTAAAGATTTTATAATTGATGATAGCTATGTATAAGTGAGTAAAAGTTTAAAGGTATTGGATGCTCTTTTCCTTGTTATAAAATTAAAATTTTCATAATAAGCCTATATTATTTTGTATTCTATTGACATACAATGAAACTAGTACAAACATATATTTACATCATACGAAAACATATTTATTTAACAAGAAAAAACACACACACACACACACACAAACACAAACGCACACGCATACACACATATAAGAGGAATTATCAACAGACAATACTGAACCTAATCAGAATTTTTTACTGAAATCATGGTTGGATAAAATATAATGACAGAACTTACTTTTCCATTTAAAGGTCAATCATGTTATATCATTCTAACACATAATTTCTTGCAAATATTCCCACTGTGTGCCAATTGTTTTTTTTTTTTTGGCAACAATTCAACTGGACTGACGAAAATTACATTCTATACACTTCCTATCAATGCTTCAACCTCGCACCAACCCATTTTGGACAGGTTCAATTTGCATCACATCGATGTTGTGATGTCATTCAATTGACCGGAAGAAGGTGTGGCATCAGCCCGGCAAATGGGACAACTAGAATGGGAATACAGCCACATATCAATGCATGGCACGTGGAAAGAGTGCATGCACTCTAGCAGAGTCCTCAACTCCTCACCCTCCTCAAAGTCTCCCAAGCACACAGCACATGTGCCATCTTCATCACCATATCCCCCATCATTCTTCTTCTTCTTCTCATACTTGTGGGCTGGAATCATATGTGCGATCGAATTCAAAGTACCCTCTTCCATGCCGGCCGGTGACCGACCTGGTTCTGTTGCGTTTTGGTTTGTGATATGATCATGCTGGTTGCACAAGAACATGGATAAGAAACGGTACATTGTGACCACAAAAACAGCTGAACCAACGCCCATTAGTATGGAAGACAATTTGTTATTGAAGAAAGGATTAACATCATTGTTATCCGCCATAGGTTTGTGTGTGGGGGTTTGTGGAAGAGAAATGTTAGGAGGTGATTTGAATTGGAATTAAACAAGAAAGACAAATAAATAGCTGGCCAAAGGAATCGTTAATATATCAATAGGTTTATTTTGTTTGCATGGACATGGTGACGATGAATGCAAGAGATCTTTGTTGTTGTTGTTCCATGTATTCTGACACATTTTCTTTAATCTGTTCATGATGGATAAAATTTATTGATTAATTTAAGTGATGATAGCGTGTCCTTATATGGTCATAAGCTATGTGAATATAATAATGACTTTTTCTTTCGCGTATTTGAAAATAACATTTTCCCTTCTTTTATCTTTTTCACAAGTATTTTTTTTTTTCAACAAAATACACTTCAAATCTGATTTTTTTGCCTTAAGCTTGTGAAGTACCCAAAAAGATGCGCTTCAAACATTGAATGATTGAATCCAGTACACCTCTTTCATTTTTATCAACGAATAAATATTACTAAACATAAGAAGAAACGCCCCCGTTAAAGGAGACAAAAGGGAGAAACACAGATTTAGATAAATAAATATATTACAATAAAAAGAAATGGATGTGGGGATTTTTGTTGTTTCCCTTTGTGATTTGCCATATGTCCAGTCTTTGCTGTTATTTTTCGGTTTTGAATGTTTACATTGGTTTGGTTCCAAAATGACAAATGCATTCAAGATGGATGCCATCATGGGTTGGAGGCAAAGAAAAGCATATTTGGAAAAAGATTTTTTATGCGTATTGTATATACAAAATCAGAGAAAAAAACACTAGTTGATATCTGTTAAAAGTGGTGGATCCATTACTTTGCGTCTTTTATCTCTCATTGTATGTTTACAATGAGTCTAAAAAATACATACAAATAATATTACTGGCATATTAAATATGGCAACATAAACATACATGGGGATTACTTCATTGCGTACAAGTAATATTACTTGCATATTAAATATGGCAACATAAACATACATGGGGGATTACTTCATTTCACAGGGCTATCCAACCATCACTTTTGTTATGGGTTGGATCATTATGCATACGAAAAGAGCTTACTCGTAAGGTTGAGATGGTGAGGTTCACAATCACTTAGATTCTATTGAATAAAAGGATATCTAGAAATATAATATTCTCTTACACGAGATGCACCATCCCTTGCAAGAATCCCTTCAAGATCTCCAATAATTCTTGCCAACCATATCTCCAAATTTCGCTGGATTTCTTTAAGGTTGTTCCTAATGGAGTCCAAAGAACGTCTTGTGATCATTGCGGCCTGGCTTCCAAGCTCATCCGTGTGATGGCTCTTTCCAATTTCAGTTTGCAATGCCATCAGCTTCTGTCCAGTTTCGGATGCGCGCTGTTGAAGCCGAAATGCTTCAAGTAAAAACTCTGTCTGCCATTGTGATCGAAATTCTGAACTGAGAGTGGGTTCACAGGGATCACTTGCCTGCTGAAAGAGAAAAGGTGATGTCAGGCCCAAAAAAACTTATATATGATACATTACAAGTAGCTAATTTCCTTTGTTTTATACTACTAGTTTACAAGTTGCTAATTAGCTTCAACTATATCAAATTTGCTGCAAGAAGAGATCTAATCACCGTAGCAACCTAGCTTACAAGAAATTTCATCAAACTCCAGATGCGTGAAAATGGAAACCACATCTAGTCCCCTTCCAACAAGCAAAACAATCAATGGCATAGATAAACCCAATCCTCTCTCATAAACCCAACCAGCCAATGGTAAGCAGGTACCCATGATTCGTACTATCAAAATTTATGATGTGCATGTGTGTTATCCAACGTTTGTTTTAAAAAAGGTTTAAGGTAGATTTGGTCCCCATTGCTTTCACTCATCTGGGTTTGGTGCCTAAAAGTTTTTTTCCTCGGCTATACGCCCCAGTACTTTCTCATCATTAAGGTTTTGGTCCTGAGGAACTAATATACCTTAACAAATTAGACTATAGGGACCATCTACATTTGTTGAAGGGAAAATATAGGGACTAAAATCCAAATAATTGAAAAATATAGGGACCAGTCAACTATAGGGATAAAAATAAAATAAAAAAAAGGGACCAAATCCAAATTAGTTGAAACTGTGGGGACTAAAATATACTGCAACCCTTTTAAAAATTTAGTAATGTTTTCAAGACCATAATATAGGGGATGGTTAGACTAAATGGGGATAAAGTCACAAGTTAGCTTTTTTTGTTTTTTTTTGTTGGGGGGGGGGGGGATTGTGACAGAGTTTTATGTGACACGGAGCAGAATGTGCCTATGAAGTTTACTGTGACATTGATATCATGTACTTTGCATATCAGATCATGTCCACGAGTTTCAGAATATGTAAGTGGTTGTCTTTAAATAAGTGGAATGTTGAGTATTTTAAGCATAAGTGACAACAAAAATTGGATTTCAGTATATGGATTAAGCACGAGTTACTTACAATTCTTCTGCATAAATCATCAATCTTTCCTGAAAGAGTTTGATATCTCTTTGCCAGCTTCCTCATTAAGGATGGAACCTTTGACAGATCGTTCTTACCAATCTTCTCAAGATTTAATAGTTCCTGTTCAAGTAATTTAAGTTTAGAGGAAACTCCAGCTGAATCACCATCTACCTTCCAGGGGGACTCCCTTCTGGGTAAAAGAGCATTTACCCCTCAATCAGTCGCAAATTAATACCAAATACAGAAGTTACCAGTACTTAGATGATCAGTTATTTACCTTGCCACAAAATGCTTCGTATAATCCATTGATTCAAGGGACTCATGTTGTATATCCTGCAAAAGTAAACATTTATGATATAGCTCAGAAGTAGAGGAAATGCTTGATCCACATGAAGTTATTTACACAAGGTACTAAGTGCATGTTTGGTTGAGCTTTTTGCTCACCAAACTCACGTTCAGTTACCTCGAACGCTGGACTACAGGTGTTTGAGATTTTTTCCACTGGAGAAAATCCAACATGTTGTGTGTCTAGAACCATAGTTGGACTTGTGGCATATTTTTCTTGCTTCTGCGTTTGACGGGTAGATGAAGAGCAAAAGTCTTATTTACCCTCATCATTTTTCAAGAGATTCTTCTTGTATTTGTTTTATATATTTTATTTAAAATTTTTCTATTTGTAATTTAATAGTAGTACAGCTTTCTTAAAAATAATTTCATTTATAATATTATTCATAAATTTTATTTATAATATCTTAAAAATGATATTTATATGATATATTAAAAAATATTTATATAATTTTATTTATAATTTTTATAATAATATTTATATAATATGTTAAAAAAATTTCTATATAATTTTCTTTATAATAATATTAATATAGTTTATTGAAATATCTTAAAAATAAAAATAAAATAAAATGGTAATATTTAAAGTATAACATAAAACTCATATCCTTTTTGATAAATATATATTCAAAAGTGATTTTGATTAATATTATCCAAATAATATTTATTATGTTATAATCACTTTTGACATAAAAATTTACAAATATAAATTACATTAACACCAACTTAATTTTGATCAAAATTAATTTTATAGAATCAAGTTGATCTAATATGCTGTTTGCAAACTCTAATCCAAAGACACACTAAGTAAATTATAAACCAAACAATATAAGGGTTTTATTTCAGGTAGAATAAATACTGTTCAACAAAGTTAAATGAACCTAGGTCTCAATGTTACTGTTTACTAGAGAGTAAAGCTGCAAACTCATCATTTGGTTGTTTCATAATGCCTTTTAAGTTTTCTGGTGGAGTGGTCCTTTGACAACTGAAGTAGTGGCTCTGCCAGGCTGTAAGAGGACTCCTTTCTTTCTTTCAACTTGGTGGGAGCACTAAGATTATTTACCATATTGTTTTCTTGGTTTGTTATTCATCCGCGAGTAGTACACAAGAATTTTTCAGTCAAGATGTTTTTCTATCTCAATACGTACTGAAGATTAAATAAAAGAAAAAATATGGAGAATGATGCAGCTAGACTTCAGAATTGGATAAGAATGGTCCTATAAATACAGTTGAGCGAAGAGAGAAACTTACACTATGGCCTGCTGAAAATTTAAAGTGGACCAAGCAAGTAAAGCAGTATAGCAGGCCACAGAGGACAAATTCCAATAAGGCAAAAGGCAGAAACGGACAAGTAACAAATGGTTGCATGACTCCACAACAATGATTGCAACCATCATGAATTAATGATAACTAACTCCACTCTTATTTCCATTTTTACTTTTTCATCAGAAGTCAGGTACACATGTGCAACGTAGTGTCCTGGTGCACATCCGTTATTTTCAAAATACAAAAGGAACCTCCTAAAGTTTTCTAGCTTGAAACTTTGGTAAGTGATGGGAAAGAAGCAGGATTAGTATACAACAAAGAGCTTAGGACATAGGAGGGCTTCATGAGCCAGAATCCTAGAGTTGGTCCTACGTAGGAAAAGAATCAATGAATGAATAAATATTTCCAAAAGCTAAAGACAGCTTACTCTACAAAGGTTACCCGTATAAAGTTAACGACCATCTCATTAAAATATTTACAATAGACCATTTTATAAAGGAAAAAAAAAAAACACTGGTTACTTCGAAAGAGAAGAAAAAAAACGCAAAACCAAACTTGCTCTAAATCATCCATTTCCTGCTTCCCAGTTAGTAATTGGCGGTCCTATAACGCACAAAAATTGACCAAGATTCTAAGATTCAGGTTATTATCTATCTAAAGGTCACTCCACCCACCATTTTTTTCTAGTTTGAAGAATGGGTTAAGAACTCAAAGAAGTTATCTAAAGTAGAAAAATACTATATAGCCAGACTTTTATGTATGCTTGTTACGCAGAATGACGTGACATGTTTGTTGATCCTTATATTAATATATAAGAAATACTAACGGTTTATTTCCTTCAGTAACAATCTTATATTTTCTGTCAAAGAATGTTGTGTAGCATTGTTCTTTTGAAGTAACAAGTAACTTTATCTGAGAGGAGGCTGCATATTCTTTGTGCTTCTGCATCTAACGAGATCCTTTGGGTAATTACGAACTCATAAGTATGCTTTTTCTACTATAAAAAAAAAAAAAAAAAAAACAAAGGGAAAAGGTTGAGAAAAATAAGGTAATTAACCTGGCAGAGGGAGACGGAGGAATTCTGTGGCCAAAGCTTGGAAGCGGAAGCCAAGAATTCCGAATCAAATTCAAACCCATTATCAAGCTGAAGCTGCTGTTGCTGCTGCTGATACCGCTGAGCCTGAGTGTGTTGATAAATAAAATCCACCACATTACCACTACTGCTGCTGCTACTCATGCCATTGGCACCCATTCCAACCACACACTCCTCGCTACACTCCCTGCTCCCGCAACCACGCAATCCCTCCTCCAGCTCCTTGACCCTCGCCCTGAGGGAGGCGATCTCGTCGGCGGCGGCGTCGATGCGGCGGAGCAGGCGGTTCTCCTGTTTTTGCCAGGCGTTGCGGTGGGTGGCGAAGATCTCCACCGCCCTGGCGTTGGCCCTGGAGTCCTCCCGCCTCCTCCGCCTTATCTCCCTCACCTCCGCCTCCGCCTCCCTCAACTGAGATCGGAGGCTCGGGACCAAATGAACGGCGTTGCTGGGGAGCAGTGCCAGGAACACGTAGAAGCTTATGCCTATGTACGAACTCAGTAACTTCTTCACCTCCTCTTCCTCTTCCTCTTGCTTCTTGTTCTGGTGGTGCTGTTGCTGTTGTTGTTCGTGTTCCTCTTCCTGTCGTGCCATTAGTACTGTATGTGCTGCTGCTAATTGCTATTCCTTTCTCCCCTCGGAAACAGAGAGCGCGTGTTAGGATTAGGAAACACAGCAGCTTTTTTTTGTTTTTTTTCACTCTGTAGTTTTCAAGATGGGAAACACAAAGGAACTGAACTGCTTAATTGTGTGTATTTATGTGTGTGCGTGTGTTGTTGTGTGCAGGTTAATTGCTCTGGATTTTGTCGGACAACAGAACAAAACAATGTCTTATTTGTGATTTCAATAATTCATGCGTGAACCTTCCGTGGGTACTTAAATAGAAGGATAAGAAGGCTAGATGCACCGCACACAAATTGGGAGAAAGTGGAAGCAATATGAGATGAGCTGAAAACCGTGAATGCTTTTTTTATACCGGTACACTAGATCAAGGGCAAACTATTTACATAAGGAAAATATTTCCCAATATTTTTATTTGTTCATTATGTACGTTTAAACGCACCTAAAAGGATTACTATATACCTGGACCAGGTCAGCTACAGTATCCTGTCTCAGTATTAGATCCTACGTGAAAGGGAAGCAGCGGTGAAGGCAGGCACCTTGACTTCAGATTCAATAATAGCAGCATTGCAAAGGGTATCAAGGGATCCTTTTAGATGTCACGGTCACGCTCGCTAATGGCATCAAAAGATCCTTTTAGTTGTTGTCACGCGAGAGAATTGGCGCGAGGAATTCGTTCTGAGACCAAAAATTCTCAATAAATCCTAGCCAAAACCCAAATGTTAATATTAATTAATGGTGATTAAGCACCAACCGGGCATGAATATTGAGAAGAACTTCATTCATGACCCTGGATGGCAAAATTGTATTTATGCGGGCTAACAATTTATGAATTTATCCTCCAACAGTTTGACCCAAAATCAATTTGTTTCTTACGGTTTAAAGAATATTAATAACAGTTTAGCGTCATTTAATATTTCTTTCATTAACATATTTATCACCCCTGTGATTTTTTCAATCAAATTTTTAGAGAAGATATGTTAGAATTTAGAAATTTGTTATTAGCTAAGTCTCAATCGTGATTTGCATGTTTTTTAACGAAAGTAAAAACGCAGTTTTTGATTTGAAAGGAAAAACATTGTTGGTTCATAATTTGACGAAATTATTCAAGATTTATTATTATTTTTTGTTTATCCACATTTTTTACGTGCATTTTTTTAAAAATTTTTTGTAATTAAATATTTAGCGTTTTCCATTAAAAAGTTTCCAAGTCAAACAAATTGTTGCCTAACATATGTTTTTTTCATTAAAAATTGGATGGAAAGAAAAATCACAAGGTGCTTATCTGTTGTGTGTGTTTGGAAAAATTGTGAGATTAAAATTATTTAAATAATCACTTTTTATATAATCGACTAAATGAGAATCAATTTATGTTTAGATACTTTAGCTGAAAATTTATTTTAAGATAATCTATTTTGTTTAGATTATATAAAAAAATTGCTTTTATATTATAAAATTATTAAAAAAGGTATGAAATAATTATTTATATTATATAATATTTGATACTTTGGGTTAATTTGGTAAAAATATTACAATTCTAAAATAATCAATTTCTACTTATAATCATAAGTTTTAAAATATTGCTTCCCTCCTTCTGGGCGCCCTCAATTACTCTCCCCTTTACCTCACTAATTGTACCTTTGGTGGCATATGCCTTCTCTTTCCGATGTCATGGCAAGGCAAATGCCCAGAAAATAAAGCTTCAATGCAAGCTTCAAAGCTTCCCAACAATGATACTATCAGCTACAAGCTTCAATGCACAGGTTGGTGCAGAAGCTGATGAGGTTCATGAGGTAGCAGAGGCTCATGACACAGGAGGTGTGGAGGTGTGGTGGTGGAAGTTTGTTGATTTGGTGAGTTTTGTTTTTTTACAGAGGCAATGAGCTTGCTGCCATCAAGGGTGGGTTTGTATACATTGTTGTGGCTGCCTTTGCACAAGCAGTTGTCGGCAGAGAAGCCGTTAGTGGCGACAAGGTTGGAGTAATGGAACTCTTGGATTTGAGGGTGCCAACGGGAGCAGTGGCCATGGGGTGCAATCACCGGAGGTAGGAAGAGGAGGAGGCAACAGGGAGGAGTAGGGAAGAGAGATTGTGAGAAATATTATGGTGTAATCATGAGAAAGGGATATCGATACATCTGCAGCCTTAGATGTGAACAACTCAACCATGCATTTTGCATCATCTTTAATGGGGTGCATTAAGGATGGCGCCTTTATTGATATGATAGTTTAATTTATGAATGTGGAAAATTTAAATTATTAAATGGAATAATAGAATATTACACAACCATTTAATTTTTAAAAATTTAATTAACATGCATTGTTAATATGTAAGAGTTTCACATTACTATTTAATAATATATTACTGAAATAAGTAATGAGTTTAACATCCATAACATGTTAAATTAATTAAATAATGTCGCAATGCATATCTTTTTCTAAAAATCTTTTCCATCATGCATATTTGATAGGTTTGATAGGAATACTAAATTTTTCCACACCCAAACTCTTGTGCAGTGAAAGAAGAATAGGGTTCATGGGATTTTTCTAGAGGATGGTCTTTGGTTTACTGATCAGGAGGAGCTGAGAGCTCAGGCATTGCATTTTTTTCCAGGATTTGTTTTGTAGACCAGTTCAGGTGGATATTCATGCCATGCCTAATCTTTTGTTGAATAATGAGCTCAGGTTTCTCATGAGGAAGTTTGCCTTGCTATTATGGCGATGGATTCTTTGAAAGCCCCTGGACCTGACGGTTTCCAAGCCCCTTCTTTTAAGTAGTATTGGCATTTGGTCGGTCATGATGTGTGGCAATTGGTTAATAATGCTTTTTTGCGGGGCATTTTGGACCCCACCATTATGGAGACCCTTATCATTCTTATTCCGAAAGTGGACTGGCCAAGTTACTTTAATAATTTTAGACCCATCAATCTTTGTAATGTTGTTAACAAAATCATTACAAAGATGCTGGTTAACAGGCTTCGCCTTTTTCCTTGAGGACATTATTAGCCCACTCCAGGTTAGTTTTATCCCTAGTAGAGAGACTGCTGATAATATTATTGTGGCACAGGAAGTTCTTTACCACATGCACAAATCCAAGGAGAAGAAGGGTATTTTGCCTTTTAAGCTAGACCTAGAAAAAGCATACGATAGTTTTAGCTGGGATATATTAGAAGCCACCCTATATGATTTTGGCTTCCTGCAGAGCACTATTAAGTTGATTAGGAGCTGTGCGTGATCCTCTTCTTTGTCTATCTTATAGAATGGTTATAAGTTGGAGCCTTTTACTCCTACTAGGGGGTTGTGTCAGGGAGATTCGCTTTCTCCCTATCTATTTGTTCTGTGCATGGAGAAGTTCTCCCTACTTATTAACCAAAAGGTAGCGGAGGGAGTTTGGAAGCCTATTCATGTCTGTAGAGGGGGCCCAGTTATATCTCATCTCCTTGTTGTGGATGACGTTTTGCTTTTTTGTAGGGTTAAAAAGATCCAAGTTTGCATGCTTTTGAAGACCATGGATTTATTTTGTTCTGCTTCTGGTTTGCATGTTAATTTTGAGAAGTCTCGAGCTTTATGTTCCAAGAATGTCTCAAGAAGGAGGAGGGAAATGTTCACTTCTTTTTCAGCTGTGTGTTTTACCAAGGATCTGAGGATGTACTTGGGTGTGCCTTTGGCCCAAGGGCAGGTCTCTTGTTCCATTTTTTATGGGATTCTTGAGAAAATCTAGAAGCGGCTTCATTCCTAGAAAGGCAAACTCCTTAACCAACTTGGGTGAATTTGCCTTGTTAAATTTGTTATCTTATCCATACTTATTTATCATATGTAGATGGCTTGGACTCCCCAAGGTATATGTGACAAAATTGATCAGACGGTTTGTAATTTTATTTGGAGTGGCTAGTTTGGAACTCATAGCTTGTGCTTGGTGGGGTGGGGTGGAACCACATCATGCGTGCTAAGAAATTTGGTGGTTTGGGTGTCTGATCTTCTATGCATATGAATGTTGCTCATATGGGGAATTTGATTTGGAAATCGTTGATTGATTATGGTTCTTTCTTGGTCAAAATTTTTAAGCACAAGTATTTTAATGATCCTTAGACTACTCTCTTTCTTTCTTGCAGGGGTTCCTCTTATATTTGGCTAAGTTTATCTCATGCCTAGCATCTCTTAAGGGAGGGCTTTCGGTGGCAGCTTGGCAATGGTCATTCCTCCCTATGGTATGTTCCTTGGTCGAAACTAGGTAAGCTTTGTGATTTGGTTCTTTTCGTTCACATTTCTGACATGGAAGCAGTGGTTAAATATGTTTGGAATGACAACTCTTAGGATTTTTCTTGTATTTGGACCTTTTTACCAGATTGTGCTAAGCAAAGCATTGTCTCTTTTTCTATTCCTTCCCATGTTGACCGAGATGATGGGTGGGTATGGTTTGGCTCTAGTTTTGGGGTTTATTTAGCTACTGGTGGGCATCCTTGTTTATTGAGCCACCAACAGGATCTATCTGTGACATTGCCAAAAAAAAAAAAAGAGAGAGAGAGAGAGAAGGAGTGCTAGACCACCAACACCTTAAGTGGTGTGGTGTAGCCTAGACCCCTTCTAATCTTTTTCTATAGCCTTCTCATTCCTTCCTTCTGTACATTTCTCTCTTTTTCTCATCTCTCACCGCCTCTCACTCGTTTCTTTTCCTTCTCGTTCTCTCCTTCTAAATCTCGCTCACTCTCTCATTTTGTCTTTCCTTCGCCCAGCTTTAGCCATTCTGTCTCTATCCCCTTGTGCAATATCACTCTCTCTCCGCCATATCTCACCAGTTTTCTTTCACCGCTGCTCTTTATTGTGATTCTTCTGTCTGTCTCATTCCTCTCTCCATGTAAGGGACTCTCTCTATTTATTTTTGCATGACTACTGCTATTTAGGCTCTAATTGGTCACTCCTTACACATGGGCTGCACTATTTTTGTGTATATTGGTTTGTGTTGTTACTGAGTATGTATTATTAAGAGGTGTTAGGTTGATTTTTTGATGATGGTCGATAGATATGGCGGTGAGTTGGTTCTAGGGAGTGGAATGGAACTAGAAAATTTTAATTTTTAATTGGAGGGATCAAAGGGGATTATGAGTTAGTGTAATTTTGGATTATGGTTAGAATTATTTAAATATTTTAGCTACTAAAAGAGTTAATAGGAAAATAGTGTTAGTTAGTAGACCTTCCTATATGTAGATTTTGAATTCTTATGTTATATAGTTGACAAGTTTATTATGGTACTAATGTTAATAGCTTTTGATTAAAGTTTATTTGTAAAGTTGGATAAAGAGGGTAGAGAATAGATTCTAAATTATAATTTGTGTTTAAAAAGAAAATAATCGCGTATGTATGATTTCAGATTTCTAGGAGATCAACCCGCGAGTTCAGTGGCTCCCAAGACGTAAATTGAACTTTCTTGGTCATTTTGTGAGTGGATATCTACTTAGTAACTTTGTTTTAAAATTTATTTTCACGGGAGAAACTAACTTATTAAAATTAATAATTTTACTGAATCGTATTTAATCTATTTGATTTGTTGTTTTGATTAGCTCCCTTCCTATCTTTGAGGATATCTTGGATTATGACATTGATGACTGGTTTGATAATTATTATTAGCTTCCTTGTTATTGTTATAAATCTCATGGCGATGACATATTTTAATGGCCTCCATGTTGACATGATTTATACATATTATTGTTTTAAGGTCGGGATCATAATGATATTGATTATGAATTTGGATGTTAAGTTTTGGTATAAGTTTTTTTAGAAAACCATGGTGGATTCTAAGTTAAAATTATCGCTCGCCATGGCGAAGAGATATAATGACATTACCGCTTGCCATAACGAAGAGATATAACGGCCTATGTGCACATAGTATATTCATTGAGATAAAGGATGAGAAGACCTTAATTGTAAAACTATACCGGGTGAGGCATGGCCCCCGGCATGAGATAGTATGAGACTTATGATTAAATGGGTTGAGATTACTCCCCAAATAATTTACTCTTTGATAGAACCCTCATGGAGATTTTAGTAATTGATAAGAATGTTTTCATTTAGAAAAAATGATTTATTAAAAGTATTGATAAGGTATATGGAGTATTACTGAGCTTGTACTTGTGAGTTTTGCTTATGGAATGTTGAGTAGGCATAGAATGGATGAACGGTGATTCCCATTAACTTTGTTCAGTGAGTGGTATGATTGTTAAATTATTCTAATTTATTTTAAAAGCTCGTGCATGCAATGGTTCCTCCGTCTTATCTACTTTGTATGATATGCCCTCACTGAGTCTGTGTGACTTACCCTGTATATATTAACATATTTGTAGGTTATTCTATCAATTGATATGGTTGATATGCCTCCAACATGGTTTTGATGGATAATATCACTTTTGATTCCAGAGTCTGCAGCCATAGGTTATGTACTGGCTTGTTTTAATTGTCTCAACTAAATTTGAGATATAAGCATCATTTAGTAATGGACCTGAATCGAGATTTAGAATTAGATATATGTATATTTTCATATGAAATGTTCCCATTTTCGGAGCAGTTGATTTCGTTAGGCTAGCCAGGCTATATTAAGTTTGATATAATCTGTGCACCGGTCACAGATCCTAAGACGGGTCCTGACACTGTCCCAGTTAGATGATTAGTCCTGGCTTTGGAGGATCTGGGCTCCCGATAAAATTCGATTATTTCTTCGGCTGTTGACATGGGATGCTTTCCCAACAAATTTATTCCATTTTAGACATAATTTGTGTTCCTCCCTAATCTGTTCCAGTTGTGGTGATGCTTAAGAAATTGCCATTCACTGTATTCAAGATTGCCAATCTAGTTTTGAGATTTGGCATTGCCTTAGGTTTGAGGATCCGACTTTTTCCCAGGATACATATACTATGAGTTAGATTAAAAAAGCTATTAGACATCCATATTTCCATGTTTTTTTTTTTGTTGGAATTTGGTGGTGTGGTGTTAGAAAAACCTGCGTATATTCAAAAAATGAGATCTGGATGCATCATAAAATCATGCATGCTTTTACAAACTTGGTGCAGGACATTTTGAGATGGTTTTCTTGGAAAAGTAGGTGTCTCCCAGCTACTCAAGTGAATATTTGGACTGCCCGTCCAATTGGTGTGGTTAAAATTGATGTGGATGGCAGTGTGGCTTCGTAGCATATTATGCAAGTTTTGGGGGTTTAATTCATGATGCTTTTGGTCATTAGGTGGCAAGTTTCTCTAGCTTCTCTTCTTGCTATGACATTTTGCGAGTTGAACTCCTTCCTATTCTTCATGGTTTGTAGTTTGCTTAGGAGGGTGGCTTTCGAAACATTATATGTGAATTAGATTGCTTAGATGCTATCTTGGCTGTGATAGCTGACAAAGTCCTTATTTGCCACTCTTGTGTTGCTTTCTCCATGAGATTCGAAGGTTAAGTAGGAAGAATTGGTCTATTGAATTTGCTCATTTGCCAAGGATTGGGCATATGTGTGTTGATTATATGGCCCATGTTGATGATTCTAGTGGTGGTGGCTGTGTTTCTTGGGATGCGCTTGATTATAGGGTGACCATGCTATTACTTGGTGATGCAACCTAGTGTTGCTTGTGTCTTTTTTCTCTTTTTTTTGTTTTTCCTTTGAAGCATTTTTTTACCGAAAAATATTTGATAAGTTTGATAGTTATTTTGCTCAAGGTCTCATACCACGAGTGAAAATGGTAATTTTGCAAAAAGAGCGAGCCGAAAGGGCCTTTTAACAATACTTTCTTAAACACTTTTCGAAACTTAATTAAACAAGCCTTCTTTTTTGAAGTTTGACAACTTGAATATATAAATAAAAAATTTAGTGCAACAAATCAAAAAGTTTGATAAGAAGCTGTATATATTTATTATTTAATAAAAAGTAATGTTATTTGAATATTAAAAAATAGAGAATTTTTAGTAAATAATATTATAGCGAGCAAGACAAAACATTTGATTAATGATAGGTGAAATTAAAAATATGTGTCCTTTTTCCTACAATATCCACAGAAAATGTTTACTTTTAGTTTTAATATGTAAATAATATTATTCTTTAATAAAATAGTATCTTTAGAAAGCTGCCAATAGTTAAACATCTCATAGTTTAGAAAATAGAATGATTCTAACCCACCTTCACCTAATTGGTCTTTGCTCGTATATTATCATGACTTGAGTTTAATTTCTAAGTTCTTAATTTATTGATGAGTAATTTATAAATACCTTTATAAACGCTTAATAAGTTCAAAGATATACCCCGACCTTGATTTTGAGCCAACCTTCCTCTCAATTTACATTTTTAATGAATCAATTAAAAAATATATAAATAGAATGATTATTTATCTTCTTTTGATCTTCTCTTTTCCAAGTATAAAAAACCTTTGCTCAAATCTATTAACCAGTCCCCTAGTCAATAAATCGGATTATGTTATTAGCCCAATATAACTTAGACAAGTCAATTCTTATGCCACAAAAAAGTTTTATAACAATATTGGTAGTTTGGTACATAGAATTACAAACAAGAATTATAAATAAGTAATAATACACAATCAAAATAACTTGTTAGAATTTTTAAAAAAATAATTGTTAAATAATATAAAATATTATAATTCACTTAATTATTTAAAAATCAATAAATATATCCCATCATTCTGATTAATATCTTTTCTTAGGTAAGCTAATTCTGATTAATAAATTTGGATAAAAGTTTTAAATTCCAAAGATTTTTCTTTAAAAAATATTAATTGCACATTGAAGTTTTGTAGTAATACTGTAGGGGGGTGGGTTGTTGAAGGAAGGGAGCGTCGGTGGCACGTAGAATGTGTCAGAAGTCACACGTGCCACGCAACCTTTCTCTCATTGGTTCCCCTCTAATTCCCCCAAGCATTAAGCATAGCGATTAGCATAGCATACCATCGATCTCACAATCACACACACACACACATATACATTCTCAGTACTACTAGGCACACACACTCTCCTTCTCTTCGGAATCACACGCAAGCAACACAAATAACAAAAAGAGCAGCGTATTAGTATTAGTATATTAGTGTGTGTTAATCGTTTGTGAGTGAGTGAGTGAGTGAGTTTTGTTGTTATTCTCCCTTTACAGCTCAACCACAACCTCCACCCTCCACCTCCATTCCCATTCCTCTCTCTCTCTCTCTCTCTCTCTCTCTCTCTCACACACACACACACACACACACACACACATTTCCGCTTTGCAGATCGAAATCCACATCCACTTCCACCCTCCAACAACAAAAATCGCCGATCCCCACTCTCTTCCTACAACTGTTTCCGCTCGACAAAGATGCATTGCTTCATTTTCGTGTGAAGTAAATGCTTAATCTCTCTCATTCTCCATCTATGTGCTTCACCGCTTCTTCTTCTTATTTTATTTTTTTAACTTTAATTTTAATTTTAATTTTTTGTTTTTGGTTTTGCTGAATTGTATTTACAAGTAGGTCATCGCAATTTAGTTGCAAGTCGCTGTCTGAGATGCTTATAATTATTATTATTATTATTTAATTGATGATATGAGGTTTTTGAATCCGGTTGCGTTTGATTGGGGATTATCTGCGAGCTACTTGAAGTGCTGTTCTGTACGTTTTAGTGACTGAGAATATGATGAGAAACTTCTGTTCATTTTAAGTTTAAGATGTTGTATATGGAATGATTCCGAAGAAGATTTAAGTGGCTATGGTTTCAATTTTTACTTAATGTAGAGAGGATAATGTTGATGCTGTATCAAATTAGGAGATCATTATGCAATGCCTATGAAAAAGACATGAACCCTCCTGTTGTCTAGTCTTTCAACGCGGATATAGGGTGATGAAGTGGTTTATTGTTATTGACCAAGCTCTACAGTGTATCTAGTTCTTATATTTCTGGTTTAGTTTCTGGTCGAATAGTTTGTTGGTTGTGGTAAGTTCAGACCTTAGATTCTGTGACTAAAAGTGATAACTGTGTTCTATTAAGTATAGAATCATGTGGAGGAGCTTCCATGCTGCTGTAGCCGCCCCCTAACTATCTGTTTATGATTAAATTCACTGTTTAAGAAAAAAAAAATCTGTTAAAGGCGAAGTGGTGACTGTTAACTCGTTGCAGATTTTGGTTGTTTTTAAGTAAATCTACGTAAATTTAACCTTCTACACGTGTTGTACGGGTATGACGCTCCTGGTCTTAATTGAAATGTTGTATCTGTTTGACTATCCTGTTTTCCTTTTCCAACATAATGCATTGACTCGAAGTAGTCCTTACTAATTAGTAATTAACGACTAGAAGTTTTAGTTTTCCTTTCTTGAATAATAGTAGAGAAAACTCCTGTGTTGCGCTAGTCAATGCATTGAAACTGGCCACTTGGTTAAAAAATGTGTTTAATCTTCATAAGATGTGAGAATGAGGGATACTTGACATTTTGTCAGACTCAAATTTTTTTTAATGTCTTCATAATTTATTTCTTAAGGTAGGTTACTACAACATAGATGTGGGAAGTTGGTATTTTATCCTCTTACATTTTATCTTGCTGGATCTTTGATGCTTGACCTTACAGAAGTTTGATCTTTAAGTAGAGGTTTGACTGGTTAGTTTTGAGTAATGGTTTTACAGCAAGTTTTCATTTTGTATACTATTTTCCAATTCTTTCAATTTTCTGATAGAACTGTGATGTTTCTGTCTCTGAAGTATGAACTGAAAGTTTTGGAAGATGGATTGAAGCATTTGCTTATATTGTATTCATTACAAGAATTGAGGATGCTTTCTTACTGTGTTGGGCATGTCTAAGCTTGTCACTTTATCGTATGAAACTAAACAGAATACTTGTTTTGTGTAGGATGTGCATGATGAGGTTATATGTATAAACAGTCCAAACTGTTTCTAATTCCATAGAAACTGTTGATATGCATAAATGCAAAATGTCAATTTTCTTTCTCAGCTTGCTTGGTTAATTCATTATTAACAATGATTCTTGCCTGCTGTCATTTCAGGTTTGCTGCATTTTTCATAGCAGGCAGTGTCTTCATTCTTCCGCAGCTGCTGGTATCAAAACTAGCTAGATAACTACATGGTGGAATACTTCTGTCTCAGATGACTTTTGGTAGCTATATTATGCTTGGACAGTTTTGCTATGGGCATTTGTCTGATGAAATGGAAATGGCTATGGCTTCTTTATGTTCTGATGATAAATATCGTGATCAATGAAAATGAGGCGCTCAGTCCTGATGGTACGATAGTATATACTTCATTTTACTTCCCTTAATTTGTTACTTCAAAGTCAGCTATTCCTTGTTAGGGTATAGCTCTGCTTCTTATTCAATCCTCTTCACGTTTAGATGTTACGAATCAAATTTTGTGTAGTTCATTATAAAAATCTATATACATATTGTACATATTTCTAATGTCTCTTAGTTTGACTAACATGACTGTTCAACTACTCTAACATATATATATATATATATATATATATATATATATATATATATATTTGGTTATGTGTCTGGAAAATTATTTTCAAAATAAATCACCTTTTCAAATTCTATATAACTTTTTAATCTGCTTACTTGAATTTTTCCTACATGGGACTTGGTTGAAATTATCATTGACCTAGTCTTGTGTGGGAGACTTCCTGACTCCTCCATGATCTTATTGATGGTAAATTGTTTTTCCATGTTTTAGGTGAGGCACTTCTCGGCTTCAGGACAGCAGTTGTTAGCTCCAATGGTGTGCTGTTACAATGGAGGCCAGAGGATCCTGACCCATGTAAATGGAAAGGTGTGAGATGTGATCCAAAAACCAAGAGAGTAACACATCTGTAAGTTTCTATAATGATATTGACTGTTATTGCTTGTTTTTTTTGTCCTCGTATTTTAAACTTGTCCTGGGATTGCTCGAGGACGCAAGTTTTTAGACTTTTTGTGCTGAAGCCTGAAAGAAAGTAATAGATTTCATCTCATTTTGATTAAATAATCATTACTTATCACATCTATTATTTAGAGCGAAAATATTTTTTTTTGATCTGATATTTAGTGTAAACACATTATTATGCTGGTTCTTAGGGAAAAAGAAAATAAGTATTATGTTGGTTTCTCATTAATCAGAACCAGAACAGACTGGCAGCAAATGTTTTGTGATCACGAGTCCATAACTTCTATGAAGCACCCCATCAGAAATTTTTTTACCATGTCTGAAACATTTATATTGTGATTTAGAGTAAAAATGTATTATCTTATCCTTGAAGCTATTACTAATTGTGAATTTCCCATAAAAAAGGGGCCTTGTCCAGTTTCCCATTGCTTTAGTATCTGATTTTTATAGCAGTGGTAGACTTAAATTTATAATCCCACTTTACCCACTACCCTGTTGAGTCCACCAGTTTTGTGTAATTAATTGTTTTTATTTCTGTATCAGTTCTCCTCTCTTTTCTCTTGTGGGTTTTGTTTTCAAGTTAAATTGTCTGTGATATTACTCATGTTATGGAACTTTTTCTTTAGAAACCTGTACTTTACCAAGACATGACCGGAGGCATGCTGAAAAACTTGTCTAGGATTCTATGTCTAACTTAGTTTTCATTGGTGATATTCTAGGGCTTTATCTTACCATAAGTTAAGTGGGTCTATATCGCCTGACCTTGGAAAGCTAGAGCATCTGAGGGTTCTGTAAGTATTTTTGCATTTTGATTCTATATTTTTTCAAGTTATTTGAATTTTGAACTTTTTCTTTATATCTTGTTTGCTGTATCTGATGTAATGGTAATATATATGTGTTGTAGTGCTCTTCACAACAACAACTTCTATGGGACAATTCCATCAGAATTGGGAAATTGCACTGAATTGCAGGGATTGTAAGTATCACCTTTGATTCATCTGCCAAGTTCCTGTCCTTGGCGCGCGCCGGGGGGGGGGGGGGTATCCTTTTTAGCTTGGAAAATTATTTGCATTTGTCTTTATTGATGATAATTTTAGGAGAATGCGAGTTAACAGTGTAGTTTCTTAACCTTCTGTTTCTTTCTTCCTTTGCATTAATTATCTCTCTTAGTCTTGGAAAAGGACCTTCCTGTAGAAAATAATTCGGTTTAGATGAAAAACTTAGTTGACACTAACACTTGTGTGGAGAGAAAATCATGCTGGCATATTTTCATTTACTTGTGTGTGTGTGCTTGCAGGCACTCCATTGCCGTGGGCCATATAATTTGTTGCATGCTTCATATTGACATTTGACATAGAGCCTGGCATTTTGGTGTTAGCATATCATAGAACTTTACATACTAGAAAGCAAATTTCTCAAATACAACAATTAGATATATTTCTTTTTGTTAAGATTTAAAATGGGTAGTCTAATTGTTCAATGTTGGTAATAGCTGTTGATTTGGATTGTACAGATATCTGCAGGGTAATTACCTTAGTGGAATGATTCCAGGTGAAATAGGAAACCTTTCACAGCTTCAAAGTTTGTGAGTTCCTCTTTCTAGTTTATGCTTCTTGTTTTGCTTTGCATTTAATTGTTTGGGTCAGAATGAACCACTATAAACATTGTAGTCTTGATTCATTTTTATCATTTTGAAGAATAAATGGCCTAAGACCGAGCAGACCAACAAAAATGAAAGAAAAAAAGAATATATGAGCCTTCTATAGTGTGTCTGAGTTACAGAGTGAGAGCGTCGGTATATTCATGCACATGTAACTGAGTGCAGCTAATTTAGAGAAGAGTCTAGTTTTGAGTAATTTAGTGTAGATTGTATCCTCTCCATCCCCCTTCTCCTCCCTTTTCTAAATACAAATTAAGTTCTTCCAGCATTATAGAGATCACATTCACTCAACATGTCTTCCTATTCTGCAGGGATATATCAAGCAATTCCCTCAGTGGGAATATACCAGCATTGCTTGGGAAGTTGTACAATCTAAAATATTTGTACGTAGTCTTGTTTTCCTTCTGTAATTCTTATTTCTTTATTCAGACCTTGCATTGATTTGGTGTTTAAAATTGAATCATTTTTACTGTTGTTGTCATGCTTGATGCTCTGAAGCAATTTATCATCCAATTTTCTGACTGGACCAGTACCTTCTGATGGTGTGCTTGCCAACTTTACTGAAAGCTCGTAAGTACAGCTTTTTCTGTCTTAAAATGTTCTGCATATCATCAGGCTAACTGCTGAATGGACCTTTTTTATTTAATTCTTTAAAATTGCAGTTCTTCTTAACTTATTTTGGCTATCTTTTTTCTTTCATTATTAACATAAGGTGGAGGCCTATGATTGTGGCGTGGAATGTGACTACTTACGTATGTAATGTAGTTATTTACGTGTAGGGTTGTTTAGTAAGATATATGGTGGCATCAAGTCATGGAATGTATGTGAAAGGCATTTCATAACTTTTAATTATTTTGGATCCACTATTGAATTACTGAATTGATTGAGACATGGATCATGAAGAGTTAGCATTCTAATTCGGGTCAATTCTGGAGTACGTTTATATTGGCTACTCTGTGCAACTGCAAAGATTTCTGATGATTGTCGGAATACTGTGTATTAAAATCATGTTTCTGCTCTCTTCTCTGATGACTTATTCATTGCTGTTTTCCCCCATATTTTGCTTGTTAACATCTGCTCCCTCAGCTATAAAGTTTGACTTTATTTTGACCAGTTGTCTTAACTTCATTTTTATAATGTTTGAGTAGGAATGTTCAAACTCAACTCACATGCAACTCACTTTTCAAAAGCTTCTCTATTTAGGCTTGTTTTCTGTTAAGAGTCTAAAGATTGAAGATATGCTTCTTGTCTATATATGTTGTGCTTTTTTATTACTTCCTTCAGACAGAGAGTCAAAGACTCGAGGTTTCAACTTGGTTGTGTCAAAAATGTATTTATGAAGTATCAAGCAATTTGTGCTTACTGCCCTGTAGTACAAAAGGACAAGCATCAAGTAGAAGTAAAAAATTGTTTGTGTTTCCTTGGCAAAATCATTTAATTTGATGTTTGAAGTACTGTTGTGTCGAATCCATTTGTATTTTTCATAATCTATTGTTACACATGCATGTAAATATGTTATAGGCATCAATTCATTTAACATTAAACATGCCTATGTATAAGCCAAGTACTTGTCTTGTAATATTTTAAATAGGTTATGTTGTTCTGGTGATGAAATATGTATGTTAAATAATCTATCTCAGAGCTTGGTATTTATGTGTTCATCCTCACTGATCAGTGATTTGAAACTATCCTAATGCAATAGTCTACCTCTGAGGAACTAAATCTACTTTCCAATATTGTGACAAATATGGCTTGTTGCAGCTTTGTTGGAAATCGTGGTTTGTGTGGACTGCAAATTAATATTACATGTAAAGACGATGGTTCACCTGGATCAAATTCTCAATCTCCAACCTCAGGTAAAGCTGCATGCTTGGAATCAATTGCTTAATCTTTTGCTTGTCCTCATACCCAGCTCTCTTTCTTTCTTTCTTTCTTTTGTTTTGTTGATATTTATTTGTGTCTATTTTTGCATAAATATTTTTCAACTTTAATGTAATATTTGGATCTTCAGCTTTGTAAACACCATGGCTTAATTGGTGGTATTGAAAAAAGTTGGTCTTTTCAGTTCTAATTTCCTTTTAGGTGAAGTCAGAAATGAAAAGTGGAAAACTTTTTTTTTTTTAAGTCGCAGGGTCCTTAAAGGATCAAATAGTGTAGTGGCAAGGTTCTGGTTACGTTTCACTCTTATTATAGACAGTAATGACTGGAAAATATGGGAAATTTGAGCATTTGATATACCATTGGGTGCACTTGTGGAAAGTCTAGTGGTAGATTATGTTCTCACATTTGCTATTTTTGCACATTAAGTTCCAAAATGGTGGTCTGTATAAAGTTTCCAGCTACTGCTAGTTTCACGCCATGTCTCACACTAGTTTCCTACATGTCTAATGGGGGCATGCTATTTCTTTGAAGCATCCATACTGTTGAAGTAATTGAGTGTCAGTTTCAGAGTTATTTCTACATTGAAGGCAATAATTGTGCAGTAATTTATGATGGAATGTTAGAACTACAGTAAAAGAAGCTTCCTATACTTGTTTATCAGTTTTGTGAAAATAAATGCGATGAGACTAGTATTTTTGTTATATGTACTTTAACCAGGATTCTTTTTCCTTTTTTGCAATATTTTTTAACAGTGCAAGACAAGTCCATTCTATTTGTCTGCCTTCTGATATGTTGGCACTGTCCTGAGTGAACTAGATAATTTTTCCTTGTATGATGATTATTATGTTGGACTATGTTGTATGCTAAACTGGGTCACGTTGTTACCAATTTGACTTACGTAATTTTACTCTTTATAGATCCAAATGGGAAGAAGAAATATTCTGGCCGGCTCCTTATCAGTGCATCAGCAACTGTGGGTGCTCTTCTTTCGGTGGCACTGATGTGTTTCTGGGGTTGTTTTCTTTATAAGAAGTTTGGTAAAAAGGACAGAATAAGTCTGGCAATGGATGTCAGTGGAGGTGTGCTTGTTAGCTTATTACGGGTTGCTTGTAGACCTATTTAATCTGGCTTTTTCTAATTTATGCATCGATAAATCCTTGACAATTATTGTCCCTGAATTAATATCTTGTAGGTGCATCTATCGTGATGTTTCATGGAGATCTACCATATCAGTCAAAAGACATTATTAAGAAACTAGAGGCTTTGAATGAGGGACACATAATAGGGATTGGAGGATTTGGGACTGTTTACAAACTTGCAATGGATGATGGGAATGTATTTGCATTGAAAAGGATTTTGAAGTTGAATGAGGGCTTTGATCGTTTTTTTGAGAGAGAGCTTGAAATTCTTGGAAGCATAAAACATCGCCATCTAGTGAACTTGCGAGGATATTGCAATTCGCCTACATCAAAGTTGTTAATATATGATTACTTACCTGGCGGTAGTCTTGATGAAGCTCTTCATGGTAAGAATATCATATTTGAAACAGCTGTATTTTGGTCTTCTTGTGTGGGTCAATTAAGTTGGGCATGTGGTGATTACAAAGTCAATGCTTATATATGTTGATTTTTCTAATTGTCTATCATTTGGTGGTAATCAGCATAATCCTTAAAATTAAGATCAGCATAATCCTTAAATTAAGGTACACTTGTAACTCTTTCCAAATAGGACACGGCATGGAATTACCCACGTGATTTGTTATATACATTTATTATCAAGCAACTAAATTATTGCAATTTTTCGATTGCCGTCGAAACTGATCATGTAAATCGACAATGCCTTTTGGTATGAAACACCAAATCAAAGAGTCCTTTCTGTGGATCATTTTGATTCATCAGGAGCAAGTTATTGTAACTTCTGATTTTTAGCCATTCTTCCCGTCTATGCAATAGCAAAGTAACTTAGGGGGAGGGGTGCTTAAAAAAATCATGAGTTCTTGCTACTTTAAGATATGCTAGTCCTTTTTCCAGTTCCCCTCTAAATTGTCAATTGCGGCTGACAAACCCGGAAATATTGGCCAACAGAAAGAACTTTGAAGACCTTATAGTTCCAAGATTGGAATAGCATATTGTAGAATGATAGGTATTCAAAGCCTGCTGTAATAGCTGTTTAAGCAAAATCCTTATCTGATAAATAGTCTTTACTGCTCTTTGTTCCTAAACTTCAATGTTGGAGCTTAAGATCGTCCTCCAGTTTGGTGAGGTGTGGGGTGATAGCTTTGGACAATCCTTAAACTATTCTGGTCATGATGTCCATTCTTTCCTATCCAAAAGAAGTTTCCATTCTTTTTTTTTTCAAATATATATATATATATATATATATATATATATATATATATATATTTTTAATCAATGCTTGAAGGCCTAAAATCTTGTTCACTTTACTTGCCCTGGTTGCCAACAAAATGCATAATTTGTATACTGGATGTATTTCTTAAGTTTTTGTCAATGATAAAAGCAGCATATAGATTTTAATACAGTGCAAGTGGACCTTAACATAGAGGTCAGATTTATTATAAGTTTTTCACAATATAATACGAGGTGTCCTGTTGAAATCATGGGGGGAAATACAGTGCAGGTCAGATTTATTAACATCAGCATTGCATCTCTGCTTAAATTTATTGGGGGAAAATGATGTTTTGTGATGCATTGCGCAGAAAAATCTGAGCAACTAGACTGGGATACGCGTTTGAATATAATCATGGGAGCTGCAAAAGGGCTTGCCTACTTACACCACGATTGCTCCCCTAGGATTATACACCGTGACATAAAATCAAGCAACATTTTGCTTGATGGCAACCTGGATGCTCGGGTATCTGATTTTGGACTTGCAAAACTTCTGGAGGATGAAGAATCTCACATCACCACCATTGTAGCTGGAACATTTGGTTATCTAGCACCAGGTAAGCAATGTAGAATGGATATGCTGTTGGCAGGATCATGGATGATAGTACTTATCGTAGCTTATGTATAAGATCTTTTAGGTCTACCACTGCATGAATATTGCTCTACTTATCTTTTGGTTATTTCATGCTCAATGTTTGTGAACAAGATAGGTAATAGCTCACATACCATAATGACACGGAATATTCTTTTCCTTTCATAATGTATTAGGTTTTGAAATTCGACTTTTGTGAGAGTCAATGCAATGATCTTAATTCTATATTCTTCTAGCCATTATGTTATCAAGATTGAACTTGTTGATATTGGGAATGGATCCTCTCATGTTAAATTTTCACATGACCTTGTCATGTGTGATCTTTCACAATTGATTTAAAAGGTGGGACTCAGGCAAGATATATGATATAAGAGAATTAATGGTGAGAGATCACACATAATAAGGTCATAATAAGATCACACATATGATATTAGTATTTCTATGATAATCAAATGTGGATTTATGGAAGTAGATTTTACTTATGTTAAAGTTGGTAGAAAAGTTGCAGTACTTGATTGCTGAGATGATGATACTAGCCATTTTCTTCGCAGTTCCTTAGATGAAATTAAATGAAATAAACCATTACGGTTTTTGTAATATGTTGAGTCGTTGCTCTGTTGAATTTCATTATTTTCTTTGCTGTTTTTGGTTTTGTTCCTATTATAAGGAAGATTCCTTTAGGACCATCACTTTCTAAGGGTCTGTTTGGTTTCTATTTTTATTTCCTATTTTTATTTTCTATGTTCCTATTTTTAGGATTTTGTGAAGGAAATAGTGAAAAAGAAAAATGAAAACAGGAAACAGGATTTTCTTGTTTTCATTATTTCTTTCACAAAATTCTAGAAACAGGAAATGAAAACAGAAACCAAACAAACCCTGAATTTTTCTGCGTCTCATTGAATTTCCTTTTATCAAAAATACAAAAAAAGATAAGAAAAAGAAAAATGGAAACTTCCTTAAAGATTTGTGTTTTAGGCTTCGAAGAAATAGCAGCAGAACAATGTAACAACCCACATATAAAGGGAAAAGCCTAATGCGGTGTCATAGTGTATTTATCATATGGTTAAGTTGGAGGTGCTAATTTTTACTTTATTCTTATTTTTTATTTTCTTTCTTTTGTTGATTTAAGAGGATAGTTGGCCCTCTGCAGGATAATGTTTCCCTCTTTTTGCTTTTTGTAACATTCTTTTGTATCAAAAACATGAAGGAACTAACTAAAATCAATTTTATGATTGAAGGCTTTAATGTTCTTTTCTTAACATTAGTAACTGTTAATAGTGAATAGATGTTTTAATGCATACAACATAAACCGAGTCTTATTTCACTAGGTGGGGTCTGGGGGATGTGTTGAGGTATATTTTCACAATTTTGTGACATTTAAAGAGGTGATTCTTGCTGGATGTGCTAAAATGTGGACATGTATTAGACTGGGTTTTGAATTCCATGGTTGTCTCGGCAGTCTGACCATGCCTCTGTTATTTTTATGGCAGAATATATGCAAAGTGGTAGAGCAACTGAGAAGAGTGATGTTTATAGTTTTGGGGTCCTGACACTTGAAGTTCTGAGTGGAAAGCGACCAACAGATGCATCATTTATAGAAAAGGGCCTCAACATTGTTGGTTGGGTAAGTCATGCTCCTAAATATTATGTGTATTTACTAGAAATCCTCTGTTTTTTTTTTTTTTGTGCGTTTTTGCTATAACAATATCTCCTTAAAATTGAGACTACATTGCCCTCTGTTGTAAAGTGGGCATGCTTATGGTTGCCAATATAATTAGCGGAGTCGGTTAAAAGGAAGAGAGGGAGGGGGCATTGGGTCACTCCTATAAATTTAAATGTATAATCACTTATAATCTGGTATAGTACATAAGCTGTGTAGCTTGATTTGTGATTATAAAGCAAGCCAATCTTTTTTAGCTGCTTTTCTAATGCCACTTATTTGCCATTGTTGCAGTTGAATTTTCTAATTACAGAAAATAGGCCAAGGGAAATTGTCGATCCACTATGTGAAGGGGTGCAGGTGGAGAGCCTTGATGCATTGCTCTGTGTGGCTATTCAGTGTGTTTCCTCAAATCCAGAGGATCGACCAAATATGCACCGAGTGGTCCAGTTGTTTGAATCAGAGGTCATGACCCCATGCCCAAGTGACTTCTATGACTCCAACTCTGACTAGACTCTGGCAAAAACAAACCAAAGTGATGTTGAGTTTGCACCCATGTCACTGCAATTACTAGCAAGTGATGCAGTGAAACCGCGAAAGAGTTTCAGAATCTGCAGTGTTCAGGTGCATTCATTCTCAAAGCAGATTTATTATGATGAATGATGGATGGCCTTCATTACACCACCTTCTGACAGAATTTCTTGTTCTTCCAACTCTGATGTCCTCATTGGAGTTTGGACACGTTCAAAACATGCCTTTTGAGTGAATGGAATTCTACATTTTTTATTAGGTCCAGCTTCCTCACCCTCATCACCCATGGGTTTCTGCTAGAATTTGTAATCGCTATCACATTTATTCTCCTGAATTGAAGTGTATATGAAATATGTATAAATTGTTTACTCCCACCTTTGCAAATGATTCTTATTTAAATTTTGTAGCATATGTTTCTGTAAAAGAATTCAACTATTGAGAGGTGCAGCGATTCTTAGATCCATTATTTTATTTCATTATTGTACATGTCCGCTGCACTTTTCCTTTGGAATTATTATTGTCATCCTTGAGTTAAAATGCTTACCCTATGTGACTATGTCGTGTGATCAAATTCTTATAGCATGTTTGGAAACCCCTAAATCATAGCAAAAGCTACTCTCTAATAGTTTCTGCCCGAACAATGGTTTGAAGTAAGACATGTTAATAGGCTTGGGTTGTGTTAATACTTCTCTAAGTATGGAATTATTTTCTCAATGTTCTTAGAGCTAACATTCGATTGTTTTGTTATCTGTCTTCCTCCGTGAAGGCTTAGGCCCTTTCAATTGCAAGCCTTTAACTGTGTGAAGCGTCCTTATCTAACCAATTGAGCCATTTAAATTCTATACGATAGTGGCCGAGGCCTTGGCAAAGTGGCATATCTGCTGCCTAAAAAGAGTAGCCACACACCCGAGGGAGCAAGTTCGACTCGCCGAAAAGGGGAGAGCCCCAAATGCCCTCAAAACTACCCCCGTCCCCCGACCCCAAAAAACAAAAAATTCTATACGATAAAATGCTCCCAGCGAAAGAGGTGAGTTTTACCAGGGTCCTTCAAGTTGGTTAGTGCTTCAGGCCATCACCGGACATTGGCTTAGGGACTAACATCTTGTATAATTATATTATTACAACAAATGTTTTAAACTATAAATCAATAATATATTATTATATTTGTGACTTTTAAAATAATTACGGTACGAAATAAACAAATTTAACATGAATGCACGTTTAAAAGTACTTTGCATTATCAATACATTCAAATTGTATCCACATAAAATAGCACATATCAAATAACATATATGTAATGTTTAATGTAAATATATATTATTCAGTTCAGTAACGCGTTTATTATGTTATTTATCAACATTTTTATATTAAAAATAGGTGGTTTAAATAGATATAAATAGTATTTATAATATTAAATTCTTCGAAGAGATATGTATACGAAGATTAAAGAAAAACATGGCATCAATTCCTCTAAGTTATACTCTTGTTCGGCTAAAATTCGCCCATGTTGAACCATTGAATTGTGAATACCCCTCCCAAATTCAGAGACCAGTTTTGTTCTCAGAACATTGGCCAATAATTACTTCATGTTTACTAATAATGCCCCTCAGTTAGACGAGAACATTAGAGAGAAAAATAAACATGACGTACACGTAAGAAAATATTTCTATTTGCACAAAATTTGAAGTTGGTCTCAACCATGCAGAGGACAGAATCAGTAGCGAACTCATGCAGCTCCAGCATTCTTGTGGCTTGACAACAACCTCTTAACCCAACAATCTTGAAAATGGACATCCACCAGCGTCAAATAAATAGTCGGCTTTCAAAATTTCCAGTCATTCACGTCAGTTTTGAATTAAACCACCCAGAAAATTTAGTCACTGATGAGATATACTGATGCATTTTGTGTATCAACCCATGGCTGGGTTCCTGGATAGAAGCAAGCAACCAGCGATAATCTGATAGCGTTGAATCAGATAACGGCTCTAGAAACTCACACTTTTCTATAATGTCTGGAGGTGGTGCTCCTTCAATGAGATTGGTATTTAGCTTTGGCCTACCCTTGGTTAACTCCACGGGCACATTGGCTGAATGACCTTGAAGTAGAGAGGGAGAGGCACCTGGGATCACCTCCTGCTTAAAAGGCAATGCTCTTGCAGCTTGAAGACAAAACTCGATCCACTGATGGATTAATGGGGATGGTCCCCTGATTCGGCCACCAATCCGATTGGTTTGAATCCTAGAGGCAGCAGGAATTGCCTAGGAAAACAGGAAAAAAAAAAAAAAAAGGAAGGATAAGGAAAGAAAAAGAAGGAGCTCATTTGTAGTGTCTAATGGAAAATATAGTTCATGACCAATAACATGATACGTCTGAATCCCATTTAAATAGTTTGTTTTCAATTTCCTCTTATGGGGGTGGCACTTCCAATTTCCAGATACTACGTTAGTTCTTTCCACAAGACAATCCATTAAATTCAGTAAGGTAACAAATATCAAACCCTGAAAAGCAAGATAACATAATGAGAAGCATACCCAAAGATCTGCCCATAAACTTGCTCCAGACTTTGGAACGATAACTGCAACATTAGACATGCGCTTAGCAACAGGAATAACATCACTACTCCATCCAACAGCTACCCACACGTCTCCAACTCCAAAAGCTTTTAGATAGTTTACACTATCAAACAGTCGAACCTACAAAGACAACTTAAATGCATAGTGTTAGCTATAGAACCATTCACTCGTCTTCATTTAATAGCTTAAATTTTTGAAAGAGTTTGTTATTGACAAGATATCAGGATCTCTATGATCAAGAAGTCTAGAAATTAATCCTTTCTGTTCTCCTAATTAGAAAGTTGAATTTGAGCACAAGGTAGGTGGGGCTTCTCTGGTCCACAGTCCACACTTCAAGCCCAAATGGCTTGTGTGAAAGGGCATGCTATCTATGAAACCATTCAAGAACTTCATCTAATAGTTTAAACTTTCGGAAGTGTTGGTTTTAGACATATAGTAACTTAATTTTGAAATTTGGAAAAACAGAAAAGAAAAATATTCTTTTTTTTTTTTTGGGGAAAGAAAAAACCTACTAGTTCGTATAGCCCTGCACCACTATTCCAATCTGCATCAACAACAGCAAACAGTTGATAGATTATCCATTACCAATACCTGTTTTGCAAGCAAAGCCAAATTAAGCTTAACAGCATCTCTCCCACCATTAACTTCGAAGTTGATGTCATTTGTATTGTAGGAAGCCCCCATACACTTCAAAACTGCACCAACAACTTCTCTAGGAGAATCGACCATTGAAATTTTCCCCGCAAGATCAGGCCGCCACAGATCTGCCCAGTCCTGTAATTGAAGTTTATATAAGCTCATAAATGCTTTGCAAGAGTTTTACTGGGTCTATTAAAAAAAAAAAAAAACCTTGCCTCAATAGGAGCCAACTTATGCTTTTGAAATTTATTTGTCTTGTATGCTATGACCATGGTGCCCCATCTATATGGAGCAGCCCATATATCACCTTTCGGATCTATTTCTCCCCCACAGTTCCTGCGTAGATATACCTGGAACTTTGTTAGAGGAACATAGCATTATACTATCAAGAAACAGTACAAAAGGATACCTAACTAAAAATTGGATATAATTATAGGCATATGCAACATGACTTTGTTATTCATTTTGAATAATATTCATTCAGGTTTCCACCTTTTATCCCAAAACTAAATATGAAAAAACAAAAAATAGCAAGAAATCCTAAAGTAAAGTTCTTTCAGTAATCAATGGTGAAAATTTACACATGACCATGTCATGAAAGGATCTAACCCCCCCCCTTCTCTCTCTCTTCCTTCCTTCCTTCTCTTATGATGTCATTGTTTGCCCCTATTTGGATTTCAAAATAAAGCCATTCATACATGCTTAATTATGATCGCAAACTCATAAATTCAAACTAAGCTAAGCTCAGAATATAAACCTTTGCATGCTATCTGAGTCACTGCCAACCCAGTAAGATTTAAGAAGAAATACAAAATATATTGTTACCTTCCATTTCTCGTCTAAGCCTGTAAACCAATCCTGATCTTCTACATCTCGTATCGGCTCAATTATAGCTTTGTTAATGGCAAATTTGAGCCATGAATCACCAATCCCAACAATATCTGCTGCCAAAGCAGATGCAGGCCCAAGACTTCCTTTAGTAAAGGGAATTGATAGATCAGAAAAGATACTCTCGAGACTTGCATGATACTTCACATTAAACTTTAATCTCTTCCCTTGAGAATTTATGAAATCCTAAAAGAGAGAAAAAAAAAATGATATGAAAAACTATAAAGTAAGTTACTGAAAATCAAATTTCAGCAGATGAATTGCTAATTAAAGACGGCAATATGTTACAGAAGACTCCTATTTTCATGTTCCAAAGACACAAGTGTTGGACATCACTTTAGTCCTCAAAAAACTTTTTTTTTTTGATAAATTTAGTTCCCCAATTATGCAAAGTGTCTGCTCATTCTTTGTCAAAATGAGAGAGATTAGTGCTGCAAATCCTTGATTTAGAGATTAAACTGATAACATTTTACAGATTGAGGGACTAAATCAACGACACTTTGTATTAGTGAGGCACAAAATTGATGTAAAAAACCTTTGGAGGACCAAAGTAATAAGACAGTTGAATTTTTCGAGAACAAAAAAAGGGATTTACGGCTCAATAACAATAGGACTTCAAAGAACTTTTGAGCAAACAATACAACTTCAGACAGGGAAGAAAACATAAATATTGTTCTCAGGAACTGGCAATAGAAAAAAAGGGAACCACAATCAATAATAGAAAAAAGTTAATTAATATGTAACAGACCTTGATCCATGAAGGAGGCACAGAACCGCGTAGAGCAACAACTTTCAGCGGAACAGTCAATGCAAATGTTTTAGACTTCCAAGTATTAAAAGCTGCTTCTAATTCCTTATCAACTACATTTTCTTCGTTACCATGTTTTCTTCCATCATGATCATCTGCAACCATAAAAGAAGAGAAAAGGATAATTCGATATGTATATATACCTCTAACTGAGGTAAATGTTTGCCATTATCTCATCTCAAGCCTTATGAAAACAGTCAAATTAACATATAGGTAGCACTATTTGAATTTGATTTTCAGATAGAATTAAGGAAACCCAGAATAGAATTTCTAAAATTAATTTCCTTAGTACTAGCAGGACACAGTTCAGAAAAAATTTATACAAGTGTTTGAATTCTGTTAAAAAAAAGAAAAGACTTAAAATGTGAAAAATATAATAAGGAAGGAGAGAACAAATCAAATAAACATAAGACAAGAGTTGTATCAAGTTTTTTTCATATCCATTTTATCCAATTCTCAAATCAAGACATGTGGACATTCTGCTCAAAATGAGTAACTTAAAAGTTACAGTTAAAAACTAAAGATGTAAACCCGTCTCAAGAAAAATGTCCATATGTCATTATTTGATTTGAAAATTGGATAGAATGGATATAAGGACTTCAGCTAAGGCTTTTCCATATATATAACACCAATTGACGTCCCTATAAGTGATTAAATTTCAATTTACTGTGAGGTAAAAGTTACCTCATCGTCCAATTACCTCATCATCTAAACATGTATTATCACATTATTGATAGAGTTTGACAACGGCAGCAGCTACCACAAAAGTCAAGTTATCTCAGTAAAAATGTTAACAAGCAATTAAATGATGGGGTTAAAAACTTTTAAATTGACGATGTACATAAACTAAACTCATTCAAGTAATACGCATCAACAGATTGTATACGTAATCATCTAATGCTATCACCAACTTAAAGCGAAGAATTATCACTTCTTATTTTATTTCTTCATAATAATCATCAAGAAAACTAATATTCTCAAGGAGCAGAGATTTAATAAAGCATCGATATTTTTCAGAATCAAGGAACAAAGCTAAAACGCACAACAGTAACCCCTGAATTCAGCTAAAAACTAACTACAACACAAATAAAATATCAGAGAATTTCAAGTGTTCAGTTTCTTCGCAACCTTGAATTGTTTGCTCCTCCTGAACGGAGGAAGGAGCACCGGCGGTCAGAGAGCGCGAAGACGCGGAACACGCGCGAACGCCGAAGCAGAAGCCAAAGCAGAGAAACAGCACCGCCGAGACGGCGAGGCGCACAAAAGCCTCAGGCAGCTTGGGATGCCTCCTTTCCAAACAATCCCGGCGGTCGACGGCGGCGGAGGGCGACGTCGGCGAACGATGGCTCAGATTCCGGTCACCGGAGAATCCAATTAGGGCATTGAATCGCACAACGTAGTTGGTGTTGGTGCTTGTGAAGGGAATGATAATGAAGGAACTGTTACGGTTAGGGTTAGGGTTTTGGAAGAGGTAACGGTGACGCGGTGAGTATCGAGAGGGAGGGAAACGAGTTTGCTGGATGAGGATTGCCATAATAGAGACGCCAGAGAAAGAAAACCCACCTCATCCAAATCACTTCACTATCCACTTCACTTTTATAAATTAAATTCTTAAATTATATTCTATAATATATAATTTCTTTGAGTTTTTAAGAAACTAAGTTTGGTTTATTAAAAAAAGAAAAAGTATTTTTAAAAATGACTTAAAATATATCTAGTTAGGGGATAAATATAGAGGTACAATTTTATGGATAAGTTTTATATCTAATGTTAAAGAAAATTAATTTCAATAAGGCCTAAGAAGAAATATAGAGAAATTAATTTCAACAAGACCTGAAAAGAAATATTTATTTTAAGAGGAATTAACATAAAAAAAAAAAGATTATTAAAGAAGATTTGGAGTTCAGATTAATATAAGAAGGATTTAATAAATCATGTTTAGAGAGAAAGCCTATTATATTTTACGATAAATTTATTTTGGGTCACTAATTTCTTTGAATTTGGATTCAAGGTGTAAAATGTTAAGATATTATATATGTCAACTTTGCATCTTAATTCTTAACCTCGTTTTCGGCCGTCAAACCCAATTTTAGGAGTGATAATAGGGAGTTGGAGCTTGGAAGCTTTGCTTACCGTAAAGAACCCATCGATGTTCCATACTGACATGCACACTGTCATTTTTCTTTAAAAGGAAAAGAGATATATTGTCGTTATAAAGATTTTTCATATAAATATTTAATTATATATTATTAAATGAGTTTAATTGGAGTACACTGACAGTGTAAAATTTTTTTACACTGTCATCCAATCAAAACATTCTATTTGTATGACCATTCAAGTAGTGGGTGGTTATATTAAAGACTTTTACTGATATGACAATATATAATTAGATGTTTGTGTAAAAAAATTTTACACTGATAGTATATTCAAATTAAATCCTTATTAAATTAGTAAAACATATTTCACTCTCATGTCTACTATCTTCAAAAGGCTTATATATGATAATATATAAGTGAATGGTTAAATATGGATGTAAATTTTTTATATTGATAGCATATTTAAATTAATCTTGTAAAAAAATATTAACAGTCTGCTTTAATAAAATAACATAAACGATTTTAAGTACATGAATTTATTTTGCTATAATGTTGTACGAATGCCTTGGCATCTCCTCCATCTACCAAATCTTGGCATGATATCCACTATAAATTTTAGACATGATTTTCGCCAAATTCGATCCTTCCGCCAATCACCTAAACTTGTGCTTGATTCGCTAAAGAAACAGTCGCACTATAGAGCAGCAACACTCATAAAAATAAGTAATAATATAGGTATAACACAAAGTACTTGTTTAGATTGATTCCATAAATTCAACACAAAGTACTGGTAAAAAAACTGATTTAAGTCCCAAATTTGCTCCTTTATATAAATGTTTAATTTCTTAATTAATACGAATTTGGACCAGGTGTCCAAACAATTATTCAAATAAATCCAACCAACTTAAATTACTGTTGCTTGGTACAATCAGTTGGCTTAAAAGACACAGAACGGGCATCAAGATCATATCCTACTATGAAGTTCATCTGAGCTAAGTTCCCAAATATAGCAAACTGATCAGATGCTAGGGCTGTCAAACAGATTATACCATCTGCAACCAACGAGAAGGTATTCACTGGCTGCAGCACCGCATCAGCTCCCTTGAAATGTGCTGTGACAGTGGGCAGTTCGATGTCATCACCCTTACCATCAATTCTATAACAAAGCTCCAATATTTCGTTGGGGTCATCCACCTTTGGAAGGCTTATGACTTCTTCCAAAGCCGAAACCAAATCATCAAAAGTACCTTGTGGCAGAAATGTCAACACTGTTCCTGAGTCAATAATGATGTTTCCCTCAGCAGCAGCAACATCATCACCACGAGCGGTCTTTGCCTTATCCTTGTGTGCAAATGCAATTCTCCGGTTCCCCACAGTGAAGGCCTCAAGTGAGAGGTAGTAGAACGTCTCCTCACCACTTTTTGTTACAATAGGAGTTGTGACGACCCCAGAACCAGAAACAACAGCATCACTTCCAAAGCTTATCTTGCTGGTGGAGTTAGCTTTGGGTGTTAGGCAGTAGGAGAATTTTTTGCCAGACACTCCTAATTGAGAAACCAATGAAAGGTTGCCACCACCAAGGCCTATTAGGCCACTTGCTGCCTTATCAAAAGTGCCTCCGTTTGTGTGTCCACACCCAAACACAATCTTTGGAAGCGCTGAGTTGCTGTTGCCTATGGTGAAGGTTTCGGTGGCAAGGTCACCTCTAGTGTAAGAACGATCCCCATAACCATAACTATACTTACAAGTGTTCTTTAGGCCACAGCCTTGGCGTGGGAGTTCGTTGCAAGAATCAGAGTCGCATGATATTGTTTTGTATGATGAGGAACGGCGGGGATCAAAGAGAGGGAGGATTTGCTTGTAGCATTGCGTGCATGGGAGACACTGAGTCCATGTAAGGTCGCTGCCCGTGTCAGCTATTCCAAGCAACTCAACGGGTGGAGTTCCGAGGGACACTTTCATGAGATACTCTCCACCGCCAGGTGTCAAAGGGGCCTCAAATTTGCTCTTGAAATGGTCGATGCGCTTCAATGAGCGTTGGATTGCATCGTGGAAGCGTTCATAGTGGGTGCTTGATGGATCGTGAAACGGAGAGAGAGGGGAATCAAGGGGTATGAGATCAGTGGTAAAACCAGTAGCACTAGCATAGGCCAACAAAAATAAGAGAGGAAAGATTCCTACAAGAGTCATGGCAGGTTGTGATTTGATGGTGTAGGCCATTTTGAACTATAAGATCGATGAAATTGAAATGGAAGTGTGAGGTGAATAATGGTGTTACACATGCTGAATTTATAATAAGGAGAAGAAAGCTATGTAACGGGTGGGATAATTTTAATTTGGAAAGTAGCAATGAACTTGCTTTCATGTGCATTATGATATTCATATTACGGATTTGATTCCTCATATATTATCTACTTACTGTCTCTGCATGCCATTAATTTTTAGATTATGTATATGTATATGTAAGATATATTAGATAAGATATAAGATATATCTAAATTATATATAAAAAGATATTTTTAATGACTAAATTTTATGTTAACGTGTTTCTTATTATCGCTCAATGATAATTAGTACTAACGATATTTGCAAAGATTTGTATTGTACAAAATTTAAGAATTTTATTAAAAGTATCTGATTGTTTTACGTGAATTAATCATTAACAATTGTTGAATATTAATAGAACCTTCTAAATTTATATTGCAATAGATTTGCAATGAAATTTTTAGTTTTATTATTTTCATTTAATTTTAAAATTAACAAATAGATATTTATACATGTGTAATACCTCTTATACTGCCACGTCACAGCTTCTCTTCGCAATTTTTTGTCTGGGACCTGTTCCTCGTATTTTCTCTATGAACGCTGTCTTTAGATTTTAAGAAAATTTTTTATTTATTTAAGAATATACAATAACAAAAAACATAGAACGTAAATTATCAAAAAAATTCTAAGTTAAAACATAAGTAGTTATAAAAATAAATTTCTAATAATATATAAAAATACCTTAAATTATATTTAAACGACTAGCTATAAATAGTAATATACAATAAATTAAAACAAAATTATATAAAAAGCGAAAGAAATCAAAAAGTTGTCACTAAATATAAAAATTGTATATAAAAATTAAGCCATCATTACGAAAAAAAAAATAGCTTTATAAGTTTAACTGTAAGTTATATTCTATAATACTTGCACATTGCGAGGCCTAAAAAACTAGTTAAAGAGATAAATCAGAAAAGCCCACCACATTACCCGCTAATATGAAAAAGAAACAATTTATAGTACTCGATTATTTACTGTAATTTTCGGGCATTAATTCTTGATAGTTGAAACCCAGGGAGTGTTTAGATCTGGTTTAGGATGCGCTTTTTTAAATTTAAAAACAGATTTTTATGATATAGTTTCTTTATATTATTTTAAACATCTTTTTAACTTATAAAAAATATTACCATAAATTTTGACTTAAAAAAATTTAAAGAAAAACACCCTTAATAACAGCCTTGTAAATGTTTGTGGCGGAGTCTATCATGGACTGTGTTGGATTTGGGACAAATTTGGTCCAAGTAAATATAATAATCTACAAATATAATGAAATTATTTTTTTATCCTTTCTATTTGATTTCTTTCCTAGCTTTTCTCCTTCTCTTGCTTTGCAAATTGCAATCTCCCCGTGCTAGTTTCCATTCCCCGGCAACCACCACACCGATATGTTGGAGGTGGGGTGGCCACTTTGGTGTTTTGTTAATGATTGGATCCTTCGACCCTCCACAGTAGCAGGACGCCACTTACTCCAAGCTGTTAGAAAAAAAAAATAGTGTTCACAACACATGCACAGCATAATAAAAGGATCTATTTTGTGTCTAAAATATATTAAAGCAATAATAAAATAAATACTCATAAGTACTCGGATTAGATTCTTGAAATTTTAAGAGTTTCCTTCAAACGTATAAAGACTTCATATGTATTCACACCGAGACTAATCCTTTGCTCTTAACTCTTTGAGTGGTGGAAAAAAATTTTAATCTTATACATAGAATTTTCAAAGAGATGAGAAGAAGAGTACAATATTGACTATGTATTTTTCTCTATCTACTATATTTTATAGAGTAATTATGCAATGCATCATTCCTCAAAAATAGGAACCAATGCGTATCGGATCGGATTTGATCTTATCTATCCATGCACGTTTTTCTCCCAAAACTCTTTTATCAATTTGAAAACATTTGAGTTAGTCATAAGTCTGCCAACGGGTTCTATCTTTAGTCTCTGATAATTTTCAAACTATTTCAAGTGCAGTACTTGTGCATTTCAGTTGGCAATCATATTGCCAAATATTTTATTCCAAATGTCAAGTGCTTATTAATTTTATATTATTTATATTTTTTGTGCTAGCAAAGAATACAATAATATTCCACCTAGAAAAGTTTTTATTTGATTAAATTAAATTCTCCAATTTAATTATCAAACAATAAAATTTTTCTTTAGCAAAAATTAGAACACTTGTTTGTGTGTGACCCCGTAGGTTCAAAACTAAACCGTTAGAAAATTAATCAAATTAATTTACTAATCAAGGTTGGCGTCTAGCAACACTCCTTGACGTCTGGATAGCATGAAGTAATATCTTTTACTTTCAAGAACCTCTAAAAGAATAATGAAATATTTCCTTTCATCTTTATAGCTTTGGGTTAACTCTAGAGCATAATATTATTATTAAACTCTAATAAGTTAATATATAATGAATGACTTAAGAAACTCATTTCTTTATTCATTCAATTGCCTTGACTAAGGTCTTTAAATTCATATAGAGCTCAAACTTATTACTAAGAGTTGATGGATCCCTTATTGATTAATCATTAATTTTGCAAGTATTTAATCATGTCCAATATCCATTCAACTAATGTCCCAAAACATTAGATGTCCGGAATTAAAGTATAATAAATAACTTGTTAATTACTATGATAATCTCAGGTCAAAGGAAACTATAATATTTCTTCATGAGAAATTCCTATTGACAATTTAAAATTAATATGAATTATTAGGAATTCTCCCTTGAATCATTTCAATAGTCGTATCCCTATATGCATCATTTATATATGTGATTTAATAAATGAGATGTATTAATCTTTATCCAATAAAAACCATTATATATATATATTGATCTATCCGAATCATTGATGTCTCATTCAATAATTCTATGATCAAGAACAATTTAGATTAAAATTATGAAAGACTTGTTTCTCATTATTATAATTTCTATTATAATAACAAGTCTCTAATTTTAATCAAGGACCTTATCAATTAACTATTTAATTAATAGCAAATATGATAATTAACTGGATCTTAGGCATACCTAATTTTTCCAACACAAGCTCCCCTTCTCTTCTTACCATTCCATTTTTCTTGCATTCTCATCTTTTCTGCTTCTCTATCCTTGTTTATTCTATGGTAATAATGTTTCTAACAGAAAACGCTCTCAAATATTGTAATGGAACAATTAGGCCTCACAGATCCATGAATTCAGTTACCAAGTTCTCCATGTTCTTTTTTTCCTTCGAGATAACTTCTACTCAATGATATATACCAAACTTATATCTGAATCAATCACAGGCAAGTTTGACCAAATATTTATAACCAATGTTTGGTGACAATGTGCCCCAAAATCTCACATGCTCATTCGGAGGGAATGATTTATTTCAATCTGAAGTGCTTGTGGTTATGAGCAAAATTGGAATTGTCACCGCCACAATTTGCGTCAGCCTTCACCTACATGCGTGCCACCGCTTATAGTGCTGCCTGCCTGGGAGAGAGAAGAGAGACAGCACCGTAGCAGTTGTGACTACGCAAGCCTATCTAGGGAGGATGGGACCCATTAGGGGTGGGGAGTAGCGACAAGTGGACGGTGCTAGGCGACAGAGGTGGCGCTGCTGGTGTTGAGGCAGAAGTGGCGGTGGTGCCGAAGTACTGAAGTGGATAGAAAAATAATGAAAGTGATGAGGGTAAAATAGGTAAATCATATACATTTATCTTTTAAAAATATAAAAATATAAATATGAATTATTATAAAATTATTTTGTATATCAAAATAAATTTTTCATCTCAACCATTCATTCAATTTTGAATGGCTAAAATTTAATAACCAAAATGGTCACGAACTCATCTCTCTCCACTACAAAATCCGTCAAAATTTTTCATGTTATAAATTTGAAAAATGTTTATTGAACACATGATTTAGGCACCGTTTTAGATGGATACTTAGAAAGATATATGTGTAAATATATGAAGTTTTTTATTATATTTCTACTTAATATGATAGATATAATGATAAAGTAACTAATAATAAATGTAAAATTTTTTTACTAAATTTACTAATAAAATAATTGAAGTATTTAATTATTAATATATAATTTTTCATATTTTACCATAGGTAAATTCATTAATAATAGAATTAAAATATTCAATTATTTGTATGTGATTTTTCGGGTGTCCACCAAAATAATGTTCAAATACCAACAATTTATCAATTTTACAGTATATTACCAAATTTTGCTCGAATAATTTCACAACGACAAGGTCAGAGTTCAAGTAAGGTCGATAAAACTTTTTTGTATAGGTCCCAACTTATTTTAAGCTTCATTGTTTTTTCTTAATGTCATATTCATTGTACATTGCATTATATGGTTTAAAGCATGAAAATAACTATTTTAATTATAAAACGCAATTCAATGCCCTTATATATTCTTTTTTTTTTAACTTCTAATTTATTCTTTTATTATAATATTTTTATCAGTTTATGAATAAATTATGGGACATTCTATGGAATCCAATTACAAGTTTGGGTTTCAAAACCCATGCGAATGTGGAGTAATGAGAAATAGCTATGTAGAAGTAAAATAATAATAAATTAATTCGTTTAACATTTAATTTTGTAAAATAATACTTAAAAAATAAATTTTACAAAAAATGAATCTTTAATTTTTAAAGAATCATGATAAAGAAGGGTTTCTAATAAGGATGTTAAAATAGGCCCAATTTGACAAATTGGCACAAATAACCTAACAAAATAAGCGAGATAGACTAATGAAATTGAAATAAAAATAATTTTAAACTATTTCAACACATCCTAATTTGGCCTAAACTTATGTAGGCTAGCCTATAGCTTCGAGCCACACAACTTGAATAGAATTGGGTAGGGCAAACAGTATATTATTGGCCCACATTGGATAAGTATACATGAGCCAAGTTGGATCAACCCAAAGTAATGGCTATAGCTACTAGTAATGGTGTCAATTCAGGCTGGTAGTCTGAGCTAACCAGTTGAAGGTTGAGCCAAATACGAGTTGAGCCATTATGAGTCAAGTATAGTGCAAGCTAGCATCCTTGGGTTGCAAGTTACTCAATTTGGCACAACCTATTGCAGTTAGCTCACATTGAACAGACTTAGTCCACTGTGACTAACCCACATTGATCTGGCTCAATTCATTGTAGACCATTCTACATCGAGTCGCTCGAGCCAAATCAGGGCTAAATTATGTTGTCTAATTAAAATATTTATCTTTATGTTCCAAATTATATGATGCAATGTGTAATGAATATAACATTAGAGAGACAATGAAGATTGAAATAGGCCGGGCCTGGAGAAAATATTTTACCAGCATTACTTGAAAGGCAACCTTATCATTGTGAAATTATTTGAGCGTAACATTAATAGAGTATTGTTATTTAAACATTATTTTTATAGACATCTAAAGAATCACATAAACAATTAGGTACTTTAATTGTATTATTGATGAATCTACTTGTGAGAAAATATGAGAATTAATATGTGAATAACTACCAATTTCAATTATTTTACTGGTAAATCTAGTGATAAGATTTCACTTATATTATTAGTTACCTTATAATATTAACTACATTCACCAAAGCTGAAATTCTCGATTAGTTACATATTGATTCATAAGTATCCAAAGTTTTGTCTAAATCATGAGTACAAGAAACATATACAGACCTTTTCTTCAACCAAACTACAAAAGTTTCTAGTTTGGGAAATTATAAATATTAAATTAAAAATGAAAATAAATTACAATTGAAAGTGGATGGTGGATTATACTGTTCCAATGCCTTGAAATGGGCTTATGAGATTTATGTTTTAAATAAAATATTTAAATTGTTAAAAGACATTGTTTCACCAAAACATTTTGAACAGACAACTATAACTTATTAGTCAATTACCCAATGTGCATGATATGTGTTCATGATTGGTCCATTATCTCTCAATCCACTAACAAATCCAATAACCCAGTAATTTTTCAACTTTTCATTTTTGTAAAATTTATTTATTTTTCTCCATTACCTGTCTATTTTAAGTCCACTCCATGTTTTATTGTTAAAACATATATTGTTCCCAAAGCATGTAATTCCGCTATTAGTTCATTTTACTAAATTTAGAGTAATTTCTTGTTATTCTTTTCATTTTATCTGGTATTCTATTTTAAAATAGCAAGTTTTTCTTACTCAAAAAATTATATATTTGTAATTGATTTCATTTTACACGTTTTCTTATGTATTATATTTAATTAATGTTGAAAATTAATACATTGAGTATTATATTTTTGGTTTGCCACATGTGTCATTTCACCGATGAAGTATATCTTTCTTTTTCCTATGGATAATTAATGTTAATAATTTTATTAGGAATATATATTCTCTTTAATTTAGCTTATCAATATTAAAAAATTGAATTGTGGGGAGGAAATGGAATGAATTTTGTAATAAAGAAATGGATAGGAAAATGGAATCATTTTTTAAGTAGTTTGGTCCATATGTAAAAAGTTAAAAAAAAAAACATTTCTAAAATGAATTATGCTTTTAATAATGAGCTATTACATAGAATAAATTTGTACAATTTTTCTTTGAAATAAATTACTTTCTTCAATAATAATAATTTCATATCATACTTTTTATTTCTATAATTATTTCATCTAAAGTAAATTGTATACACCAAGATCTATTTTTTAATATTTTATAAAGATGTACGCATCATTATATATATTCATAGTTATTTAATTATCCAGATCTAAAAAGATATTTTAATTATTATATTTTTACTTAAATATTGCAAGAATATATCGTAAATTAAAACAAAAAATATATCACAAATTAAATTTTAGTTTTCATGATTAATATTTTTTTTAGTTTGATTTTAATAAAACATTATTAGGAAGCCAAATAAATGTGAAGAAGCGGGAAATGGAATGAATTTTTTCATAGACGGGAGGAGAAATGAAATGGAATGAATATTTTATCTTCAACTGTTCGATCCTCATTTAAAAGTAAAATAATATTACACTTTTAATAATAAACTGTTATATAAAATAAATTTATACAGTTTTACTTTAATTTTTATAATTTTAATTTTTATGACTAATTAATTTTATACATGATTGTGAAAAAAAAAATCATCATATAATTGTTTTTTCATATCAATGTAACGCTAAACCTTCTTTTTTTTAATCACGATTACATGTTAATTCAAGTTTCACTTTATACATATTTATCTACCAAAGTATTATACATCAGTTTGTTAGTTATAATTATTTCATTTGTTATTTATAAGTTTTTAATTATTAAAATATAATATACAAAATTTTCTGATTCCCCATGCATTGCACGAATAAAAAAATACTAATCTATAGTAAATATGAATTTAGAAGGTTCTATATTAGTAGTCAGTAATTGCTATTGATTAATTCAACTAAAAACAATCAGAAATATTTAATAAAATTCTTTAGTTTTGTACAATATATCAAATCTTGCAAATATGGTCAATACTAATTATCATTGGGCAGTAATATAGAAACTCATTCATATAATCAATGTATCTAGACATAATTTATATCCATATGCATTGATTTAAGGATGGATAAATTTTGTTAAAATGATAATTATTTGTGGATGAAAAGAGTATATATATGTATCTTCTGTCTCATCTTATATCTTTCATATCTTACTTACTTATATGTATATATTATCTCAAAATTGTTATTGATTAATTCACCTGGAAAAAATTAGAAATAATTAATAAAATTCTTTAGTTTTGTGCAATACAAATCTTGCAAATATGGTTAATACTAATTATCATTGAGCTATAATATAGAAACTCGTTCATATAAGTTTTAGTCATTAAATATATTTTTATAATATAATATATCTCATCTTATATCTTTCATATCTTATTTATATGTATATTATCTAAAAATTAATGACGGATAGAAAGTAATTAAGTAAATAATATGAGGAATCAAATCCATAGTATGAATATGGTAACATAAAAGCAAAGTTTTACCAAATTAAAATTATCCCACCCGTTACATAGCTTTCTTCTCCTTATTATAAATTCAGCATGTGTAACACCATTATTCACCTCACACTTCCATTTCAATTTCATCGATCTTATAGTTCAAAATGGCCTACACCATCAAATCACAACCTGCCATGACTCTTGCAGGGATCTTTCCTCTCTTATTTTTGTTGGCCTATGCTAGTGCTACTGGTTTTACCACTGATCTCATTCCCCGTGATTCCCCTCTCTCTCCATTTCACGATCCATCAAGCACCCACTATGAACGCTTCCACGATGCAATCCAACGCTCATTGAAGCGCATCGACCATTTCAAGAGCAAATTTGAGGCCCCTTTGACACCTGGCGGTGGAGAGTATCTCATGAAAGTGTCCCTCGGAACTCCACCCGTTGAGTTGCTTGGAATAGCTGACACGGGCAGCGACCTTACATGGACTCAGTGTCTCCCATGCACGCAATGCTACAAGCAAATCCTCCCTCTCTTTGATCCCCGCCGTTCCTCATCATACAAAACAATATCATGCGACTCTGATTCTTGCAACGAACTCCCACGCCAAGGCTGTGGCCTAAAGAACACTTGTGAGTATAGTTATGGTTATGGGGATCGTTCTTACACTAGAGGTGAACTTGCCACTGAAACCTTCACCATAGGCGGCAACAGCAGCTCATCAGCACTTCCAAAGATTGTGTTTGGGTGTGGACACACAAACGGAGGCACTTTTGCTAACGCAACAAATGGCCTAATAGGCCTCGGTGGTGGCAGCCTTTCATTGGTTTCTCAATTAGGTGAGTCTGGCAAAAAATTCTCCTATTGCCTAACACCCAAAGCTAACTCCACCAGCAAGATAAGCTTTGGAAGTGATGCTGAGGTTTCTGGTTCTGGGGTCGTTACAACTCCTATTACAACAAAAAGTGGTGAGGAAACCTTCTACTACCTCTCACTTGAGGCCTTCACTGTGGGGAACGAGAGAATTGCATTTGCACACAAGGATAAGACAAGGACTGCTCGTGGTGATGATGTTGCTGCTGCTGAGGGAAACATCATTATTGATTCAGGAACAGTGTTGACACTTCTGCCACAAGATATTTACGATGATTTGGTTTCGGCTTTGGAACAAGTCATAAGCCTTCCAAAGGTGGATGACCCCAGCGAAACATTGGAGCTTTGTTATAGAATTGATGGTAAGGGTGATGACATAGAACTGCCCACTGTCACAGCACAATTCAAGGGAGCAGATGTGGTGCTGCAGCCATTGAATATCTTCGCGTTGGTTGCAGATGATATAATCTGTTTGACTGTCGTACCATCTGAGCTTGCTATTTTTGGAAACTTAGCTCAGACGAACTTCTTAGTGGGATATGATCTTGATGCCCACACTGTGTCCTTTAAGCCAACTGATTGTACCAAGCAACAGTAAGTTAAGTTGCATGGATTTATTTGAATAATTATTTGGACAACTATTGCAAATTTGTATTAATTATGAAATCACACATCTATAAAAAAGATGCAAATTTACGAGCTATCGAACTTTTTTACTAGTACTTTATGTTCAATTTCTTGAACGGTGCTTGCTCCGATGAAGTTTAAGTTTAGAAGTCAGGGTGAAGTGATGTTCTGAGGTGAAGTAATAACAAGACCACATGTGTGTTAATGTTAATAATAGGGAAGATTTTAAAATGGTCCTCGAAATTTAATGACCATTATGGTCTTCACTTTTTTCACTCACATCTCAATTTTTATTTTTATTTTTTATCTCTCTTCTCCTTCACCCACTTAGTCATTTGTGATGGTGAACCCCAACCTTTTCCACAATTCCACCCAACAATTTTCCACTCCCTTCCGTTAGCTCCGTGTGCCGCCCACACACCACCACCCCCTGCAGCGCCACTTCCCTCAACACCATGGCCTACTCTCTCTCTCTCTCTCTCTCTCTCTCTCTCTCTCTCTCGCATGCGGTTGAACATGAGCAAGAGCACCCACCAACAACGGCGGCGCGTGAATAGTAGCACCCAACCATAGCTCCTTCTCCGGCGGCGACGAAGGCTGGATGTTAGTGGTGAAGTCTGCTCTGGATTTAATTTGCCTTTTTATGGTATGGAAATAATAAAGTTTCATCTTTGGTGCATTCTACAATGAAATTTTAAAAAACTCCTTCACGTTGAAACATTAACTTGTCACAAATAGTGTAAGGAGATGCAAGTTAGAGGATTTTACAATAATACTTAATAATTTAGTGATAATGGTGGTCACTAAATCACAACATTTTTATTTTAAAATAAATTTTTATATCAGAATATTCTCCACCACTGCCCCATCTTTTTCAACCACCCCAAAGCACTGCCAAAAATAATAAAGCCAGAAGGCTAAGTTACAATCACATCTCAATGTTATGGATCTTGTTTATTAATGTTAGAAAACAAAGGATCTGAAAAAATTTTATTTGAACCAAAATCTTTGACCCCAATGAAATCTCACGCCACCAAATGCCTAAAAGCCATCGTCCAACGTTCTATTGGCTATATTCATTGCCAAGCCAAAGCAAGAAGCCAAGAACAAAGTGATTAAGGACTTGGTCTATTGGCTACAAAAAACAAAGGAGTTGATCCACCAAAACTAATCACAATTTAATTCACCCATGAGTGAAAAAAAAAACACCATTTTAAGATTTGATTTTGAAAAGTATGAACAGAGAAAACTTCTTTATGTCTATGGTGGTAGAGTCGGGTTGCAAGCTCTCGACAAATAATAGTTCAAGCGGCAGCCCGCACCGTGTCACACTGGCACAAGAACGTTGTCGCTGCCTCCGTCTGCCCCACTCTTGCACATCACGGGCACCTCATCACGCCAACACCAAAACTTGGGAATGTAATCGAAGCGAGTTGGGGCTTACCATTGTAGAGGAGAAAAGAGTCCCAAAACTGTTGATAATGACTAATGAGGGAGGGGTGACACAAGGGGGGAAGGGGTAATCATGGGTGAAAAGGTTGCAAGGACTATGATGATCTTAAAATTGCGAGGAACAATTTAAAATCTTCATGTGAGGACTTCATAGTGAAGTACAAAAGTAATGTTTCACTAGAGAATGACCCTTCATCTTTTTATTTTTATTTTTTCTTAAGACCCTAAAGAACATTGTCGGTGAAGTCTGGTTGTGAATTTGAGTTGTTTTCTATGGTGTAAAGATAATAAAATGTCTTCCTTTTTATTTATTTATTTTTTCTAAGACTCTGATGTGAAATTTTTTTTTTTTTAAATTTTCTTGGTTGAATCTTTTGCGGAGCCATTAAGCTTGTAGGTGGTAGTTGTTGGGGACAAAGTTTGGGTTTTTTTTTTTTTCAGATTTTTGTTGCAGTTGAATATTTGGGTCTGCAATAATCATACCACCATCTGTGTGTGTAAGGAAAAAGGGGAGGAAGGAGGGAAAAATGGAGGAAGAAGGAGGAGGAGGAATAAGAAGGCTGTTCTACAAAACAAAAAGGGTTGTGAATAAGTGACCACCATGTTGATTAACAACAAGTCATCAACAAGTCTTATTGTAGAATCCTTTGACCTATATCTATTCCACTGCCATCACTTCACCCCAAATAACTCCACATGTCATCTATTAATTTGATACAACTCACAACTTAGCGAAGTACTTTTTTTACGATGACCTTTTTTGAATCAATCTTAACAAGAACTTTGCATTATACCAATCTATTATTACTTATTCTTATATGAGTATCATTAAATGGTACTTTCCCACCTTTTAAAATTCAACACGAATTTGGGTCATTGTTGAAGAGGATTGGATTTGACATAAATTATTCTAGCTTTAGCAAATACCAAATGGTTCTGATAATGTTGTACAAAAATAAATTCTTACTAAAAATCATTTTTTTATATATTAGAAATGAGATCTTACATTTTTTTCATTTCCACATTTTATAAAATGTCAAAACATAGTTACATGTAAAATCAATGACTCATACTCATTTTATAAATTGATAATATAATAAAACTCAACCCTTTTACTCAAATTGTTTACCATAGTAGAGAAACCTTAAAAATAAAAAAATGAAAAGATAAACTTGAAAATACCCACTTTGAGGTGAGGGTTGAAGTCCAATGACTATGCCTGAGTCATCTTGGGTAGAAACATGCTGCAGTGACAACAGAGACGGGTGCAATGGCGATGAGTGGTCACAAGTGACAACAGACCCATGCTTGTAGTGATTGGTGGGAGGAGGCAGTGGCTAATAAGTCGCCTTGGATCAAAACAAGCTGTGATAACTGATGGAAAGGGTAGTGTGACAGTGCGTGGTGGCTAAGGGAGTGAGGAAGTGGGTGCCCCTAGTAGTGATGGTGGTGGGAGTGACACTAGTGAGGGTTTGGCGACTAAGAGGGAATGAGTCAAATGAGGGATTAAAGATAAGAAATAGAATAAGTTTTTGCTTGTTCAAATTGAATTTTAAATTTGGATAATATAAGAATTTGAAATTATAAATTATGCATAGGAAATCACAAAAATTGTTGTGGTGTAGTGGTGAGATAGCTAGTCACTTGTAGGACTTGGGTTTGAGATTTACTATAACCATACAACCTAATAAGTTTTGCATGCCATATAATAAGCTCGAGTCTAACTTATTAAGATAAATAGACCTTCAAATAAATCTGGACCTAGTTCTATTTTTAAATAGATCAGGTTAGGTTAAACACAAGGCAGGTCACAAGCCTTTGATAAGTTGTCTGACCTATTTTCATACGTATTGGTGGATAATGTCATGGGCTTTTGTTGCAAGCAATTATGTTCTATCTTTTACTAATTTTTTAGGCTTTGGAATGTGCAAGTGTTATAGATTATAATTTTTAATTTTTTTTTTGTAATAATAACTTAACTTTTATATATAATTTTTATATTGGGTGACAATTTTTTTATTTCTTTGACATTTTTACAATTTTTTATTTTAATTTATTTTATATTAATATTTCTAGCTGGTCATTTAATAATTAAAATATTTTGTACATTATTTGAATTTTATTCTTATAATTAATTACTTATATTTTACTTAGAATTTTTTTGATAATTTACGTGCTATGTTTTTATTATCGTATTTTTTTCCAATAAATAAAAAAATTTCTATACGGTTTTTTTTTTCTTATATTGCCAAATTATACTTTCATATGATGTGACAAAAGGTGATATCTTTTTATTTTAAAAATTGCTACATTAACATTTTATATGATACAATGAGTGCGAGAGTGATAGAATTGGAATCAGAATAGAATGTATTATTGAATATGAAACTATATTGATCAGGGATATTTAAGAGATCCTTTACTCTCACCCCCTTCTCTCTCTTTAATTCTCTTTTTTAAACTGTTGTTGCTAATTAACTAATTCTAATTTCTAACTAATAAATGCCCATTAATTAGAGCCCAGCTCCTATTAGCGAGTCCACTTTAATATGAAATGATAAATAGCTTTCAACCGCCAATTATAAAACCAAAAAGTTATTTTAATATACTATGTATACATAGTACTCACGTAGCATACGCATCAAGATGAAAATGTGTTAGTGTATATTTATATAAAAGAGGTGTTATATTTTATATTAAAAAATTATGTACAAATAATATAGCTTGTTAAAAAATGCTTATTATATAAACACAATCTAAAAAGTTTTCAAGGGTTAATAGCTATCCTTTGTAATTACTTAATTAGCACATCACCCCGTGATGTGGCAGTTGGCGTAACGCATGTATAAATATATGTTTGTGAATTTAAAATTAAATGGAAATATTTAAAAATTCTCATTGCAAATATATTGTAAATAAATTTAGAAGGTTCTGCATTGATAGTAAAAAATTTTTAGTGATTAACTCACCTAAAAAAAAATCAGAAATATTTAATAAAATTCTTTAGTTTTGTGCAATACAAACCTTGCAAATATTGTTAACACTAATTATCATTGAGCGATAATATAGATACTCATTGATATAAATTTAGTCATTAAGTATATTTTTATGTATAAAATATCTTACATTTTATATGTATATGTAATGGGGATTTATTTACTCCCAATGTAAGTCAAAAGACTTAGACCTAATTTTCATCGTTCAATTTATTAAAATTTGAAAGCTTAAAATGACACAATTTAATAAAGAAAGGAAATAATGGATTAAAGTTTTAATAAATAGAGAGAAATAATAAAGACAAAAATTTATTAGGAAAGAGAGACAATTTGATTTTTTTTTTGGGTAAGAAAGAGAAAAAATAAATCCAGTTTGATTATATAAGTTAAAAATTATCAAATAATATAAAAATAACAGAAAAATAGTGAAATAAAAATTAAAAAATTTTATAAAAATATAAAATTTTTAATAAACAATTAAAAAATAAATATCTTAAATGACATTAAAATAAAAAATAACAATAAAGTCATAGTTTTTTAAATTATAAAAAATAAGTGGAAAATATTAATTTTTCAATTATTAATAAACAACAGAAACATATTTTATTAATATATCAAAAAGTTTTCAATAATTATTTTTATTTTTATTAATATTTTTTACTTTTATTTCATTTACATTTTTATAGCTATTTATTAGATATCTTGATGTGAAATATTTTTATGTAAATATTTATTGATTATTTAAAAATATTATAAAAATAGTGGAATTTTATATAATTGGTGAAAATTTCAAGAAAATTTTTTTATGTTTTTCAATTATTTATTGAAAATGTAAATATTTTTTAATGAAATTTCTATTTTTATTTAATTGAATATTTCTTTATTTTTATTACTATTTTTATTTTTATTATATTTACATATTTGGAAATATTTATTACAATATTTTATATAAAAATATTTATTTTCTTAATAATATTTACATCAATATTTTAACAATAAATGTATAACAAATAACCACAAAATGTGTTTTACTTTTATTAATTTTTTAAAAATTATAAAAATTTATTTTCTATTAGTATTTTTCATTTTTTGCTATTTATGTTTTTATATTTTTCTAAAAATGTAAATATTTTTATTAAAATATTTAATTTTTGTTTCACTAACTCTTTTGTTCTTTTTTTCATTGTTTTATAATTTTTAACTTATATAATCAAATCTTTTCTCTTTCTTATTTAATCATTATATTTATTATTTTTTATTTTTATTAAAATTATAATCCATTATTCTCTTTCTTCATTAAATTGTGTAATTTTGAGCCATCAAGCAAGAAAAGGGACAAAAGAATTGTCTTGTTTTTTTCTACTCTCAACTTTCCCATGAGCAATGACTAAGTACCTGACCCATTCTCTCAAAATAACTTGTACTTTGTAATGGTTTGCAGATGATATAATCTGTTTGACAGTCCAGCCAGATGGGGTTCCTGTTTTTGGAAACTTGGCTCAGATGAACTTCTTAGTGGGATATGATCTTGATGCCCGTACTGTATCCTTTAAGCCAACTGATTGTACCAAGCAACAATAAGTTAAGTTGCGTGGATTTATTTGAATAAGTAATTGGACACCCCATGCAAACTTGTATTAGTTAAGATATCAAACATCTATGAAAAGATGGAAATTATAATTCTTTTCCATAATTATAATTTCTTGAATCATTTTCCCGCATTATTGTTTCCATCTTGGGTGTGGATACAAAGTGGCATATTCATCAAGACTTAAAAATAAACAGACACGATGTTTTTAATGTTGCAACAAAAGCACACAAGCCTAAGATTCAGAACATAATAAAGATGATGAAATCAGAGGGCAATTTTATAAGTACATACCTGTTAGGATTCTAAGGATCCCATGAAGGATTTATATCTTCATCAACCTTAGCAAGTGATAAATAATCATAATTCTCGTAACAGAATAATGGAAATGGCAAAATGTCTCGCTCAATGTTATAAAGTCAGATGAACCTAATTGGTTGGGAGGGGGCAGTGGCTAAGGGAGTGAGGAAGAGGGTACCCCTGGCAGTGACAATGGTGGGAGTGACACTAGTGAAGGTTTGGCGACTAATGATATGTTTGTGAGTTGAGATTTTGGAGGGAAAAGGAAAAGAAAGGGTTTGAAGAGTAAAATGGAGTTAAACGAGGGAATGAGTCAAATGAGGGATGCGAGATGAGAGTAAGAATAAGTTTTCACTTTTCAAATTGAATTTTAAATTTGGATAATATAAGCATTTGAAATTATAAATTATGCATAGGAAATCACAAAGATTGTTGTAGTGTAGTGGTGAGATAGTTAGTCCCTTATAAGACTCGGATTTGAGACTTACTATAACCGTACCACTTAATAATTTTTGCATGTTATACTATGAGTTTAAGTCTGACTTATTAAGATAAACAGACCTGCAAACAAGTCTAGGCCTAGTTTTATTTTTAAATAGATTAAATTAGGTCAAATATAAGGCAAGTCATAGGCCTCTGACAAGCCGTCTGACCTATTTCCACTGGTATTGATGGATAATGTCATGGACTTTCGTTGCAAAGGATCATGTTATGTCTTTAACTAGTTTTTCATGTTTCGAAATGTGCAAGCGTTATTGATTATCATTTACTTTTTTTTTTTAAAAGTTTTTTTTGGTAATAATTACTTAATTTTCATATATAATTTTTATATTGGGTGACAATTTTTTTATTTCTTTGATATTTTTACAATTTTTATTTTTATTTATTGTATATTAATATTTATAGCTAGTCATTTAATAATTAAAATATTTTGTACGTTATTTGAATTTTATTCTTATAACTAATTACTTATTTTTACTTAGAATTTTTCTGATAATTTACGTTCTATGTTTTTATTATCATATTTTTTTAATAAATAAAAATTTTTCTAATTTGATATGATGTGACAAAAGGTGATATCTTTTATTTTAAAAATTGCTACATTAACATTTTATGTGATAGAATGAGTGTGAGAGTGATAGAACTAGATTCAGGATAGGATGTATTATTGAAAATGAAACTACACTGGTTAAGAACGTTCAAGAGATTCCTTGCTCTTCTAGACTTTCAATTACTAATTTCTTAACTAACCCCTTTCTCTTTCTCTAATTCTCCCTTTTATACTATTGTTACTAACAAACTAATTCTAATTCCTAACTAACAAAAGCGCATTAATTAGAGGCTCAGTTCTTATTAGAGAGTCCACTTTAATATGAAATGATAAATAACTTTTAATCAAAGTTCTAAAAATCAGATCAGATATTGAACTGAACAAGATACTAGTTCAAATATTCACTTGTTCAATCGGATATATATATATATATATATATATATATATATATATATATATATATATATATATATATATATATATATATATATATATATATATATATATATATATATATCTATTTTTGGATAAAAATAGAAAATTTTATTTATGATGCCATAATAAATTATTTTAAAGTCCATAATTTTCATTAAATTAACCTCAATTTAATTTTTTGGGTCGTGCTTCCCAATTTAGTTATGTGGGGAGATTTAGCAACAAGTATTAAGAAGCCAATTTTGGGCCATGTTCATGTCTCATGCTTATGCCACCTTAAACCTTTGAGCCCAACCCACAATTATTTAAAACGTGGGCAACGTTTGCAATGCACCCTACTTTGTGATGCACTTGTTGGTTGTTGGTGCAGGTGTACTTGTTTTTGCCCACATTTAAAAATTTGGCTAATTGAAGGTAAAAATGTGGTTAAATGAAATCGTGAATGTGGTTAAACGAACTTGTAAATGTGGCTAAATGACATCCTATTTATCTCCTTCCTCTCCCTTTCTCTATCCACCCCCATGGGTCATGACTCCCTGCTCGCAGTTGCCAGCTCCCCCTCATCCCGCTGTAGATGAAGCAACTCCAAGCTATTGTTTTCACTACGGAAGATGACTGAGAAGGGCAAAGGGCAACTCCTCGCCCCACCGTTGCCATTCTCGTTGTCACGCCACCTAGTCCTCGAGTGCTGCCATTGCTCGCTCTTCAAGCACTGTCGCAAAGGAGGAATTAAGAGTATTTGGCCACAAATCTGTGTTATGGTGAAAGAGGATGGAAAGGGGCTATGCCCCTATGTGTTCTCCCCTTGGACACGGTATTGCGGACCTGGTGAGGGTTGGCTTCTGGTTAAGGATTTCGATGGTACATCACAAGTGGTGGAGGCTGATAGAGATGGTCACAGGTGATGGAAGTTGAGGAAGATGCCTCCAATCCTTTTCGCGGATGTTAAGGTTATCGATTTGAGTCACTCATTGCAACAAGGGACCTCGTAGGGATGGTGGCGAAGGGTGGCATAAACGCCGGAAGGCTTGATGTGGAGTTGGGTAGAGGGGAAAAAAGAGGAATTTAAGTTTAGCCACATTTTTTTAACCTGTTTGACCGCATTTCAAAATATGGTAAAATTCTAGGTGTACAATACACCCTACTTTATAGGGTGCATTGCAGAACACACCTTAAACATGAAGGTTAGGTAGCTAATAGGTATCTTTTGTTTCTTTTCTATCAAAATATCACTGAGTAAAACCAGTGAGATGACAAGACGCTTATCTTGTTGCAAGTGCCCACAGCCCCTTCATCCATTGTTTCTTTCGATTTTTTTTTTTCGGTCATTTATGTTCTTCGTCCTTTTGGTGAATGCAATGGGCACTGAGATTTTTTCTATTTCTACAATTGTGAACAGCAATAATCTGCGATAGATTGCAAGGCACAACACGATGGGTGGAGGTCCCTTTAGCTTCTAAGTTTCAAGTTGAAACTGTTGCGGGTTTAAATCTCCATTTTTTTTTCTCCGTTGATGCTTCTGAGGGACAATAGCCCTGTTTCTCCATTTTTTTTAAAAAAAAAAAAGGCAAAAAAACTAGTCAACCTCATAAATCGGTCTGGTTCATCCGATTTATTGGTTTTTGCTCGATTCAAAGCCGGTTTATGAAATGTCACTTGATCGGTTCACAGTTCAATCGGTCAGATTGGCCGGTTTAATCCGATTTTTTAGAACTATGCTTTCAACGGCTAGTTATGAAACCAAAAAGTTATTTTAATATATTATGTATACATAGTAGCAACGTAGCATAGGTGTCAAGATGAAAATCTGTTAGTGTATATTTATATAAAAGAGTAGTTATATTTTATGTTAAAAAATTATGTACAAATAATATAATTTGTTAAAAAATGCTTATTATATAAACGCAATCTAAAAAGTTTCGAAGGGTTAATAGCTATCCTTTGTAATTACTTAGTTAGCACATCACCCCGTGATGTGGCAGCTGGCGTAACACATGTATAAATATATGTTTGTAAATTTAAAATTAAATGGAAATATTTAAAAATTCTCATTGCAAATATATTGTAAATAAATTTAGAAGTTTCTGCATTGATAGTAAAAATTTGTTAGTGATTAATTCACCTAAAAACAATCAGAAATATTTAATAAAATTCTTTAGTTTGGTGCAATACAAATCTTGCAAATATTGTTAACACTAATTATCATTGAGCGATAATATAGACACTCATTGATATAAATTTAGTCATTAAGTATATTTTTATATATTAAATATCCTACATCTTATATGTATATAGGCTGGGGATTTATTTACTTTAAATATAAGCTTAAGAACTTAAACCTAATTCTCACCGTTCAATTTATTAAAATTTGAAGGGTTGAAATGACACAATTTAATAAAGAAAGAAAATAATGGATTATAGTTGTAATAAAGAGAGAGAAATAATAAAGATAATAATTTATTAAGAAAGAGAGACAATTTGATTTTTATTTTTTATTTTTGGTAAGAAAGAGAAATAATAAATTCAGTTTGATTATATAAGTTAAAAATAATAAAATAATAGAAGAATTAGTGAAATAAAAATTAAAAAATTTTATAAAAATTTAACATTTACAATAAATAATTAAAAAATAAATATCTTAAATGGCATAAAAATAAAAGGTTACAATTTTCAAAAATTATCAAAAAAATTAGTAGAAAATATTACTTTTTCAATTATTAATAAACAATATAAACATCTTTTATTAATAATTTTAACTTTTATTTCATTTACATTTTCATAGCTATTTATTAGATATCTTGATGTGAAATATTTTTATATAAATATTTATTGATTATTTTTAAATATTATAAAAATAGCATAATTCTATAAAATTGGTGAAAAATTCAACAAATTTTTTTTTATGTTTTTCAATTATTTATTGAAAATATAAATATTTTTAAATGAAATTTATATTTTTATTTAATTGAAAAATTCTTTATTTTTGTTAATATTTTTATTTTATTTACATTTTTGGAAATATTTATTGCGATCTTTTATATAAAAATATTTATTTTCTTAATAATATTTACATCAATATTTTTACACTAAATGTATAACAAATAACCATAATTTTTTTATTTTTATTAATTTTTTGGAAATTATAAAAATTTCTTTTCTGTTAGTATTTTTAATTTTATGCTATTTATGTTTTTATATTTTCTAAAAATGTAAATATTTTTATTAAAATATTTAATTTTTGTTTCACTAACTCTTTTGTTTTTCTTTTTATTATTTTATAATTTCTGGCTTATATAATAAAATCTTTTCTCTTTCTTAATTAATTATTATATTTATTATTTTTTTCTCTTCATTAAACTTATAATCCATTATTCTCTTTCTTCATTAAATTATGTCATTTTGAGCTATCCAACAAGACAAGGGATAAAAGAATTATGTTCTTTTTTTCCACTTCAACTTACCTATGAGCAATAAATAAGTACCTAACCCATTCTCTCAAAATAACTTATACTTTGTACCGGTATTTTCTATGATAATGATGATTTTCTAATTAGGAGCCTTCAAAATAATTGAAAGTTTCCAAATATCTATCCTTAAAAGTGTCAAATTATTTAGCATATATCCAGTTTTCATATATACTTAATAGGTTTAAGTATGTTTTTAATTTCTATAAATATGAGTTATTTTAATTTTGATTTTAATTCCTTTTTTTTATTATTAGTTTTTGGTCCTTATCGTTTATTAGTTAATAATTAATAAATAATAACTAAGAAATAATTATCACATAAAAAAATTATCAAATGAATAAAATCTAATAATCGTTAGTATAAAAAAAATGTTCACTCGTCCATTGGACGGCTCTTGTTGCTATTGATAATTTCTATTAATAATTATGTAACAATAAACTAAAAAAATATTATTATATAAATATTTTATATTTTAAATTTAAATTATTATAGATATATTTTATATTTATTATTTGTTTCAACATTTTTTTACAACTATTCTTTATTTTATGAGAATATAAAAAATTAACAAATATATAATACTCCTCTATATATATATTTTATGGTGTTTCCATATACTTTTTATCCTAATGCACAACAAATAACCCCTGAGAATTTGTACACTACACATACAAGTATTACATCGCCATCAAAAAAATAATTAATACTGCACACACGCGTAAACCTTGAGAAACAATTAAAACCACAAAAATACCAAGATAACAATTGTTGATAAACTCGAAAAAAATAATTAAAACTACACCCACCCATATGCCAGTGAACTATGAGCTCAACTATTTGCCAATTTGCTAGTTCAACTTTAGGTGGGAAAAAAATTCCCCTTCTATGGCTTCCAAATGGCAAAAAATTATTGCGATTTTTATGCTATTATATATTAAAATATAGATATAAAAAAATTAATAGATATAGAATACTTTTCTATATATATTTCGTCGACTTCCCATATACTTTTCATCATAATATATAACAAACAATCCCTAGGATTCCTCCACCACACATGCATGTATTTCACAGGCATAAAGAAAATAATTAATACTACATACATGCATGAACCTTCAAAGCGAGAAATATTTGGATAGTTCTAGAAGGCTACGCGTATTTATCTTTCATAAAGAATAATATCACAGCATTTTCGATGGAAATTACGACTAATTTACATTTTTATCTAAAATAATGTGATATTATTGATTGTAAGCATAGTCATATAATGCACCAAGCTCACCCAAATATTTTTCCTTGAGAAGCAATTAAAATTACAAATATCAATGTAACTATTGTTGATGAACTCAAGAAAATAATTAAAATTACATCCACCCATGCTAGTAATTGTATTCCCCTGTCCATTAAATGCACGCCATGAGCTCAACTATTTGCAGTTTGCAAGTGCAATATTTGGTGGGAAAAAAATTCCCCTCTTTTGGCTGTCAGGTGGCAAAGAATCACTTCTACTATTCTCCTATTATTTATTAATATAGATATATACTGATAATATAGATTGTTATTGATTAATTCACCTAGCAACAATTAGAAATATTTAATAGTCCTTTTGGTTTATAATAACTACTCTTTAGTTTTGTGTAATACAAATCTTGCAAATATGGTTAATACTAATTATCATTAATTGAGTGAAAATATAGAAATTTGCTTATGTATATAAATTTAGTCATTAAATACTTCCTTATTTATAAATAATTGTCACTTTAATAAAATTGATATATCCTTTTTTTTATTTGTGGTCTCGATTGAACTATAGGTATCCGGATCCTATTACCAGAAATTCGACTAAATCTGGTCCGACCCGACTGTTGGCCCATTGAAGGAATAGGAATCTCCCAGCGGGGATTTCTTCCATTCTCAGGACTCGAAGTCGAGATCACTGGTTAAGGGACCAAGTGCCAAACCACTTAATCAACCTCACATTAGTAAAATTGATATATCCTTAAATCAATGTATTTGGATACCAAATAATATCCAGATACATTGATTTAAGAATATAGCAATTTTAGCAAAGTAACAACTATTTATGGATGGATCTTATATCTTTAATATCTTACTTATATGAATATATTACCTAAAAATTAATGACAAATAGAAAGTAGATAATAAACACATGGTCGGTTGGAGTGATAGATGCTTCTTCCCCTTAATAAGGGGTTTTGGATTCAAGTCCTAGGTATGAAGAAACGGATGTTGGGAGAACTATACCTCATATGAAATCTCAAATATTGGAATAGAATTGACTTTATTGGGAGGATACTTATGAAAAACCACAAATAAGAAAAAGAGAGAGAGAGAGAGAGAGAAAGAGGGTGAGAAGATACGTAAATAATATGAGGAATCAAATCTATATTATGAATGTTGTAACATAAAAGCAAGTTTTACCAAATCAAAATTATCCTAGCCATTACATAGCTCTCATCTCCTTATTATAAATTCAGCATATTATTCACCAAACTTTCATTTCATCAATCCTATAGTTCAAAATGGCCTACGCCACTAAATTACAAATTGCCTTGACTCTTGTAGGCATCTGCCACCTCTTATTTTTGTGGCCTTATGCTAGTGCCACTGGGTTTACTACTGATCTCATTCACCGTGATTCCCCTCTCTCTCCACTTTACAATCCATCAAGCACCGACTATGATCGTTTCCATGATGCAATTCAACGCTCGTTAAAGCGCATCAACCACTTCGAGAGCAAATTTGAGGCCCCTTTGAGACCTGCACCTGTCAGTGGAGAGTATCTCATGAAAGTGTCCCTTGGAACTCCACCCGTTGAGATCCTTGGAATAATTGACACGGCCAGTAACCTTACATGGACTCAGTGTCTCCCGTGCACACGATGCTACAACCAAACCCTTCCTCTCTTTGACCCCGCAAGTTCCTCATCATATAGAACAATATCATGCGACTCTGATGCCTGCAATGATGTACCACACGAAGCTTGTGGGGGCAAAAACAGCACTTGTAAGTATGATTATCTTTACCTGGATTTCTCTTCCACTAAAGGAGACGTTGCTACTGAAACCTTCACCATAGGCAACAGCAACTCAACTTTTCCAGAGATTGTGTTTGGGTGTGGACACTTAAACAACGAACACACGTCTGCTAACTCATCATCAACTGGCATAATAGGCCTCAGTGGTGGCAAACTTTCTTTGGTTTCTCAGTTAGGTGCGTCTGGCAAAAAATTCTCCTATTGCCTACCACCCAAAGTTAACTCCACCAGCAAGATAAGTTTTGGAAGTGATGCTGTGGTTTCTGGTTCTGGAGTTGTCACAACTCCTATTCTAACACAACGTGGTTTGGAGAGCCTCTACTTCCTCTCACTTGAGGCCTTCACTGTAGGGAACCGGAGAATTCCATTTGCACACAAGGATAAGACAAGGACCACTCGTGGTGATGTTGTTGAGGGAAACATCATTATTGATTCAGGGACAGTGTTGACACTTCTGCCACTAGATACTCTTCATGATTTGGTTTCGGCTTTGGAACAAGTCATAAGCCTTCCAAAGGTGGATGACCCCAACAAAACATTCGAGCTTTGTTATAGAATTGATGGTAAGTTTGATGACATCAAACTCCCCAATATCACTGCACATTTCAAGGGAGCTGATGTGGTGCTGCAGCCATTCAATACCTTCTCGTTGGTTGCAGATGATATAATCTGTTTGGCAGCCGAGCCAGGGATTCCTATTTTTGGAAACTTAGCTCAGACGAACTTCTTAGTGGGATATGATCTTGATGCCCGTACTGTGTCCTTTAAGCCAACTGATTGTACCAAGCAACAATAAGTTACGTTGCGTGGATTTGTTTGAATAAGTAATTGGACACTCCATGCAAACTTGTATTAGTTAAGATATTAAACCTCTATAAAAAGGTGCAAATTTGGAACCTATCAAATTTTTTATTAGTACCTTATGATCAATTTGTCGAATCAATCCAAACAAATACTTTGCGTTATACCAATCTATTATTACTTATATTTTTGTGTGTTGTTGTATGGTAATTTTTTTTTCTTTTTTGGTGCCCCCTTGATTGACATGTTACTGAATTTACTTTATTCAAACCTTGATGAGAATTACAAGTTGTTGCTAAATACTAAAATGCCCATGCACGTAACATATAATACAAAAGATCAAGTTTAACACAAATTAATTTCTATTGCTAATTGTACTTAGTTGATTTGTTGACTTTTGAGCATTCTTTTAACTAGATAGGAATCATCATTCTATCCTCTTCCTTGTCTTCTTATTCATATTTTGACAATTGTAATATCATATAACATTATCCATAATTTTTTCTCAAAACCAACTTCAAACTATATGTAATATTACATATGGCGAATTATTATTGGGAAGACAAGAAAAGGGATAAAAGAATTATGTTCTCTTTTTTCTATTCTCAATGTACCTATCTCATTCTCTCAAAATAACTTGTACTGTACTTTGTAACGCTATTTTCTTTGAAAGTAATGGTTTTCTAATTAGGAGCCTTCAAAATAATTGTAAGATTTCAAATCTATTCTTTAAAGTATCAAATTATTTAGTATATATTCAGTTTTCATACTTAATAAATTTGTTTCAAAATTACTCAAGCAACACTTTCAGGAGAATTACAAAATGTTTAACAAAAGTACATATTTTTTCCTAGCATCTTGAATCAAATAATTGACATGTGCTTATTCAATTTCCATGGGAAAAAAAAATCACCTGTATTAATTGACACTGCTAGAATTTTTTTCAAAATATAATTTGCTAGAATGATGTGTCACCATTTTAGGATAATAGGGTGGAAATACGAAAAACATGGATGAAAAAAAAAATTGAAGTATCCACTCCATTAACATAACATCGAATTCTGACAGTAGGATTTTGGCAGAATAATTCTGGCTAGGAAGTGATTTTCTTGACAAAATTCTATTCAAATTTTTAAACATTTGTCAATTAGATAGTTCTTTTTCATAATTATAATTTCTTGAATCATTTCCCACATTATTGTTTCCATCTTGGGTGTGGATACAAAGTGGCATATCCATCAAGACTTAAAAATAAACAGACACGATGTTTCTAACGTTGCAACCAAAACACACAAGCCTAAGATTCAGAACATAATAACGATGATGAAATCAGAGGGCAATTTTATAAGTACATGCCTGTTGGGATTGTAAAGATACCATGATGGATTTATATCTTCATCAACCTTAGCAAGTGATAAATAATCATAATTTTCATAACAGAATAATGGAAATGGCAAAATGTCTCGCTCAATGTTATAAAGTCGGATGAACCTTGTCTGCGGTGTTTTCACCATAAAGGAGAGTTGTTTGGGGGAGAGATAAGAGAGAGAGAGAGAGAGAGGGGGGGGTTACAAAATTGAGCAATCTAAGTCTGATTTTTCTTTCGTGATGGAAGAAAGAGAAGAAAAGAAAACAAAGGTTAATACACGGGCATTTGAGCTACATATTCTTTGGAGACCTGGAAAGATGTTAAATAACTATTGCTGTTTAAGATATTATGCTTGCCCTTGTTAATAGAGCTCTTTTATAGGCTACAAGAATCTTTAGATCCAACATGCCTCAAGCACAGGTCCTGCTTGCTGCTAAACTATCAGGTCAAACTTAGAACTCCGATCAAAGCAGAAGAGCTATTTGCTTTACAACAAAATCAGTCAAAACTTTGTGAAGATGCAGATGTCATTCTGTTTTTTCGATGCATACTTCCTCAAAACATTTTTCTTACTTTTCTCTTTTCTCATTTTTTGTGCATTGTGGGAAAGGAAATCAAAATCCCTGTCCTCTTTGTTTCTGAATCTATAACTCCCCTCTAAGATATAACAAAACAATATTTATGTTCCTCAAGATTCACCCCAGCTTTAGCACTGATCTGACTCAATCTCCGCCTCCAAATTCATACCTACCCCTTTACAATTGAATCTTTTTCAGCTGTCAAAATGAACTCAGCCACACACTATGATCTTCATGTCTCATCAATAACCAAATTTAAGCCACAATCAATTGTGTTGAAATACGGTGTTTCTCAAAATGGTCATATGCATGTTTGGTTCTTAAGAATAACAGCACGCTAGAAGCTAGTCCAAGGACAGATGTGCATGCCCACCACACAAATGTCCAGAAGTAGCACTGCCTTCCCATGCACACCACTGAGTCAGACACACCTTTGGTTGAGCGTGCATTGGCATCATAAACTACTGCGGCGAGAAAGCCATAGAGAAGCGATCCGATTGGGATATTCGTTATGAGAATGTTGTGATTGACGGCCACACTATTAGGACCAAACAACTCGGATGTAACTGACACAGCAACTGCAAATATGAAACCAGAACTCATGCCAATTAGAGCTGTGCCTATAGGCAGTGCCAGAGGACTGTCTGATGCAGCCAGCAAGATGAAGGCAATTGGGGTTGGTATAAGTGCAATGGATAGCCAACCAGTCCTCGCAAAGTAGAACTTACTGCAATGCAGAAAATACTATCATCATAACTACTACAATTTTATTTCCAAAAATTCACTTCTAAATCAACACATAGGCAAAAAACGAAAAATGCTAGAGAACCAAAAACATTTGGCAAAGTGATATGACATTTTTATTGACTCTTGGATAAATATGTGGGACATACTCTTTATTTCATCTAACATCCACCATGATTTATGTAAAATTCTGGCAACATTTTTCTCACTGTGTAGCATTGGTCGACAAAATATATATAATATGTTCCTCAATAGAAAGCTTCAAGGATATTACGTACAATATAATACATTAGATATTGAAGAGAATACAGCTAAAAAATATGATACATTAGAGATTGAAGAGAACACTTACCTACGAACATAGTCCGGTACAGCTGAAAGCAAACGGCCAAAAAAGGAAAAGGACGAGTAGAGCGTGACAAGTGTAGAAATGTCTGAACTCTGGCCCAGAGATTGGGCAATCTGTCCCAGGTTATTGCTGTAGACAAGACCAAGTGTACCTCCGCAGAAGTATGTAACATAGTACAGCCAAAAATCCAATCTGCGGACAATCACAGCAGGAGAGTGCTCTTCTCCTAGCATTGCCAACTGATCCTGGTTAATCATTTTTTCACAGCACACATCATCATCTTTTGACTTCTGACTCCTGAACATTGATCCATTGTCCCCCAGCAGGCTGTAACCATCTCCATTGCTAACAAGACTATTGTGGCGGCTAAGGAGTTCCTTATGCAGCTCAAGATCATCATCATGAACAAGAATGAAGCTGGAGCCTTCCAACCGAAAGCTGGAATGGATGGCACGGCGAAACCAGGCCCTGGCATAAACGATGCCAGGAATACATAATGGAAAGATGAGGAGGAAAATAGCTCCACCGAAGTAGAGCCTAGCTGAAGTTGCATCACCAGAAGTAGATGAGCCAAACAGGAGGAGGTAGAGGCCAGTGAAAATGGCTAAGATGTTCAGTATTAGAAATATGAATGAGTCCCGGTTAACTGCATCGGGGGGAAGAGGGTCTAAGGTTGGTTGGCGAAGAATTGGGACAAGTGCTGCAATGCAAGTGAGAAGGGGAACAAGGGCATTCAGAAGCAGATAGAGTGAACTGGATGAAGGGTCTATTGAATTGGCAGCAAGGGTGTAGAGTGCTGCACTAACACCATTAAAACTCACAGTGAGTGATAAGGCAAGGGCTCGGTTAACTGGGAAATTCCTAATGCAGAGAACAAAACATACTGTGTTGAACCAACAGATGCTGCAGCCTCCTAAAAGACACAGAAGAAAGACCTGTCAATAAAAATTAAATGCTAGTCAATTTGATGAAGGGTATGAACAAATTTTCTGTATATTATTTACAACTCAGTGAAGTTTATTAAGCTATGATTTGGTAACCAGATATAAACACAAAATTACTGAGCCTCATTGTTTTCACGTATTCCTTTCAGCCACAGAACTGTTATTACATAGAGTAAAACACATCTTTGCAGAGAAATCATGGAAAGTGTCTCAAATCTAGACAATCGCATCGTTAATTTATCTTTAAAAGAAAAACATAGAATGGCATATAAATTATTAAGGACTAACTACAATTTATCAGCTCGCCATGTGCAACAGATTGTTGCTCAGATATCAGAATAGTGAATAGTGCATTCAATCATGGATCCATCACCTCTCATGCAATTCTTGCTCTCACGTGCTTGCAAGGAACATTAAAGCAGACAGATTCCAAATATTCCGCATTAATCATTGGCTATATTTTCAGCTGTACATTTTACAATCAGCAGAAAATGAATTTTGAAGACGTTTGTTAGTCTTCCCATGAATAATTTAAAAACATGGTTTATAACCTTAATTTAACACTGATGATTATGGAATATAGATCCAGATGTATTCATCATCACTCCAGGTTTTTCTGGTACAGGTTGATAACTGGGTTCTATTGTACTAGAACTTTCTATGGCTCCGTTTGGGGTGCTACTCCTACAATCAAGTGTAGCCGTGTTACAATGGAAAATAATAAATTTGTGCGGAATTTGAACTATGGAGAGGTTAATGTATATGAATAATTTAATGTTCTAATATATCAAAATAATAATAATAATGTTCTAAACATGGCTGCTCTATTATATAAAATTGCTTCTGGAAACATCATTCTGGAGTTGGGACTCGGGACCACAAGAATAATATAGTATAGTATGATCATGATGGCCAGTTGAAGACTGCAGGAATGAAAACGACGTACGGGCAAAACCAGCCCGCAAAACAGGACAGACAAAAATAACAAAGGAGGAAATTAAGAAAAGCTTCACCTTGAAATTTTCTTTTGGCAGTAAAATACCGTCATCTATGCAAAACTGGAAAATCTAACGACAACCGAGTTTAAAATATATGTGCCAAAGATACTAGATTTTATTATAAATAAAAATGATTTGCAATCAAAATCTTGATGTAATCATTTACTCCATTTTAATTTTTTTTATTAATTTACTCTATCCCAGAGACGCTGAACATCTAAGAAGAGCTATAATAAGTTAATAACTATGGACATAGAACGGTACCTTCAAAATTAATTCATTTAATTATAAAGTATATTAAAACTAAATTTACTCCAAAAAAGTAAAAATATAGTTGGTAGATTATCAATCAGTTCCAAAAATAACTGCAGATAATCGCCACCTACAGCTATACCATTAATCAATCATTTAACTAGAAAAAGGAAAGATTCTCGTGTTTTTCAACATAGAAAGTGCGATGAGTGTTAAGTGGGGCAGAGAAGTACCGCTACTACACTGGCCCCATATCTATTTTTAGTAGTGCTAGTTCTTTACAATAAAAGAGGCTCCGATACCTCTTCTCTCTTGGCTCATATCGAAGTCTATTGAATTTTGATCGATCTAGCCGGAGTGAGTTCGATCAGTCTATTATAAATTAAAGCTCTCAAGCTAAAGAAATTGGGGTCACTCGAGGAAAGGAGATTTTGTTTCGAAAAACTAGTGGAATTTAATTTGATAAAATACTTCTACCCTGTTTCAATTCAATTTTTTCATTTTTGGATTTGGATTTGGATTTCGTGTTATCAATATGTGCATAAATACCACCAGCACCAGCACCAGCACCAGCACCAATGTTCTACGAACTACTCAGAATTCAGCAACGGCAAGCGCTTCATATGGATCATAGATATAAACACATCTCGAAAATCGATGTAACTAACTCGAGAAAACAAAAACCACTGATGCAAATTTCGAGAGAGAGGGGGTACCAGAAAATAAGGCAAATCGATGAAACGGCTGATGAGGAGCCACTGGAGGCCGTAACCAAGGAGTCCCATGAAAGCGGCAACGAACATGACGGCGGAGAGGGGCAGGTACATGAGTGCGAATCCCGAGGACCAGCCGAAGAGCTTGCCCATGTCGTTGGCGGTGGCGAGGTAGTTGAGCTGCACCTGCGATATGTTCAGCGCCGATTTTAGCGTCGACGAGTATTGCGAGAAATCGAAGTTCGTCCCTGTGAACGCCTGTATCCATATCGTCGCCACCAGAATCATCCACTTCCGCGATTGCCCCGCCATCGCGATCACAAACAGTTTCGGCAGAAGGTGGCGGAGAGCGACGGCGCGACGCGGCGGTGGGCCGGGGGAGGAGGAGGTGGTGGTTTGGTGGTGTTGGTTGGAGTGGAAAGCGAATCTGCGCCTGTCACTAGTACGTGGTCTCATGGTTATGGTTGTTGTGTGATTTATGTATTTATAGTGTTATTTCGTTTTGTTATTATTGTTTGTTTAATGTAAAATGGAAAATGGAAAATGGAAATGGAAATGGAAATGGAAATGGTATTGGGGAAATTTTCAGCGGCTCGTACCCGTCCGTCTTTTCTTCAGTGTCAGTTGCGCTTGCGCCTGCCCCCGCCTTCCTGCTTCTGTCATCTTTTATCCTATCTTTTTTTTTTTTTTTTAATCTCATTATTATTTTAATTTGTACTTTTCTGGCATGTTATCTTTGTTAGATTTTATATAAGATGCAAGGATATGTTTATTTGTGATTTTTTTTTAACATAAAATTATTTTTATTAAAAAAATTAGTTTTTATATATTTGAATAATTTTTTTAAAATAATTAGATTTTAGAAAAATTATTTTCAATTTTTTTATAGAAATTAAAAAGAATAGTTTTAAAAAAATTAATTTAGTTATATATAAAATTTAAATTTCATAATTATTTTTTAAAAAAATTTTATTTTTTTAGTATAATTTTTTTTATTATTAATTAATTATATATGAGTTAAATTGGTATGTACTGACCAATATAAAGTTAGTCAATGTGAAAAGTACTTTGACTCCTTAACTAGAAATCTCGATTCGAACCTGAGAATAAAAAAAATCCTCACTAGAAGGTTCCTACCCTTACTTTTGTTGATATGACAATATATGATTGAATATTTGTATCAAATTTTTTTATACTGATAATACATGTAAATTAAATTCATCATATATTATCACATATGTAATTTTTTGATACTATAAATTTAATTTGTATGTATTGACACTTACATTATTAACCAATAAAAATTGTAAAAAAGTGTTAAATCATTGAATTAAATATTTAAACTCTACTATTATAAGAATTAAATATTTAAAATAATGTAATAATATAATTGAAGAATAGTAATATAAAAATTTTATGCATATTATTAGATTAGTAATAAGTATAGATGTTTTGTTTAATGAGTAATTGACATATATTTTGTCAAAGATAAAATGACGCTATTTCATTAATATAGATAATCTCATTTTATGAGAAAAAATTTGGTTATTGCTAATTATTATTGTTAAAGTAATGGGCATATATTAGATAATAATTGAGATAATAATTGATTAACATTATACAATGATTTGTATGTTGTTTGTAAATAATAAATGTATCATTAACATATATTATTTAATTATAAATGTAAAGAATCATGTATAAATAATAAAATCGTTTGTTTTATGTTTTTAGGATACTATTTCGTACATAGGGATTAGTGTGTCGCAGATTTTACAAGTTAGACATTGATATTGATGACTGAAAAGGAAAAAAATAGTAATAGTTGAAATTTCGTGAACTTTTTAAAGGAAGAAAATACTAATATATTTGTTTAAGGATGCCTCTAACTCGTTGGTTTATAATTTTATTGTGGAAGACGTTTTAGTTTCGTGCGTTGTGTGTGTTAGCCAATATACTAGAGTAGGATTGCGATTTGAGAAGTACCAAGAATTTAATTAATGATCAAATGCTTCTTTGAAAGCTGGGTGTTACTAAATTACCGTCACCGGAAGCATCATATTCGTGCGGAACTTTACAGTACTTCTAAAAGTATTTGTTAAATAATTTTTAGAGTTTAATTTTGATGTATTAGAATCACATATTCTTATTTGTAAATTTTTTTAATAATAGTTGATTGAATTAAATATTAATGTAATAATATATGAGTGAATGTCAGTGAACTATCAACAACGAATGTTAACGTGGAAGCAAAATCTTTCAATTTTTTTTTTTCATACTACTTTCAACTTTATTATCAAATGAATCAATTCCCTTAGCTTAAAATGAAACTATATGTATGGCCCATCCATATGACTTCCACTATGAATGGCTCTCCATTTTGGTTAATTGACATTTGAAATTTTTTTTTTTTTAAATTTGATTATTTATGCTCCCATTTGATGGAGGAAGGCAAAAAGAATGAAGGCAGAGTAGCCAGCCACTTGACTGGGTTCATGTGGCAGCATGTGATGTAACGGCGCAATGCCCCCTTTTTTTCCCAGAAGAAAAAAAGTTTATTCAACAAAAGGAAATATATATGAAATAATCCCAGCTTATTCATCCAAAACTTCATTTCCTTGAAAGTAGGTACTAGCTTATTAGGGCGCCAGATCTTTACTGGTAATTGCACTAAGCATATGTGGAAAAAAATATTTGCAAAATCAACATATAATAGTCACACAATAATCTCAAGCAGCAATTTAACAAGATATGTCGACTGTTCAATTTTGTAGCTATTTTTGATACAATGTATAGAAACTGTTAAAGTATATGGGAGAAGTGATAGTTGTAGACATACCATGAAATATACGTATAATTTCTTGGTAGATCACATATGCGTATAATTTAGACCTTCATAAAATATTACAGTAAAATTCGAATTCCTAGCTTATTGACTTGTACAAAAGTATGTTTTAGTAAGTGAATATACATATTATTATTTAATGAAACTCATGTTATTAGCATACATGGTTATGACCAGTGATTGCATGTCAGATTCGATCGAGTTTGTGTAAAGCTCTGGGATTTATAATGATTAAGAAATGACGAAAACTCTTCCATGCCACATGCCTTAAGAATCTGAGTGCAGCACCATGTATGAATTGATTCCAATCATAATTATCTTAACTCAAAATATCATAATCAATCCTTGTCGTTTTCAAGGCTTAATAATAAGGTAATAAGAAGTCCATGGTTTAAGAGCAAGTTCCTTTTGTGTGTCCCCTTGTTTCTCCTGTATTGTGTCTTGGCAGTGGCGAAGTATCATCCAAAACTTTGTGGGGCAAGAACTTGGTGAAGTTTCCTGTGTGGTCCATATGCCATAAAAGTGCAGAAAAGCTTAATGTTAGAACTGGAAAGACCAAATTTAATTTGGAGGGCTTGGCCTAGCTGCCACCCCGCTCCAAAGAAGTTCAGTCTTGTGACTTGATTTATGTACATCGAAAATTATGTTAATTTGTTTCTTCTCCCTTGCAACTGTTTTCAACTTTCCGTTGCATCAAAGAGGGAATTAAAACAAGAGAAATTTAAGTGTTTGTCACATATCTGTTGACGTGGCAATTAGTAAATGGAAAGAGAGCAAGAAAAATGTTTTGCTCCTATGAGAATTTCTCTTAAAATTATTATCATTAATCAATAAACACGTATGGTTAAAGTAATATTGGCGTTTTAGTGTAGATAAATGTTTTTATTAAGTTCTTTGTATTTGTTTAATTTAATTTTGAAATTAAGAAATTAAGTAATTATGGATATTTTTCTTTGGATGAATAACTTTAACTAAAATTACTGTACTTATTTTGAAAAAAAATTATTTACATATTCTTATTTAATTTGAGAATTAATTGATATAGATGTAAAAAATTAAGAAATTCTTAAGTGCTCTTAGAAAAAAAAATTGTTATGTTCTATGTACCATTTGATATCTTAACTATTTTATAAAAAATATAGTGAAAATAAAAAATAGTAGTGATAATAAAATTTGATCCAAGGTTTTTATTTTAAGAGTTAGGTGTGATGATTTTGACTTGTCGAGAGATACATAAACAATTTTTAAGGAGATATATAAATAACGTTAAATTAATGACTAATGAAAGTGCACATTAAAAAGGATGTGGCTCAAGTCATAAGTAAATATGTTTTTAATTAGAGATTAATTCTAATGTGATTATTAATTACTATAAAAATATTTTATATAATTATTTAATTATATATTATTATATCAATACAAATATTTAATTTTTTTTATAGAATTTAGGGTTTATTATCTCAAAAATAAACAATTGAGAGATACATAAACAATTTTTTTGGAGATATATACATAACGTTAAATTAATGACTAATGAAAGTGCACATTAAAAAGGATGTGGCTCAAGTCATAAGTAAATATGTTTTTAATTAGAGATTAATTTTGATGTGATTATTAATTACTATAAAAATATTTTATATAATTATTTAATTATATATTATTATATCAACAAAAATATTTATTTTTTTATAGAATTTAGAGTTTATTATCTGAAAAATATTATATATAATTAAATATTTTTATATAAAATTTTTATATTAATAATATATTAAAATTAAATTTACTTTACTTTATTATTAAGGAGTCTTTTCTAGTATTAGAGGTCTGACAATTCCTGCTTTTAAATGTTGAGATCCTTGATATCCGCAAATAGCATTATTTTTCAGATGACAACTGCGAAGGTGTATTATGTATCTTTTGATTGTAGTATATCTAATTCTTTAAATTTATAAGATGTATTAATATATTAATTATTTATAATATATTAATTTTAAAAAAATTAAAAAATATAATTAAATATATTTTAAAAATTAATTTTTATATATTAATAATATAAAATTATTTTATATTATTAGTATAAAATTATATTAATAATATAAAATATCTTAAAATTATATTAACAAAATAAAATTATATTGATAAAATTTTTTTAATTTTTAGAAATTTATTTTTATATATTAATAATATAAAATTATATTAATAATATAAAATAATTTTATATCATTAGTATAAAATTATATTAATAGAGTAAAATTATAAAAAATTACACTAATAGAGTAAAATTATATAAATAAAATTTTTTTATTATATTAAATATAAAATTATTTTATATTATCAGTATAATTTTATATTATTAGTATATAATAATTAATTTTTAAAATATTTTTAATTATATTTTTAAATTTCTTTAAAATTAGAAATTATTACAATATATTATAAATGATTAATGTATCAATATACCTTATAATTTTATCATCAAATTATAAGATGCACCACATTTCTTGACTAATAGAGTGCACTGTAGAATCGCCTATTTTTCAACGATGAAGCTTTCTTTTTTTTGGTAGTAATACGGGGCTAGAGCCCAACGAAATGAGAAACACTAACTAATCATACGTGGCATAGCCACACCACGATCATCCTCAACTAAAGTGATGAAGCTTTTTGTGATTCCCTTAATAAATTATTATCTATGCCAATATCAAGATCATCGATCACGACAAGTTTTCATTCATCTAAGAATCTGAGTCCCGCGGCGCCAAGTAATATAAGAGTAACATATTACGTGCATTCATTAAATTCTTCCAGACTATATGTATGAAATATATCCAATTTTTTAATACTACAAGCTTTACTACAAAAAGCTTACATCACTTAATCGGAGGAGCCATAACAGTACACATATTAGCATTTGTCAATCTGCATTTTTTTTTACTAAGTCGGAAAAAACAACAACAACAACAACAACAACAACAACAATAATAATAATAATAAATATTTGAAGTGAATCATAATTACATAGCAAGAAGTTTAAAAATATTTAAAAAGATAAATGCAAAATTGGTAAAAAAAAAAATTGTAGGAAATGATCAAATTAAGAGGGTTGATCATGGGGTTTTAATTTCTTCTAATACATATTGAACGTGCCGTGCGGATAATCTTAAGACACTCCTAGGCACCTGGTTTTTGAATATTGGTAAACAAGCCATACAATTGAGAAGATATTAGGGGCTTCTTATTGTTTAATACCAATGCTTTGTTTGTATTAACTCACCAAACTCAGTCTTAGCTAGCATACAAGTACATGACAAACTAAACCCATGTGCTTAGACCAGCCGAGACTGAAAACAACAAAAGAGGGAATTATGTTTTACCAAAATTAAGACCAGACCATGCATGACATTTCTGAGCTGAAACGACGATTCATTAACCTGAAAACCATAGGGCATAGGCTAAATGTAACGCAAAACCACATAAAACTGTAGCTTTCATGTGCTTTAAATTATGTTCTTTCTATTAGGATAAAGCCACCCACGTGAGGTTGGTCAAAATAGGAGGTCACTAAAAATCTTATATTTGAACATGAAAATGAAAAAATTATTGTTCAAAGATCCCAACCTCTTTTAAAGATTTTCATTAGATGGGGCGAATTAATTGAATTTTTAATAATAAAATATGAATATTGATGGTTTTATTGAGATAAAAAAAAATTAAGATAATGCCTCGTCTATGTTATCAGGTAGCTTAATAGTTATTGCCCCCACATCTGTGGAGTCTGATCTCTTCGTGGTTTGTGCAATGAAAATAGTAGTAATTTCATTTTATTATCTTTTAGTTGTTAGATACTATTTTTTTCGTTTCAATTTGTTTGTTCACCTAGAGAATTTGGTTTATTCTTAAATTAATATATCTAAATAATTGTATCCGGATATATTAATTTTAAAAAAAATCAAGAATAGACATATAAATGGAAATAAAGGGAATAATTAACAAAGGCTTATTACAAAATAAGCAAATTAGAAATTTTTTTATAAGCCAATTTTAAATTATGATGTTAAATGAACTAGTGAGATAATTATATTTGTTAGTTCTTTATAATTGTTTTTATTGTTAAGAATTTAATTTTAATATATTATGATATTGTCAATTTTTTTACATCGTTACCTAATTATATATTTCATAATTAATGTATTTTTAAAAATTTTGTTTGGATAATAATGATATAATAAGTTTACTTCTTTTTAACATTGTCATAACACAAGACCAGACTATAATTTAAAATTTTACATTAATAATGATCTAAATTTAAATTTAGGGTTGATTTTTTGGTTGATGATCACTAATTAGCCGTTATTGTTTGCAAAAATTTTTGTTTGATTTGTTTTCCATTTTTTATTTTCGGCTTACATGTTTGCAAAAGTATTTTCTTGTTTTTACTCTGATTCTACTTCTCAATATTTTGTACAAGAAAGTGTCGCTTTTGTAATTACAACTAAGAATATATATGAGAAAATATAACTAGAAAACAAACCAAACATTCTTTTAGTGATAGCCTCTAGTATCTTGTCAGAAGAGATCAAGGAGATGTCACTCTAAGTAATTCTGAAGTAGATATGAATTATTATAGACAATCAAATTATTATTTGATATGTGTAAAGCTGTGCATATCATGAAATGATTTGAGTGTTTAAGAAATAACATAGAGGACACTGCCTACCTAAGAATTATTCTACAAGTGGTTCTTATAAGTCATAACTAAATTCTCTCAACTAGAGCTTATGAACCACTCTAGAACGCGGGAATATGAAATGAAAGGAGAAGAAAAGAAAAGAAGAAGAAGAAGAGTTATCCCTCTCCTTGTTAGTACCAACCAATGAAGAAATTGAAGGAAACATTCCCTCCTTTGTTTTCCTTTTATCCAAATTTTTAACAGGCACACATACCCTATTAGTTGTTGCGGTTACAGGCTCCGTGTCCCCCTATATTTTTCGGGGCGAGGGCTTCATGGCCTCTTCATCACGTAAGAAAGTAAAACCTTTTTCGTGTAGAACTATGTCGGGGCCTAAATATATAGCGTCCAAGCCCAAGCCCAAGCCCAAGCCCAACAGAAGCCAACTTTCGTGCCCATCACCTTCTGAGCAGCTCAATGCCATCAGCTGTGCGGTGCTCCTGCATCGTTAAAAAGAGGGATCGTAATCGTAAAGTTGTGTGTATATTATAGGGAGTTAGATAAAGTTAATAGTAAAAAATAATTAGCACCTCCCTAGAATATATAATTTATTGGATCAACTAGTGGGTGCCTCAATCTTTTCATGGATTGACTTGAGATATGAATTTCATCAATTAAGAGCTAAAGCCGAAGTTATTCTAAAATGGCGCTGAATTCAGTATTATCTGTTTGAGGTAATACACTGTGACATTTGCAAAAGGTTACAATTTGCGATAAAAAAAAATTATAACTTATAATAAAATAATTACAACATTAAAAGTATTTATTACGGTGTAGGTTAAAATACGTACGGTATGATAAATTTTTTTTGAAAATATTCACGATAACCATATACTTTTCAACCTATATCATAATAAAAACTCTTAATGTTGAAACATTTCTATCTTAGATGTAACTTCTTTTCGTCTCAAACTACATATATTAAGTGATAGCAACATACTACTTTTAAAAAAGGTGATAGCAAAGTGAGCACCTCCAAAAGTTGCATTCATAACTAATGGGTTATTACTCAATACTTATTAATCATGATATAGTTGTAGATTCAGTAACATTAAGTGTGTTTGTATTAACTTTTAAAAGAATATATTTAAAAGCAAAAACAGCTTTCTATGTACTTCTTCATCCAAAAAAAAAAAAAAAAACTTCCATGTACTTCTAAAAAATAAAATAAAAAATTAATTATTTTCAATTCTAATTTTTTAAATACTTATCCAATAAAAAAAATACTTTAAAAAAAAAAAAAACCATACACACGCATACACAAACAAGCACACCCATTATGTCAAAGTATATATAATTTCAGTCAAAGTGACAATTATTGTCAAATATTCAAAACATAAACTCTAATGTAAATGAAAAGTTATCTAAGTCTGCCATGAAAGGAAACAAACCATGAAATTGTGAGCTTAATGGGTTTATGATCCAAGGCCGGGCCCCGAGCAGCCTCACCTATTGCGCTTATTCAATAACAACACCAACATGCAAATGGTTTCACATTCATCTATTTAGCTAAGTTCATGCATTAAATGTTTGCATAAGTTCCTTTGTTGTCATCATTCACACTAAGATCTTTTTTAGTTGCCTCCTCTTCTTGATCTTTTTCTTTTCCTGCTTCCACTTGTTGAGGCTTCCGAGTTGCTGTCCACAGATGTAATCGAGGATTTTTGCTGTGGAGAGTCCGGAGTTGCAATTCTCTGACCAAGAACAATCTGCAAAGTTTGCATAAAAACAATGCCATTATGAATTATTTCAAGAAAGCAATGAACTCTGTATAATGTGGGTTTTTCTATGAACATCACTACAAACGTTCCTTCATTGGGTAATGATAGATTAATGCTTTATATCATATCTGGCATTCAAAGAAAATTACAAAATGAAAGTGCCAAAAAAAAAAAAAGTTAGTACAAAGTTTGATTTACTTTCATTAACAATATTTTTTGTTGAAGGATTTACTTAACATGCATACAAGAAGTTTAATTCTCAACTGAAATATCATTAAAGAAAAGACTAAATGCTGATTTTGCTCTTCTAGCACATCATATTGGTCCTCCATTTACTACGAACATCAACTTGGTTCTTTAATGACAATTAATGCCATCAATTCGTCCTCCAAGGATCAACTTTCATCCTTTAATCACCAATTGATGGGGAAAAAAACATTAACATCAATGGATGAATTTGATACATCTTTAAATGAAGAACCAATATGATGTGTTGGACTTGGAAGACCAAAATCAATTTGATGCATCTTTCAGTAGCTATTAGTTAATATATGATGGATATCCAAGTGAAGATGGATAGAAGATCCAAATTGCCTAGGACATCATATACAATAGCTTATAAATAATGAGCTCATGAATGTATATATATGTGATAAAGCGCTTTTTATTCTTCTAATTTTTCTCGTTTGGTGTGTATAAAACGATAGGAAAGTGTAAGATACGCTGCTCAATCAACTAAAAAAAAAAAAAAGTCATATACTACTTGAAGTTTTAGGATGTAAATTGTGTTACTTGCTTGGTTTTGAGAATATCAGAGAGTATTGAAAATAATCTGTACGTTCTTTTTTATTTTCTTCCCCTGCTTTTTACAAACTCTACTTTTACAGCTGTACACTAATACTTATCTGATTTGATTCTAGTCTCTTTTTCTCTTCTTTTCTTTTTTTTTTTAAAAAAAAGGTTTTGATGTGGATATCTAAGCTTATATAAGATGCCATCAGTTATTCAAAATGTAAATATAAGAGTTATGTCAAACTAATTCCTCATGTGGAAAATATGGCAACCATGGAGATGGAATTTGTTGAAGTTACACGATCACACACTAGAAAGAGTTAAATGTAAAAACCTGACAAGGAGATGCAGCGATAAGGTGTCCATGCACATGTCCATCTATTTTTGTAAAAAGATCTTCCATCAATGAAATGTCTAAATCTTCCATCCTATACAAATCGCCTTCTTCTGGGAGCAGGTATGAACCTTTGAAATAGACAATTTCATAGCGTCCCTGTTTAAAAACAGTCCATGTGTAACCATGAACTCAAATCAAGCATGATTCTAGAATTGGTGCAGCCAAAAATAATTAGCTAATTGTGTTATACTTTAAAATATGACGATAGAAAAACCATAGTTATGATGTCTTAGATTAAAAAATTATAATCTATACAACTATAACTATTTATTCAAGTGAAGACTTAGGGGAAAAGTTATGGCAATGATATTTCTATGATGCACAAAATAAAAATAACCTAGAAATTGCAACACTAAGGGGGAAAAAGTGCAATTATGTATAAGAAAAGAAGAAAACAATTAAAAGAAGGTAACGAAGAAAAGAGAGAAACCTCTAAAGTTGTAGTTGTAGTCTCTCCTTTCTGAAGAATTTGGGCAAACTTTAGTTTACCGATTGCTGATAAGATGTTAGTTTCTCCATTATTTTCTCTTGCAAATGATATTATTTTCTCTGAAATATCCTGGTCAATAACAACAAATTTGGTTAGATTTTCATGCTTCTACAATGGAAATGATACTTCCTACAAAAGACGCAGTTCAATCCTGTTAATTGAACCAACCTTCACTGGTCTTAGTGGCTATTATTCCTTAAAAGATAAACCATATGGATCTTTGACAAGGAAATAAAAAAACAAACTATAACTAAAGAGAAAATGGGTTGACATTTCAATTTCTAGTTGTGGAACTTAAATGATATACACTAGAATTTCATTTTATTGATAGGACTACTTAAATCATGGTCTTAGTAAAAATAATATAATAAGTAACAAGTCAATATCTTGTCTCTAGCATAAGTGATAAGAACGGAAATAGTACATTGTCTTGGAAAATCAAACAATCTCCTAAAATTTTTTACTTTGAAGACAATATATAGAACGAAAAGTGACTTGTTAATACACCAACGTTTGAAGTCCTCTATTCTTATTTATACCCACTCTACAATTGACCTTTAAATAATATGAATTTCTCCACTAAACCCTTGTAGGGTCTGTGAGGAACAGGGGATTCTCATTAAGGCGCCAGATAAAGGGGAAAAGGCCTCATATTCCACAAGGGGTGTTTAAACTGATATTGAAAACTTCAGAGTAAAAAAAGAACCCAAAAAAAAAAAAAAGACATTGAAACCATGAAGGACAATGTCCCAACCAAGTGAGCTAAACCGACGGGATTAAGATATTATAATATTTTGTCAAATTATTTTTTGACATCAAGAATTTGTTTCAAAACATTAAACAACAATATAAGAACCCTTAAAGTATTTTACACCCAAAGAAACCCTGGTGTTCCTTCGTAAACCCTTCAATGAACCATTTACATACACACAGACCTACACTAAAAAGTAGGAAAGAGGTACCTCATTGGTGTTCACTGCCAGAGTTATTCCCTGAGTAGTACCAAAGGTAAGATCTGCAAAAGCAAAATTCATTTACTGAAGTTAGGAAACAAAGGTTATATGCAACTTAGATGCATTCTACTTCATATATTCAATTACAACATCTGTTTTTCTGCCTGTATGCTTGATAATGAAGTGTTTAATATCTTTATGCTGTTTAAATTTTAAGTTATGGTTATTCAATTTAAATTTTAAGACATGATATAGTGAAAAAAAAAGAAGCTTCGAGATATTTATGAATGAATGAGCAATAAAAAAGGAAGTATGGAAAAAACTATGAATAAACAAGTACATATTACAAAAACAAAGACAGATGCTACTTTAAAAGTCAATAGTTGAAAGAGAAGTAATTGATATAATCAGATGGATCCACAATGGCTAGCATTATCCAGATGACATAACTGACTGGTGCAAGGAAAGATTACTTTGCAAGGACTTTACACAACAACTCAAAATTGAGTATGATGATACTTTACTCTGGTACCTCATTTGGATTTTATTTTAGCCTAATTGAACTTGATGCAAGCAAAGGATGACTGTTACTATTATTGTGTTATCTTAAAATTTGATAATGATGAATTGAAACAAGAATTTAGTTTGTACTTTCCACTATTCTTCATAAAAAGAACGAGAAGAAGACCATATTTCAAAATTGATGAAAGCATTATGTGGTTTGGAACTAGCTATTAGAGTATGGTGCAGTCAAATTTATGATAATTTTACTTAAAAATATTTCAAGAGGAATCAAAGTAAACCAACCCCGTAGGCAAAGTGTGTTGGTGGAATTATTCGTGCTTAGAGTTAGATTTTTTTTTTTTTGGGTGGTCTATGTTCATGTTTCATACAGTAGTTAGCTCATTAGCCCATATCTTGTATTTTTTATAAACTCATGTATTTATAATAATAGGTTAAAATCATTTTTTGATCCCTACACATGTCCCGAATTTTAGTTTTAGTCTCCACGCTAAAAAGTTTGGTTTTAGATCCCTATAGTAGTACTCTATTAAGGAGTTAGTTCCTACCATTAGAAAATTATTAAACAATATTAATTTTTGTTGATTTGATTAACGGAATTTGACATAGATATGGTATACTGTTAATGTAGTCCTGAAACAATCTTTTTTAGGCTTTTTTTAATTAAGTCTAAAATGACCTTTTAATAAAAAATAGAAAAGTGACTGAAACAGTATCAACATATTTCATGTTAGCTTCTATTAGCTACATCAGTAAAAACTAATATTATCTAATAATTTTTTAATGATATGGACTAACTCAATACTATTTCAGGGGCTTAAATCAATTTTTTTTTTTTTTTGGTGTAGGGATTAAAATTAGAATCTAGAACATTTTAGAGATCAAAAAGTGATTTTAACCTATTACAAAATGGAAATAGTTCTCCTTTGTGTAGCTGAAAAAGAGTTTCAGCTCCTCCATGCCTCCCTTTACATTCTATCTAGAGTTTGAAGAAAGGAAACCCTAAAATTGTGCACGTGGGAGGAATACTTGTCCTTTTTTAAACTTTTTTCCCATCCAACCCTTGTTTCAATTGTGATTTTTTTTTTTTTGGGGTCAAACTTGAAGTGTTTTATACAAGTAACAAGGCAACACTTTCTTGATTAAACACTTATAACACATACATCACTTTTATAGCTCTTCACACCTACTCTTGAATATTTCTCTTACTTGCACTAACTTAAGATTCACGTAGAAAAATATTATTTATACAGTATGTTTTAAGGTGTTCATCAACATTGGGGAGTCATGTGAGAATGATGAGAGAATTTTCATACATGATTGGGGAAACAAGTTACTGGAGTGGTCAGTGACAATATTGTCACCTGATTCCTCAGTCATGCATGTACGTAAATTCCTTAGTCATTTCCATATGAATCCCTAGTAATGGTAAGTGATAATATTGTCACCCTCATTTCCTAATTATGTATGTAAATTCCCCTATCATTTGCACACGGCTCCCTTGTGTTGATGGGCACCACAAGACAATATGTTCAAATAATAGAACTATTTCACTTATCCGTACTCGCATCACACTTTACACATTGAGCATGAAGCCTATTTATAAGCTTGTCAAGTCAGTGACAAAACCAACTTTGAGTAGCCTTGATTACTCTAGAAAGTTTTGGAACTTGTTACAATATTATACAAGTTTCTCATCTTTTCTTTAACATTTTACAGTCTTCAAATACTAGATTATTCTAGTATTTCTTCAAGTTGGTGCATTGCTAGTGTTGAAATTTCATCTATTTACCTTTACACAAGTTTTCTTTCTCACTCCAATTTGTGAATATATATTGTGGCAACGCTTCAATGAGAAAAAGACAGAGAGGGTGAGTGAGAACGGGAGTAGAAAGAGAGTGGTATTTTTTTCTTTTTGGTGATGAAACGGGGTAAAAACCCAAAAGCACATAAAACAACTAAAGAACCATCCGGGGCAAAGCAACCCCAACAACATCATCCAGAAGGATAGCTCCCAGACAAGAAGCCAAAGACAGATAGAAATAAACACCTAAATTCAAAGAATGGCCAACATTAGCCAAACAATCCACAGCTCTATTTGCTTCCCTATAAATATGACGCACATGTACCTACCAATCTTTACATAATAAATTCCACACTTTAGCAAGCACCAGATTATATAAGTGTTTATTATCAACATATTTTTGGATAAGAGTAATGGGAGCTGTTGAATTAAGTTATAAGATAACTCTTCTATATCCTTTCTACCAAGCCAGAAGAAGAGAGTAATAGGCCCTTAAACCTCAGCCACTATAATAGGGCAAATGTGGGGATGACAATAGAGCGGGGCAGGGACGAAGAGTAGTTCCCCACTCCTTGCCCCATGCTTTAAGAGTTCCCCTCATCCCTATCCCTATTCTCCACAGTGGAAGGAAATTTCTCCCCATCCCCTTTCCCCTTTCCCGGGGATTTACGAATATCCCAAAAAATGTTTAAAAAAGAAAACTTAAAAATAATAATATAAGGTTGATCCAAGTATTAAACTCATAATTTTATATCATTACCACCAAATTTTCAAATTTTAAATCAAGTCACAACTATTAGTCTATCACAAAAATAGCATAATAAATAACAATGAATGTATAAGACTATGAGAGGATAAATAAGTTAAGGTTGTATTTTTTTATTTTGTATTAAAAATATAATAAATATCAATTTTATATTAAAATTATTAATATATCCTTAGGGCGAATATCCTCATAGGATGGAGGATATAATCCCCATACCAACAAGGAAACAAATTCTTACATTTGGATCCCCATCTATGACTATTCTCGTGAATATCTCTATCTACGGTTCCCCATTACTATCCCTAGGCAAATGCCCATATTAACAACAAAACTACGAAGAAACCGGCCAAAAGAATACCGCAGAAGACCATCTAACGAATACAGGGAGTGGTATTTTTAAACAATCTTAAGAATAAAATCATAATAAAGTAGGAAAGGAGTGATTCCTAGATTTGAGAATTAAAATCCTCATCTTCTATTACTTCTGCTTTTAAGAGAATTAGCTCTATTACTTCTAAAAAAAATGATTATTTTTTGCTTTTTTTTTTTAAAGAAACACAAACAAACAATATTAAAAATTTTCGAAGTATATTTTTTTGAATTTTTTTTCAAAAAAAGTACTTTTCTTTACCAAAATCACAAACAAATGCATCCACAATCAAGCACATGAGATCGTCATGTTTTAGCCACAATGACGACTTGTGAATCAAATTGACTAAGAATAATTATTATTTGTCATAAATTGAAAATTAAACAAGATGATTATAATCAACTATTTGGCTTATAATCCAACAAACTACTGTTGAATTTACTTCTACTAAAATTATATAGTTATATATATTAGATTCAATGAAAGCATCAACATAATTATACCTGAAGGCAAAACATTGTCTGGGAAACTTTTACCATCTTCCAACATATTTGTCGTCCTTTGGTTGTAGCCAAAACTACCAATTCTTTCCTCGCTAGCAGAAGATAATAGGGGAATCCCATTTAATTGTCCAATCTTTGGAGATTGAGCTATTCTCGGTGTAATCGGAGGAGAAATTAGGTTTTCATCATCAGATGGTGGTATAATATTGATATCAACATGCCAATTCTCCAAAGTGCTTAGCTCAGGTAATTGGAAATAATTGTTGTTAGTCATTTTATGAATACAAAAGAATTTCACCTGCTATGCTCTCTTGTGAGTTATGAGGCCGAAATGAGTATACCCTAGTTATGTCTTGGTTTTATATCATGTACACATCTTGAAAACCTAATCCCTCTAGAAGCATCCACAAATTTATGGTAAATAATTAATGTATTACTAAAATTTGGAGAATTTGCGCATATAGAAAATAAAAAATTCCAAAACGAAGGATATGCCATATTCACAAAAAGGCATTCATATGAAGATGTAAGACTAGCCTGTATATCCATAGTGCTAGAAATCAAACATGGCTAATGGCAATTTTGGCCTTTGCAACTAGGTCTATCATAATGAGCCAAACATGTCGAAATAACCTGTTTATTTGTAAAAATTAAATGGATTGGGCTTTAAATATATTGACCCATTTAAATTAATTTATTTTCAATTTGGCTCATGTAATCAATTTATTTTTAGTCTGGCACATTTAATCAATTTATTTTCAGGTTAGTTCATTTAGAGCAACTTTAGTGTAGGAAAAAAGGTCCCAATTTTTGATGCAGTATAGTGGGTGGGACGTCCTAATTTTTTGCTTTGCATTGGATGAACTTTTGGAGGTGGGACGCGTCCCACTGTATCGAGATTGAGCCCATATTTTGCATCACCACTAAATATATGACAAGTGTCCTTGTGATATTATTATATAAATTTGTTACCGTTGATATCCAATGGTAAAATGTTAAAATGCAACATAATAATGCAATAGTAAAATTCTATTTTTTTTTAATCTTTTTACTCTATAAATATCAATCTTCTTCAATCTATTTTTTGCAATCCTTCTCAACACTTCTTCATTCTTTGCATACCAATTTTATTTATTTCTTCTTTCACAAAACATGGATCCAAACTAATTTAATTTAAATTCTTTTCTCAACTACTTGCAAAATTGTAACTTCCCTCAAAATCCAAATATTTAATATTCTCAATTTTCAAATCCTCAAAATTCAAATCCAAATCCAAATCCTAATTTTCAAATTCCAAACTTCTTCCTAAATCCAAACATTCAAAATTCTAATGCTTAAGTTCCTTCTAATTTTCAAGTCCTTTTTTTTTTTCAGACAATCAAAATCCACAAATATTTCAATTTCCATTACCTTCCATCTGTAATCCGCCAACCGGAAACACAAGTACACCATTTTTCCCATTTCAAACCCAATTTGGAGATTTGAGATCAGCATCTACCAGTGTTGGGAGAGCATATGACCCATCTCCCCAAACACCCATAGATTTGACTCCGACTTCACAATATTTACAATTTTCTAGCCATAATGGGATAGATGCTATTGACCTCAACAATGAAGAAATTGAATATGGTAGACAAGATAATGGCCATTAGCAGTGGGAAGATAATAAGCTGCTAATAAGTGCGTGATTGAATGTGTTAATGGATTCTATGATTGGTACAGATAAAAAGGTGATGCATTTTGGAATTGGATCCGTGAATATTGCGAGAAAAGTAACTATGGCTTGATCAAAAGAGGGGCAATTGCAATGAAGAAACGGTGGCATAGGATTAACGCCGGGGCTCAAAGATTCGGTACTTGCCATGATCAAGCATCTCAAAGAATAGGGAGTGGTTCGAATGATAATGATATAATAGAGTTGGCTCATAAACTCTTTGAAGCCATGGAAAAAAAAGAAATGCAATTTTATGAGACATTGAGACAAGCTTCGAAGGGAACAGAAATAGAGATCTCAATCAACTCAGAGTGGAGATTCCAAAAGAATAAAGATAAGTGCTTCTGGAGCATATTTTTTTTCCTCAAACTCGAAAACACCAGCGAAGAAATTGGTATAAAGTCTCCAGTTCGTCCTCGAGGCACCAAGGCATCCAAGGGGAAGGGCAAGGGTAAGGGGAAATCAAAAGCATGCATGGGTGGAAACACTTTGAAAGAAGAGATTGGTACACTCAAATTTGCTACAGATAGGAAATTATCTCTTATAGAAGACTTTAAGACCATAGAGGAACAGAAATTGGCGCTAAAGGAAAAGGTGGTAGCGATAAAGAAAATGGAAACAGAAATGCAAATCCTGAATGCGGACACCTCTTCGATGACTGAAGAACAACAGTCTATTCATGCTAAGATTGTGGAGAAAATTAAGGCAAAGTATTTTTAATTTAGGTATTTTTTGTATTTTTTAATTTAGATATTCATTGTACTTTTAATTTATTGAATATTTCTATTATGTAATATTGGTGATCATGCACTGTATTTTGTAATAGAATTTTTAAAATTATGCAAGGTTATTTAAATTTAAACTATCAACAAATAAATGTAAGAAATATCAGCCGTTACAAAAACTAGCCGTTATAAAACTAGCTGTTATAAAAAACTAGACGTTATAAAACTAGTCATTACAAAACTAACTTGTAAATATGGAGCACTACTCTTTCACATTTGCTCACGACATCTTTCCTCTTCCTGCCATTAAATCTTATCTACATTAACTATCTTCTCTCAAAACATCTTTTCACTCTCAACCACCACTATAATCTTTATTATTACATATGGTTGGAAACTATAATGATTCTAATAACATGTCTTCGGATGACTTGGTTGAGAATATTGTATTCAGTGATTCAGACAAATCCGACATCATGTCTATAAGTGACTGAATTAACGATTTTCTATTCGATGATTTAGATGAGTGCCAACTTGAACTCATTCTGCAGTTACACGGGGAAAGCTCTTCCTCCAGATCTCGTAGGAGAATAAACAGAGATTGTAAAGTAGGACATGAATGTTTTTTTAGGGACTACTTTACCCCTAATCCAATACTCTCCTGATACATTTCGGCGAAGGTTTCAAATGGGAACATATGTCTTTCTTCGCATTGTCTAAGCCCTTTCAAATATTGATCCATATTTCCAACAAAGGGTCGATGCTATAAACAAGAAAGGCTTATCCCCAATGCAAAAATGCACAGTTGCCATGCGTATATTAGCATACGGAGTATCAGCTAATGTCGTTAATGATTATGCGCGGATAGGCAAATACACTGTAATTAAGTGCTTAGAGAAGTTTGTTGAAGATGTAATTTTGGTATTGGAGTCTGAATACTTGCGAAAGCCACATTCAAATGATATCCAACGGCTCCTAAAGATAGGGTAATACCATGGCTTCCCAAACATGATGAGCAGAATTGATTGCATGCACTAGCAATGGTAAAATTGCCCAAAGCATGGAAAAATATTCTTAAGTGGTTATTGTGGGATTCCAACTATAGTACTTAAAGTTGTGGCTTTTTTTGAGCTTTGGATATGGCATGCATTTTTTGGAGTCACAGGTTGGAACAATAACATCAGCGTCTTAAACCATTCACCGGTGTTTAATGAAGTTTTGGAAGGTCCCGCTCCAGAGATAAATTACATTATAAATGGTACTAATTACACTATGCGGTTCTATTTAACAAATGGTATATATCCTGAATTGGTAATATTTGTCAAAACAATATCTCGACTATAGGGAGATAAATGAAAATTATTTGCAAAATATCAAGAAGGACAATGAAAGGATATGGAACAAGTATTTGGAGTGTTGTAAGCTCGCTTCGCAATTATACATGGGCCAGCATGATTCTGGGATAAAGAAAAGCTTGGAAGAATAATGAGAGCCTGCATCATATTGTATAATATGATTGCCGAAGATGAGAGAGACACATATGTGAAAAACTTTGATAAACTCCCCTTTTACGATGATGTGGACAACGACATATCACAACCAGAGTTGGGGGAGGAAACTTTTGCTCCCTATGAGAGGTATATCCAAAATAATATCCAACTTCGCGATAAACAAAAGTAGCGGCAACTACAAGCAGACTTTCTGGAACATATATGGCAATTTCATAATGCTTGTTAAGTAGCACTTTAGTTATTTAATATTTAATTATGCAATGTTGTTGGATTTGTAATGTATTTTATAATGTAATTTTTAAAACTAAGCAATTGTGTTGTTGTTGATCATGTGATATTTCTTCGATATTTTTAAGACTTTTTTAGTTCATTAATAATTTTAGTTTGAATATTTTTAGTTTAATGTTCAAAACATAGCCATGGTTCACTATAATTATATTATCTCAATATTTTGAAGACTTGTTTTAGTCTCTAAATAAATTTTCTTCAAATTTTTATATTTTAAATTTAGAAAATTTTAACTTTATACTTGTTCAACTAAAAAATAAAATTGTATATTAAATAATATTTATAATAAAGCATTTGATAACTATATTGACATTTGTTTTTAATTTGAAAAATATATAGGACCAAAGTTGAGACTTTGCAATCGAAAAGAAGAGTTCCATTTTTGAGATATTTTTACTTTTTATGTGCTAACCTATAAGTATTGATGTGGCATGTAGTGGGACCAAAAGTGGGACTTAAAATGGAATTCCCCATTGGAGATGCTCTTAATCCAAAAGTCAAACAAGCCAACCCATTTAAGTTAACAAGTTAGCTCATTAACCCATTTATTTTATTTTTATGTTCAGAATTTTTTTTTAAAAAATTAAATTTAATATTTAAGTTAAACAAAAAAGGCAACGAGCATGAACAAAGAAAACACATAGCCCAGTGTATTTGAAAACAAAACACATCAAAAGTTTATTATGTAATTTAAATTAAAATTATTATGTAATTTGAATTGAAATTATTATGTAATTTGAAGCTATAAATTTAAATTTACACTATTGAGTTTATTTTGTATTTATTATATAATTTGATGCTTTAAACTTAAATTTTAGAGTTTTATGTTTAATTGTTACTTGGTGTAATATTCTATAAATTGTGATTTCTAAAGATTGAAAAAATGATCTACCCATTAATTTCACAAACTGATCTTAATTAAAAGGTCTAAACTAATGTAATGCTAATCCGTTAAAGTTGATTAATTATTTTTGTAGGTTACTTCATTTATAGTGCATTTATTTTAACTTTTGAAAAGGTAATTATAAAATTTAAATTTTTTATGAAACTAAAAAAGGTGAAAATAATTTTTTTGAGATTTTAATTATTTTTAAAATTTTATGCAAATATGTGAAAAGTAATTTTTTTAAAGTTAAAGTAAGTTTTTTGCCAACAAAATCTAAAATAAATACACCCTTAATATGTAGAATATATGATATATCCTACTTAAAAATAAGTAACACAAAGGAAAAATTGGATGGCCTTCATAATGTTTTTCGTACTTTTATCTTGGTCATTTCTTTAATACACACAAATATTTCGTTGGGAGAACTTACATTCTGTTTGGTTCAAGAGAAAAAGAAAGGAAAGAAAATTGAAAGAAATAAAATGGAATGAAAAGAGGCTTTTCTACTGTTTGGTTTGATAAAGAAAATAAAGAGAAAGTGGAAAAGTAATGTGGGACCCACACAAAAACTTTTCTTCTCTCAGTGTCAAGAAAATGCAATGAATGGATGTAAGTGAAGTTAAATGACATTTATACTCCTATACAACATCAGAAAAAATTGTTCTCAATTTATACAATACAAAATTCCCTTTGATACAATATAGCACAAGTTTAATAATAAGAATAAAAAAATTATATTAATATCCAAATATAAAACAGTTGTATAATATAATAAAAAGTGAAACAATTTGAGTTAATGGAATTATAAAAGCTATTTAAAATTTTAATAAAAATAACATATTTATATTTTATTATACAATAAAGATATATATGTTATTTCACATAATTTTCATTTTCTTTCTTCTCATTCTCTCCTCTTTTCTCTTGATTCAAATAATAAGAAAGAAAATATATCTTTTTTTGTATTTTCTTTTCTTTTTATTTTCTTTCCTCTCGTTTTCTCTGCACACCCAAACAAAATTAGAGTAGGATAATCTTCACTTACTTTTAAGAAGTTTTTTCTCTTAAAACCAACTCTTTTGAGCATTTACTTAATTCCATAGGGGATACATATTGCTCGAGTTTTATTTCGACATTTGGGGAAATCTCTTCAGACCAACAAATGTTCCCACACCTTGGATGGTTAGGTGTTCTAGGATGGAGCCAATGCAGCAAACTACGAGAGAATTTGGAGTAGCATCTTCTCATATATATTTTTTTAATATGACTATATTTTTTAATTTCTTACAAATATCTTATATTGAAAGTAATCTTATTTAAAGTATAGTTAGATATTAATTGTAGATATCTCTCCTAACTAAAATTTAAATTATAATTCATCATATTATAAGAGACTAACTCTTTCTACTAAAATCGATCTTACTAGTTATATGACTATACTAAGTAAAATGACAACACACACACAGACACTTTAAATGAATAACATTTTTAAAATCTATGATATTTTTTTGATGTCTCAAGAGTATTTCCCTCCTTATTATTAGGAAATGAGATAAATTTCCTTTGAATATAATTAAATTTATCCTCTTAATTAATATTCTCTTCAATAATCAAATTGAAATTCTCCCTAAAATCGTAGCATGCTTTAACTATTACGTCAACTCCTTTATTAATTAATATCTATGATATTTAATTTCAATACTTGCACTTATTTTTTTTTCTATATAATATGATTATGTAAATAAAAAATAAATTTAATTTTGATGAATGGTTTGTATATAAAAATTTTAAATAAATATATAATTATATATTATTATATTAACAAAAATATTTAATTTAATTATTTATTATCTTAAAAATTGTGATTAAATAGTAATATAAATTATTTATATACTTATGATGTAATAAAATTAATTTGATTAAAAATATATAAATGATCAATTTTCAAGGAATTCTCTATAAAGCCGCTGCATTGACAATCAAGTGGCTGAGGCGAGGGGACAAGGGTTTGTCATACCCCGACATAAGCACCAGATATCCACTGCCAAGGTGCTGTTATGCAGAAGTGGCAGCTAAATATTCCGAGAGGAAAGAGCTGTTCTACAATACTCTTCATTGTATCTAAATATTTTATTTATTTTTTAATTATTTTTTCATACTTTTTAATATTAGATGGTTTGCAATCACTTGAAAGAAGAAAAAACTTAAAAATTTCTTTCTTCGGAGTGTATAAATATTTTTCGAGAGGAAAACTAAAATATTATCTAATGATTTATATAAAAATTGAAGAAAACTTTGTAAAATCACACGTTTCTTTATGAATGTATTTTATAGTTTTCTACAAGAGATTCACTTGTAGAAAAATTATGACTTAATTTGAGAAAATTATTTTTTTCAAGAATTATAGTTATTAAATTTAGTTTTGAAAATAAGATAAGGTCAAAAATATTAATTAAAATTTTCTTAAAATTTTTAAATAATAGATAATTTAAAAATATTTTTAAAAATAAAAACTTACAAATATGGGAAAAAAGTGAATAAATATTTATTTTGATTTTTAAAATTATATTCCTGACTTTAAATCCTGAAAATTGAAAGTAAAACATTGGGTATTTAATTTTTAATGTTATAAAATATGATTTAAGTTAATTATTATAATAATTGAGATTAATTTTTACGAATGTTATTTTAGGAATTAATTTAAATTATTTTTTTATAATTTTATTAATTAAATTATTAATTTTTAAAATTTTTTAAATTTATATATATATATATATATAATTTTAGGAATTAAAACGAATATTTATCTTCTGGGGAGAAATTTGAGGTTGTCAAGGATACACGTGTCACCCATATGACAAAGATTAGAACTTAAAAGGCCTTAAGGACCCATCGACAAAGCTGATTGGATGCCAGCTTTGAGGCAGAAGGCAGTGACGCCAGGAGTAAAGCGAGTCGGTGATGGTATCAATGTGCAGCGTCAATGGACAATGATGGATAGAAATCTCAAAAGAGAATTCACCGACAAATCTGCAAAGCTCAAGAGTCAAGACGGTCAACACTCAACACCGTAGTTTTGTTTGGGTCCCATCTAAATAATTCAATTAATCACTGGAATCCGCGTTCATTTGTATGCAGCTGCACCCTTCCCCGAACCAACGTCTTCAGCGTCACATTATTGGAGTGAGAGATTATCATAAAAATTTGGTAGTAGCTTACTCGACTGGGATGAAAAGTTATTAACATATATTTAATGAGTGAATATCATTATTATAACATAAATTTATTCAGTATTCAATTTATGGGTTGAAAGAAATAATTGCTTTACCGAAGCATCTTTTGTGTATGACTTACAAATGTTAATCCAACCATGGGTTAAAAGAAAGAGTAAAAAGCTATGTACGAGAAAAAGAAAAAGAAAAAGAAAAAGAAAAAGGAAAAGTAAAAAGAGGAATTAAACAAGGTTTGGTGAAAGTTCCACTTATGTGAGGTGAGATTTGTAAAAGACGTTTGTAAGATCTAATTAAGAAGACAAGTTTGGTATCGTTATTAACTCAAATTCATGCAATGAATTGTGTCCTTTCAACTTTCAAGTACATCACCCCATTTCTTATTTTTCATTTATTTTCTTGTTGCAAGCGGTTGTCAGCTACTCAAGCTGGTGGGTGGGGCATATTATAAGCCAGTACCCTGAACTCGGTTTCACTAACATTCTTCCGAGTACATCGCTTCATCTTCCATTTCAGGTCCAGCTAGTGAGCTTCATACTCATCTCTTTGTACATTTGTTTTTCCCTTCTTCTTTTTTTCCTATTTTGTTGCCACTTTTGATCATCCATTTGTTTGTACTTTGTGGAGCTGGAAGGAGATTCTGTTTTATGGGATTTAGAGTAGAGGAAATGTTACTGAGTTTAGCTCTGTAGTGAACAGTTGTTGATATGTGAAGTATATATTGGAATGAGATCAATGATTTGTTTTTGATCTAAGTTTGAGTGGATGCTTGCAAGTTGATATGTTTGCTTTTGTGATGTTATGGCCTGATATTTCTATTTCTATATGAAAATGCTAGTTTGTGGATTTTCCAGTGTGGGTACCATGTACCAGTAAGGGGCATTGGGGTGCCTTAGTTAAACTTAAGTAATATTAGAGATCTCGTTTCCTAGGCTTAAAGTAGACTATGATGTTTTCTGTACTAGTTTATTGAATAAATTAAGCTTTCATGTACCGAACAAATGAAATAGTTCACTAATATTCAGTCTTCCTTTCCCAACAAAAAAAAGAAAAGAAAAGAGAAATAATAATAAAGCCTTGTAGCTATGTGTTGAGTAGATTCTCATGTTATTATCCATAATTTTCTGGGCTAGTTTATCTCTCTCTCTCTCTCTCTCTTTGTTTTTATTAATCTGCATATCTGTCAATAACAAGATTTGAAAAGGATAGTTGTTCCTCCCTATTAGAGGTTCTCCACAAGAGGATGCAAACATATCAAAGATGGCCTTTTGCTAGTTCATACATAATTCAAGGATCTCCTCAAGTATGTTCTTTTATAGAAATCACACTGGTTGATTAATTGATTTCTAAAATTACAAGGAAAATGAGTTGATCTTTTGGTGAAGGGTAGCTAGAAGAGATGGGTTGAGTCCTTTGGAAAATGACAAGATGTCAAGATGATACAAAATTTTTCCTAGTTTTATATTGCAAAGGGTTCATTATGATGTGGCTTTATGTTAGTTAATTATATGCTCTATCTGTTGTTTACCTGGGTTCATATGCATTGATTTATCGTTTTCTGTTTGTTGGATTCATGCAGAATGAAGAGCAAAAGAATGGCCAAATGGTTAAGTCTTCTAGTTTTTGTACTGCTATTGCTCAAGACGGAAGGGATTTCTGTAGATATCACATATGTTCAAAGTGCTGTAGCAAAAGGAGCTGGTGAGGGTTTTTTGCTGTATCTGTTGATAGAGATTATAGCTATTTGTGCTCTTTATCTCGAGCATCATTGCTTTTAGTGATGTTTAATTGTTTATAACAGTTGGGAAATTGATGTTTAACTTTGTGTGCAGTTTGTTTGGATGGAAGTCCACCAGCTTATCACTTTGATAAGGGTTTTGGAGCAGGGATCAACAACTGGATAGTTCACTTTGAGGTTGCAAACTGGCATCAATAATGAGCCTATTTCAAACTCAAATAAACATTGTTTTCTTTTTTGGTTATGGTCTATTGGCTAGTCAAGTTTATCTTTCTGGACAATTATTAGAAAGTTCTCTCTTCTTTTTAATGATCTTCAAGACATTTTCTTCTAGGGAGGAGCTTGGTGCAACAATGTCACTACTTGCCTTGCCCGTAGGGACACTCGTTTAGGTTCATCTAAGAAAATGGATCAGCAACTTTCCTTTTCTGGATTTTTTAGTAGCAAGCAAAAGTTTAATCCAGGTATAGTTTGCTAGTTACAATATATATTGTTTGTCCTCATGAACCCAACATCTATTTTAGCATTCTAACAAGTGTTGTATATTCCAGATTTCTACAATTGGAACAGAATCAAGGTCAGATACTGTGATGGTTCATCATTTACTGGGGATGTGGAAGCAGTTGATCCAGTAAGTCTAGCAAAACTAGAAGGAATTTGAAATTTTGACTTCAAGGAAAATATTATTCATTGTTAAAACTTAATTCTCTAATTTCCTTTCTGATGAGATTTTTATAATATGGTATATAAATCAGAAAACCAATTTGCACTTCAGAGGAGGAAGGATTTTTGTTGCTGTCATTGAGGACTTACTAGCAAAAGGAATGAAAAATGCTCAGAATGTACGAGACATCAATGATTTGCCCCTTTTTACTTTTATTTATTTATTTTTAGAGTTTTCATTCACCGATTGAAAACTTATGACTGCAGGCTATTCTTTCTGGATGTTCAGCAGGTGGATTGACTTCTATATTGCAATGCGATCGCTTTAAGTCTCTACTACCTGCAGGAGCTAAAGTGAAATGCCTTTCAGATGCTGGCTATTTCATCAATGTGTATGCTACTTTAATTTGCTTTGTACTTATTCTTTTTCTTGAACCCTTTTTGGAGTTTCTTAAATCACTTGATGATTCAACATGTTATTGTTTTACAACAGAAAGGATGTCTCCGGAGCACAACACATTCAAGAGTTATTCGGTCAAGTTGTTGCAACACATGTACTAGTTCCTTCTCTCTTATTCTCTTCCCCTTTATAAAAGCACTATGTTTTACACAAAAGACTGTAATTGATGTTTCTGCACTCTGCATTTGGAAGGAAGTTTCTGAAGCTTTCATTCAATAGAGTTTGATTTGTTTTTCTTTATTATTTTAGGGCTCAGCAAAGAATTTGCCTGCATCCTGCACTTCAAGACTCAGTCCAGGGCTGGTAAGTTTGTGAATTGTATATCTTCTACCTTTGCAACTTCTTCTTTGGTGTTACTAATACTTCTGAATGATCCGTGCAGTGCTTTTTCCCACAAAATGTGGTAGCACAAATCAGGGCACCAATCTTCTTTGTAAATGCGGCATATGACTCATGGCAGGTCAGACTATTCTTTTGCTCAAGAAACTTTAGTTTATTTTCAGAATGGTGTTCCTTTGCATTGTCATACAAAAATTTTCGCAAACTCTGTTTCCCACGTGACATTAGATAAGATATATAAGATGGTAAAGTGAAACAATTCAAGTGTTGCTTCTGGCACTTGTCTTTGTAAAGAATTCACACGAGGATTTATTCAGAATTTGAATATCAAAGGCCCTGAAATTCCAAGTGTAAAAATTTATAGTTTCTTAATTAACCCATGGATGAAAATTGTACATACAAATCCGAGTGGAATATGGATCAGAAATTGAGATTATTCTACATAGTCTTTTTATCTTAGTATTCTGCTTCAGTGCACTTTGAACTTTTTTGTTTTCAAAAGGGAACACTGAAAATGGTAAACGGCTGAATGCAGAATCATACTTGCACACCAATAAGATGCTTATAACTCATCTCCATGATGAAGTTGACGTCTAATGTTTTAACCACCTATTGGTCTTTGCAGTCTTGCCTCCTAATAAGTGGTGACATCCTTCTATATTTTTTTCTCTGATCCTCTCCATATTGTTTTCGTTCAGATTAAGAACATTTTGGCACCTGGTGTTGCTGATCCCCATGGCCAATGGCGGGAATGCAAGCTTGATATAAAGAACTGCTCACCTGGTCAACTAAGCGTAATGCAAGGTGAACATTTTCTGATCTCAATAACTTTGTGTTTTATTGAAATTTGCTGATACCTGAAACTCAGGAATTTCACTAGACTGCAAGATTTTTCAACAGTTTGGTGACAGGACACTATGACGTCATATGATCCATATAGAGTAAGACTTAGTTGTTGTTGTTTGTGACTTTGCTTTTATGCATGAATTGATTTCAGGTTTCAGGACGGACTTCTTGAGTGCATTGAGCGCGGTAGGCAACTCTCCATCTAGAGGAAAGTTCATAGATGGATGCTATGCTCACTGCCAAACGGGAACACAAGAGACATGGATGAGAAGTGACTCTCCTGTGCTGGCCAAAACAGTAAGAGACTGCATTGTTTTCTTTCTCCTTGCTCCTGAATATCCTCATTGGTTTATTGTTGTCTTTTTCCTTTGAAAAATGCTAGAGTCAAAAACTCTGCCAGAATTTACTTGCCAGAATAATATAATATAATTATTGATTCTTGGATGAATAAAGGGGTCATACCACTTCATTTCATTCAACAATCACCATAATTTGTGTCAAAAGTTTTGGCTATGTAGCATTGTTGTTTTCCTTGGTATCAAGTTGAGAAGCTAACCTGTGTGCATAATAATATTTCTGCAGACAATAGCAAAGGCTGTGGGAGACTGGTATTATGAACGAAGGCCTTTCCATGAGATAGATTGCACTTACCCTTGCAACCCTACTTGTCATAATCGTGTCTTTGATTCCAATGGCCTTTCACAAGAATAGATTCATTTATCAAATATATATCATTCCTATAAACTATATTTATGGTTATTGGATATGATAAAATATGATTTGTAATTTATTATAAAGCTATTAAAGTAAGGAAAGGCACCCTCAATAATTGTTGAATGTTGCAACTGCTATACTCTTAATAAAAAATATATTGTGTGGGATTGCTGCTTGATTTGTCTACTTTACTGAAGAGCCATTAGCATAAGAGCTTGATATATGCTGTCAATGTAAGAACAATGTGACCGAAGGCAAGTCATGCATCTATACACTGGTTTTTCAGAGTAGTAATACCACACATGAAGAAGTTGATCTTGTTCAGCTATGATTGAACTATTGAATTGTTAACTAGTTCCTACACTAGCTTAATGACTAATCCATTTTTCAAAAGATTGGGCTAAAAAGAGCAACAAATGAAGGTTTGGTCTCTGTTTTGTGTATAGATTAATGGCAAATAGTTCTGGGTGTAGTATCTCTTGATGGATTTGTGACGAAAAATTTGATTTCACCAAAAATTCTAAGAGGCTAATACGACAAGAAAAAAGGTTGTGTTTTATATTAATCACATCTAGCTTTGTGGACTATCACTTTTTTTTTTTTTCACCACATTTTTATTACAATAGCTCATGTATAAAGTTATGAATAGTGTCTGGTACAATTTTTTTTTTTTCTTGCTCTCAGAATATGTAAGAATTTTTCTTAACCCTAAGTGAACAAGCTTACATTAAGGATGGCAAATATGATTTAGAGCATAAATTTGTTGTATTAACACTTAATTTTTAGTTAAGCATAATTTATCAACGAGCAGCTAAATTATTATTCAATAAGTATAAGGCCGTGTAGACTATAATAAAAATGTACCTGTCGTCAAAATTGTTGTTATACATACTAAATGATGGTTGAATACCTAAAAGATTAGGTGGTAGACCATCTAGCTAAGAATTTCTCCATCTACCAAATGGATAATACCAGAAGTGCTCACTTTTTTTATTCAAAAAAAAAAAAAAACCAAATCTATATTGAAATTTTAATAAAGATTGAAACTAAAATGTAGTAATATATTTATAGGAACACGACATACTTAAACCTAATAATCATAAAATCAAAATTAGAAGCTCATTGTAACAAAGGAAAGGGGGGGGGGGAGAGAAGAAGAAGAAGCTCATGACAGCTCCGGCCCTCAGTTTGTTTTCTTAAAGGGTATTTATGGATGAATTTAGCTAATAATTTAGTGTGAATTGAGTCCTAAAGTTTTCAATGATGAATTCATGATGATATCTGAAAGTCCATAATAATGCAATATCTAGAGTGGTGAGAGACGTTGAGGCCAGTTACACCACATACTCATAAGCAATTTTGCGGGCCACTAATTATGATGCTTTGGACCACTTTCAACAGACGAATCCACTTCATCAATTCTGATGATAAAGCCGAAGCAGGTCTTCTATTGATTCTTGGTCGTTTACATATGTCTTCCTGTCATAGGGAGTAAAACCTTCTTTTGTGGAAGCGCAACAAAGTGGATCTAATCATGGTGGTGATAATCTTTTTTAACTATGTTTTTGCAAAATAATAGAGCGCATGCATCTAGAGTCAAAATTCTATGTTGTACCCAAAAGCAAGGGGAAAAAAAAAGGTCAAAATTCTAGATGACATGTTGACCTTTATTTATTTACTTATTTGTTTACTTGTCATGGGATTAGTTCTTGGATCTGTCTCGGTTTTTGTATAATCAAATTGTAACCCACTATACTTATGAGCAATTATTAGAAGTCTATAAAGTATTAATTGCATTGTGTTCTATCTAATAATATAATAATATTTTTAATAAAAATGTAAATTAGTAATAGATTTTTCCACTAATTGAAGCCGAAATAACATATTATTATTGAATATAAATACAACCCAATTGAATGAACGTATATTCTATTAGCATCTAATAATTTTTCACTTATTCCATAGTGGTATCTAAGTGGGCACATTACATTAATATTATCCAAAGCTATAGACATGGCTCAACTGATGATAGGTGGAACAAAGTCCACATTGTAACTTCAATATCTGATTAGCCAACGGCTACTAGTTTAGTCACTCCTCCTTTTCTTTGTGAACATTTTAGTTTAGATCTTCCCCATACATAATTAAATGAAGCATCCACTGAAGGCAACTTGTTGGTAGGTTATAACTTTCCTACATTATTATCATTAGCTCCAAATGATTCTATCCTTCTTTTATGAATGCTTTGAGTGAATTCGGCTTATACCAAATGAATCAATCTTTCTAATTAATTCTTTTAATCATTTATTTTTTTCGATAAATGAGCAAAAGACTCAACTCACAAAATGTGAGGAGTGCGGTCTAGTACATCAGCAGGTAAAACAGGAACAATCATCACCATTATCGATAGAGAAAGATTTTAAATTTTTTTTATTAAACACAGAACAAATTATTAAAAATATTTCAACCAAGTCTGGCAAAACTTTAACTCATAACAAGTTGATAAGTTTTCCGTGTCTCTATTCATGTTTGGTGCCACAGAATATCCTATCAGTAGCAATTTTTCGAGATTAGTCGATGAAAAAGAAAGTGGTCCACCACCAACTTCATTGCGGTGATTTATTTCTTGACTAACGTTTGATTTTGAATGCCAAACTAAATTGAATTGGATGAATGTAAAACTTAGTAACAACAACAACGCGTGTATACATCCGACTAACATCATTGGGCAGAACTTTGGGAGCTTATAAACGGCCTCAAATTAGCAAGTGACGTGAATTTATTTCAGAGTGAAGTATAGTTTGAAGAATTGAAAATTTTCACCATAAATTAATTAAGAGTAGTTTAAAGATTTAAGATAAAATTTACTATTCATTATTTACGTAATTTAGATTTGTTTTAGCTTGAGCATGATTATGATATTTTAATATATGAAAATGAATGCGTGCCAAATGTCTCCTAGGAAGTTATGAATTTTTTCCTATAATACGCCAATGAAATTAAAACTATTTGTTGCCTTGAATCTATAAGGACAATCATACAACATTGTCATGAAAATAATGATCTTAAAAAGGTAGGCGAATGCATTTCCATCAAATCAGCGTCTAAAATTAAACTCTGATTGATTTTCTTACCAACAGGAAAATTAAAGATGTGACCCGACCCGAAAAATTTTATGAAGAATATTAGGGATATATTACTTTTCTCTCATATTTTTAAATGGTAGGGTTAGAGTATAAGTATAAAAAAGGTTTATATAAATTTTATTGTAATTAAATAATTTAAAATATAAAAAATGTAAAATAATATAAATATAAATATATGTAGGTGGCATTGTTGAAATTTCAGTATACGTTCCAAACTCTATATATAGTTGTGACTGTGCCGCAGTGTAAAGTCTAAAATCTTGAATAAAGTTTCCAAGTTGAAAAAAATTGGATAGAAACAAAATTTTTGACTGAAAATTCGTTGTTTGAAAAAGTAAATATAATTCATCCAAACAAGACTATATATTTCATTTCTCTTTATTTACCTGCAAAATCTCTTTTTACATGATATAATTTAGTTGAATTATGATATAGGTACTTAAGTTTTATTGAATTTTTAATATATTTTAATTATTTATTTTTTTAAATATAATAACTCTTACTTATAGAATCTTTTAAATAATTCTTTACTCAATACTGTTTAGCCACCATTAATATGTGCTATATTATAGAGCATTATTTAAAAATCAAAATAAACTACAATGATTTATAGTTGTTTAAGATATAGCAAAACTGAATAGATTTTTTCCCACTCTTGTTTTTTTGGATAATTTTATAATTTTATCTTATCTATATTAATTATTCTTTTAACTTTTTCTCTCTCCTAGTTAATATTTTCTCTCCACAATTTACTCTACTCAAATAATATTATTCTTTTTCATTTTTTCTCATATGGATAATATATAAGTGATTAAAAATTCAAATAGTATTATTATATGTTGGATAAATATTTTTGATACTAATTCAATAAAATATTTTCTTAAAAAATTTGTAAAAATTTAAAATAACATTAAAATTCAAGTAATATTAGACAATTCACATAATACGTTGAATGCTAATTTATGCATTTAATATTCGTTGAATTAGTCTTAGTTTTTATAATACGTTTTTTTTAATATCTCTCAAAAATATTACTGAATACTAGTTCATGCATTTTAATACTATTTGAATTATAAAGAAATAGGTTAATTATATTAGCTTGTATATATGTAACGAACGGCACGCACTTGAATCTCTGGTAAATACACAAAATAAAGAAGTGCGTTAATAACATAAAGAAATGCATTAATTAATAATATTACTTGAATATCTTTCTAGAATATATATAAAAAAAAATTTGCCTAAACAATTGATTCGTTTCTTTACCTGCCTTTTATTATCTAAAAATACAAAGTAAGTTTCCACGAATCAAATCCTATGCTCAAACATTTTACCAGTATATGATTATTAAGGAGAAGATGGCATAAAAAGTTGTTCTATTGGATTAATATTAAATATATTCACTCATTATATAATAATATTATTTGAATTTCAATCACTTACATGGAGTATTGTTCAAATAAGAGAAAAATGAATAAAGAATAATATTATTGAAGTTGAGTAAAATAGTGGAAAGATTAAAAATTAGAGGGAAGAGAATATTAATTAGGAGAGAGAAAAAATTAAAGAAATAATTAATGTAAGTAAGATAAAATTATAAATTTATCGAAAATTATAAGTTAATGGAAAAAAGACAAGAGTGAATTTTAGCAATCTCCAATAAATATATATAATTTAATAAAGTTTAACAATAGTTAATAAATGGTCATTTATTTAAATTGTTTTAAAAAATAGTATAAAAAAATTAATTATAAAAATATATTTAAAAAGTTTAATAAGATCATAGAAACCTATATAATAATTTGACACATAATTTTTTTTTTTGTTATGTAGTATTTGTTTGGTTCTTCTTTTTTTTTTTTTTGACAAAGATAATAATAAAGTTTAAATTTATGACTTTATGTAAATTACTCAAACTCCTTACTACTAGATCAGATTTAGTGACTTGTAGTACTTGTTTGGATAATTAGATGATTTTCTACAAGTTTATTTTTGAGCACTTTCTGCTCTTAAATTATTTCAAAGTCGTAGGAGAACATTTTTTTCCTCATCCGCCAACAAATAGCTTTCTAAAATCATCAGTCAAATCTAATGCACCAAAGAAAAAAAAAAAAATCATCAGTCAAGGCAACTTTTGAAATCATTCTATATCTCGTTTTATAATTTATCACACCAATGTTACTTTTTTTATTGAATTAAGAATAGATTTAATTTATATATATTGTCAGTATTAAATTTTTTTATATAAATATTTGATTATATATTATTATATTAATAAAAATATTTAATTTAACTATTTTATATTTTAAAAATTTTATAAATATAAATATTTAATTAAATAATAATATAAAACTCTTTTTACACTTTTAATACGTAGCAATTAAACTTATTAAGAAACACAAAACACATTTCTATTTAAAATTGTTCCTGGATTATCAAATTTAAACAAGTTATTGTTTTCATAATCAAATTTATTAAAAATATTTTGTAGATAACAAAATTTCCATGGCAAAAAAAGTAGCCATCATATTCAAGCAGCATATTAACAGTAGCATGGCCCCATAGCAACATGCACTCGTTTTTATTCGGCGCCGCTTGATTGCATAAGAACGCGTGACAACGAAGAACAATCGTCAATCAGATTCCGTGCATGCTTTGCTTGCCGCCCTTCTTTTATACAAAAAGGGACAAAAAGAAAAAGAATACAAAAACAAAAAAGTAAATAAACAAAAAATAAAATAAATTCATTTAAGAATGCCGAGGAATTGCTGGATGTTCTTTTTTTTTTTATATATAAATATATATTTAGAATTTAATTTATATGCTTTGATAATATATACTACTATATAAATAAATATGTATAACTCTTATTCCTATTATTCTAAAAAGCATACAAATAAAAAAATATTGTTAAATAACAATGTAAAATAATTATATATTATTAATGTATATAAATTAAATCTATATATTTATTTATTTAATTTTTTATTCATATCTTTTATTTTCTACTTTGATAATAAATTAATCTAGCTCAAATCAAATAATTAACTGAGATTCAATAGATTTTTAATATTGGTCATTTACAAAAAAAAAAAAACATTTTAAAAAGTCTTAAAAAAACAAGCCCTTAATTACAAAGCAAAAAAAATCACTTTATTTTTAAATGAATTAAAATATGAATTTTTTAATCAAATCTCAAAATATTAATTAAGATAAATAATTTTAATGCATTAAACGTGTTAAAAATGTTAAGGTTTTTAATTTATATGTTTTAATAAATGTCCTTAAGAGGATTAGTGTATAAATATATTAACAATAACTAAATATGTTAAAAATGAAAAAGAAATTCTTAAAAAAATTTAACGCATTAAATATGTTAAAGTTATGGGAAAAAAAATCTTAATCTTTTATATTTTTTCAATCAATGTCCTTAAAAGAGAATCAAGGCATTCTTCAGGAAACCGAATATAAAATATAATGTCATTCTTCGCTGAGCAAAGTGAACAACAAGTGCTGTTTCTCTGTCACTTTCGCAGTTGAGTCACAGACTCACAAATCACAACACAACTCCTAGATAGAGACAAAACCAAAATTCTAAAACCATACTCTCCCTCCATCCATTATTTTTCCTCTAAAGTAAACCTTGCCACAAAGAGTTTGTTCCCCATTGTGCATTAACTATTGCTTGAATCAGCAACTCACATTAGTGCTGTTTCCCTGGTGGAGCATTATATAAAGCCACCACACCTCGACTTGGTTTCACTCACATTCCTCCAAGTAACACGTACGTCCACCACCCTATCTTCCATTTCAGGTCCATATATGTAGTAATATACTATATGCTTTGTACATAATGCTTTTGTTCTTGTTCTTATCTCTTTTTCATTCTTTTGCCATATTTGATATTGTGTTTGTATGGTTGGAAGGAGTTTCTGGTTTTCTGGGGTGTACAAACATTGTAAAGTTATTGAATTTAGCTCTTTGGTGAACGGTTATTGAACTGGGGAAGTGTTCTAATGGGGAAAATGATTTGTTTTTAGGCTATGTTAGGGGGATGCATGCAGGTTGATATATTTACTTTTGTGATGATAATTGATATGAGCTGATATTCATAAATAGAAATGTTAGTTTGTGGATTTTCCATTGTAGGTACAAGTGGGGGCATTGGGGTGCCTCAATTAACTTGCATTAATATCAAAGGTTCTTTTTTTTTTTTTTTTGACTGAGTTGAGCTTTCTGGCACCAAATAGGTGAATTGTCGTTGATTCTAATATTGTGACATGAATTTAAAATATTTCATCTTGTTTGCAAACAAAAAAAGAAAAAAATCTTGTAATTATGTGTTGATTAATTCGTACAATATCACATTATTCTCCATAATTTTCTTTCCGTATTCTCTGATTCCTTTCTTTCTTCTATACATAACTTTTGTCTGCATATCTGTCAATAAAAGATTGGAAGTGGATGGTTTATGTTCCTGTCTGTTGCATGCTCTTCACGAGAGTTGAAAGGGATTTCTAAAATCCAGAAAAACACTCTCTGCTGAGTGCCAACACCAGAATATATAGCAAAGGTGCCGTTTTGATAGTTCATACATAATTCAAGGATCACCTCTAGTTTTTTTTATTCTATATAAATAAGATCAAACTTGTTGGTTCAATGATTTCTGAAATTACAATGAAACAATTGATCTTTTCGTAAAGGGTAAGCAGAAAAGAATGGTTGAAAAATGATATAAAATTTTCCTGAATCTCTGTGTGAAAGGGTTTACTGAAGTATGTGTTGTCATTGCCTTCTCACCAGGGTATTATAATGCGGCTATTTGTTTTTCATTTTGGCGGAAATAATTTGGCCTTATGTTAGTTAATCATATGTATTGATACTTCTACATAAGGCACCTTGTTTTTGTTTTCCTTGCATAGGTTTATTATTTTCTTTCCTTTGGATTGTGCTGAATGGAGAGAAAAAGAATCAACCAACGGTTAAATCTTCTAGTATGTGTGCTGCTATTGCTAAAGGCAGAAGGGCTTAAGGCAGAAAGATCTCCTTTTGTTCCAATCACTTATTTGGAGGATGCAGTATCAAAAGGAGCTGGTGAGGAAATTTTTGGTGTTTGACTATAGGGAGCATTACTAATTATGCTCTTCATCTTCAGCATTACTGTTTTCAGTAATATTCACTTGAGAAATTCAAGTTTAACATCTTTGTGCAGTTTGTTTGGATGGAAGTCCACCAGCCTACCACTTTGATGAGGGATTTGGAGAAGGGATTAACAGTTGGATTGTTCACCTTGAGGTATGTCCCTTTCTGCAAACTTGCACCAATAGAGTCTTTTCCATCATTCCTTTCCTTTTTTTTTTTAAATTTATTTATTTATTTTGTTTTACACATGTTCCCTTTGTGTTTATGAGTACATGGGCAAACATTGCTTTATTAGGCTGCCTAGGGGATGGAAGATGAATGCATAGTTTTTAAATTTAAAGTCTCCGTTGAGTAATTCTTAAATGTCAAATTTGGTCAATTGGTTCGTCTCATTTTTTGAACAAATGATGGAAAGTTCTCTTTTATTGCTAATGATCTTTGAGACAATTTTTAATAGGGAGGAGGATGGTGCAATGATGTTGCTTCTTGCCTTTACCGTAAAGGCACTCGCTTAGGTTCATCCAGGCAAATGGATGAGCAAATTGCCTTTGCTGGACTTTTAAGCAACCAGCAACAGTTTAATCCAGGTATAGACTACAAGTCAATGTATATTGTTTCGCCCCATGAATCCAACATTTTGTTTAGCTTTCTAACAAATGTTATAAATTTCAGATTTCTACAATTGGAACAGAATCAAGGTCAGGTACTGTGATGGATCATCATTTACTGGTGATGTGGAAGAAGTTGATCCGGTAAGTTCTTCAAAATTCAATGGAATTTGAAATGTTAACTTCCAAGGAAAATCATTGGTGATTTTATTTTCCTAATGCTCTTTCTGATGATATTATTTTAATATGACATGTTATAATTCAGACAACCAATTTGCACTTCAGAGGAGCAAGGGTTTTCGATGCAGTCATTAAAGATTTACTAGCAAAAGGAATGGAGAATGCTAAAAATGTAGCAGACATTGATGACTTGCCCCTTATTTATTTATTTGTTTATACCTGAGTGATTTTTTCATTCACTCCACTGAGACTTGTGACTACAGGCTATTCTCTCTGGATGTTCTGCTGGAGGATTGGCTACTATATTACACTGTGATCGCTTTAAAGCTCTATTGCCTAAAGGAGCCAAAGTGAAATGCGTGCCAGATGCTGGTTATTTTATCAATGCGTACGCCCCCTTAGTTTGCTTTATACTTAGCCTTTTTCCTGAATTTTTTTAGAGTTCCTTAGATCATTTAATGATGTTATTGCTGTACAACAGAGAGGATGTCTCTGGAACAAAGTTCATTGAAGAGTTCTACAATCAAGTTGTTGAAACACATGTACTCATCCTTTCACTATTTCTCTTTGATTATTTTGATTTTCCCCTTTAGGAAAGCACTTGCATTGGCTGTGTTTACAGCAAATGACTGCCACTAATGTTTTCCCACTTTTCACTGAAAGATACCCTCTGAAGCTTTTTGTTTGGCTGAAACTGATTTGTTTTTCTTTATTAATTTAGGGCTCAGCAAAGAATTTGCCTCCATCCTGCACTTCAAAGCTCAGTCCTGGGCTGGTAAGTTTGTGACTTGTAATTTCATCTTTTAACTTTGCAACCCCTTGGATGCTACTAATAGTTCTGAACAATCATGTAGTGCTTTTTCCCGCAATATGTGGCACAACAAATCGATACATCAATGTTCATTGTAAATTCAGCCTATGACTCATGGCAGGTCAGATTATTCTGTTGCTCGAGAATCATCAATTTATATTCACGATGGTGTTCCTTTGGGATATATTGGTCATGTTAGAAAGTTTTTAACCATGATTATATTCTTTGATCAGTTGGCGGGCTCATTTAAAAGGTCAAGTAATATTGAATAAGATATTTGAGATGGTAAAGTAATGATAATGATCATAGGAGGCAACTTTGGTGTTGCTTCTTGCACTTTCCTTCTATGACGGTTTGATCAGAACTTGAAGATAAAAGACCTCAGATATTAACCTGGAATGTCAAGTGCAAAAATCAACCTGGCTATGATCATAAATTGAGCCATGTTTGTTTTACATAATCATTTTCGTCTTAGTATTTCTTGATTCCCCATTGACTTCTTGTTTTCAATAATATGCTTAATAACTCATCTCCATGATGAAGTTGTCATGTGATGTTTTCAGCACTTATTGTTCTTAAATGCCTTCCACTCATTTCTCTGATCCACAAGACATTGCTTTGATTCAGATTAAAAACATTTTGATACCGGGTGTTGCTGATCCCCATGGCTCTTGGAGAAACTGCAAGTATGATATAAACAATTGCTCACCTGATCAACTAGATAAGGTGCAAGGTAAAAATTTTCAGATCTTAATAACTCCTGTCTCATCGAAATTTTCCAATACCTAAACTCGTGGAATTTTGCTATGCTTCTAATCAAACCAAAGAAAGCTGTCTAAAATTTGTCCTGCCTTTGTCAATACATGACATATATCATTTGTTTGTTGCCCTTGAAAAGTTTACGTTGATCATATCTAGCTATACCCTTCAGTCATTTGGGTGAAGACTTCTAGGAGGCTGTGGCGTTCCAGAGTGCAAGATTTTACAATCATTTTGTGACTTGACTTTTATGCGTGTGAATTGATTTTCAGTCTTCAGGAAGGAGTTCATAAAGGCATTGAGTGTGCTAGGGGACTCTCCATCTAAAGGAATGTTCATAGACTCTTGCTATGTCCATTGCCAAACAGAAACACAGGAGACATGGTTCGAAAATAACTCTCCGAAGCTGGCCAATACAGTAAGAGATTGCAATATTTTCTCCCTTCTCCTCAATACTAGCTTTTTTGTGTGGTGTTTGGCAGGGAATGGGTTTTCTCATGGTCATGTGAAATTTTTGTTTTTGATGACATAAGTGTATGAGAGGATTTGACCAATGGTGAAAAATTACATGTGAACTGATCATATGAAATATTAATATGAGAGGATCCATTCCTGTGTTTGGTATATTATTGTCTATCCCTTTATAACCATTTGAAAAGCTAACTTGTCTACATGGCATTCTGCAGACAATTGCAAAGGCAGTTGGTGACTGGTTTTATGAACGAAATCCTTTCCAACAGATAGACTGCGCTTTCCCTTGCAACCCTACCTGTGGTAAAATTGTTTTTGATGCACAAGCCTACCCGGGAATATAGATTCATTTAACCAATATATATCATTCCTGTAAACCATGCTCATTGGTTAACTAGTTATTGATTGGGAAAATATGATTTATATTCCATAAAGTTATTGAAATAAGGAAAGGAAGCCATTGCACTAAGCATGTGTGTTGGGCGCCTTCAATCGCTGGCTAATGTTGTAACTGGTGTGCTCTTAATAAAATAGTGTATTCTTCGTTTTTGCTCCTTCGTGTGTCTATTTTACTGAAAAGTTAAGTTTGATATATTGATTTAATTTTAATACACTATTAGCACGTGTGAGTGTAAAACTTTTTTTACATAATTATCTAGCATATATTTAGGTTACACATTTGTAGCATATAAACATGAATTTTAAGGCAATTTTTTCAAAAGATCCACTTTGTTGTCTTTTATACAATGTTTATTGGCATACAAATCTAAAACAGACAGATTGCTAATCATATTCAATTACATTAGTAAAAAGTATTTGATTCTAATTAATATAAACTGATAATGTATCAAAATTAAAATTAATCTATTGATATATTCTGTGAAATGAATGTTACTATAATGTGACCAAAGAAAAATCAGATTTACAAGCAAGGAGGACAACCTTTCCAAAATTATCAAACTTGGAAAATGACATTGCATATCCTGCAATTTGTTTTTTGGTCCCTGAGGGGGGTGGTCCTACCCACCACCGGCCTCTGACTCGTTGGAACTCAGGTGCAGTAGTTGTGAGGCACACAAATTGAGCACACAAACTACGCTTCACTTGCACATATCCTGCAATTAAAGACAAGATTTTCGGTGTACTAATGCCACACGGCAAGAAGTTGATCCAAATTCCAATTTGAAGTAATTTCATACTTTTTGTGTGCGTGATATTTTGGGATCATTTTAATATAACAATAAGGTAGATTCCGTATTTAGGAAAGACTGTAGTGCAAATTCTGCATCGATGCTTATTGGTTTCAAAAACCATATAATAAAAATAAAGGAAAAAACATTTAGATTAACTTCTTTATATTTATTTTATTTAATTCTCAAATTAAAGAATGACAAATAAATATTTTTATTAAGAAGAATATATACTTTTAATTATTAAGTTACTCATTTTAAGAAATATATACACATATCATTATTTAATTTAAAAATTAATTAAAATAAATATAAGAAACTTGATGTAAGTATTATCCTAATATTACTACGGAATGTTATTATTCCCTTACCTCCACTAATGATAATCAACAGCGTTCCAGATGGAAGGGTGGCTTAACATTCAAGAAATTCTAAGAAATTAGCCATGTCAGCACCCCATTTCCCTTCGTTATAGGCTTGTTGGTATCCTTGTCTGTTATCACAAGTTAGCTTTATTCTTTTCTGCGTGAATGTTTAATTTTTCTAATAAAAAAGAACCAGCAAACACAAAGATAGGGAGAGCTAAATGGAAAAAAAGATTGACTGTTAATAGAGCAAATAAGTAACTTGGGTATTTCAAAATATTCTCTACTTATAATCTAGTCTCAAACTTTATTAGCGTATGAGTTAATTCTTGAATTAATCCTTTGGTTATCTCTCATGTAAACTGCCAGTGTATTTTTTGGTCTCAAATTGGCATATTGCTTAGTTATTTCTGTTCAAATATGACAATGATTAGAGATATGTTATTTTTGACCACTTTTTGAAACATATTTTAATAGAACTAATATTTAAGGGATTGGCCATAGTATTCTTTTAAAAATATCCCACAAAATGGTAAAAACAATATTTCTCCATTATTTAGCTCTATGAACTTTAGCCTCAATTCATCATACACGAAGCATCCACAACAGTCAATCACTTTGACCCAAAGAGCATGTGGTGCACTTCCAATGTACCATTTAACTGTAGATGCAAGGACAGATGCACATATGTGTGGGGCAAATGCCACCACGAAATTTTAGAAATTTTTTTTGAAAATATATACGAATATACATATTTGTTCATATTATTATATCATATTTAATCCCATATCAAAATAAAATTATTTATTTGATTATCATATTAAAATAAAAATTATTCTACTATATTTAACCAAACATTAAGTTTTTTTTAAAAAAAAAAAACCCATTGACACCCTCTCATTAGTTTGGATTTATATATTCTTTGATATGTAAATTGTATTTGAAATTTGATTAACATATTTTTAGATGTTTATAAAACTTTTTATTATACTTATATATTATTTTTGTCCACACTACCTAAATTTTTATGATATATCACTATGTAGACGTGGGTACTTAATGAGCCATGTAAACAGTTAACATTTAATTTGGTAAAAGAAATGACAAAAAGACTAACTTGCTTTGTGTTAAAAACTTTAATGACTAGCTTTTACGCATTAATAAATTCAAGGATTGAATTTTGAGGGCATGATATTTCCGGGCACTATGTTGCCTATTAATTCTTAAATATTAAGCATTTCGTGCAATGCACAGATATTTTTAAATTTAAATAAAATTTAGAAGACTTTGAATATATATATATATATATATATATATATATATATATATATATATATATATATATATATATATAGACACACACAGATTCATGTAGAATTTAAAAAAAATATGTATTAAGTATTAAGATTAAAAATATTTAAAACTATGTAGAAGTTTAATTCAAAATAATTGAATTTAAAATTTAAAAGGAGAACTCAAGAAAGACATGTGCCATTCTTTATACTTCTTTTTATTAAAAGATAATGCATGAACATTTCTTTGAATAAGATTTTGACAAAAAAAAAAAAGATTAAGAAAAATATTCTTTTACTGTTTTTCAGATGAAGAAAAGGATGCCTTCATAAAATAATCAATTAAATGAGAACCGTGGCAATAAAGAGTGAAATGAAAAAGTACTTTTTGTAGTTATATCCAAATTTTAAATAATTTACTTTTATAAAAATTTTCAAATAATAATTACTTATCTTATTTATAATATTTTTTTAAAACTTATCCAACCTTAATAAAAAAATTAATTTTATTTTGATCAAGGGATAGATTATTTTTAAGACTATCAACTAACGAGGATTGAATTTAGCAAAAAAATATTAATATTTTATATATAGCAAATTATAATTCAAATTTTAACTGCAAAAAAGTCCACATTTAACATCGAATTGTATATCTAACATAATTGTGCCAACCTCGAACAAAATTACTTTTAATAAAAAATACACGTAAAAAAATTATTTTCAAGACCACCAATCTATAGACACACCATTCACAATGACACTTTTAAAGTTTCAAAACCTATCTGCCCATAGTTGGGCCCCACAAATGGACCTAGACTCAAGACCTAACCAGGTTGGTGATTCAAAATCAGCCATGACATGGGCCACTTGACCCATCACAAATTTAGTGCGATTGCAAAAACACCCTGCCTTAGGGTACGTCCAAAACTCATTTGAATCCCCAAAATTGTGACACACAAAGAATGGCAGTGTCTGAGTTGTTTGTCTTCTCACACACTGCTTTCTTAGAAGAAAAGGCTCTCTCTCTCTCTCTCTCTCTCTTTTCCCTCTGCACTGCAACAAGTGAGTGAGTTACTATGTCTCATTCACTCGGCTACTTCCACCACCACCACCACCACCTAAAAATGCAACCTTTACCCTCTCATTTACCACCCCACAAGCTTATCTTACTTTGACCCATTTCACAGATAACACAGCATTTTACTTGCCACATAATAGTAATAATGCAAGTGTAGTTTTTGCATAGAGATCTGACCCATCTGGGGATCTCAAGTTAAAAAGGATTTTGATTTCTGGGTTTTGTTTTTTGGTGTATTGGGTCATTAGAAGAGTGTTCCTTTTTTGGTGGTGGCATTGTTGTTGTTGTTGTAGTTGGGTGATGGGATCCAGTGGTAGCAAAGCCACTTCCTATTGCAGTTCATCGTCTTCTTTGGGGAGTTTCAGGAAGGGCCGTTCTTATAAGGGTCATAGAGGCTTTCATTCTTATTGTCTGGGGACAACCTCTGGATCTCATGACAGTGATCATGAAGACCAGGTAACTAACTCACTATGTCGTTCCTTAAATTTTTGCAATGCAACAATTCATTTGTCCCATTTTCATTTTTTTTTTTTTTGTGTTTTACTTGTTTCTCATCCTAACTGATATATTTTCGGGTGATTAGGATCTTATGTATTGTAATATGGAGGTTGCTACTAGGATCACAGTGCTAAGAAGTCGCTTTCTGGTTATGTTATTGTTGTGAATTAGATTTTAAATTTTCATGGAGTTTAACCTTTTTAAAAATAAATAAAGCTATTATGTAAGATGTATTTACATCATACGCATGGGTTGAGGTACACTGGTATTGATTTTACATGGTTAAATTTTCAAATTCGAATTATTAGTGCTATTGTTATGTAATTTGATTTAAAACCAGACCTTCGATCTCATAGTTCTAATACAAAGGAGTTGCTAACTAATAATAATATTTGCATATGTTATTGGAATACTGCATTGTGTCTATACCTTAATTACGAAATCCATGCTGGAAGAACCATGCTCTTGCATATGAGGGGGACAAGGAAACTTAAATTTATGGTTTTGTTTGATTTCCTTTGACTTTGACCACTTAGGAAGTAATACATTGGGAAAAAAAAAATATTCTTTCAATTTTTTCGAATATTTATTTCCCAGTGTGACCATTATGTACTAATAGCAGTTTTAGTTGATTGGTCAAAGTTTTGTGGTGCTAGCTGCCTAACTGTAGTTTGTAACTCATGCTTTAGGTTTGTGATCAGAATAAAGTAACCGGCAGTGGTGTCACATATAAAAACAGCAATGAAATGGAGTCAGATGAGGTCAAAACAGAGTCTTTTAGAAAGGTCAAATCTCAGTAAGAATTTTCACCACATTTTTATTACAATAGCTTATGTATAAAGTTATGAATGGTGTACAGCGCAATTATTTTTTTCTTGCTCCTCAGTAAGAATTTTTCTTAACCCTAAGTGAATATATAAGCTTACATTAAGGAGTGCAAATATGATTTAGAGAATAGATTTGTTATATTAACAGTTAATTTTTAGTTAAGCATAATTTATCATAAGCAGTTAAATTATTAGTCAACAAGTATAAGGTCATGTGGACTATAATAGAAATGTACCTATCGTTAAAATTGTTGTTTTACATGTTAAATGATGGTTGAATACCTAAAAGATTAGGTGGTAGACCATCTAGCTAAGAATTTATCCATCTACCAAATGGATACTACCAAAAGTGCTCACCTTTTTTCTTTCAAAATAAAAACACAAATCTATGTTAAAATTTTAATAGAGATTAAAACTAAAAGTAGTAATATATTTATAGTAACACAAGACTTTTTTAAACCTAATAATTATATTTAAAATAAAAATTAGAATCTCATTGTAACAAAAAAAAGGGGGAAAAGAAAGAAGAAGAAAAAGAAGAAGAAGCTCATCAACAGCTCCAGCCCTCAGTTTGTTTTCTTAAAGGGTATTTATGGATAAATTTAGCCAATAATTTAGGGTGAATTGAGTCCTAAAGTTTTCAATGATGAATTTATGATGTATCTGAAAGTCCATAATAATGCAATATCTTGAGGGGTGAGAAGTTGGGGCCAGTTACACCACATTCTCGGAAGCAGTATTGCGGGGCCACTTATGATGCGTTGTGTCACTTTCACCAGCCGAATCCACATCAATTCGGATGATAAAGCCGAAGCAGTTCGTCAATTGATCCTTAGTCATTGACATTGTCTTCCTATCGTAGAGAGTAAAGGTCAATATTATAGTGTCCCTTATTTGTAATTTTGTTTAATTTTAAGGTTATGTAGATAAAATTTTATTTAATTTTAAATTATATAAATAAATTTTAAAAATTATTATAGTATATTATAGATAATTAATTTACTAATACATTATCAAATCTCACCTATTAGATTGACAAATTATATAATGCAACTTGCAAGTGTATTGCACCAAAGTCACTGCCCCATGATTAGATCCACTTTGTTTCACTTCCACACCCTAATCATGGTGGTGATAACTTCTTTTAACTATGTTTTTGCAAAATAATAGAGCGCATGCAACTAGAGTCAAAATTCTATAATGTACCCAGAAGAAAAAAAAAAGTCAAAATTCTAGATGACATATTGACCTTTATTGATTTATTCGTTTACTTGTCATGGGATTAGTTCTTGGATCTGTCTCGGGTTTTGTATAATCAAATTGTAACCCACTATATTTTTGAGCAATTATCAGATGTCTATAAAGTATTAATTGGATTGTGTTCTATCTAATCTAATAGTAGTATAATGATATTATTTTAGATAAAAATATAAATTAATAGTAAATTCTACCACTAATTGAAACTGAAATGACATGCTATTATTAAATATAAATACAATTCAACTAAGTTAATTGATACTCTACGAATATCTAATTATTTTTCACTTGTTCCATAGTGGTATCTAAGTGGGCACATTATATTAATATTATCCAAAGCGAAAGACAAGGCTCAACTGATGACAGGTGGAACAAAGTCCACATTGTAACTTCAATTATCTGATTAGCTAACCGCTGCTAGTTTAGTCACTCCTCCTTTTCTTTGTTAACATTTTAGTTTAGTTCTTCCCCATACATAATTAAATGAAGCATCCACTGAAGGCAACTTGTTGGTAAGTTATAACATTCCAACATTATTATCATTAGTTCCTAATGATTCTATCCTTCTTTTGTAAATGCTTTGAGTGAATCGGCTTATACCATTTGAATCAGTCTTTCTAATTAATTCTTTTAATCATAGATAAAAATTTAATACTTTTTATTAAATATAAAACAAATTATTAAAAATATTTCAACCGAAATATAGCAAAACTTCAACTCATAACAAGTTGATCATAAGTTTTCTGTGTACTCTATTCATGTTTGGTGCCGCAGAATATCCTATCAGTAGCAATTTTTCGAGATTAGTCGATGAAAAAGAAAGTGGCCCTCCACCAACTTCATTGCTATGATTTATTTCTTGACTTACGTTTGATTTTGAATGCCAAACTAAATTGAATTGGATGAATGTAAAACTAAGTTACAACAACAATGCATGTATACATCCGACTAAAACATTGGGAGCTTCCAAACGGCCTCAAATTAGCATGTGAGGTGAATTGATTTCAGAGTTAAGTATAGTTTGAAGAGTTAATATTTTTTCACCATAAATTAATTTAAAAGTAGTTTAAAGATTTAAGATCAGATTTTCCATTCATTATTTACGTAATTTAGATTTATTTTAGTTTGAGCATGATTATGATATTTTAATATATGAAAATGAATGCATGCCAAATGTCTCCTAGGAAGTTATGAATTTTTTCCTATAATACGCCAATGAAATTAAAGCTATTCGTTGCCTTGAATCTATAAGGACAATCATACAACATTGTCATGAAAATAATGATTTTAAAGAGGTAGGCGAATGCAATTCCATCAAATCAGCGTCTAAAATTAAACTCTGATTGATTTTCTTACCGACAGGAAAATTAAAGATGTGACCGGACCTGAAAAATTTAATGAAGAATATTAGGGATATATTACTTTTCTCTCATATTTATAAATGGTAGGGTTAGAGTATAATTATAAAAAAAAGGTTTATATAAATTTTATTGTAATTAAATAATTTAAAATATAAAAAATGTAAAATAATATAAATATATGTATGTAGCATTGTTGAAATTTTATTATACATTCCAAACTCCATATATAGTTGTGACTATGCCGCAGTATAAAATCTAAAATCTTGAATAAAGTTTCCAAGTTGAAAAAAAATCTACAGAAACCAAATTTTCGACTGAAAATTCGTTGTTTGAAAAAGTAAATTCATCCAAACAAGAGTGTATATTTCATTTCACTTTATTTATGTGCAAAATCTCTTTTTACATGATATAATTTAGTTGACTTATGATATAGGAACTTAAGTTTTATGAATATATATATATATATATATATATGTGTGTGTGTGGATTACCAATCTTTACACCTTCTTATGGAGATTAACAAGTTCCATATTTTATTTTAAACGAAAAAACCACTCTTCTTTTTTCTCGTTAACTTATACTTTTGGATAATTTTATAATTTTATTTTATTTATATTAATTACTTTTTAATTTTTTTCTCTCTCCTAGTTAATATTCGCTCTCCACTATTTACTGTACTTAAATAATATTATTTTCTTTCATTTTTTTCTCATATGGATAAATAGTATTGATATATGTTCAATAAATATTTTTTTATACTAATTCAATAAAATATTTTCTTAAAAAATTTGTAAAATTTTAAAATAACATTAAAATTCAAGTAATATTAGACAATTCACATAATACGTTTAATGCTAATTCATGCATTTAATATTACTTGAATTAGTCTTACTTTTTATAATACGCTTTTTTTAATATCTCTCAAAAATATTACTGAACACTAGTTCATGCATTTTAATACTATTTGAATTATAAAGAAATAGGTTAATTATATTAGCTTGTTTATATATAACGAATGGCACGCACTTGAATCTCTGGTAAATACACAAAATAAAGAAGTGCGTTAATAACATAAAGAAATGCATTAATTAATAATATTACTTGAACATCTTTCTAGAATATATATATACCTAAATAATTCATGCGTTTCTTTATCTGCCTTTTATTATCTAAAATACAAAGTAAGTTTCCATGAATCAAATCCTGAGCTCAAACATTGTACTAGTATATGATTACTAAGGAGAAGATGGCATAAAAAGTTGTTCTATTGGATTAATATTAAATATATTTACTCAATATATAATAATATTATTTGAATTTAATCACTTATATGGAGTATTGTTCAAATAAGAGAAAAATGAAGAAAGAATAATATTATTGAAGTAGAGTAAAATAGTGGAAAGATTAAGAATTAGAGGGAAGATAATATTAATTAGGAGAGAGAAAATATTAAAAGAGTAATTAATGTAAGTAAGATAAAATTATAAATTTGTCCAAAAATATAAGTTAATGTAAAAAAGAAAAGAGTGGATTTTAGCACTCCCCATATATATATATATAAAATAAAGTTTAACAATAATTAATAAATGGCCATTTATTTAAATTGTTTTAAAAAATAGGATAAAATACTAATTATAAAAATATATTTAAAAAGTTTAATGAAACCATAGAAATCTATATAATAATTTGACATATAATTTTTTTTTTGTTATGTAGTATTTTTTGGCACTTTTTTTTTTGTACAATGATAGTAATAAAGTTTGATCTTATAATCTTATGCAAACTATTCAAACTTCTTATCACTAGACCACATACTTATAGTATTTGTTTGGCTAATTAGATGATTTTCAACAAGTTTATATTTGAGCATTTTTCTGCTCTTAAATTATTTCAAAGTCGTAGAAGAACAATTTTTTCCTCATCCACCAACAAATGGCTTTCTAAAATCATCAGTCAACTTTTGAAATCATTCTGTATCTCGTTTTATAATTTACCACACCAATATTTTTTTTTATTAAATTAAGAATAGATTTAATTTTTATGTATTATCAATATTAAAATTTTTTACATAAACATCTAATTATGTATTATTATATTAACAAAAATTATTTGATTCAATCACTCTATATCTTAAAAATTTTATAAATACAAATATTTAATTAAATAATAATATAAAACTCTTTTTATATTATTAGTACATAATAATTAAACTCATTGAGAAACACAAAACTCATTTTTATTTAAAATTGTTTCTGGATTATCAAATTTAAAAAAGTTATTGTTTTGATAATCAAATTTATTAAAAATATTTTGTAGATAACAAAATTTCCATGGCCAAAAAAGTAGCCATCATATTCAAGCAGCAAATTAACAGTAGCGTGGCCCCATAGCAACTTGCACTCGGTTTTTTTCGGCGCCGCTTGATTGCATAAGAACGCGTGAGAACGAAGAACAATCGTCAATCAGATTCCGTGCATGCTTTGCTTGCTGCCCTGTTTTAGACAAAAAGTCACAAAAAGATAAAGAATACAAAAACAAAAAAGTAAATAAATAAATTCATTTAAGAATCCCAGGGAATTGCTGGTTGTTCTTTTTTTTTATATAAATATATATTTACCTATTTAATTTTGTATTCATACCTTTTATTTTTTACTTTGATAATAAATCAATCTAACTTAAGTTAAATAATTAACTGAGATTCAATAAATTTTTAATATTGGTCATTTAGGAAACAAAATTTTAAAAAGCTTTTAAAAAACAAGCCCTTAACTACAAAGTCAAAAAAGTATCTTTATTTTTAAATGAATTTTAGATAAATTTTATTAATTATTATAATGAAGTTCATGGCATATAAAGAGCAATTAATGTTTTACATTAAATAAAATATGAATTTTTTAATCAAATCTCAAAATATTAATTAAGATAAATAATTTTAATTTATTAAATATGTTAAATGTAACATCCATTCATAATAAAATTAATGGCACAAATTACATAAGAAGTTTAAGGTTGAGCATTAATATATATAAATACATCAAAGTGTCACTAGGTATAGATTACGCATTTTTAAGTCAGTTAAAAAATCTACAATTTATTTAATACAGCTCTATAGTTCCTATCAGCTAGAGGAGTCTGCCTTCTTCGGTAGTATTACTTGACTAATCTGAAACCACAAAAAATAAAGTAAGAATGAAATTTTCAGTAAAAAATAAGTAGTTTTAAAATATTTGAACTATGGTGATTCAAACCGTGTATTAACACAAAAAATGGCATGACTGCCATGTCATATTTAGAATTTCATACAATCGTATATCAAGACATAATATCATAGGTAATAAAAATATTATATTCTAATGCAACTTTATATGCAACGTTATAAGCCAATATTACAATATCTTTGCTTTAGTTTCACTGTTCCTTGAGTATACTTGTCTCATACATAGTTAAAGGCCTTCTCCTAGTGAATTCCCTTTTTCTAGTGTTACTCATATCATTATGACAATAAAGCAAAACTGCTACGCTAAACTAACCAAGGCAGGTAACATAAAGAGATCTTACATCTATCTCTCTATCTTCCTTGCAGGTAATATAAAGGGTGGTTCGATTTTCCCAAACTTTGAGAGTCCTTAGTGAAAAAGGTTGGCTACAGGAGCTTCCTTATTAGAGTTTCCATTTTCTTCACCATGGTTACTGTTGTTCTTATTCTGAGTTTTTTGCATGTGCTCTAAAATCATTTTGGTTGATTTTGTCTAAGCTCTAACAGCTTCAGCCAAACCCCTAACGGCTCCCAAAATCCCCAACAGAGTATTATCTGGTATATTTTGTGCTTTTGGGATTCCTTGTCCTTCTGATGCTAATAGTCCTACAAGTGCATAAACAACCCAATATTGAGTTGATCATGCTCAATATTGTATAATTAATGTATTGAGAATACTATAAGGCATGCAGAGAGAAATTGAAGCAACCATACAGATAACAAAAGACTCAATCTACACCTATCTCCTATTCATGCCTGGAATGGAGCTCTAATACAAAAAATATAACACTTGTTCATAATAAAGTTATTGGCATAAATTAGATAGGAAGTTCAGGGTTAAACATTAATATACAAAAGTACATCAAAATGTTATTAGCTATAGATTATGCAATTCTAAGCCAGTTAAAGAAATTATAATTTATTTAATGCAACGCCATAGTTCTTATCAGCTGGAAGAGTCCACCTTTCTCGATAGTGTTACTTGACTAATCTAAAATCACCAGAAATAAAAGTGAGAATGAAAATTCTCAGTTGAAAATGAGTAATTATAAAATATTTGAACTATAGTGATTCCAACCGTGTATTACCACGAAAAATGGCACAACTGCCATATCATATTCAGAATCTCATACAATCATATATAAAGACATAATATCATAGGCAATAAAAATAGAACATTCTAATGCAATTTTACATGCAATATTATAAGACAGTATTATAATATCTTTGCTTAGTTTCACCTTTCCTTTGTTATGCTTATCTCACATATAGTCAAAGGGCTTCTCCTAGGGAATTCTCTTTCTCTGGTATTACTCATATTATTATGACAATAAAGCAAGACTATTACACCACACCAAGGTGGGTAATATAAAAAGTTCTTACATCTATTTATCTACCTTCTTTACAGTAAACTGCAAGTCTTAAATATCTTTTCTTTAATTCACATGCTTGTCATATATCCATAACTTCTCAACATACATAAGAATACATAATTCAAGTAAATTTATTCTTAAATACCAATTCCATAAAGAAATTCTATATAATTAATGCTATAGGAGCTTCCTTATTAGAGTTTCCATTTTTCTCACCATGGTTATTGTTGTTCTTATTCTGAGTTTCCTACATGTGCTCTAAAATCATTTTGATTGATTTTGTCTAGGCTCTAACAGCTTCAGCCAAACCCCTAACGGCTCCCAAAATCCCTACAGAGTATCATCTGGTGTATTCTGTGCTTTTAGGATTCCTTGTCCTTCTGATGCTTACAAGTGCATAAACAACCCAATATTGAGTTGATCACGCTCAATATTGTATAATTAATATATTGAGAATACTATTAAGCATGCAGAGAGAAATTGAAGCCACCATGTAGATAACAAAAGACTCAATCTACACCTATCTCCTATTCATGCCTGGAATGGAGCTCTAATACAAAAAATATAATACTCGTTCATAATAAAGTTAATGGCATAAATTAGATAGGAAGTTCAGGGTTGAACATTAATATACAAAAGTACATCAAAGTGTTATTAGCTATAGATTATGCAATTCTAAGCTAGTGAAAGAAACTATAATTTATTTAATGCAACACCATAGTTCTTATCAGTTGGAAGAGTCCGCCTTTCTCGATAGTGTTACTTGACTAATCTAAAACCACCAGAAATAAAAATGAGAATGAAAATTCTCAGTTGAAAATGAGTAATTATAAAATATTTGAACTATAGTGATTCCAGCCGTGTATTACCACGAAAAATGGCACAACTACCACATCATATTCAGAATCTCATACAATCATATATCAAGACATAATATCATAGGCAATAAAAATAGAACATTCTGATGCAATTTTACATGCAATATTATAAGCCAATATTATAATATCTTTGCTTAGTTTCACGTTTCCTTTGTTATGCTTATCTCACACGTAATCAAAGGACTTCTCCTAGGGAATTCCCTTTCTTTGGTATTACTCATATTATTATGACAATAAAGCAAGACTATTACACCATACCAAGGTGGGTAATATAAAAAGTTCTTACATCTATCTCTCTACCTTCTTTACAATAAGCTAGAAGTCTTAAATATCTTTTCTTTAATTCACATGCTTGTCATATATCCATAACTTCTCAACATACATAAGAATACATAATTCAAGTAAATTTATTCTTAAATACCAATTCCATAAAGAAATTCTATATAATTAATGTTTTATATAAACAATCAGAATAATAAACTATAAAAAAAATCAACTCATAATAATTTTTAAGTAGTATAAAGGAATAATAAATAAAATTAATTACAATAAAAATGAACATCTTTAATATAAATGAACTATAAATAGGATAACTTGTAATGAATAGTGAGTAACGTAAATATAAGGAAATAATAAATAAATTGCAATAATAAATAGAAATGAGTAACTTTAATATAAAAAAGCAGTAATTAAAATTAATAATAGTGTGATAAGAATAAACAAATAATTGTACCCATAGTTTTATTTCACAAATAATTGCATTTTCTACCTTAAAATGGTATGTATTTGCCAATGTCGTTTACTCTCTCACGTATGCTTCTCTGTTCCTCTCTCTCTCTCTCTCTTTTCTTTTGCTTCTGTCTTCATTCTTATACTTTCATATCTCACAGTTCTATCTTACTCTTCACTCTTTGTGTCACTCTTTCTCTCCTTTTTTCGTTCAACATATTTGGACATCTAAAAATGGTCATCTCATCAACATAGTAGAAAGAGAATAACACAAAATTTTGGATGAATTATGCTGACCTTCTCTGAAGTTCAATGTAATTACACTCGGTACCCTTCTATTTATAAATAATACACTGACCAAAGTGAATTAGAGGGGTGCCGAGTATAATTACACTCAGGGGAGGTCAGTATAATTTATCCCAAAATTGTTTTTGGTGACTAATGTTGAGAAAGAAAAACAAAGAGCTTGTGTATGAAATAACGTGATAGCATGAAAGCACTACAATACTAGCATTCACAAATTGAAGTCTCTCTATTACCGCCTATTACATTTACGGGGCATTGGATACGTGAAGTAATTTTTCCTTCAAGCATAACGTTTAGGCACGTGTAGACTGGATTCTTTTTTTTCTTTTTTTTTTTGTGTTTTCCGTGACTTCCCCTTCTTCGTTTTATATAGAGATCTTCAAACTTATCACTCATACTCAAAAAGTCATTGATGACGATTCTTTCCCTCTTTTTCTTTGTTCGTTATTTATTACTATGCCTATTTTTTCTACAAAGACTTGGTGCCAAGTCTTCATGTTAGTTGACATGATTTTCTTTTTATTTTATTTTATTATTACAATTATATTAAAAGTATTATTATTATTATTATTACTACTACTACTACTACTATTACTCCTATTATTACTACTATTACTACTACTAGTACTATTATGATTATTCTTTTAAATAGAATCTAGTAAAATATTTAACTAGTTGACAAATTATTATTATTTTTTTATGTGAGTTTATGAATTAGTATTAAAACTAAATCAATGAAATATCAAAATTATTTAAAGGAATCAAAGTTACTCTACATAGAGTATTTTATGAAAAAGAGTATATTACAATACTTCCTTCCTTTTAAGAATTTTACCCTTAAAATTCACTAACCTGCTAGGAGTAACCGTGGATAAGACTTCTTGACATCATTCTCTAATTCCCATATTGCCTCCTCATGCGACAATTCTTAGCAATATGTCCTAACTTTCCACATCGATCTCATATCATTTGTTTATGTTTTGAGAGGTTTATCCTATTCCTAAAATTATTTTTCTTTTGAGCTTCCATTTCCCTCTTCTTTTAAGAAAATTGTCTTTTTCTTTTAATTTCCACCTCTAGTTAACTCCTCTCTGCTATCCTATATTTATTCACTAGATTCACATAATCCTTAATATCTAAGATGAATACCTTTTCCCTTATCTTAGGCCTTAACTCTCATTTAAATTTGGTAGCCTTCCAACGATTATTATGGTTACTTTTCAGATAAGAAGAAAATTTAGATAGTTCTTCAAATTTAGGTACATATTGGTCTATGGTCATACTTCACTGCTTAAGTTGCATAAACTCAGCCTCTTTATCATTTTTAACACTACCGTGGAAATACTTGTCACAAAAGGTGGCTAGGAATAGTTTCCAAGTAATCTCAGTTTCTCTAGATTCTAATAAACTCCTAGCATCTCTCCACCAATGCTCTGCCTCCCCTTCTAACATATAGGTAGCAAAGGCCACCTTTTATGCATTTGTATATACTATCATTGTAAAAATCTTTTCTAATTGGATAACCCATCTTTCAGCTAAAGTTGGGTCATAATCTCCACAGAATGAGGGTGGTGTGGCTTTCCCAAACTTTGAGAGTCATTGGTAAGAAAGGTTGGCTATAAGAACTTCCTCATTAGAGTTTCCATTTTCTTCGCCATGGATTCTGTTGTTCCTATTCTTAGTTTCCTGCATGTGCTTTAAAACCATTTTGGTTGATTTTGCTTAGGCTTTAACAGCTTCACTCAAACCCCTAACGACTCCCAAAATCCCTGACAAAGTATCATCTGGTGTACTCTGTGCTTCTAGGATTCTTTGTCCTTTTGATGCTATATAGTCTTACAAGTGCATAAATAACCTAATATTGAGTTGCTCAGGCTCAATATTGTATAATTAGTGTATTAAAAATACTATAAGGCATGCAAAGAAAAATTGGAGCAGCCATTCAGATAACAAAAGATTCACTCTACACCTATCTCCTATTCATGCCTGGAATGAGACTCTAATACAAAAAAAATGTAACACCCATTCATAATAAAACTAATAGTACAAATTACATAGGAAGTTCAGTTGAACATTAATATTCAAAAATACATCAAAATATTACTAGTTATAGATTACATGTTTTTAAGCCAGTTAAAAAAACTACAATTTATTTCATACAACTCCATAGTTCCTATTAGCTGGAGGAGTCTACTTTCCTCAGTGATATTACTTGACTAATATAAAATCACCAAAAATAAAGTGAGAATGAAAATTCTCAATAGAAAATAAGTCATTCTAAAATATTTGAACTATGGTGCTTCTAATCATGTATAAACACGAAAAACGGCACAACTACCACATCATATTTAGAATCTTATACAATCTTATGTCAAGACACAATATCATAGGTAATGAAAATAGATCATTCTGATGCAACTTTACATGCAACATTATAAGCCAGTATTATAATATTTTTGCTTTAGTTTCATTGTTTATTTGGTCTGCTTGTCTCACATATAGTCTAAGGGCTTCTTCTAGGAAATTCCTTTTCTCAGGTATTACTCATTTCATTGTGACAACAAAGTAAGATTATTACGCCACATTGATCAAGACAATTAACATAAAATGATCTTACATCTATTTTTCTACCTTCTTTACAATTAGCTACAAGTCTTAAATGTTTTTTTTTTTTCACATGCTTGCCATTCATCCATAATTTCTCAACATACATAAGAATGCGTAATATAAGTAAATTTATTTTTTAATATCAACCCCATAAAGAAATTCTATGTAATTAATGATTTATATAAATAGTCAAAATAATAAACTATAACAAAAAATTAACTCATAATAATTTTTAAGTAGTATAAAGGAACAATAAATAAAATTAATTACAATAAAATTGAACATCTTTAATATAAATGAACTATAAATAAGATAACTTGTAATGAATAGTGAGTAACATAAATATAAGGGAATAATAAATAAATTTAAATAATAAATAGCAATGAAAAACTTTAATTTAAAAGAGCAATAATTAAAATTAATAATAGTTTAACAAGAGTAAGCAAATAATTGTAGCCATGATTTTATTTACAAATAACTGCATTTTCTACCTTAAAATGGTATGTATTTGCCAAGCTCTTTTATTCTCTCATGTATGCTTTTCTATTTTTGTCTCTCTCTCACTCACTCTCACTCTCACTCTCTCACTCTCTCACTCACTCTCTCTCTCTCTCTCTCTCTCTCTCCAACATACTATTAATCACTTGCTATCTTTTTTTTTTGGTTTACCATGACTTCCCCCTTATCTTTTTATATAGAGTTTTTTAAACTTGTCAGTCATGCTCATCAAAATGTTACTAGTGACAACTCTCTTTCTGTCTCTCTCTCTCTATGTTTGTTATTTATTACTATGCCTATTTTTTCTACAAAGACTTGGTGCCAAGTCTTCACGTCAATTGACATGATTTTTTTTTTCAATTATTTTATTATTACAATTATATTAAAAGTATTATTATTATTATTATTATTATTATTATTATTACTACCACTACTACTATTATAATTATAATTTTAAATAGAATCTAGTAAAATACTTAACTAGTTTATGAATTATTTTTATTTTACGTGAGTTTATGAATTAGTATTAAAACTAAATCAATAAAATATCTAAATTATTTAAAAGAATCAAAGTTACTCTACTCAAAGTATTTTATGAAAAAGAGCATGTTACAAATCTCCCTTCTTTTTAGGGATTTTATCCTCAAAATTCACTAACCTATTATGAGTAACCCTAAATAAGACTTCTTAAGTTCATTCTCTAGTGTTCATTTTGCCTCTTCATGCGACAATCCTTAGCAATATGTTCTAAATTTCCACATCGATAGCACACCATTTGTACATTTTGAGAGGTTTACCTCATTCCTAAAATTATTTTTCTTTTGAGCTTTTGTTTCCCTCTTCTTTTAAGAAAATTTTATCTTTTTCTTTTAAATTCCACCTCTAGATAACTCCTCTCTACTATCCTACATTTATTCACTAGATTGGCATAATCTTTAATTTCTAAGATGGATACCTTTTCCCTTATCTCAAGCCTTAACCCCCATTCAAATTTGGTAACCTTCTAACAATTATCATGGTTACTTTTCATATAAGAAGAAAATTTTGATAGTTTTTCAAATTTAGCTACATATTGCCCTATGATCATACTTCCTTGCTTAAGCTGCATAAACTCGGCCTCTTTATCATTTTTAACACTACCACGGAAATACTTGTCAAAGAGGGTGGGTAGAAATACTTCCCAAATAATCTTAGTTTCTCTATATTCTAATAAACTCCTAGCATCTCTCCACCAGTGCTCTACCTCTACTTCTAACATATAGGTGGTAAAGGCCACCTTTTGTGCATCTATACATCCCATCACCATAAAAATATTTTCTAATTGCATAACCCATCTTTCAACTAAAGTTGAGTCATAATCTCCGTGAAATGAGGGTGGTGTGGCTTTCCTAAACTCTGAGAGTCCTTGGTGAGAAAGGTTGGCTATAGGAGCTTCCTCATTAGAGTTTCCATTTTCTTCACCATAGTTACTGTTGTTCCTATCTTGAGTTTCCTGCATGTGCTCTAAAACCATTTTGGTTGATTCTGCTTGGACTCTAACAGCTTTAGTCAAATCCCTAACAACTTCTAAAATCCCTAACAGAGTATCATCTAGTGTACTCTGTGCTTCTGGGATTGCTTGTCCTTGTGATGCCATATAGTCTTACAAGTGCATAAACAACTCAATATTGAGTTGATCAGGTTCAATATTGTATAATTTGTGCATTGAGAATACTATGAGGCATGCAAAGAGAAATTGGAGCCACCATGCAGATAACAAAAGGCTCAATCTACACCTATCTCCTATTCATGCCTAGAACATGGCTCTGATACAAAAAATATAACACCAGTTCATAATAAAGCTAATAGCACAAATTACATAGAAAGTTTAGAGTTGAATATTAATATATATAAATACATCAAAGTGTTACTATGTCGCAACCGGGATCGTGATGGGACGGTGAAACCATAAAGAAAAGTAAAATGAAAAGATTAAAAATGAAAATGGAAGATGGAAATGACGAATGATGAATGATGAAAAGAAAGTGATGTAATGGATGAAAATGAGCAGTAAGAAGAATGGGAAATGGGTAATGGAGATTAAGTCAATGACAAATAGTTTAATAGAGTCGCTACCAATATTTATTTTACAATGGAAAAATATTGGAAAAACCTTTTATTATTTTTTATTAGAAAGAAAGGATGGCCTTCAAGAACCAGATTTGAGTTCGAGAGTCGATTATGTATAGGGAAGGTTTGGATTTTAATTCTACTGCACCCTTGCTACATCCATCCTTTAGACGGTTACCTTAAGTAAGTTGTGAAAACTAATAACTCTAACAATATGTATTTCACCCTTTAAACACAAGATTAATAGTAACTAATTATTCATAAAAAACGGAAAAAAAAAAACTTTATCCCTTTTAGATTTTTTTTTGTTTTTTAGAAAAAGATATTTTTTAACTAAAAAAGTATTTTTATTTTATTTTTAGGATAAATAAGGATACAATAGTTATTGACAAGTGGAATAAAGAAATTGAGAAAAATTAATTTTGGCTTGACTTGCGCTCCTATATATCCTCTGGTGCAATGAGGAACTCCAAACCAAGTAATTCTTTAAAAAATAATTGTATGTTGGTTGATTTTATTTATAAAGATGAATTTTTAACATAAACTTATAACAATATTTTTTTAAAATGAAAAGAAATATATTTTTATTTATTATTAATATCAAACCCTACCAACGCTCAAGGGCAGAACCTAATTAGGCTTCAAGAGTTTCAGGAAGAGCTTAATTGATTAGTATTCCGATCCTCTCCTGATATTTCTGTCATCAGCTAGTTTCAAATTATGTTATTTTAAATGGAACGATAAATCAAAATAAGTTATTATAGTCACTTCCTTAAATTTGCAATCTTTTTATTAAAAATAAAAAAGAATTATGATTGTAACATTTGGATTTAATAAATTTGTTTACTATTATCATTATTTATTTTTTTGTATAATTGAAAACTTATTTTTATTTTATTATATAGTTAAAATGAAATTCTATCAATGCTCCTGATAAAATCTAATATAAAATCTCAAGAATGTTAGGAAGAATTTGGCTAATCGGTGCTCCGATTTTCTCCTAATTTTCTGTCATCGGCCAGTTTCAAATTATTTTATTGATTGAAATCCCAAACGAAATAATAAACTAAAAGAAATTATCAATCAATTTAAGTGAGTATTTGAAAAAATCAATTATGTTATCAAGATTTTATATATATCGATTCACACAAAATTATGAAAATATTTTATTATATTTTGTTGTTGAAGTTAGATCTCGACAACGCTCTTGGTAAGACTTGATATAAAGTCTCAAGAATTTTAGGAAGAGTTTATTTGATCGGTGTTCCAATCCTCTCATGATTTTTCCATCATTAGCCTACTTCAAATTATTTTATTGATACAAAATTTCAAGTGAATTATTAAAAGAAATTATTTTTTATTTTGTTTATCTATTTATTTTATTATTATTTCTTTTACGAAACCAAAAAATTAAGCCCCAAAAAAAATAGATTAATTTATAGAGAAAAAGAAGAATAGAAGAAATGAAACAAATTAAAGTGATAAATAAATAAGTATGTCAACATAAATAACCAAGTGTGGATAAATGAGTAAATAATTAGGCAAGCAAAGTCACGTATTTGAAAGGAAAGAAAAATAATGAAATCAGAATATAAAATAAAAAAATGAAAGAAAGCAGCAAAAGAAAGAAGAAGTGGACCAACTTATCAAAGGAATCTAACAGGTTGAAGGCCCAAATTGTACCATGGCATAAGAACTCTAAACTATGGCCATCAGTAAATTCCAAAAAGAACACTATTAATAAAACACAACTCACGCCCAAAAAACAAAAATTAAAAAATAAGAAATAAAAAAAATAAGAACACCATTGCAAAATACAATCAGAATAAAAAGAAAACGAATAAAGACATAATCACAACAACAGAAGGTTCTCGGTCCTTTATCTCTTGGGGTGTGAGCATTCACTTCTTCATACAAACAACAGAACAGAGGCAGAGGCATGGGGTTTCAGGGGGTGGTGGCAGCGGTGCGGCGGTGGTGGCAGCGGTGGGGCCTGTTCTGCGGTGAAGATGGTTTGGTGGGTTGTGTTTGGTGGAAGGTAGTTGATGGTGGCTGGTTTGAGGTTATTATGCTCCCTAACTTTGATTTGAAATTTGATTTGTTGGTCTGAATCTCTTGAGCTTTACTCTGGATTCTGATTTATGTGCATTGCTTTGTTAACAAAGTCCTCATTATTGTTTCAATTGTTTTTCGGATGACTGCAAAGGGGAGCACTGGGATGGTGTGTTTGTGGGTGAAGATGAACGTATGGTGTGGGTGTGGGTGTATGTGTATGTGTGTGAAAGTGTTCTTTTGTCCATGGGGTCTCTGTTTTTTTTCTGTTTTTATTTAATTAAAATTTATTCAAGTAAGTACATATGTATGAATATGTTTGAATATATTATAATGCAACAACTCAATTAGTAAAACGAACAATAATCAAGAGCAACATTCATTTCATTATCACATGACTTCTACAAATTCGAAATAAATTTTGAGGAAGTAAATGTGAACCTGTTGTCTTTGCTCTATCTGACTTTATTCTCTTTTTTCCTTGTTCAGAAACCAAGCCCTCTGTGCTAGCTACCTATTTGACTGAAGGACTCTCCTTGTCTGTCTTTTTTTTTTTTTTTCATGCTCTCTTTACCTCAAAGAAGTGTCTCTGTTCTTTTCTGGTTGAAGCCCCTTCCTCTTATAATGCTCTTGCATCGCCCAAACTATACAAGTTGCACAACTTGCTGATGATCATGATTTTTTCATTTCATTTTGTTATTTTATTTTTAGCCATGGGCTTGGATTATTGAAGCTGTGGGCATAGTTGGGCTGAAACACAATTTTTGGCCAATGGAATAGCTAGCACATGCACATGCACATGCACATGTACAGGTACAGTGCTAAAATGAAAATGTTCTATTATGCATGATGCTTCTGTTCTAGACAGTATGTTGCCACAGGTGAATTGGGATTGCTTAAAGCATCCGCGTGCAATATATCTCCTATTCTAGACAGTATGCTGAAGGCTAAACTTGCAAGAACTCTGGAATATGCTTCCACGATGGAATGTCCAATATCCTACAGAAATAGAAAGGAAGAAACTAACATCACCACTAAATGTTTGCCAAAAATTTCACACCTTGACCACTAAATGTTTTTTTGGCTTGTATATAAAGTTTAAAAACTATATACTGCTTTGCTGAATCTGCATAGAATATGCACTAATGCGCATTGGCTAGTGTCCAGTTGTAACTATATTAGCTACATACATATATACTTTTTTTCTTTTACCGTTTTGAATTAGTAACTTGCTCTCCGATTAATGTACCAATCAATCCCTGAATTTAGAAAATTAATATTTAGTTAATATATCCTTCTTAAAGACTAAAGAAGAATACAAGAAAAAATAACTAAATTAATAAAAGTTTTATAAATTTGTAAATTAATTTTCATACAAATTGAATTGAATGACTAAATGATAATTAAGTGGAGAATTATAAATCTAAGAACCAAGTTGTTACCTTTTATTTTATATTTCTGAAAAATGCCTTCGCTAGTTGTAAAGCTCGCAGCAACAACAGATCAGAGGAAGGAAAATAATATAAGACACAACAAGACATCGTTTTTAATTAAAATAAAACACGAAGAGTGGTTGGGGAGATGTGGAGGTTCGATCGATTCTTTTTCTTCTTATTCTAATCGCGGGGATATTAAGAGAAACAGCTTCCATTTTCCAAACACGGTAAGCCACTTTTCCACAGTTGGAAATACATTATTACAATGCAGCTGACTGACCAGGAAATTAGCATATGTATTGTGGCTTTGGGCTGATTAAGTTTTTATACCAAATTTTTTTCTCTTTTTTTTTTCATTAAAGAATTTTTCGTTTATTTTTCTTTTTTATTTTTTTATTTTTTATAATTTTTTTTTAAAAATTACAATAACAAAAGAGAATGAAAAATAAGCAAAGTATGAAATAAGTAGAAATGAATTAAGGGAGGAGATGAATAATAAAATAAAAAAAATTGGGAGTTTAAAATTTAAATTGCAATAAAAGGATTTTTTTTTTTATCATGGTGTTTGCAATGAAAGCTAAAAAATAATAATAAAAAAAAGAGAATTCTTTTTGAAACTCAGTCAAAAATTGGGTGTTGACATACTAGTTATAGATTACGAATTTCTAAGCCAATTAAAGAAACAACGATTTATTTAATATAACTCCATAGTTCCTTTCAGTTAGAGAAGTTTGCCTTTTTTGATAGTATTATTTGGTTAATTTGAAACCACAAAAAAAAAAGTGAGAATAAAAATTCTTTATAAAAAATAAATAATTCTAAAATATTTGAACTATAGTGATTCCAACTATATGTTAGCACGAGAAACTGTATAACTACCACATTATATTCGAAATCTTATACAATTGTATATCAAGACATAATATCATAGGTAATAAAAATAGATCATTTTGATGCAACTTTATATGCAATATTATAAGCCCGTATTATAATATCTTTATTTTAGTTTCACCATTCCTTTGGTTTGCTTGTCTCGCACATAGTCAAAGGTCTTCTCCTAGGGAATTCTCTTCTCTGGTATTACTCATCTCATTGTGACAACAAAGCAAAATTACTATGCCACACTAACTAAGGTAGGTAACATAAAGGGGTTTTACATCTTTCTCTCTCTCTTTTTTATAGTTATCTGCAAGTCTTAAATGTCCTTTTTTTAATTCATATGCTTGCCATTCATCTATAAATTCTTGACATACATAAAAATGTGTAATTCAAGTAAATTTATTCTTTAATATCAATCCCATAAGAAAATTCTATGTAATTAATGTTTAATATAAACAGTCAAATTAATAAATTATAAAAAAAATTAACTCATAATAATTTTTAAATAGCATAAAGGAACTATAAATAAAATTAATTACAATAAAAATGAACATCTTTAATATACATGAACTATAAATAAGATAACTAACGTAAATATACGGGAATAATGGATAAATTACAATAGTAAATAGTAGTGAGTAACTTTAATATAAAAGAGCATAATTAAAATTAATAATAGTTTAACAAGAATAAGCAAATAATTGTAGCCATAATTTTATTTCATAAATAACTACATTTTCTATATTGAAATGGTGTGTATTTACCAAGCTCTTTTACTCTCTCACGTATGTTTCTCTGTTCTTGTCTCTCTCTCTCTCTCTCTTTTCTTTTACTTCTCTCTTTATTCTTGTATTTTTACATCTCACATTTCTAATTTACTCTTTACTCTCTAAATCACTATTTCTCTCATTTTATTTTTTGTCCAACATACAATTGATCACTTACTCTTTTTTTTTGTGCTCATCATGACTTCTCCTTGTCCTTTTATATGGAGATTTTTAAACTTGTCATTCATGCTCAAAACTGACAACTATTCTCTCTCTCTCTCTCTCTCTCTCTCTCTTTTTTGTTATTTATCACTAATGCCTATTTTTTCTACAAAGACATGATGCCAAGTCTTCACGTCAGTTGACGTGATTCTCTTTTTTTTTTCTTTGCTCCCCACTGTGCATTAACCATTGCTGGATCAGCACTCACATTAATGCTGTTTCCCTGGTGTAGCATTACATAGAGCCACCAAACCTCAACTTGGTTTCACTCACATTCCATCCAAGTAACACGTCCACCACCCCATCTTCCATTTCAGGTCCATATAGTCATATACCATCCGCTTTGTACATAATGCTTTTGTTCTTGTTCTTATCTCTTTTTTATTCTTTTGAAATATTTGATATTGTGTTTGTGTGGTTGGAAGGAGATTCTGGTTTTCTTGGAATGTACAAACATTGAAAAGTTATTGAATTTAGCTCTTTGGTGAACGGTTATAGGCTATGTTAGGGGGATGCATGCAGGTTGATATATATTTGCTTTTGTGATGATAATTGATATGACCTGATATTCATATATAGAAATGTTAGTTTGTGGATTTTCCATTGTAGGTTCAAGTGGCGGCATTGGGGTGCCTCATTTAACTTGCATTAATATCAAAGGTTTTTGTTTTTTGACTGAGTTGAGCTTTCTGGCACCAAATAGATGAACTGTCGTTGATTCTAAGATTTCAAGGATCGCCTCTAATTTTTTTTTATTCTATATAAATAAGATCAAACTTGTTGGTTCATTGATTTCTGAAATTACAATGAAACAATTGATCTTTGGGTAAAGGGTAAGCAGAAAAGAATGGTTGAAAAATGATATAAAATTTTCCTCCATCTCTATGTGAAAGGGTTTAATGAAGTATGTGTTGTGATTGCCTTCTCACTAGGGTGTTATAATGCGGCTATTTGTTTTTCATTTTGGCCAAAATAACTTGCCCTTATTTTAGTTAATTATATATATATTGATACTTCTACATAAGGCACCTTGTTTCTTTTTTCCTTGCATAGGTTTATTATTTTCTTTCCTTTGGATTGTGCTGAATGGAGAGAACAAGAATCAACCAACGGTTAAATCTTCTAGTATGTGTGCTGCTATTGCTAAAGGCAGAAGGGCTTAAGGCAGAAAGATCTCCTTTTGTTCCAATCACTTATTTGGAGGATGCAGTATCAAAAGGAGCTGGTGAGGAAATTTTTTGGTGTTTGACTATAGGGAGCATTACTAATTGTGCTCTTCATCTTCAGCATTACTGTTTTTAGCAATATTTAGTGGAGAAATTCAAGTTTAACATCTTTGTGCAGTTTGTTTGGATGGGAGTCCACCAGCCTACCACTTTGATGAGGGATTTGGAGAAGGGATTAACAGTTGGATTGTTCACCTTGAGGTATATCCCTTCCTGCAAACTTGCACATTGCTTTATTAGGCTGCTTAGGGGATGGAAGATGAATGCATAGTTTTTAAATTTAAATTCTCTGTTGAGTAATTCTTAAATGTCAAATTTGGTCAATTGGTTCGTCTCATTTTTTGAACAAATGATGGAAAGTTCTCTTTTTTTGCTAACGATCTTCGGGACAATTTTTAATAGGGAGGAGGATGGTGCAACGATGTCGCGTCTTGCCTTAACCGTACAGGCACTAGCTTAGGTTCATCCAGGCAGATGGAGGGGCAAATTGCCTTTTTTGGACTTTTAAGCAACCAGCAACAGTTTAATCCAGGTATAGACTACTAACCAATGTATATTGTGTCTCCCCATGAATCCAACATTTTGTTTAGCGTTCTAACAAATGTTATAAATTCCAGATTTCTACAATTGGAACAGAATCAAGGTTAGGTACTGTGATGGATCATCATTTACTGGTGATGTTGAAGAAGTTGATCCGGTAAGTTTTTCAAAATTCAATGGAATTTGAAATGTTAACTTCCAAGGAAAATCATTGGTGATTTTTTTTTCCTAATGCTCTTTCTGATGATATTATTTTAATATGATATATTGTAATTCAGACAACCGATTTGCACTTCAGAGGAGCAAGGGTTTTCGATGCAGTCATTAAGGATTTACTAGCAAAAGGAATGGAGAATGCTGAAAATGTAACACACGTTGATGACTTGCCCCTTATTTATTTATTTGTTTATACCGGAGTGACTTTTCCATTTACTCCATTGAGACTTGTGACTACAGGCTATTCTCACTGGATGTTCTGCTGGAGGATTGGCTACTATATTGCACTGTGATTGCTTTAAAGCTCTACTACCTAAAGGAGCTAAAGTGAAATGCGTGCCAGATGCTGGTTATTTTATCAATGTGTATGCCTCCATAGCTTGCTTTATACTTAGCCTTTTTCCTGAATTTTTTTTAGAGTTCCGTAGATCATTTAATGATGTTATTGCTGTACAACAGAGAGGATGTCTCTGGAACAAAGTTCATTGAAGAGTTCTACAATCAAGTTGTTGAAACACATGTACTCATCCTTCCACTATTTCTCTTTGATTATTTTGATTTTCCCCTTTAGGAGAGCACTTGCATTGGCTGTGTTTACAGCAAATGACTGCCACTAATGTTTTCCCATTTTTCACTGAAAGATACCCTCTGAAGCTTTTTGTTTGGCTGAAACTGATTTGTTTTTCTTTATTAATTTAGGGCTCCGCAAAGAATTTGCCTCCATCCTGCACTTCAAAGCTCAGTCCTGGGCTGGTAAGTTTGTGACTTGTAATTTCATTTTTTAACTTTGCAACCCCTTGGATGCTACTAATAGTTCTGAACAATCATGTAGTGCTTTTTCCCGCAATATGTGGCACAACAAATCGATACATCAATGTTCATTGTAAATTCAGCCTATGACTCATGGCAGGTCAGATTATTCTGTTGTTCAAGAATCATCAATTTATATTCACGATGGTGTTCCTTTGGGATATATTGGTCATGTTAGAAAGTTTTTAACCATGATTATATTCTTTGATCAGTTGGCGGGCTCATTTAAAAGGTCAAGTAATATTGAATAGGATATGTAAGGTGGTAAAGTAACGATAATGATCATAGGAGGCAACTTTGGTGTTGCTTCTTGCACTTTCCTTCTATGAGGGTTTGATCAGAACTTGAAGATAAAAGACCTCAGATAATAACCTGGAATGTCAAGTGCAAAAATTTATAGTTTATAAAATGTGCGTTCAAAAATCAACCTGGCTATGATCATAAATTGAGCCATGTTTGTTTTACATAATCATTTTCGTCTTAGTATTTCTTGATTTCCCATTGACTTTTTGTTTTCAATAATATGCTTAATAACTCATCTCCAAGATGAAGTTGTCATGTGATGTTTTCAGCACTTATTGCTCTTAATAAGTGGTAACATCCTTCAACTCATTTCTCTGATCCGCAAGACATTGCTTTGATTCAGATTAACTACATTTTGATACCGGGTGTTGCTGATCCCCATGGCTCTTGGGGAAACTGCAAGTATGATATAAACAATTGCTCACCTGATCAACTAGATAAGGTGCAAGGTAAAAATTTTCAGATCTTAATAACTCCTGTCTCAACGAAATTTTCCAATACCTAAACTCGTGGAATTTCGCTATGCTTCCAATCAAACCAAAGAAAGCTGTCTAAAATTTGTCCTGCCTTGGTCAATACGTGACATATATCATTTGTTTGTAGCCCTTGAAAAGTTTACATTGATCATATCTGGCTATACTCCTCAGTCATTTGGGTGAAGGCTTCTAGGAGCCTGTGGAGTTCCGGAGTGCAAGATTTTACAATCATTTTGTGACTTGACTTTTATGCGTGTGAATTGATTTTCAGTCTTCAGGAAGGAGTTCATAAAGGCATTGAGTGTGCTAGGGGACTCTCCGTCTAAAGGAATGTTCATAGACTCTTGCTATGTCCATTGCCAAACAGAAACGCAGGAGACATGGTTTGAAAATGACTCTCCAAAGCTGGCCAATACAGTAAGAGACTGCAATATTTTCTCCCTTCTCAATTGTTAGTGTACATAGTTAGAAGTTTGTTACAGGCAGTTATAAGATAGCTTCATGAGCAAGTAACAAGCTCACAATGTATCCTATAAATACCATCTGTACTCATACATGCAATAAGTCAAGTCATATTTCATTTCTCATCTTTTTGATCTCAACTCTCCTCTGCACTATTCTGTGCTCTCTCTGAATCTAACACGGTATCATAAATACTATCTTTTTCGTGTGGTGTTTGGTAGGGAATTGATTTTCTCATGGCCATGTGAAATTTTCGTTTTTGATGACATAAGCGCATGAGAGGATTTGATCAATGGTGAAAAATTACATGTGAATTGATCATATAAAATTTTCACATGATGGGATTCGTTCCTGTATTTGGTATATTATTGTCTATCCCTTTATAACCATTTGAAAAGCTAACTTGTCTACATGGCATTCTGTAGACAATTGCAAAGGCAGTTGGTGACTGGTTTTATGAACGAAATCCTTTCCAACAGATAGACTGCGCTTTCCCTTGCAACCCTACTTGTGGTAAATTTGTTTGATGCACAAGCCTACCGGGGAATATAGATTCATTTAGTCAATATTTATCATTCCTGTAAACCATGCTTATTGGTTAGCTAGTTATTGATTGGGAAAATATGATTTATATTTCATAAAGTTATTGAAATAAGGAAGCCATTACACTAAGCATGTGTGCTGGGCGCCTTCAATCGCTGGTTAATGTTATAACTGATGTACTCTTAATAAAATAGTGTATTCTTTGTTTTTACTGCTTCATATGTCTACTTTACTGGAAAGTTAAGAGTTTGATATATGGATTTAATTTTGACACACTACTGGTATGTGTGAGTGTAAAACTTTTTTTACATAGTTATCTAGCATATGTTTGGGGTACACATTGGTAATGCATGAACACGAATTCTAAGACAATCTTTTCAAAAGGTCTACTTTGTTATCTTTTGTCCAATGTTCGTTGGCATACAAATTTAAAACAAGTAGACTGCTAATCATATGCAATTACATTAGCAAAAAGAATTTGATTCTAATTAACGTAAACTGATAGTATATCTAAATTAAAATTAATCTATTGATATATTCCATGAATGTTACTATAATATGACCAAAGAAAAGTTAGATTTACAAGCAAGGAGGACAATCTTTCCCTAAACCCAATTAAACACTAGATTTTCGGTGTACTAATGCCACTTGGCAAGAAGTTGATCCAAATTCCAATTTGAAGTAATTTCATACTTTTTGTGTGCGTGATATTTTGGGATCATTTTAATATAGTAATTAGGTAGATTCCATATCTAGGAAAGATTATAGTGCAAATTCTCCATCGATGCATATTGGCTTCAACCATAGGAAAAACACTTGGATTAACTTCTTTATATCCATTTCATCCGAATTTCAAATTAAAGAATAACAAGTAAATATTTTTATTAAGAAGAGTATATATATTTAATTGTTAGATTACTCATTTCAAGAAATATGTATACATATCATCATTTAATTTGAGAATTGATTAAAATGAATATAAGTAACTTGATATAAGTATTATCCTAATATTACTATGGAGTGTTACTATTCCCTTAACTCCACTAATGATAAGCAACAGCGTTCCAGGTAGAAGGGGGGCTCAACATTTAAGAAATGCTAGGAAATTAGCCATGTCAGCACCCCATTTCCCTTCGTTCCAGGCTTGTTGGAATCCTTGTCTGTTATCACAAGTTAGCTTTATTCTTTTCTACGTGAATGTTTAATTTTTCTAATAAAAAAGAACCAGCAAACACAAAGATAGGGAGAGCTAAATGGAAAAAATAAGTAACCTAGTATTTCAAAATATTCTCTACTTATAATTTACTCTCAAATTTTATTTGCATATGAGTTATTTCTTGAATTAATCTTTTGGTTATCTCTCATGTAAACCGCTAGTGTATTTTTTAGTCTCAAATTGGCACATTGCATAGTTGTTTCTCTTCAAATATGACACTGTTTAGAGGTATGTTATTTTTTACCATTTTTTGGGACATATTTTAAGAGAATAAATATTTAAAAAATAATTCATAATATTCTTTTAAAGATGTTCGAGAAAGTGGCACAAACAATATTTCTCCATTGTTTAGCTCAATGAACTCTAACCTCAATTCATCATACACAAAGCATCCACAGCAATCAATCACTCTGACCCAAAGAGCATGTGGTGCACTTCCAATGTACCATTTAACTGTAGATGCAGGACGGATGCACATGTATATCTGTGCCCCTACTAAATTTTGGAAATTTTTTTTTTTTAAAAATATATATGTATATATGTATATATTTGTTTCTATTATTATATTATATTTAACCTCACATCAAGATAAAAATTATTTATTTTATCATCATATTAAGATAAAAATTATTTTACTATATTTGACCTAACACTAAGATCTTTTTTTATAAAAAAAAAAAAACACATTGACACCCATTAGTTTGGATTCATATATTCTTTGATATGCAAATTCTATTTGAAACTTGATTAACATATCTTTAGTTGCTTATAAAACATTTTATTATACGTATATATTATTTTTGTCCATACTACCTAACTTTTTTGGATATATCACTATATAGGCATGGGTATTTAATGAGCCATGTAAACAATTAACATTTAATTTGGTAAAAGAAATGATAAAAAGACTAACTTACTTTGTGTTAAAAACTTTAATGACTAGCTTTATATACACACACACAGATTCATGTAGAATTTAAAAAATATGTAATAAGATTAAAAATATTTAAAACTATGTACAAGTTTAATTCAAAATAATTGAATTTAAAATTTAAAAGGAGAACTCAAGAAAGACATGTGCCATTCTTTATACTTCTTTTTATTAAAAGATAATGCATGAACATTTCTTTGAATAAGATTTTGAGAATAAAAAAGAGTAAGAAAAATATTCTTTTTACTCTTTTTCATGTGAAGGAAAGGATGCCATCATAAAATAATCGATTAAATAAGTAACATGGCAATAAAGAGTGCAATGAAACTGTATTTTTTTTAGTTATATCTAAATATAAAATAATTTATTTTTATAAAAATTTTCAAATAATAATTATTTATATTATTTTTTTAAAATTTATCCGTCATTAATAAAAACTATTTTCTTATTTTTGTTGAGTCAAAACCATCAACTAATGGTGATTGAATTTAGTGGAAGAGGCTAATATTTCGAATGTGATGAATCACGATTTAAATTTTAACTAGAAAAATGTCCATATTTAGTGTCAAATTATATATCGAACATATCTGTGTCGGCCTCAAGCAAAATTAACTTCAATAAAAAATACACATAAAAAGGTTATTTTCAAGGCCACCAATCTATGGACACACCATTCATAATGACACTTTTAAAGTTTCAAAACCCATCTGCCAATAGTTGGTCCCCATAAATGGACCTAGATTCAAGACCTAACCGGGTTGGTGATTCACAATCGGCCATGACTTGGGCCACTTGACCCATCACAAAATTAATGCGATTGCAAAAACACCCTGCAAAGCAATATTAGCGTAAGTCCAAAACTCATTTGAATCCCCGAAATTGTGACACACAAAGAATGGCAGTGTCTGGGTTGTTTGTCTTCTCACACACTGCTTTCTTAGAAGAAAAGGCTCTCTATCTCTCTCTCTCTCTTCCCTCTGCACTGCAACAAGTGAGTGAGTTACTTTGTCTCATTCACTCGGCTACTTCCACCACCACCACCTGAAAATGCAACCTTTACCCTCTCATTTACCACCCCACAAGCTTATCTTACTTTGACCCATTTCACAGATAACACAGCATTTTACTTGCCACATAGTAATAATAATTCAAGTGTAGTTTTTGCATAGAGATCTGACCCATCTGGGGATCTCAAGAAAAAAAGGATTTTGATTTCTGGGTTTTGTTTTTTTGTGTATTGGGTCATTAGAAGAGTGTTCCTTTCTATGTGGTGGCATTGTTGTTGTTGTAGTTGGGTGATGGGATCCAGTGGTAGCAAAGCCACTTCCTCTTGCAGTTCATCGTCTTCTTTGGGGGGTTTCAGGAAGGGTCGTCCTTCTAAGGGTCATAGAGGTTTTCATTCTTATTGTCTAGGGACAACCTCTGGATCTCACGACAGTGATCATGAAGACCAGGTAACTAACTCGCTATGTCGTTCCTTAATTTTTGCAATGCAACAATTCATTTGTCCCATTTTCATTTTTGTGTTTTACTTGTTTCTCATCCTAACTGATATATTTTGGGGTGATTAGGATCTTTTGTATTGTAATATGGAGGTTGCTACTAGGATCACAGTGCTAAGAAGTCACTTGCTTTCTGGTTATGTTATTGTTGTGAATTAGATTTTAAATTTTCATGGAGTTTAACCTTTTCAAAATAAATAAAGCAATTATGTAAGACGTATTCACATCATATGCATGGGGTGGAGGTATACTGGTATTGATTTTACATGGTTAAATTTTCAAATTCGAATTATTAGTGCTATTGTTGTACATGTTTGATTTAAAACCAGATCTTCGATCTCATAGTTCTAATACAAAGGAGTTGCTAACTAATAATAATATTTGCAGATGTTAGTGGAATACTGCATTGTGTCTATACCTTAATAACAAAATCTATGCTGGAAGAACCATGCTCTTGCATATGAGGGGGACAAGCAAACTTAAATTTATGGTTTTGTTTGATTTCCTTTGACTTTTACCACTTTGGAAGTAATACATTGGAAAAAAATTTTCTTTCAATTCTTTCTTCTCGAATATTGATTTCCCAGTGTGACCATTATGTACTAATAGCAGTTTTATTGGTCAAAGTTTTGTGGTGCTAGCTGCCTAACTGTAGTTTGTAATTCATGCCTTAGGTTTGTGATCAGAATAAAGTAAATGGCAGTGGTGTCACATATACAAACAGAAATGAAACAGAGCCAGATGAGGTCAAAACAGAGTCTTTTAGAAAGGTCAAATCTGGTGAAATGCACTGTATGCCTTCTAACATCGACGTTGATGAATGGCATCAAACAAGCATTCCCATCACTGCATCCAGAACTGGTAGCAGCTCTGTCCATGCTTCTTCAGCTCATTCCATGAACCCTTCAAGTCGATTACTTTCTCGGTTTAGCCTCATTCCTGGTAATATAAGCTTTAGACTTAGCAGAACCACCAGTTTGGGGTCATCAAGGCCTTGTCCTGTTTCTTCTGCAAGTCTCTCTCTATCTGACGATGAAGATGAGCTTAATCAACAGCATCCAGGACCTTCTGGCAGTATTATTGACAGAAATGAAACTCGACGATGTAGTGACTTACTTCCTGCATCTTTTGTAAATCAAATGGCTACACATTGTCATGAAGACGCTTCTAATAATTTAAGGTCAAATGCCCCAGCATCAGGTTTGTCTGGCAACTTGCAGAGCAATCCCACAGATGGAGTTGGTACAAGAGAAGGGCTGGATGTGAACTTATTTTCTCGAAGAATTCTACCTGAGACAGAAAACGTTGATAATAGACATACAGATTGTCGAAATGGAGCTCGAGAACCAGCTGAACAGAATGTTCATTTTAGCCGAACTTTAAGTGTTGGAAGGCTTCGAGACAGAGTTCTTCGCCGATCAACATTATCTGACCTTACCTTTTGCCCTCTGCAACATGAGAGAGAAGTGAGAGATGCTAGTCAGGATAGTGGAAGACATGCAGAGGAGGGGGATTCAAGAGTGTCACCATCTGATCACAATGCTGTTAATTCTCGTTCTACATCTGGATATCCTCCATCCAGTATGTCTAACTCTGTGTTTAACGTCTGTGACTATGAGGTTCAGACTTCAAGATCAAGAGAAGGTAGGTATCAGGATCTACTGGAACATAGGTCTAGTTTCCTTGAGCGGAGAAGAAGAATACGCTCCCAGGTTTGTGAACTTTCTGAAGAGTAACTACTGATGATTTGATAATGTAGCAATATAAAACCAATCAAAGTGCATAGCCTTTTTAAAATAAGGTGTGACCAAGATGTCATTCCTGTAACGTGTAAGCTTGACAGACCCACATAGCAAAGTACTGAGGTTGATAATTGATCTTGGCATAATTAAAATATGAGACTTTAAATAAGCAAAATTAACCCCTAAGACTTAAGATTACTTCTACAAAAATATCTTTGCTCAAGACTTAAACCATGTCGTGGAGTTTAGGCAAATTTACTGATCCACATTTAAAATGGTTTAGGTTCATGCTCTTCAGCGGATGGGTAGCCGGTTTGAAAATCTTTCTGGACATGACAGATCATGTATCTTGTCTGGTCAACATAGAAATGGTCATTGTACATGCCAAATCGGTAATCGTGACACCAATTCAACTGATGATACTAGTGCTAGAGATAGCATATCAAGAATTGTTATGCTAGCAGAAGCCTTATTTGAGGTAATTTTAATGTGCAGTGAATTATTCTAATGGACATCAATAATAATGTTTATACAATTTGATTCTTTGTACATATTTTAATAGGTTCTGGATGAAATTCACCAGCAATCTGTGGTTCTATCTTCCCGTTCATCTGTGTCTTCTATTGGATCTGTACCTGCACCTAATGAAGTTGTGGAGTCCTTGCCTGTTAAATTATACACGAAGTTGCATAAGCATCAAGAAGATGCAGCACAGTAAGTACTCAAGGTTATCACTACTTGGTGTTCGATTTATCAGATGCCTTAATGGATTTTTCTTTTTCTTTTCTTTCATTTCTCTTTCTTTATTGTTAATGGAAACTTGTCTCTTATGATTGACATGTTAGATAAAATTTGTAATATGCAACTTGTTAATGACCAACTCCCCCAAAAGCCAAAACAGTTAGGTGAAGGCTTAGTGGCTTAAGAATGACTTTATTATGTCTTAATATCTTGTCTTTAACATGTGTGGGCTTGAAGCATAGGTAATGCATAGGCCCATCATTCCTGTTCCTAAAACTCAACTTTTTATTTAGAAAAATGTAGGTGGCAAGCATCAAACTTCTTGCCACTCGTAAAGCCGCTAATACCATGTTGAAAAAGAGAGTGATTAAGAAAAATCATCTGTTAGGCTACAAACATTTTCTGGTATTTATAGATTGGTTTACAAATCAATTAGAGAGTAATCTAAGATAACATAATACTGATCTCTAGCCTAATACTCAGCAAAAGTGGTTATTCTAATCTTCCTGTATATTCTAACTTAAATGATAATATTCAGATATAGATGTTAATATTGTAACACAACCTTTCCAAGAAAAGTAGGAAAATGCAAACAATGAACAAGAATATTTAGTCATGTCTTAGGAGGTCATGTGCTTTGATCAAAATATGGCTGTTTGCAGGTTAAAATGTTTTACAAGGTCACATGAAAGTGCTACCTAGTTTAGTGAAGTTTGACCTGCCACTTTTGTACCTATTTGGTGTTACTTGTTAATTGTTATCACCTTTAGCGTATTTAACTACAACTTTCATGATCCAAGGTATCAATTTATATGTCTCATGACTCAACCTTACTTCTTTAACTATGAAGTGGATCCATTTATTTAATTAGTTTTTCACTTAGTATGTGTGTGTGTGTGTGTTCTGCCTTTTTCCGCCTTTACTTTTGAACTTAATCTACTGTAGGCATTTTTACTAATAATGGATTACAATAGTGGGGTTTTTGACTTTGCCAATCCCTTAATTTTACAGATGTTATATATGCCTTGTGGAGTATGAGGATGGAGACAGTATGCGGGTACTGCCTTGCCATCATGAATTTCATAGAACATGTGTAGATAAGTGGCTAAAGGAGATTCACAGGTATGAGAAAATGGGGATTTGGGTCTTCTTCCTGTTAATTATATGGTTAAAAGCTTCAAATTTATTCAAGCTTTCCTATTGTTCCATTTAATCATGCCTATTTACGACAATATTGTAGCTATGCATATTAGCTGCCCCCACCTAATGGGAAAAGGCTTACATAGATAAGTGTGTTCGGCAACTTTTGTATGTGGACTCAATAATGGAATGTAATGCTGGTAAATACTAGATATTTGCAAAACTGAGTCAATTAAGATTGCACATTGGCACAAGTTAGTGAATGCTGTACCATGTTATTATGGTCATCTGCCATATGGCAATTATCAACATGTGATTAAATCCTCGTATAATGATAGAATGAATTGCTCACTGTCAAATGCCATTTGGGTTTCACTGTGGAGAAAAGTGAAATTTTATCTACCACCATATTTTCTTTTGAGATTGTACACATTTAGACTCTATAGTGCACTATGTACTTCGGAGGAGCCAAATCCTTTCAAAACATAAGAACTCTCTTCAGTTCTTGTCAATTCATATGAACTCTATATAAACCTAATGATTGATGAAATTCTTCTGTCTGCTATATATGTGTGCCTTATACACCCTATTTTGGTCTCTACGTATGTTATGTAATTTACTTCACATGTAACACCAAGTGTTCCAGAGAGGCTTCCAGTGTGTATCTAAATTTTTGAATATTATGCAGGGTATGTCCACTATGTCGCGGGGACATCTGCATATCTGATTCACGGCCAACAGACAACTAAGTGGCTAGTTGTTGATCAGCAAAACACCACGAGCTACTTGGCGAGTAGTATAGTATTTCATTCGCATCGATGTGAATATCGCAAGTTCAGTCCTTTTCTGCTGGTATTATCATTATTGTCAATGATTGTTTACTCCAACTGCTGAATAAACGTCTGACCCATGGTAGATATAAATTGAACTGCCGATTCTCTTTGCCTTCACTGAGTAAAACATACACGGAGAGAAAAGGGTTGATATGAGGCATTGTGACTATGTTTCATGAAAAGGGTCCTTATGTTGTATCTCAATTTATTTTTTATTAATAATTGTGCAAGTCGAATGTGCTCTTTTCATGATTGGTGTAATTGCATATTAGCTCCGACTCATCTTTGACTCAGGTGCATGAAAAAATAACCAAGTTGTGCATGCATGTGCTCACTTCTAAGAGAAGGGAAATAAATTTGAAAGGAAACTGCATAGCTATCCATGTACAAGCATAGAAAGTGTGTCAAATTTATTGAGCAAAGACCAGCACTGTAGTCTATCTGCTTATCTCCAACCATACCTGAAAAGCCAACTAGGCTGCAATATATGTTTTACAACTGTCTGTCTTCCAAGAGGGATGCCTATTGTTTGGGTCCAGTTATTCCAATGCAGAATTATGTTCAGCCAAACACAATCTTATGTCTTGCTGGATCATGAACTCCTTTAGATCTGACTTTAGAAATATAATGATGCAACTTGCACCAGAACAAATAGTTATCAGCCAAAAGCGCATGATTATTGTTTTCCTACAATGATCCTGAGAGGAGGTTTTAACAGAGTACGTCAACACCTCATTGTTGAATGCCATGTATATGCAGCGAGTATATGCAGTCATTGGTACAAGTGGACTAGTTCATCAGGGCTTATAGTATAGAAGTTAAGAAAGCTAGTCGCTTGAACTAACTAAAATATCGTTTAGATGCCAGATGTAAGTAAAAAAGAGCAGTCTCAATTAGTGTGTTATGGTTTTAAGTTTGTAAATTTGATTCTTGATGACTCTGATTTTGCTAAAACTGATTTTAGTAAAAATGATTTTGAAGCAAAGTGGTTTTCGTTTGATACTTTAACAAGAAAAGTAATTTTGACAAAATTTGGTGGAGTAACCATAAAAGCAACTTAAAGTTGCTTCTGCTGAAAATCAATTTGAGATTCAGAATTTTATTTAGGAAAAGGCATATGTGAAAGCAAACAAGTTTGTAAAATGGACAAACTTGAATTTGCGATTGTAAATACCGCCCTATTTGAGCTACTTAAACAAAAAAACCAAACAGACTAGCAGTTTATAGTATTGTTTTACTTTTGAAAAGGTTGTCTTTCACATCGTAAGTTTTAAGCATGTTATATTATTTTGAAGCTACCCCTTAAATAATGTTAACAAAAAGGAAATAAATTCATGATAAGAAACAACAAATTTGTTACTAGGTTTTGAAGTTGTTGGGTCATAGTCGTTGATCTTGGTCCAGCTTTCATCACCAGCTAGAACAGGTGTCTCTGATACAAGATTTTATGCCTCAATTAGAAGAAATTCTTGTGTACTACTATGGGGCATTACACTACGGTGACAAAATTAAATCTCAACGGTCACGAAATTGGTTAGAGTAAATTGTGCTCAACTAGACAGGCCCCAAAACTAGCTCCTCGTGCAATAATAATATTAGTAACAAAAGCTCCAAGTGATTAAACATGGATTAAAGATCGAGAGTTAAGCTTCATAACGCCTTTGATGTAAATACATCAAATGGGAACATAAGAAATAGATATAATGTGAACGTACATTGAAAAAGAAAAGAGAAAAAAATAAGAAATGAGAAGAATCTCTACCCAATACACATATAATTTAAAAAAAAAATGGAAAAAGAAAGAAACAAAGGGGATGGATTCACATTTCTTACTCTATGTATATTCACATTGTATCTATTTCTATATATTAATAACATTTCTCGTACATAAATGTGGTCAACTTTTTTAATTCCTCAAAATATTTGTAATTCTTAGAGTGACGTGCAGGTAAGCATCCATTCTTTCAGCAAAATTTTAAATACGTTCCTGAATTTTCATTCTCTAACTTTTTACATGTTACTATTTGCATCATTCCGTTTGTTAACTCACTCTCAAAGAAACTCTCCTATCTACAATTATACGATCAAAGGTTGTTCTATTCACTTGTGAGACACTGAAGTTATCAGAACTAACCATGACATTAATTGTTAATGAGAAGCCAGCACAGTGGAAATAATTAAGAGATGGAAGTCAGTCAATAGTGTAATAATATATCCTGGCTTTTAACAATTAAGAAATGCATGAACATACCGACCAAAGCACCTGCATTGTTGACTAATAAACCAGCAAAACAAAACAGAGAAAACAAAAGAACCGAGGTGATTAAATAATAATTTTATTAAGAAAAAGCCACCCGATAAGTATTTAAATTAATGATCCATCCATTACAGGAGTATGTTTGATATTTCTGAGTTCCGACACAACTACCAAAAAGCAAATATTAATATTATTTGTAAATCAAAAGTAAACATTCTCGATGGATACTTTGGAGATAGAAAGACACGAAGCATTTGGTGGCAGTAGGTAAAGTCAAAACTTTCTTTGTAACATTTCTCGGAAGCAAAAGAATAATGTTATTTGTATATTAAAAGTGAATGCTCTTATAAAAATCCCTAAAGAGAGAAAGACACAAAAATTTGGTAGTATTTCTCTAGAACAAGGTATAGGATATATCAGCTTTGTGTTTCTTAACTATATGTAGCTTATTGCTCCTCTCCTACCTACATTTGGTCCATTGCATGCATGCAACCAAAAGGCAGCTGCAAATTGTTGACCGTCGAAAAGAAGACAAAAGGAAAGAACACATGAGATCAGACAAATTTAAAGACAAAGAAATAAAGAATAACCACCTGACAATTATTTAAGTCAATGAACCACCCACTAACAGAATATATGTGCTCACCTTGAGTTGCCAGCCAACCAGGCAACGACCAAAACCAAAAGTTCTCGAAAGATCAAAGAGTCCTTGTGTTCCTCAGCCAAATGAAGCTTGTTGCTCCACTCGTACCTGCTGCATTTTGATCCATATATCTTCACCTACTTCTTGTCTTTACTATAAATTTACTATGTTTTCAATCTAACAAGGCTGCTTCAGCAATAGAAACTGAGAATGATCAGCTAGCACTGCTCAAGTTCAAGGAAGCAATATCCGGTGACCCTTCTAAAATCTTGGCCTCTTGGAATAGCTCTAACCACTTCTGCAACTGGCATGGACTCACATGCAACAAAGGACACCAAAGAGTTATAGAGTTGAACCTAGAAGGGTATCACTTGCAAGGATTCATATCACCCCACATTGGCAATCTCTCTTTTCTACAAACTCTCAACCTCCAGAACAACTACTTTTATGGCCAAATCCCACAGGAACTTGGTCATTTATTCAGGCTGCAGCTACTCTTTCTTGCCAATAACACACTGGCAGGAGAAATTCCTACCAACTTGCCAAGTCGCTCAAAACTCAGGAAGTTATATTTACAAGGGAATAATCTTAGTGGGGAAATACCATTGGAGATTAGCTCTCTTAGAGAGCTTCAATGGTTATGGTTGGCCAAAAATCATTTATCAGGGAAACAACCAAATTCCACATGGAATCTCTCTTCCCTTCTTGTTCTTTCTGTTTCTAATAACAACTCGGAGGGAAAGATACCAGAAGACATTGGCAGCTTGAAACATTTGCGCATCCTTGATATATTTTCCAACAAACTGTTTGGTACGCTTCCTTCTTCACTTTACAACATGTCATCTCTTACTTACATCTCAGCTACAGACAATCAGTTTAATGGCTCTCTTCCTGCCAATATGTTCTTCACGCTCCCTAATCTCCAACTCTTCGAAATTGGTAACAATAACATGTCAGGTTCAATCCCTACTTCAATCACAAATGCAACTCGGCTTGGAAGGTGTGATATCACTAATAACAGCTTTGTAGGGCAAGTTCCAAGTCTAGCAAAGCTGCAAGAGCTTTGGTGGCTTAATTTTGGTTCTAACTATCTAGGTAGTTATTCAGCTAAGGAGTCTGAGTTTCTAGAATCTTTGCAAAACTGTAGTAAGTTAGCAATGTTAGACATAACTGTCAATAATTTTGGAGGTCCTTTACCCGATAACATAGCCAAATTTTCCACCCAACTCAGAGAAATATATGTTGGTGGTAATCTACTATCTGGAAAAATTCCTGCCTCATTAGGAAATCACATTAACTGAGATGTCTTAACCATGGAATTCAACAATTTTGCTGGGACCATTCCAGCAACATTTGTGAAGTTTCAAACAATGAAAACATTGGATTTGAGTTATAACGAACTGTCAGGAGAGATTCCAGCCTTCATGGGCAACCTCAGCCAGTTGCTTGAACTAAGATTGTCAAACAATATGTTAGGAGGAAATATTCCTCCTAGTATAGGGAATTGCCAAAATTAAGAAATTCTGGACCTTTCAAATAACAACCTTAGTGGAGTGATATCCCCACAGGTTATTGGTCTTTCCTCTTTGACAATCCTACCGAACCTATCTACAAACTCATTGACTGGCAGTCTTCCAGGACAAGTGGGCAGGTTCAAATTTATTCGTCAGTTGGATGTCTCGATAAACCATCTATCTGGTGACATTCCTGGGACTATTGGAGGTTTGATAGGCTTGGAGTACCTTAATTTACAAGGGAATTCCTTCAGTGTAACCATACCTTCATCTTTGGCTTTGGTGAGAGGTCTCCAACATTTAGATCTGTCAAGTAACAACTTGTCTGGATCAACTCCAGCAGCTCTACAGGATATATCTGTTCTAGAATACCTGAATGTTTCTTTTAACAGGTTGGATGGTGAAGTACCCACAAAAGGTGTCTTCAAAAATGCAACTGCAATAGCAGTAATTGGTAATAGTAAGCTTTGCGGGGGAATCTCTGAGCTGCGGCTACCACCATGCCGAGGTTTGAAACATAGTAGACATAATTTCAAGCTGATAGCAGTGATAGGTTATGTGGTTGCTTTTATTCTTCTATTGTCATCTACATTTGCTATTTATAAGATGAGGAAACAAAAGAATAAACCAATTTATGATCCAGCAACAACTGACCAGCTTGATATGGTGTCGTATCAAAGGATTCACCAAGCAACTAATGGTTTCTCAGCTAGCAACTTGATAGGATCTGGAAATTTTGGTTCTGTCTATAAAGGCAGTCTTGACTCAACAGACAGAATTGTTGCTATAAAGGTCCTCAACCTTCAAAAGAACGGAGCTCACAGGAGTTTCGATGCTGAATGTAATGCACTAAAAAACATTAGGCATCGAAATTTGGTTAAGGTTCTAACATGTTGCTCCAGCACAGATTACAACGGCCAAGAATTCAAAGCTCTAGTTTTCAAATACGTGGAAAATGGAAGCTTAGATAAATGTTTGCATCCAGATATTGAAAGTGTAGGAGTGCTGCAAACCTTGAGCCTTAACCAAAGGATAAATATTCTAATTGATGTTGCTTCTGCAATACATTATCTTCAATACGAATGTGAGCATCCTGTGGTTCACTGCGATATAAAGCCAAGCAACATCCTTCTTGATGATGACATGGTTGCTCATGTGGGTGACTTTGGATTGGCAAGACTTCTCTCAACTATTAATGGCACCTCTCATAAGCAAAGCATCACATCTGGAATAAAGGGGACTATTGGTTATACTCCTCCAGGTATGGTGTGATACTGTTTAGTCAACTTATTTTTTGAGTTCTTGCAATTCAGATTTTTTTTTTTTTTTTTGGAGTTACCTTTCTAGTTATTACTTCCGGAGCATTGACCAATTTGGAACATACTGCAGAGTACGGAATGGGTTCTGAGGTGTCAACACAAGGCGACATATATAGCTTTGGGATTCTTGTTTTGGAAATGCTAACAGGAAGAAGACCTACCGAGGAAACTTTTAAAGATGGTCACAATCTCTATAGCTATGTGAAAATGGCATTGCCAGACAAAGTTTTGCAGCTTGTAGACCCATTTATTCTGTCTATAGAGTTAGAAGGAGTAGCAAGAGCAGAAGGCAACAAGGGGAACCTGACACTTAAACGATCTAATGCAAAGAAGTGTTTACTTTCACTCTTTAGGATTTGACTCGCTTGTTCAGTGGAATCATCAAGAGAAAGAATGAGCATGATAGATGTCAGCAGATAGCTAAACCAAATAAAGAATTCCTTGGTTGTTGGTGAGATTAATGGAGACTAACTAAACTGCATGTATATAGCCACAACATATAGGATGTAGAGGTGCCAAAAACAGTACTGCTACCAATTTACGTCTTTACACATTCCATCTCATTTTCTTTGATTCTTCTGTGTTTTCTCTAATTGATTTTGCTGGTCTTTCCCCTTCACATTTTGTTCATGCTTATGCCTACAGATACGAACTTAACTTGTTTCGACTATCTTGGTTCATATTAGCTTATTATACTAAAATTACACAGATAGCTGGATTCTTCCTGAATTTCAGGTTGCTGAAAGCCTGATACTTGTGATTGTGAATATTCAAGCTGGAATCAAATACAAACTCGTTATAGTTGAAACTTGGGTATGATTCTTTTTTTGGTCGGTAAACTTGGGTATGATTTGAATATTTGGTTGTTAGCCTAGCCATAAAAAAACTCGGATACACAACCATAGTCCATCGCCAAAATTGTTGAGCACTTTAGGCAACAAAAACCCAAAACCCAAAATTTATAAAGCAAACCTATCAATTTGCTTCTATTCATAATAAGCATATGGTAATAACTATAATTAACATTTACAAAAGTGAGCTACCAAAACCACTGTGGGGAATTTTAAGGAGACACAGTTTTACAAGCCTCCCTACCAATGCACCACACTTGACTACGGCTTGGTGTAGTAGTTACAGAGTTGGCTTTGGCCTCAGTAGCTGAAAGTTCTAAATCAGAAGTACTATCACAACTAGAATCACAATACTGTCCATCTGCCTTGTTCAACTTATCAATTAACGAGTGCCTGGTATGTGAACCAACTGTCCAAGCTTCGGAAAGATTTATCCCAGGAGAGCTAATTGTTGCCACAGGTGAATTGGGATTGCTTAAAGCATCCGCGTGCAATATATCTCCTATTCTAGACAGTATGCTGAAGGCTAAACTTGCAAGAACTCTGGAATATGCTTCCACGATGGAATGTCCAATATCCTACAGAAATAGAAAGGAAGAAACTAACATCACCACTAAATGTTTGCCAAAAATTTCACACCTTGAATGAGAAACTTTTGGACCTCAACAACTTGTAATATTCCTTTCCTTCTATAGTTACCTCTTTTCTTTTTCAGTTGAGACAATAATTCAATATAACATAGATTTTCCATTTTTTGTAGGGAGAAAAAACACCAACATTGTTGTAAATGAAGCAGATCAAACAAAAGCATACGTACAAAACTTCTGACACTCACAATAACCAAGAAATATATTAGTATAAAACTCACCTTTCCATACTGAACTTTAGCAGCATCAAGAAATGTTTGAGGAAGGTTTGGATATCTAGTTTTAAGCAGCTTTAAAAGAGTTTCTGCACGGTCCAACAATAGTTCCACCTTATCTGTACTTGGCATGGAGTCCCTCATGAAAGGCCATGAGGTTCGAAGTGGGGACTTGCCACTATCTTCTTGCATAATTCTCTCTTTCCATGAAAATGTAACAGCTTCTAATCTATTAACGGTCTCCAGGGCACTATGCTCAGATTTCAAATTGAGAGACTTGAGCATTTCTTCTCCAGTACATGATTCAGCCGTCAAAACCTTGTGCAGTTCCTCTCCCAGGCTTGCCTTTCCAGACTAAAACATAGAAACAGATTTAGTTAATGATGCAATGAAGATTGCAATACAATACACAAAAGGTCTACCTAGCATTATGATTGCTATCCAAGAATGAAAAAGTCCCCATGATCAGGGTAATGCAAATTTCTTGCGTAATCAGATTAAGGACCAATAATATTCCTTGTATTGGAATTTCTTTCTATTCCTGATCATACTTTACACCGTTAGCCCCATTCACCTTTTTATTCGTCATCATACTTCACACCTTTAACCCCACTCTACTTTGGTCATGGATTTATCCCATTTTGCTATGCAGAACAGTTTGCTTGAGGCTAAAAAAGCATATAATTTCCAATTAAGATTGAAGTTATTCAATCCTCAAAGTTGATCACCTTCAGAAGTGCATCCTTAATAATTGTTGGCACAGGCATTTCAAGCAACATATTATCATTGATAGATCTGGCAGCCTTGAATATTTGATGTACCACCCTTCCCTGATGAATCAGCCTCTTTCTTTCAGTGTCAGAAAGCCCAGTACTTGGTACCTGGGGTGAGGGAAGCCACCATCTTTTGCTTTGTCTTCCACTTGTGCTCCTCCCTTCTGCCCGGCTTCCTCTCTCTTCATACCAAAACTCTGTATTCACCATTGAGTCGAGTGTCTCCTGTCAACCAGAACATTAAAATGACGATACAGTCTACTAAGTAATTTCAAAGAATGTTTCAAGATCTTTGACGAGAATGAAAATGTGACCTACAATAAGCATAGAGTCTAACTTCTGGAGTGCTGGAAGATTCATGTGGATGTCTGCACGAGCTTTTGGGGTCATTATCTGTTCAAAGATGATGACTATCTTATTTTACGGCAATGTGATTTATATAAAATATTCAATTATTTCCTTTCCAGCTCAAATATAAGATACCTCAAAGATTCCACCATTTGCACCATTTTGCTTTGCAGGAACTAACTCAACCATATAGTTTGTAGGTGACAGCAGCCAGTCCATTTCTCTTCGCCATTTGCTCTTCCTTTCTTCAGGTAGTGGTTCCAATTTCCACAACTCACCAAAAACCGTCACTGCATATTTTCATCTAATTCTTAGACTGGCTTAAAAATATAACCAGATGAAGAACAGAACTAAGCAATGTCACATGTTCCCTTGTAAGTAAAATTCTGGGGTTTCATCGGATATAAAGGAATTTTTTGTTTTCCGTTTTTAACATAAAAGCTTTGACAAGGCAGCCCATTTCATCTTTCCAGAGATAAAATTTTTAAACTATATCTAATTTTATCAAATATCAATGGAATCAAAAGATAAAAAATAAGAAATAAAAAATAAAATGCTCTCAAAGCAAACCTGCTAGGTTTGTGATGGCATTAGACAATGCCAAAGCTGTATTGAGGCCTTTAGTTCCTCCTGTAATATCATCACCTAGCAACAACTTTGCAAACTTTTCTTTCATGGCTTCTACATCTGCATATTGCATAGCATAAGCAGGCATCTCTTTAACATAAAAATGTTCAGGACTTTGTGAGAGTTCCCATTCTTCTAATCCTTGTTCATCATCTCTTTTCGTTTTCAAATATTTTGAAGAGAATGATCCAAAAGCATCTTTACTGGATGAACAACTGAAGTCGTCATCATTGAATGAATCAGTTATGCATCCATCTCCTCTACTAGTTCTGCTTTCATCTTCAGAAGATTGATTATCATGAATGCAATTCTCAAGGCCATTATATGTCATAATCCCTGAAACATTCCATTATAAATTCATGAATATTATGATTTCTACTCCAACACTTGCTATGATTAAACTTAGCAACATAACATTATAACCAAATCCTCAAGGACATAATTAGATCTAGCTGTAGATGTCAGATCCATAAAAATATATTCTCCTTCACGTTGGACAAATAAAGCGATACAGGATGCAATGCAACTAAAGAAGCATATGAAAAAATGAAAGTAAAACTGGAAATATGCCAACACCATATTTGCAGTTGAGGTTCTATCACAAAAGGGACTTTACTGATTGTCAATTGATTACAACTGGTGCCATTAAGGAACAACATGTACATTTTCTACTACGTACTCACATAAACTACATAGCAACATTCAACAACGTTAGGCAAGCTTCTTTAACACATCTACAAAACGTGATTCTTAAATACTCAAGATCTTCAGAAGTAGTCGGAGTTATTCTACCAATGTCATTCAGCATGAATAATTATTGATTGAGATTCCACCCTTTCTCTTTCACGGATGTTCCAAAGTCATAGATTTTTGTGACGCTTCCCCACTAACAGGTCAAACATCTCTGCTACATAGTAAATTAATGGGATTTAATTGCAATATCGACTAGTAATAGAATATATGTTATCCCCTCCAGTGTTAAAATTTGTTTTATGTCTTGATGACAATTAAATCATATTTGTTTGTCTGACAAATATTGTTAATAAACTGGTGATTTGTTTAGAGAAAAGAATCTATTGCACTGTTGTCCTATGAAATGCTTCCATGAAGATGCGAGATCAGGCACCAAGTAGCCCACTCAGGCTCACACCAGAGAGAAGGGTATAGCCGTCGGTCAGATTTGTCCCACATTCTAGATGTAGCACACTAGTCACATGCAAGTGTCATCAGCAAATTTGTTTATTTCTTTTATTTTTTGACCGAGCCATAGTAGAAAGTAACAAGGATGCTTGGTTGATTTAGGTAATTCAATCTTTATTTTTAAATAAAATTTTGTGTTTGGATTTTGTGAATGAAAATGAAAACAAAATGGTAAAAATATTATTTTATAATAGACTAACCGGATCACACTAAATTAACGGGTCCAGTAGACTATGACACTAGAATTTAAACCAAAAAAACAAACAAACATACAAGAGTCACGCCTCGCTTTCTGTGTAGTAATAAAAGATCAGTGCTTGAATAAGATAGCGATGAAAGATTTCCATTGTTCAAATATTTCTGGGATTTTTATTGGGAAGCCTATATTTTGGGCCATTTAAATACAAAAAGCTTTTATTTTGAAAGTTTTGGGTGAAAAATGAGTAGGATTGATCGCCTAAAAGGCTAACCAAAATCATGGGAGAAAGAATCGAATAGATTAAAAAAAGAAAAGAAGAGAGAGAGAGAGAGAGAGAGAGAGAGAAACGAATGGAAAATAAAAGCTTCCGTGTATATGACAGAATGGGACAACGACAAAAAAAAAAATATGGGGACAATATAGGCCCAGTGCAGAGACAAGATAGGCCCATAAAATATACGGGTCGCATCCAATCCAAATAGAAAGAAAATGGGTAAATCCTCACTTTGGAAATTGTTAGTGTAGTCATAATAATAGCATAATTTCACTAACCAAAATATAATATCAGAAACTAATTTAATTCTTTTGATACATAGAAACTAATTTAATTCATAAGAATATAATGTTAGGATTTAAAAATAAACTTTCTAGAATTAAAATTTTTATAATTTATCCACATCATTTTAGAAACTAAAGTGAGTTTTATACGAAGGGAAGATACTTCAGGTGTTTAAAACCGAAGTCCTTAACCAAGGCCAAGAACTGGTGGTGGTGCGTCAACACTTCTGGCCCATTCAATTTGAGTTTGCCTGAGGCAATGGGAGTGGCAATGGCAGGGTAGTTGTTATGACAGAATTAATGAACATTTGACTGAGGCCGAGGGTCCACCAACGTGTGTCGTTCAGATTTCAGATTGCAACACTTTTATCCCTTATCGGATCAACCTCCATGGGATGTACTGGCAAGTGGGGGTTTGGGAAGCTACACTTATGTCTTTCTAACAAGGATTGGAGTGGCCTTTCTACAAAACTTTCGGCGTGCTAGTTTAGTACTCCTATCATGATTTTAAATTGCAGCTGTAATCCAAATAATTTTTATTTTAATGCAAATCCAAATTATAGTTACCTTACAATGACTACAATTGCAAAATACTATACAAGTTTGTAGGAAAATGCGGCCCATGCTACTATAACTGGAATTGCGATGCGGTTCCAAAACCACAATTGGCAAGTATATTGGAAAAGGGGAAAAAAATGGTTTAAGATTTTTTTAAGATGTTTGTTAAGAATATTATAATAAAGTCTAGGATAAGTATTATTAATTTATTATACTATAAGTATTATTCTTGATAAATTATGGCTGAATTCAGCTAACTATTTTTAAAAAGAAAAACCTACAGCACTAAAAGAGAGAGATACACCGAACCAAGTGACATGCAATATGAAACTCAGTAAATTTTATATACTATCATTCTAAAGTTATAGTATTAGGTAGTGACTATGATAAATAAACATTTTAAATGATTTGATAATTTAAAGAAATTTCACACTGAAACCTTTTAATCTTCAGTAGAAAAAAGGCAATACATTTCAAATCTCTCACTAGAAAGATCTACACTTGATAGATGGTGCATTTAACATATTTATTTTTCCCTGCTGCTTTGACCTTAAGAAATAAATTAATAACAACGACCAGCTAACTAAATTATTTATACTCATGGACCCCATAACCACAACCTTATAATTCAATTGAATTAGAGGCTACGTAATTCAGCCTTCACCACATCCAAAAAAAAAAAAAAAAAAGAAAATTAACATTTTATTTTCAAGTAAAAGAATTCGTGAACCATAATTACGTCTTTCATACTGAAATGTATTTTTTGCGGTTACTTGATTTTAATTCTTCACTCCTTATATGGTTAAATTAATGAATTCATATTTTTCTCAAAAATGAAAAAGATATAAGATAGAATAATAAAAAAATTTAAATAAAAAAGAAAGAATTGGAGTATGGGGACTCAACTGTCTTCGTGCTCATCAAAATCAATGCTAATTTTGGTTGTCCTGGTGCAGCAAGCTAGTCTTTTTCTCATCATCAACATCCTTTCCCCTTTTGTTGTGACCCTCTTTTTGAATCTGAATTCAGGCTTCAGCTGAAGGTCACTGTTGCTTCAATAACTCTCCCACTATGCCTTTCACAGTTTCACCAACCATATCCCAAAAATGTTACCCAAAACCTTTTTCAACAATCATACCCTCACATCATAATTTCTTTTTTTGACCCAATGGCCTCACAACATGGCGTTAAATTTCACGCATGTTTGAATAAAACTTCTTTTCCAAACAGCTAATAATCTTAAATTCTTTGAAAAAGGCTTTCAAAAAAGAAAAAACAGTTGCTTATTTATTTTTTAAATAATCACTTATCCATCTTGTCGAATATAAAAGACACACAAAGAGAGACATTAATCACCAATTAGCTCCAAATACGAAAATGTATACGAGCAAAATACAATATAAGATCCTCGCGTACAAAAGTACACGTATCACGTGTTATGTTGAGAAGGGATTAATTAATCATCCAATAATCAGAGGTAAAAAATTAAAAAAAAAAATACAAAAATGCAAAATAAAAAGTACACTGTTTGAGCAAAAGGCATTACTTTTGGAAACTTTCTGAAGCTACGGTCAAAAAGTATGAGAAGTGAAGAAATGGGGTCTGATGTACCATGTGCCCACGCAGATTTCACCTTTTCGTTCCCTGATTTTTTTTCAGATAATGACTTTTGCATGAAACTTTTCTCTTTTTTTTTTTGGCCCCTCATTTTCTTTTTTTCTTCAAAACATTTCCAACGGAAACTAAGAATAGCATATTTGGCAGTTGGTTTAAATCTCTAAATCATGGTTTGATGAAAAGTTAGAGAGTAAATTTTGTTCAAACTATAATTTTAGAGTTTCAAAGGAAGATTCAAACAAATTGTAACGTGTTTGATTTCCACCGCAAATGGTGACTTTCAAAAATAATTTTTTTTTCAACGCGCATTGGCGTTTCATAGGATCAAAAATAAGCACACTGCTACTGGATCCAATCAAAAACATATGTAGAGTGGAACTAAATAGTGATCCTACCAAACTTTTGAGTACAGTTTTTACTTAATCACTATAAAACACATGCAGGTCGGTTCTCACAAGTGAAAAAAAACAAGAGAATGACAAATATTTTCTTCCTAGCTCAACTCAGACTTCAAATTTCAAGCTAGTGAAATCGAAACGCAGCGTTTAAGCTCAGGTTGGGGTTGTACTTTTTGTTGATCAAACAAAGCTGAATAGAAAAGAGGAAAATACCTGAACTACTTCGGGAGTGTAGATCTTGCAGTGTTTTTCCAGCACAGGAGAGAAATAGTTGTTTTTTTGTTTGTTCAGCTTCGAAGCTTAAATGGCGTTTCTGAAGGTGTTCAATTTTTGGGGGCGAGTTTATCGATGATAGAGGAAGAATGACATTGAATTGAATTGAAGAAATGCAGTAATGGTGATGTGAGTTTGCATTTATTAGCGAGAAAGGACGAAGAGGAACACCAACAACAACATCAAGCGTTGAAGAATGATGTTACCGGACGCAATGTTAAGTCAATCTGGACCGTGAATGGAGCGGGTCCCACTTCATTTTGGACGGTCCCGATTGCAAGAACTGTGCAAGGCTAGCGCGAGAAATGGGGTTGAAGTGGGTGGGCCCATTTTTATGTTGGGGTTGAAGGGGGCCCAATGCGTGCGGGGCCCAACGATAGCGCCGTAGTTTCGTATGTCGATATCACTTTCTTTGGATTTTGAAAATTAAAAGTAGCTCAATCGGTGCCATGTGTCCAAGGTAACTGCTCCTCATTCACTTGGTGGCCCAAGGTATTCAATAACATTTACAATTTCATTTTCGTAGTGGGTTACAGACCCAAAAAAAATTGTAGCAGGTGTTGAATTTTCTTTTTCGAAATTCTTTTCAGAGTTTGAATTTAAAAATTATGCTAATAAATGTTTTTATCCGTCATTTTCGTTAGGTTATTAATGTTTCTGCCCAGTTTGAATTTTGAACCATGCCTTTTATTATGTATGTGAAAATATAGAATCAAATTCAGAAATACATAACAACAACTATATTTGTTCACTTTATTCTCTAGAGTATAAGTTCCGAAAATGTAGGATACGGTACTTTATAAAGAGAATGTATACTTGAAAAGATTTTAGGAGAATTGAAAACGTCTCTTATAAATTGTTTGTAGTTTTGTGGAACAAAGGTCACATCAATATAGGAGCTCCTAGACCTTGCTATACAATGTCCAGTTTCCAAACCATGTTATGGATTCTCATTGTTACAAAGTTCATGAATCATTATACCGGATATGAGAATTGGATTTGTCTTCTGTGCCCATAAATGATGTAATAAGCATATGATGTTCACAAGAGATGCAAAAAATTTTCCGCGCCAAGATATTAATAGCGATTCAAGTGTTAATGCATAAGGATTTTGGTAGGGTGACTAAAGAAATGAAATATTCTCTTTCTGCTTTTTGGCTTTCACATTCCATGATAAATAAAGAATTATATGTAAATTTATGGAGATTTTAGTGTATATACTAGGGATTAAAAATCTTTTCTATCTTTAATAAGGTTGGAAAGATAGTGAATTCTGCATTTAGAATTGATACACTAAAATTCTCGAAATTTCACATATGGTTCTTTAATAAAACAATTGTACGGAATACTACAATAGCATTGCTAGGTGGTACGAATTGATTTTTGTCACAATATCACGAAGGCTTTTTAACCTCTCAATGGGAGAGTGGAAATGTTGAACGTGGAGAGAGAAAATTGAGTAAACACTAATGCTATGTTTGGATTGGTGGTAAGTAGGGGAGTGGAAGAGAATGAAATAAGATGGAGTGGAATGGAATGGAGTGGAGTAGTATAATTACTTTATTCTATTGTTTTGATATTTTAGTAATGGAGTGGAATAATTCTCATTCCATTATTTGGATATTTCAATAGAATAAAATAAATTGGTAATAATTATAAATATTTTATTTCTATAATAACCTTATGCCAAATACAATAAAAATATTTATTCTTAACTAAAAAATTATAATTATTTTATAAAAATGAGGCAAAGAGCTATTGAACCTCATTTTTTTCCAATATAATTAAAGAATCTCAACTTACGTGTGTGTGTGTGTGTGTGTGCGCGTGTATGTGTGTGTGTGTGTGCATATATATATATATATATATGAACACTAGCGTTGCTAGTTGGGTGGCAACATTTGCAGGTTCTTTCTTTTTTTACTTCTTTTGGATACAGGCAACAGCTATATACGAAAATCAATTAGAATTAACTTTGTTGAAGCATGGTAGGACCATAAGATCGGGCATGGTTACTTACTTGTAGACAAGCCGGCGCATCATATTGATTTCAATTCCACTCCATTCCTCCTGATTTGGGGGGAAGAAAAATAGAAGGATATATTATTATTGGATGGAATGGATTCCATCCTTTCTCTATTCCATTCCATCCAATTTTATGTATTCAAACAATGGAATCATTAAAATTCCATTTCTTCCCATTCCATTCTATCTTAGACTACCAATCCAAACATAGCCTAAAGTACAGCAAAATTCTTTATCTTTTATGGCTTTCATACGCCATTTCATGAAAACGGTTTTGTATTATAAAGCAATTTTGTATATTACAATCTCTATAAAATTACATACAAATCCACATTATTATGGTACTCATAAAAAAAAAAAAAAGATTTCATGAGCATCATTGAGGCCCGTTTGGTTATATTTCTGGGAGGCCTGGAAGACTTTTTATTGGAATGAAAATGAAAATGTACAGTAATTAATATATTTGGTATGGAAAGGCCTTTTTTTAGAAGGTCTTTTGAAATTCCAAAAGGCTTTTTGGGAGAAGTATCCTTGAAGTTACTTTTCATTCTAGAAAAGATCTTTTAAAAAAGAATCTTATATTACTCTCACATTAACAACCAAAAGTAATTTTATTTTATACTATCCAAACAAAACTCATTCTCCTAAACTTACTTTTGATATATTCAAATTAAACAAAAATCATTCTTTTAAAAAACCTTCTCCCAAAAACTAAACCAAACGGACCCATACTCTATGCATAGGTTGTGAACATGTGAGATGCCTCCACAAGAATCTTAGTCTAGAACTAACATTCTCATTTTATGGTTTGTTTGGTCTTGCCCTTTTTTAATTTTCTATAAATTGAAGCTATAATCAATCTCATTTTCATGCAATTTGTTTAAATCAATGCATTCCCTTGGCTTCTTTGCCTAGAAAGAAATTAATTACTTAGGGTTACTTTAGTATCATGACAAAAAGTGCAAAAATTTTATCAAATTAGATTTATGAGTAAAATTATATAAAAAAAACTAAGGATTTAATTTGAATACACTATCAGTGTAAAAAACTTTTATACAGACATCCAATCATATATTGCCATATCAGCAAAAGTCTTTGACATAATCACCCACTACTTGAATAGTCATGTAAATAGAATATTTTAATTAGATGACAATATAAAAAAATTTTACACTGTCAGTGCACTTCAATTAAACTCAAAAACTAATACTAACTTTTTATCTCTATTTTCACACTCATACCAATCTTGCCCTTACTCTCAAAAAATATAAGAGCAAAAGGTTACTAACATTGATATTGAACACTCGACTGTGCAAGTGGTTGAGATTTTTAGTTTTAATGCCTTGTAAACCTTTTTTATTTTTTAAATGTCAACATTCAAAGTAATTAAGCTCACAATTTAGTAATTATCTCCTACATATTTTATTGAATTTGAGATGTTTCGTGTTCGACTCCCATTCCCCATACCCTGCCTTCGTAAAAATTAAAACAAAATGTCAACATTCAAAATTAAAAAAAAAAAAAAAAGAATACACCCAAAAGAAAAAAACAAACAAACAAATTGTAATACTGATTAAGCCAATGAAGTGGTGGTGCTTGTGGTTGATCGTATGTAGAACCACCCAAAGGTTATCAGAACTAGCTACACGTTACTAAACTCAATTAAGGCACACGAACATCTACAGTAAAGCATCCATTACTTTTATTATTGTTTATTGTAATTAGCAGATCAAATTTTCTTGGGATCTGGCCCTGATGACACTTCGTTAGTGTTTTGTGCAAAATAGCCAAATATTGTATCCAAAAAGAGAAAAAAAATAAAAAATAAAAAATGAAAAGGTGTCACCGTTACGCATATAAAACTTAGCAACAAAGGTATTGCCAAATGCCTAACGCTTACAAGGCTCGAGAGAAAAGCTTCATTAGAAAGGTGCCAGAAAGAAGTAAAAGGTGCAAATCATTGACACATTTTCATGTTATTGGGACGATTGGCTTTTTCTTGTCTCTTCCTTCTGGTTCAATCTCAGTCTTTGTTAATGCTAACTTGAATTTCATAATATTTTCCCTCCTTTCTGGGTTTGCTTAGCTGTGGAGTAAATGAATACTTGCAACCCAAAAGTAAATTAGAATTACATAAAAAATGTGCCTATCCTTCAGTTTCTGCAAATCTTATCTCTACTTTCCAACTCTCAGTCAAGCAAGAACAGTACAATTTTTTCCCCCTCTGAACATGCTTGCTTTCAACTTTTCCTCTTTCTCATTGTTAGGGTGTGTTTGGTTTATAGTATGCAAACTATGGTCTAGTCCCATAGGAAAGCAATTTTTTCACTTTACTCAAACCATGATATGAGGCGAAAAATCATATTGAAATCTAACTTAACATGATTTTGCCAAACATATTACAATGAGTTAAAACTCTGTTTGTATCGTTCAAACCATGATTTGGGTTCTTGCAAAGCCAAAACAAACACACACCTAGTAGCCACAAGGTGTAAATATACAAAATCACAAATAGAAGGACCAGGGGTTGCAGCAAACATAGTAAATTGGATAAACTTGTTCCATACACAGATGATGCATACTATTAACTAGCATCAAAGTTATAAGCTTCCACAAATTCGTGATACATGTATTTGAGTTATATATCTAGCATGATTAAACATCTGCTGCAAAAGCAAAGAATCTAAAAGATACCGGGTTTTATTACCTGAAATATCTACGTTGGCAAGAAAGAAAAAAAAAAAAAAAAAAACAAAATATGGAAGTTGAATTATGATTTATGAGCATAGGAGAGGAGGCTTGTGATTTAGACCCTGTCCAAAATGGAAGAAAGAATCATTTTGATTTGGTAGTGCACTTATTGGGGATGTAACTCCCATTCAAAGGGTGGAACTTGAGGTCACAGTCCAGATGGCATGAGAACTTAAGAGATCCTAAAGGCCCTACCCTCCACTGTGTCCTGGCGTTTCCCTTGAAATCGAAACTAATCTGATTCTTTTTCCATGAATCATCCACTTCCTCCATTTGGTCAGGAGTTAAAGGTATAGAGGATGATTGAACAACATAGTTGAGATCCTTTGAGCTGTTCTTGGGCACCTCAAATGGGTCTGCAACCAGCACTGCTATGCCTTGGCCTTGGAAACTAAGGTTGAAGTTTATATCAGAAAAAGTTGCATGAGCTTTGGCGTTACCATTCTGTGCCCTCACAACAATTGTGAGCTGGGTTTGGAGCAGACCAGCATAGTCATTCCTCAGAAGGTCTAGATGAGCATTGTTGATGCTGATCACAGGCACCCTTGGATGGATCACCAAGTAAGCAATGAACACTACTATGCCTGCAACAACCACTGCTGTGGCTATAATGATGCAGAGAACTGCTGCTAGCATGACTAAGGGGTTGGTGCCGCCGTGTCGATTGGTTACTAGCTTTGTCTTGAATCTTGGCATAGTGATGGTGGTGATGTTCCTGCTGGCAAAGGTTCTGCATGAAGATTGAGGGACTAAAACATGTTTCCTGCTTTACTTGTCAATTTTATTCTATGTTTGTGGGGAAGGAGGGAGGGAGGGAGGGAGGGAGGAGTTTCGCTTAAGAGTTGAGAAGCTTTGGCCAGTGAGGCACCTAAAATTGGGTGGGTTCTTTAATTCTATTTGGTGTGAAGGTTTTGGTATCTTCCTTTCCTAACTTTAAAGCATTTGATTTTGATTTTGTGCACATATATTTCTTATATTGCAAACGCTACTCATCAACTGGGAATCTTGGTTATTATTTTAATTTTAAACAGTAAAATACCAAACTTGCATTGGTAGATACCAACTCCGACCTTTTACCCTGTGTTCATAGCAAATTCTGTTGTTATGATGATGTCTAAGCAGGCCCACACTTGCATGAGAAAGCAAGCACATATTTAACTTCTACAAATTCCGCACATGGGGCGCAGCTCAGATGGCGACATTTCCGCCTCTTAAAGAAAGGGTGCAACCAATGGGGCGCGAGTTCCACTTGCAAGGGTAGAGCCCGTAGCCCCCCAAACAATATCCCCTCCCCCTCCACAAAAAAAAAAAAAAACTTCTAAAAATTCTCACTGCTGACCCAAAAAACAAAAAATCTACAAATTCCCACTTGCAAAGAATTGCCACCGTCTATTATAGGGAATAAGCCTTTAAAGTAAGTTTATCTTATTATAGAAAATAAGACGTATATATAAAGTGAGAAAAAAAAACTAAGAGAGTCAAAAATTTTACCGAAAATTAGTTGATATAATTTGACGCACTTAATAATTTTTGGATAAATAAAGGGATCATATCATTTTATTTCATTTAACCACCATGTATGATTTTTTGTTAAAAGTTCTTACATTATTTTCTAACTATGAAACATTGCTCATAATGTAAATTTATCTGAAAAGTAGTAAACTAAAAATATATTTACTCATAGATTAATAAAATAGATCATAATTATAACTCAAAACAATTTAAGAGTAAATACATTTTTACGTTCTTACTTTAAAAACAATTTAAGAATATTTTTTCTTTCTTTCCTGCTTTAAAAACAAGCTTCGTCTAAAATAGCTTTCTCCTATTTTAGGTGAGTGCCCCTAAAGTTTCGAGGAGGTATTTAAATTCAGTAATGCATGTCTTACGGTAAGGACAAGTAACACTTTCTCCATAAGCTCACACGAGTGTAAATCACACAATTCCGTCATACACTGATAATTTTTTTATCAGAAAATACTCTATCAAGTAGAATGTATGTTTTAACAGATGTCATGCTTAAAAATTTTATATTAATTCCATATGAATTTTAATTAGACCAAATTTCATTAAAATTAATATAAGAGAAGTAACTGCTTGATCAGACTTCGTAACTGTTTAAATTTTTTCATAATATTTTTAGTATACAAAACAAACAGAATGATTAGCTAAACTAATCCACCTCGGATTACTGGAATAGCATATAAACATAACATCAGTAATGACAACGGTCTAGCATGCATAGCTGGTAAGATTACTTTTGGTACGAAATGGGTTAATGTTATTTATTTATTTTAACTATTTTTGTAACTGTGCAAGAAAACGAACTAAGAACTGTGCAAGAAAACGAACTAAGTTACTAAATAATTGATGTCCTCACTATCTATAAATCAGCGCGTTCTGTTTGAATTTGCACGACGCTAAAAGTTAATGGCAAAACAAACCTCACCAAGAAGCCTTAATAAGGTGTCAGAAGCTAGAATCAGCCTTAATCACGAAAGTTTTCGTAGTTAGATAGTCCATTATCAATTAATATCTTTCACTCGTATAAAACACTAAGAACTTTTTAAAACCCAGCCACTTATTATAGATTGAATTGTTAAGAATCTGGGAATGCTAAGTATTAATACAGTATTCAACAGCAGCTTTTCATGATGTAGAGTTATTAATGTTCATATTTACAAAGATGTGACAATGCAAATCCTCAAACTCGATTTTAGATATAACGTTATTTGTCCAATACTTGAAAGTTACTTGGTAAAAAAGGACAATTTTCTAGGCATCAGAAGAATAGCTTTGCACGCATTAAGTGATGCTGTATACAGTCTAGAGCATTCAAATATAAGTGCAGCAAGACCAAAACTATTTGTCAAAAGTATCTATATCATTACTCCTTGCACATACATATTCTGGCTGTTATTACAGATACAAACGTAAGAACCACATTACTGGAAAAGAAACCCTGATAAGCGACAAACACAGCCAAGGCAGGGAAAGGAGAAATACAATCAAAATAAACTCAGTATGTTATTAGCACTGGCACATCTTGAACTTTTTCTGCAAACTACATGGCAGAATCATAATATAGTGCCAACAATGAACATTCCTACGCGTAAATAAACACAGAAAACTGAATAAAACAAACTATAACACATTTAAAATTAATTTGCTGCAGTAGTTATAAAATAGTATCACACATTTGTATACTTTGTAAAATTTTCAAAAAAAAATAATTACAGCTTTGAACATTCACAAGACATACCAAACAGAACACTTGGAAAACATATAAGAATGAAGACTTTGACACTTATGGCAAGAGTTAGCCATTGGACAATTATTTGTGATGACAACTGCAGGTGCTTGACCTTTGCAATGCAATCTCATAGATAACTATCAAAGGTAATTGAAGGTAATAGAGACAAAGGAAAGATAAACAAAAGTAACATAAACAAAAGAACTATTGCTAAGTCCTGTAGCTTTGGAGAAAGATCGCTCCTGTCAATCAATTCTTAATCTCTTCAAATGCATGGGAAATTTGCAAGTGATCATCGAATGCAAAAATGCATTGATCTCTTCAAATTGACGGGCTATGTATAATGTAACCATCCACAACTAGCCACAAAGTAAACTTGCAAATGACCATAACCACAATATGATTTCCATAGCTTTCATAAAGAAAAGCTATAATAATAATGTAAGGTATATCTCTCCGTTCATAAATATTGAACTGTCAATCTAAGTTTATGAAACTGACAAAAAACAAACAAAACCCTCACAGTGGCAAGTAAACCACTAAAGGGGCTTTATCATTTAATCCCCAAGTTGGGTCTTACTCATGGACTCATGGTCCTCCATACATGTCCCTAATTGCATCACCAAGGCGATGACATAAATGATAGAAGTATAGAACATGATAGATCACTATCATGAGGCATTTGCATTTAAGCCTTCACATGGATTATAAAAAAAATCCATGTAAGAACACAGTTACCAAATTGGCTCCAACCCCCATCGTACCACGAACCAATTCGTGAGTACCAAATTGCAGTACTTCTGCGATCTGGAATGCAACCCACACCGCCAAGCTTGGTGAGCTAACTTGTTAAAGCATTTTGAACAAAAGAAAAGAGAAAAAGACGCTGGAGATTGAAGGAAAAGAGCTTCTGCAAGGGTTTTACTGGTGAGATAAAGCAGAGAGGCAGAGAGCCAGAGATAGACAGTGAAAGAGCGAAAAACAGAGGCGAGTAGGACTGTGGAAGCATCAACAAAACCCTATTGAGCCTTCTCTGTTGGGTTTTCTCAACCAAAAGGCACCATGTCATATCATTAACTTAAGAAAAAATCAAAAGAAATAATAGTCTGATATTTAAAATGGGCTTATGGTTGATTGATTTATGTAGCCGACCTCAGGGACAAGGCTTATTTGTTATTGTTTTTCATGAAATATTAAAGTTTGAAGCATTCACTTAATAACTAAGAGAAAATTCATTAGTTTTACACTTAGTCTATGATGGTATTATATTTCATACAATTTTTAATTTATGATTTTTAGACAAATTTCTACTAAAAATTTATTAATTAATATATTAAAACATAGCCTAACATACCAACTAAGCATAACCTCAATGTACTGCATATTTAATTAGGTAGTGTGTCGTGCACCGCATACATATACCAAAGAGTGCTGCAAACCTGGTAACTATGTGTAAGAACATGGAAGAAGTCAATTTGCAGCTTTGTTGAAGCAGCATAACAGCCATGAAAACACCCAGAGAAGAACTGCCTGAGGTGCTATTCCCCAAAATATTAACAATAAATTGAGGAAAAATTTTTGCTAGGATGGCGATCATAAACTGATAGCCAAATGCTAATAATACCTACAGCAAATTATCCAGTCAAATAAATTATTTCATATTATGATTGTTCTATCATATATATGTAATTCAAAATCCTCACACACCAAAAAAAGAAAAAAAAAAAAAACTACAATTCATGAACTGCTATGAAGTTCTTCTCAAGTAGCAGAGTGTGAGCAGCTTCAAAAATATTAACTCCAAGAACATAAAACAGACAACAGAAGAAACAAGAATAACCACATTCATATAAACATTTTAATATGAAGAGAAGTCAAGGAAGTAGATAGGAAAAAACAACTACTGGTGCAAAAGATTTTCAAAAGGAAAGGCTACTACCATGGAGTGAAAAAGATAAAGCTCACACAACACTATTTTAAAGGCTAAGCCAAGACAGTCAAGAGCAAGCAAAACCTGCCTATCTCTGTCAGTGACGGCTATTGCTATGTACCGAAAAAATTCAACATAAAGAAAGAAACTAAATTTTGTCTAGATTACAATTTGACATGAGCTTTCCACCTCCTGGAAAGACTGTCATATCTGTCCCTCGCACTTCTACCCTCTATATAGAACACATCCTTCAACTTCATCATCGTCGATTCATATATGGTGATCCTCTTATCCAGCATGTCTTCAGCAGACCTTCTCACCTCAGACAGCCTACCTAACTTAGAAAGACCAATGAGCAATGCGTTTGCTGAATCATTGAGTGGCTTAACATGATTATCAACCATGTAACTCCAAATCGAATGTGCCGCCTCAGGGTCATCACAATCGAACAACATTGCGATGGCCGCAGCGCAGTTAGTACTCGTGGGCGGCCACTCGTTCTTAACCATCTCGTTGAAGAACCTCTCCGTCTCACGAACCTTCTTGTTCCTCACCAAGCACTCGAAAATCATGTTATAAGTCAAGGAATCAGGGAAAACACCCTGAAACACCATCTCATCGAGCAACCGAAAAGCGTGATCAATCTCATTGTTATTACACATCAAACCAATCACCGCATTGTACATTACCATGTTAGGCACGACCAACCCACTTCCAACCATCACATCCCACATGGGGACAGCATTAACCGCATCATTTCGCTTGATAAGAATATCAATAGCATTGGTAAAGAATTTCAAACCTGGGAAGCAGTTATGGTCCTTCATCACCTCCAAGAACTTCAGAGCCTCATCAACCTGCAAGGCACGAACCAATGTCATCAAAAAAGCATCATAGGCCGCCAAGTTCTTCCTATCCCAACCAACTCGAACCACCATCTCGCCGAACGTGGTCTTCGCCTTCGCGGCATTCCCTTCCTTCTCCCACCCTTCCAGCAAAATTGCAAATGTATCCGCATCCGGCGCGATCTTCACTTTGATCTTCTCGAAGAACTCCAACGCCACATTGGTCTGATTCTCCTCGCGGCAAATCGCGCTTAACAGCGAGTTCACTGCAACAACATCATGTACAATTCCATACCTATCCATTACATCGAAGCTCATGAAGGCTTCATTGAACCTCCCTGCAGTGCAGTAGCTCTCGAAAACGGACACGAATGTTGGCAATGAGAGCAGGTTTTCCTGCTTCATGGAACGAATCGCGTCCCACATGGGCTCGAAGAGCCCATTCTTGCCCAATAGGTCGACCATCAAGTTCCAGGCGTGGGCCGAGTGCTTCGCGAGGTGCCCGGCCCACCGGAAGAACTTGACGGCCGACGAGGGCAGGCTGTATGACAGCCTGAGGACCTCGTGGACCTGCTCCTGGGAAGGGCGGATCCCCGAGGTCGTTAGGGCGGTTTCGATGTCGTTGGGAGGGGTTCGGGTGAGGAGGTCGCACAGTGCTCTTGCTGTCGGGGACAAGTTGGGGGTTTCGACATGGGACGGGAATTGGTTGGGTCGTTGGGGTTTCGGAATTGGTTGGGTTGTTGGTTGTGGTTTGTTAGGGTTTTTGTTGTTGGATTGTTGGGTGATCTTTTTGGGAGGGTATTTGAGGCCACTGGTCCTAGGGTTTTCGGCCACTGCCTCCATATTTGATGATTGATTGGATTGTTAGGGTTTTTCAGAGATTGAAGAAATCAATCTCGAATTAATTAGTGTTTTCCATTTTTTCTTTTCTTTTTTTTTTTTTGCCTTAAATTTTGGGGGAAAATGGAGAAGGTTTGAAGGTTGGAATTGCAATAAGAACTGGGATTTTAGAAAGAAAAAAAAAAATGGGGAAAAAATTTGGAAAAATGGTGTTTTAGAAGCGGTGATCAATTGAATGGTGGAATGTGAAGGGGGTGTTGTTGGTGGAGTCCAGTTTCAGTGAGCCAACGAGATGCAACGGGATTGACTGAATGATGTTTCGTTCATGGAGGCTGCAAAATGGAAGAGGAAGCAGAGAAATGTGGCGACGTGATTGCCGAAGAAACGAAGTTTGGACTTGGCGGGACTGTGATCCACTCTCAATTCGCGGTTACGAAATGGGCCTCCGTGTTGGGATGGCCCAAATAAGTGTAGACCCTCTACTCCATTTACCATAAATCGAAGTGTTTAATTGCTGTGCTCTTGCCTATGGCATCTCGCTTGATTAAAGTAACAAAAGGATTTGTTAGTATTCGGTGGGGGTTCTATCCTCACTTGCTCATCCCTTTTCTCATTTTTAACTTCACTAAGAGCTTCTTAAAATAAGGCAAAAGTTTTTGGTTACTTTGAAAACAACTAAAAATTTCTCCTCCATTAATTGGTCAAACCATTTTCATTCAAAAAATGAGATATATGTATATAGATTATAGAGAATGACATTTGACATAAATTTTGATTCAATGACATAAACAATTGATTCACTAATAACTGACCAATAACATTTACATATGTTCATAAGCCATACTGCAAGGTAAAAATATTTGCATTAAAATTCAAAAAGCAACATTCTTCAGAAAACAATAATTCATCATGCTTGTAGGCAATATGCCTTGACAAACTTGAGATTAAGGGGTTTGCTTTTACCTCATGCTCAGCTTTAAACTAGCTCTTTCTTCCTTTTCGCTTAGGAGCTAGGCTAAGTCATTATTCTCTCCCTCTTTAACCTTCTCATTTGATATTGCTGTCAAATAGAAACAATCCACATACGATAGAATGGTCATTTGCTAAGTGATTAATGATGCAATAATTATGGTTCTAATATTCTTTTGCAGTGATCGCCATTTTGTTGGGCATTAGGCGCTACACTCCATCTTTCATCAATCCTTCTACTAGCTGGTATGCTTCTTGTTTCAAGACTGAAAGCAGTAGAGGCTTCTCTTTCATATTAAGAATGGGTAATATTATTTGTATGCTCTAATAACATCTTAAAGATTGAATGGTATTCGATCTTAAAAATTAGTTTATGGTGTGAGGATTGTCCAAACGCTTGTCTTGACTATATTCTAAACCAATGTAAAACCCAACAATTATTTTTTTCTCATAAAACGATAGTATCCCATATAATAAGACGGCTAATATACACATCTCAATTATACAAAATAAACATATTATTCTTCTTAATTTGCATGGTCAGTTATACTCAAAACAAAACAGTTCGTATACACGAAGGAGATCACTTAAAGTTTCGATTTTGCTCTTTTCCAGGAAGCAATTTCTGCTGGTCTGTAACTAAAACAAACAACAAAAAATTGAGGATTTTGACCTCAGTAATCAATTGAGATTTCATTAAGAAAACAACACCTCAAGGATTATCACATTACTCGCAGGATTTCAGCAATTTACAAAATTAAAAAAATACATGCATTCGGTTATGATCTAGACAAACAAGTCAAGTAATTGGTCAGTTTCAAATCCATAACACCTAGAATTTTGCTCATAAGATTTATATACATACAAATATTAATCAACATGAACGCTAAAAACACATGCACATATATACTTGATTAATTACCTAATTAAGTAGAAATACTTGGTTAGATAGCTGCTCTTCTCTTTCTAGCATCTAGTAGCTCCCAAAACAGCACCATACCTTTTCCTTCCTCAACCAGCAAGTACCATGAAACACCAATTTCTTTAGGTCCTCAAATTTTCTCTTCACTATGTTAGAAAGTGAGACTTTTCTTGTTATTCACTAATTAGGTTAGTTAATTATGACCAAGTGTGTATTTTCTGGTTTAAACCAGAAAAATATGTATTTTCAGGTTTAGATCAGAAAAGTTGGTATGTAGTAGGTGGTTGAAGGTAGTGGTTGTACTTAGATACTGCTGGCCATACCCTTTTGCTTGAAAGAATGTATATTGGCCTGCCTTTATATTATAAATCAATGAATATCAGAAAGTGTGTGTAATCCACCATAATTGAAGCTGTGTGCTCTGTTCAAACTCTCTTCTCTGTTTTTACGCAAACAACATGGTATCTAGAGCTGAAAATGATCTTTGAGGGTCAGTGGTGTGAGTAAAGAGAGAAAACCAATGATTTTCTTTTCCACAAACCAAAAAGAAACCAGCAAACAACTTTCTACATATAAAACCACAACACGAAAAATGGCTTCCAAAGCAGAACTCCTTACGTCCACCTCCAATATTTGCAGGAGAAAATTATCATATATGAAATTTGCAAAAATGAGAACTTATCTAAGAGCTCAAAGTTTATGGGAGATAGTGGTCTCAGAAGCAATCCACCTCCTTTGCCAAACAACCCATCGTAGCTCGGATAAGAAATCACAATGAGGAAGTGGCCAAGGAAGTGGAGCACTTGCTATCATTCAAGCGACACTACATGATGACATATTTATTAAGATTCAATCTTGAAAGCAAAAAGAGCTGGGACAAGCTCAAGGAGGAGTTCAAGCCGTTGAAAGAACAAAGAGGATGCAGATTTTGAACTTGAGGGAGAGAATTTGAAGCAATCAAGATGAAGGAATCTGAAACATTAGAGAGTTTTCGAGATAGACTTTCAAAGGTTGTTACACAAATCAAGGTTGCTAGGTGAAGAACTTAGTGATCAGCGGTGGTAGAGAAAATTTTGGTATGTCTTCCAGAGAGGTTTGAGTCAAAGATCTCTCTCTTGAAGAGAACAAAGATTTTGCTCATATCTCCCTTCTTGAGCTTGTGAATGCCTTGCAAGCCCTTGAACACGGAAGATCTTTGAGAATGGAAGAAAAAGTTGAAGACATATCGGAAGGAGCATTTGTGGCAAGAGCCAAAGGAAAACAACAAACAAGCGCCAGTGGGAGGGAGGAGGCAACATGGTGAAGCAGAGAAATTTGCAAAACTGGAGGAAACAAAGAGAAGTACCCACCTTGCTCTTATTGCAAGAAAAACAACCATTCTGAAAATTATTGTTGTTTAGGCCAGGAGTTAAATGTAGGGCCTTAATCGGTTTGGTCATGTAGAGAAAGTTTGTAAAATATAGCAAATCATCAAGAACAAAGCCAACAAGGACAAGCTCAAGTTGCTAAGAACCAGCAGCAATTTGAGGAGGGAGGAACATTTATTTGTTGCCTCTTGCATTGCGACAAATAATAGCAAAAGATTCATGGCTAATTGATAGTGGTTGTACCAACCATATGACACCAATGTTAATTTGTTCAAAGACTTAGGAAAGGCTAGCTCCTCAATGATAAAGCTTGGAAATGGAGATGTCATAAAAGTTGAAGGTGAAGGTCCGTTATGATCAAGACTCCAATAGGTAATAAAATCATTCCTATGTCTTTTTATGTTCCAAACATAGAAGAAAATCTGGTGAGTCTTGGACAAATGTTGGAAAGCAACTATGCTTTGATTTTTAAGGATCACATTTGCAAAATCATAGATCCTAGTGGTTACGAATTGATGTCGTAGCAATGAAAGGTAGAAGCTTTCAGCTGGGATCCTAAATGTGAGAAAGTTATGTCTCTTGATGACTTAAGTCAGTTGCCTAAAGATGACGCAAAACATTGTAAAACAAGGAATGAGAGAAATTTCATTGCCTCCAACAAGAATAAAATGAGCAACAATGTTGGCAATGTCGAGGATGGCAAGAAAGCGAGGACAAAGTCAGAATATAGCAATGGAGCATGTCCAAAATGAACTTGATCAAAATACCATGGCAGTCTTGAAATTCAACAATGTCCATTTTAGTGATGAAAGCATCAATCTTGAAGAAGCAAAAAGAGATAATGAACTTGGTACTATGTTGAATCTAGTTTGGTTCTAACGTGAGCTGTGCTAATTTTGATGGTGCAGCAATTTTGAGAAGAAATTCCAGCTGTTTGGGAGATTTTCTTGGGCAGTCCAAAATTATGAAGCATCATGCCATTGGAAAACCAGAAAACTACAATGCAGACATCATAAGCAAGGATTTCAAGGGGATAACTTGATGTGTTTAGCTTATCTTTGGGGTATACAAGAAAACTCTCAAGGAGGAGTGTTAGAAAGTGAGACTTTTCTTGTTATTCACTAATTAGGTTAGTTAATTATGACCAAGTGTGTATTTTCTGGTTTAAACCAGAAAAATATGTATTTTCAGGTTTAGATCAGAAAAGTTGGTATGTAGTAGGTGGTTGAAGGTAGTGGTTGTACTTAGATACTGCTGGCCATACCCTTTTGCTTGAAAGAATGTATATTGGCCTGCCTTTATATTATAAATCAATGAATATCAGAAAGTGTGTGTAATCCACCATAATTGAAGCTGTGTGCTCTGTTCAAACTCTCTTCTCTATTTTTACGCAAACAACACACTATCACTTGCTAATTTGATTTCTTGGACATGCAAGGTGAAACTTTCTCTTGAGTCTCCTAGTTCTCTTCTCTCTCTCTCTCTCTCTCTCTCTATCTTACTTTCCAACTCTGAGTTTTTCTGTGCGCACTTGCAGCCAAGACCAGAAATGACCAAGTTAGTGGTAAAATCATGGGTATTCTCCATAAGCAGCCTGCACGTTGGACTTAAGTGATGCATGTGACATTACAACACCAACTCCACACTACATACATACAAAAAGTAACAATTGATCACTTTCAATAATGTGCGACTAAAGCCATTTGGTGGTGGAGGGACTGGAACGCGTCACACACACTCTCGCTTCCGCCTCCATTTATAATTAATTTTCTAATTAACTGATTATTTAGCTAAGATGATTTCTGTAATTGTCATAATCCTTAACTAGACTAATAAAAATATTTTAAAGGCTTAAACAACTTAAATGGCTAACAATCTTAATTAGTCTATGTAATGAATTTATCCCATCATCGCCCTAACTTGTATGACAAGGTTTCCTACCAACTTGCTCTCCTTAATTGTTCTAGTGTATATTCCTTTGCTTTTTTCAAAAACTCTAACTAAATATTTTATTGGATTACTTCCTAATTTTTTTCTTTTCTTTTACTAATCCCCAATATAATTTTTCATACTTAATTACCTTTCATAAGATAATTCAATAATTAATTTTCTTCTTCTAAAATATAACATTACTTTTTAAATTTTTTTTGTTTATAGATTTTAACATTTTTTTGACGTGCTTGTTTTTTAACATTACTCCACAAGCAATCTTGTTAAAGACGTTATCTTAATTTATTCACTGACTCATATCATGTCACTAACTTTTGTTATGATAAGTACCACTTTATTTATTTTCCTATAATTCATTTAGAGCTGATTCTTCTTCTATCCTATGAAAATGAAAATTAGTCCAATTACACCTTCACCAGTAGAAAACTTTAAATTCTGTTGAAATATAATTAATCATTATATTGGGTGTAATAATTAGAATGTTACAATAAAATTTCCTTATCTTCTTTTCTTGAATCAACTTGCCTCCGCAATAAATCAGATATTTGGACCCCAGATGCAATGTACATACTACGATGACTAGTGATCAGACAAATACTCCGATACAAAAATTCGTTGTTAAGCATATACTATTTCACAAGGTACATACTTCATATGCTCTCAGTAATGCTTCTTTAACTTCATCAAAAGTTGTGGAAATCAAGATCATTCATCATTGCAAGCGACAAAATTAAAGTTTGCACCCCATGTTGTCGTATCTTAATTCACAAACAGAAGTATTATATTCGATCATCTTTCACACTTTTTTTCTGTGGCCATGCAGTAATCCAAAACAAAGGGAACCTTGTCTACAACTAATTAATTTGATGGATTTCATTATATGTTGTTTGAAGATAATACACATAAATTATGGCAGCAGCAGTGTGTTCTTACGTGTGTCCATCTGCATATGTCTGTGCTGCGGTGGGCCTTCACCCACTAATCTCAATTATGTCATTTAATTTATTATCTGAAAATTTTAATTAAGGATCCTCAAATAGACCTTCCATCTCTACAGAGAGAAAGGTTCTGTGCTCTTCATTGTGTCATATGAAGACAAATTTCACGCGGGATTCCATTGTGTTTGTCTAGTGTAGCAAACTAACCAAATTTTTTTTTATACCTTAATAAACAGGCATGTCAACTGCCATTCATCAGTGGTAAAGAAGGGAATTGAAGAAGGGTCCTGTTGATGGATTTCCCTTAATAAAACAATGAACTGTGTTTTGGATAATGGAGATCCTGCTAGCTCGTTCTTTGATTTGCATGAGAATTACAGCACACTACACTACTAGAATTTGTCGGAAATGCAACCAATTTTTTCGGTTGCTAAAAAAATGAATTTGCGGCCGATTTTACAATCGATTTGAGTAAAATGGGACTAAATTAACGCTTAAAATATCAGTTGCAAAATTGGTCGTAAAACTAAATTTTGCGACCGATATGAAAAAGGAAAGGAAAAAATAAGGAGAATGTATTTCAATTGCAAAATCGATTACAAATTCAAGATTTGTGACCGATTTATAAAAGTCAACTAAACAAGGTGCTAAGAAAATTGCGATAGAAAAATCGGTTGCAAATGCTGAATATTGCGACCGAAAAAATGATCGCAAATTTAAAACCTTTATGTTAAAAAATTCTTGAACTTTGCAACCAAAAAATCGGTCGTAAATCTTGAATTTTGCGATCAATTTTTCAGTCACAAATTTAAAACCTGTGCATTAAAAAAATCTTGAACTTTGCGACCGAAAAATTGGTCACAAATCCTAAATTTTGTGATCGATTTTTCCGTTGCAAATTTAAAACCTTTGCATTAAAAAAATCTTGAACTTTGCGACCAAAAAATCGGTCGCAAATCCCGAATTTTGTGACTAATTTTTCCGTTGAATATTTAAAACCTTTGTATTAAAAAAAATCTTGAAATTTGCGACTAAAAAATCAGTCTCAAATGTAAATAAAAAAAATTTGAAGTTTGCGACCAAAAAATTGGTCGCAAATTAAAAACCTTTACGTTAAAAAAATCTTGAACTTTGCGACCAAGCCGTCGCAAATTTAAAACCTTTCTGTTAAAAAAATCTTGAAATTTGCCACTAAAAAATTGGTCACAAATGTGAATAAAAAAACTTGAAGTTTGCGACCGAAAAATCAGTCGCAAATTTAAAACCTTTAAGTTAAAAGAATCTTAAACTTTGCGACCGATAATCCTGAATTTTGCGACCGATTTTTCCATCATAAATTTAAAACCTTTGCGTTAAAAAAATCTTGAAATTTGCGACTAAAAAATCGGCCACAAAATGTGAATAAAAAAAACTTAAAGTTTGCGATCGAAAAATAGGTCACAAATCTTGAATTTTGCGACCAAAAAGTTGGTCGCAAATTTAAAACCTTTACGTCAAAAAATCTTGAACTTTGAGACTGAAAAATCAGTGGCAAATCCTGAATTTTGCTAATAATTTTTCGATCGCAAATTTAAAACTTTTGAGTTAAAAAATCTTGAAATTTGCGATCGATTTTGTGAATAAAAAAAACTTGAAATATGCAACTAAAAAATTGGTCGCAAATTAAAAATCTTTACGTTAAAAAATCTTGAAATTTGTGACCAAAAAATCGGTTGCAAATTCAAACACTTAATTTTGCAAAACAAAAGACATTTTGCGACCAATGCAAATTCAAACACTTAAACTCAAAATTTCCTAGATCAAATTCATTCGGTGTCATTTCTTTCTTCTCTCTAACTTCTCTTTTCTCTCTCACTCTGGCCTTCCCCCACCCAAGCTGCTGCCGTCGTCACTGATGTTGCCGCGGCCAACACCGCTGCCGTCGCCGCCACCACCATCCTGGTTCTCTTCTTGCCTTTGCTTATTTCTTTTTTTTTTTTAATTTCAGATCTGATTTTTCTAAAAAATAGTGGTTTAGATGTTGTTAGATTGTTGGTTTTGTTTATGTCACGATCTAACTAGGGCCATGACCGGCGCTTAGGGAATGCCATTCCCCTAGCAAGCCTACCGAAGAATTTTCCTAAGAACGGACAGAATTTCCCCTAAAAATTGGACATTTCCCAAAATACAAAAAGCTCCAGATACAAACCGAGAACATATATAGACCAGCCACAAATCCAGAATACCAACAATATTTAAAATACAGACTCAGAACCACAAGCATTCTCAGAACGCGCTCAAAATTCAAAATATGCAGGACATATATAAGGATAAATATTCTTATCAAAATAAAATCTATTACAATTATATATAGATATATTACAACGGAAGCCAGACCCTGCCTATGGAATATGGAGCATAACTACAAATATTAACATATAATTGCGTCAAGTTTACGGAGCTTTTATACCTTTAATTTACTGAGACAAGTCACCTGTAGCTCATACTAACTCTGAAATAGAGGGGAAAGTGAAGAGTGAGTCAAATCGACTCAGTGAGAGATAATACACTTATAACGGGGAGTGGGGCAAGTGTAAGCACAAGTTTTTATTAAAATAAATATAATTAGTTAATGATATTCTCATAAAAGATTTGTATACAGATATGCATATACATACACAAAAGATATTCCAAATCAAATATGTTGCATGAAACCAGAACATGGTAAAGCAGAAAATAAAAGAAAATTCTTAATAAAATTCATTATTAACAAATTACTACTTCCAACTATTGTTAATATTTGAGTACATTTAAATATAGTGTTAAAATTAGTTTTAAAAATAAAAATAAAACAAAACCATTTTTAAAGTTTAGAAAGGGAGGTCTCAATTACAGAGTCAGAACAGAACGGAACAGACACGCCTCACCAACGGGCGTCCCCGAAGGATCAACGAGAGCAGATATCTCACCAACGGTCCTATGCCAAAGGATCGACAAATAGATATGGACGTGTGGCCGTCACGCCAGGCTAGCAACACCCCTGCTAGCTGGGTTGGCCAAACCAAGGTGCACCCAGGGCTAACGTATACTACTGTTAGCATACAGTTCTGTTAAAGGTCCCTCCCAAGAAAAAAAACTATTTGTTCAAAACTCAAAGAAGCTCATAATTAACTTTATTTCAAAATTTAAATTCATCAAAGTCTCATAGTCCTATAATAATAAAATCCAATATAATTCCATGTATATCAAATTTCAAAATCTAATATACTAATTCCAGACCTTTTCAGTCATGTCAATAATATTAAGTGTAGAATTAGTTTAAGGAATCAATTTCAAAACTTACTATATCAAAATCTATAATTTCTATTGTCCAAGCTCATAACATTAACTTGAAGCATCATATCAATTTCAAAACATTTAGATAATTAGGTCTCAAACATCAATTGATAACAATACAGGAAATTTCTTAAACCAAAACAGAGTATCGAAAAGTAAATTTCTCAAGATACTTGTCCCACTTGCGGATGCACAGAATTAACAACATAATAATACTATAAGTAGTTTTAAAGATTCAATTAGAAGACAAGCAACTGTCAAAATATATATATTCAGGAAAATAAGAATAGAAAATAAGTTATAAATATACTATCACTCACAGTACTAAGCCAAGAAGAGAAGGCCCAAGTCTCTTGTGCCACGGAATTAACGATTAATCCTCTCGCTATCTATCGCTACAAATAACATGATGTTATATAAAAGGGAAGTTTATTAAAAGGAAAAGGAACAAAATAAAAAGATAACAAGTAAATGTTGAGTTTAAGCCTGTAAATCTTCCTATCACATATCAAGCAACAATAATAATGGTGAGACATAGGAAATCTATAATAGAAATCACGACACACACACACACGATTGCAAGATTTGCTTAAGTAGCATTTATGAACAAAGAAAGCAACCAAGGAAACATATTGTTTGAGCCAATTACTGGTTTGTAACACTATATTAATTTTATTTTTCACATATTCAGTTCCTCGCTGTATAAGTCCTTAAGCACGTGTGTTAGCACTTAGCAACCGTAATTTCAACTAAAACGAAAAATTGCAATAGCCAAAAAGGAGGTAAAAAAAATAATATATATACTTATTACTTGACTCATCAAAATTTCAAGTGTTGAGTCAATTCTAATCCAAGCATTTTATACATAGGATAATCAAAATCCAAATTTCCACTTTTTCCTTTGTATCAATAGAGGAAACTAAACACCATATTTTCATCTGAAATAATTGACATCAACAAGAAAATCCACTAGAAGCTATTTGCTTAAATCCACACACATTCTAGATATTCTGTTCCCTGACCACCTTCTCAATTAAACTACTCACCTAAATTCAATTTTATCTCTATTTCTTAGTTTTAAAATCAACCCTTTACACTCAAGAATTTTAAATAAAAATTGACCAGCAATACAAGGATCAAACCAACCAAATAACACAGTCAACAATCAAGTAATCAATCCTATCATCCATTAACTAAATTTATGAATCAGAGGAAAATTAAAACAAGCAAATAGGAAGATGTTCAAACTTGACTCTACCACAACTAAATAAATAAAAAAAAACCAAGAATAACTTACCCAAGGGTTATGGGTTTAGAGCAAGCCAGGCAACTTCCAGCAACGGAAGGGAAACAAAATTGAAATGCCATGAACAGAGGAAGATGCAGTGGAGGGAGAGAGAGACGAACGAACAGCAACGGAGGGAGAGAGACGGCTGAACAGCGGCGGAGGGAGAGAGAGAGAGATGAACGGACAGTGGCGGTGGATGAGGGGGCCAGAAAGATGAGATCACAAGTGTGTGTGTGTGTGTGTGAGAGAGAGAGAGAGAAAGAAAGAAAGAAGGATCGAGAACGGAAGAGAACAGAAAACAGGAAAAAGAAAAGAAGGATGCTGACGGTGGGGGTGGGGGAAATAAAAGAAATGGAGGGGTATTGGGGTGGACCACCATTAGTGAGATACACCATGATCCCTTGTCTTGTCTCTTTTTTTTTTCTTTTTTTTTTGTTACTCATGTTTTATTGTTAATTAGTGTTTATTTTAAGCCAGGATATTACAGTTTAGTTCTTCAAATTATATAGTTTTGGTATTTGTGTTATTAAATTAGTTGAGGTATTTGAGATTGATTTGTGATGTTATTAGTTGTTTAAGAGAGTTTGTTGTTGTTAATGGTTGTTGTTTTAATGTTAAGAGAGTATGACATTATGTTGTTGTTTCTATTTTTTTTTTTAAATTTTCAGATTTGGTTCTTCTTAATAATGGAGATTTGGGTGTTGTTAGATTATTGATTTGTTGGTTTTGTTAAGTTTTTTAAATTATATTGTTTAGGTGTTTATGTTTTCAAATTGATTGAGGTATTTGAGATTGATTTTTGATATTATTAATTGTTTAAGAGAGTTTGTTGTTGTTAAGGGTAGGTGTTTTAATTAAAATTGGGTTTAAATATATTGTTAATTGAATATGAGAGTATGTTGTTATTTCTTTTTTGTAAAAAAAAACTTTAGATCTAATTTTTTTTAATAATAGATGTTTGGGTGTTGTTAGATTGTTGATTTATTGGTTTTAGTTAGTTCTTTAAAGTACATTATTTGAGTGTTTGGGTTCTTAAATTGGTTGAGGTATTTAAGATTGATTTTTGATACTATTGGTTGTTTAAGAAAGTTTGTTGTTGTTAAGGGTGTGTGTTTTAATTGAAATTGAGTTTAATTATATTTTTAGTTGAGTATGAGAGTATATTGTTGTTTTTTGTTTATGTTAGTTTGAGTTACGAACTTTTTCAAATACTTGATTTTAAGTTACATATGGTAGTAGATAAAGGAAAGTAACATGTTATACTCTGATGCCAAAATTTAGGAAGCAACTTGTAGGTATAAGTATGTCTATCATCTGCCTTTAGTTATCATTTGTTGATCTGCCATAAATCTTCCACCATTTATTAATTTTTATATATGTATTTAGATTTAATAAACCCAAAATATATCATAATTTACTAATAATTAATTATATGAAATATTGATTTCTTAGCTTATAAATTATTGGATGTACTTTTTTGGCTGTTGTTGAATCCAGGTGTATGAAATTTAGATTTCATAAGATTCAGGTTTTTGTTTTTTTTTTTTTAGATTTAAAATTTACGACCAATTTTGCAACTGATTATATTTGGGATCGATTTTGCGACAAAAAATATTTGGTAGGAGGGAACTCGAATTGAACATTTGTGACCGATTTTATGGTTGCAAAAGTCAAAATTTGCGATCGATTTTTCGGTCGCAAATTAAATCGGTTGCAAAATAGTCAACAAGTGACCAAAATCAAGAGTATCAGATGATTACTTAAAATCAGTCGCAAATGAATTTGTAACCTGCCTATATGCAACCGACAAAATCGATCACAAATGGTCTTTGCGACTGATTTTCTTCATTTTGTGACTGAAAAATCGGTCGCAATCAGACAATTTTCTAGTAGTGCTATATATTGGATTTTTGGTGAAAATTTTAGGGGAAGGAGAAGTTGTCTCATTACCACAAATCTCATCTTAAATTTTGAGAGGATTTTACTTAACCACTATTTGACTCAAAATTGAGTGAACAATTAAAAAAATATTACCTAGGACTTTTTGTACTAAATATAAATTACTTATACATCAACAAAGACCATGCTATTTGTAAGATTTGAATTTTGAACCGAATTTTTTTTTTCTGATGTTATTTGATCTTTTGAGTTGACCAGTTAACCTTCATTGGCTATGGTCACTACATTATTTAGTAGCGACGTTATATGATCAATTTCCATGTAACAATGCCAATAACAATGTCACATTACTCTAATAATAAAATTTTTGACAAAAATTTTGGTTGTATAGTATTTTTTGACATATAATATTAAATGCTAAACTTTGAAACAAAAATTATGCTTAGTAAATGTAGAATTAAAACATGATGGATTCTCCAATAAAGTACATCTTTTTTGCTTTACCATGAAGTGCTAATGTTGCCAAATAATAAGATGACACATTAATAGTTGGTAGTATTAAGTCAAACTTGATTAACAAAGTTTAAATAGTGTTAATGAAAACAAAAAAGACTCATTTTAATTTCAATTTGTCCCTTCGATGAAAACAAAACAGACTAAACTGTGGATTGTATCACAAGTAAACGCAATGAATTCACAAGATTATTCACTTCTCTACTCTCTCTCTCTCTCTAAGCTTCTAGCTTAAACACCTTCTTTCTGCACTCTTGGTACCTTTCAATTAGTCTTGGAGGAACGTGACGCCTGTTGTAAAGCAATGTTAGGGAATTTCAGGTTTAACAAACAGTACAAGGTCATTTGGCCATAGGTCGTATGGATCCTTGATGTTTATGGGTCCTTCAAATTAATTAAGGCTCCATCCGTTATGCACCCTTTTAAAAATGGTGTAATATGCACCTTGATGTTGTCTAAATCTAAATTGATGGAATATCTATACACCTATATTCTTATGATGCACTTTAATATTTCTCCAAATTTCCCAATTGGGCTATCCTCCTCCCGTCCCGGCACCAACTGCCTTCGTTGTCCTTCTGTTATCACTGTGAACACCGAACCACCATGACCTCGCCTCCCACAGCCGTCACTGTGAACAACCAAGCCACCTTGGGCCACCAAAAACCATCGCCATCCTTCGCGCCACCACCAACCATGAACGCCATCATCACCGCAGTTTAACCCATCGCAAACCATCATTGTCTCACCCTTAACTACCGCCACTGCATCATCCTCTTCCTTCCTTGTCATCCCGAACCATGTTCCTCCCCATAGCCGCCAGACCCTCAATCACCTCGTAACTGAAAATGGAGCATAAAAGCTCCACTAGCAGCACCGAAGGGGGGTCAGCGGCGGCATTGAAGGGTGGGTTGGGTCAGTGGCGACGTCGAAGGGTGGGTTAGGTCAACGGTGGCGCCGAGAGGGCTGGTAGTGGCACCGAAGAAGCAGTGAAAGAAAAAATCAAGAACGATCGTGAAGAAGAAGAAGAAAAGGGGCAGCTTTGGTGCATCCATGTGGTCTTAGAGTATCGATAGACAATTGATATTCACCATTAGATCGTCAGGTGTATTATGCACCATTTTTAAACCGGAGCATAGCAAAACATGCCTCAAATTAAAGGAAAGCGTCAAACCCTAACCCTACGGCCTAGGATCAGTGTTGCGAATAACTTTTTATTAATAATGATTTTCATTCTAGTATCTTTAATTGAAAATTTTCACAAATGCAATAAGCCTATAAAATTTTATGAAATTTTAGTACTATTCTAATTATTCTATTTTACCACATAATATGTTTAAATATATACACAAAGATTGATTATTAGATAACTTGTCTATTTAGATTTTAGATAAAATTAATTTTGAAGAGGATTTCGTAATTGTTGTAGTATTGGAGAAGTTAGCCTTATACAACAATGCATATCAAAAGATACCTTAGTCAAAGACAACAGGAAAAATAATCATGTACATGCATGTCTAATTAGTCTCAAATTTAATTAGTGTAAATGATCATCAAACTAAATAGATAACATGATTCTGTATTTGAAACTGTTGAAGCTCAATGTTTATAGGTTTCCCCACAAAATGTTTTGCCCTAATCCTTATATTTTTCATTTATTTGATTTTTAATTCTTACAACTGGGTATTGATCTTTATATTTTTCAGTTATTTGAGTTTTAGTTCATATAGTTTCTATTTATTAAAAGTAAAGATTGATCAATACAATTAACTTATTAAAGTATTACTAACTTTCATTGATAGACTTACATTGATGTAAGTTAAGCACAATTTTATACCATTAAATATTTTATTGAAGAAATTTTTGGTAAAATCCATTATTGAAAATTGAAATTTCACATACTATACATCATATCTATAAAATTTTACATTAATCCAAAAATTATTTAATACATTTTTTATATACGTTAACATATAAGTATTTCTTGAACGTATTTAAAAAGAATTATTTGGCCTAATTTATTGATGTGCAATCATTTTTTAAAATTTGACAAAAAATAACAAACATATTATGTAGTTATAATTCAATAATTTGATCAATAATAATTATATTATATAAGAGATTATTAAAGTATAAGTGTTTCAAGTCTTATATAAGTGCCAATTGATCCCTCTCCTATACACACACACACACACACACACACACACACACATATACATAAAAAAAGAAATATTTTTTGAACATATATAGTTATTAGACATGCAAATTAACATTTTTGATGAACCATGTGCAAGTAAGATTGGATTTGGGTTATATAAGTGCTGAATGTAATATTAACCAATAATACATGAGAAATGTTATTAAAAATACTATATCATTTCAATACTTGTATAACTGAAATTTACACTTATTTGTATATAGTTTAACCGTCGCTGGTTACTAGCTATGCTCAAAAGTAACATGAATGTAGACATGGGATTGGTTAAGCAAAGAAAGTAGAAAAGAAGCTTCCTTCCCAATGATGTGGGTTGGCCTAGGAGATATCATATCACTGCATAGGCGGAGCTTTAAAAAAATTATTAGGGGGCCAAATAACTTAAGATGTAAATTAAATGATAATAATTAAATTAAAATTAACAATACATTATATATATCAATTTTAAAGCAAATAACTAAAATTAATTATCAATTTTACAGGGAAAGATAAAAAAAATTAATACATTATAATATTGGATGTATTAATTTAAAAATAATTTGAAAGTAATATGTTTTATTTGATTTGAGTGAAAATAATTATTTTTGTATGATAACTTATTAAAAAGGGTATGAAATAATTTGTTTATATTTTATTATATTTGATACTTTGGTTATTTTGGAAAAGATATTATAATTAAAAAATAATCAACTTTTACTTATAATTAAAAAGTTTCAAAAATCTCTTTCATATATGCAATTAAAATTATAATTTTTTGTTTATAATTCATTCAAACTTTTTTATCCAAACATATAAAATTATTTAAAAACACAACTTTTATTTAACAAAAAAATTGTTTGCTTGCATTTCCAAACATATATCTAACAATGTCAAATATTTTGTAAGCATCCGTAGGAATCAAAGCAGAGTTTAGAGTTAACAAATCCATTATTTGATCATTAAATATGCTATTCAATTCTTGTAATTACTTATCTATTGAAACAAAAAATATTCTCACTCTAAAATAATGCTCAATTATAACATGATCTAGAAAAAACACTAATGAACTTTTAAATTAGAGAAGTCTATTTTTATAGAGTAGAAATATTTATGTAAATTAGCATATTCAGACATAAATCTATTTATTAGACAAAATCTCTCTCTCTCTCTCTCTCTCTATATATATATATATATTAAAAAAAATTTGGGGGGCGCGTTGCCCCCATTGCCTCTTAGATCCGCCATTGCATCAGCGGAACCATAGCATAAAAAGTCGCCAATTTTCAAACCTGGTAAGAGGAAGGGGTTTGCTTGACTTTATTTTATAGGAGACGCAAGTACCTGAAAGTATAGGTTTGAGCACTTTGTAATAAAAATGGGAATCTGTCTTTGGAGCAATTTGTATCGGCGTTCCCATTGGAGATTAATAATGAGCACCTATGAGCCACGGTATTAATTAATCAGGCCAACAGATTTGGCACTGATTAGTGCTTAAACTGCTTAGTTAATGTAATGATTATACATCTAGTTACTTGTTATCATAGTTTAGTTAGTCCAACTAATCTGTAGTTAAGTTAAACTAATTGTGTCCTAGTTATTATGTGGCCACTTGTATTTAGATAAATATATGGTAATGGTATATTATCATGCAACTTGCTCGTTAAGTGCAAGCGTGAAAGTAGATTGAACTGAAAAGGTTCAAGACAAAAAGGAGTCTCCATCCACTTTGTGCACACTTCAGCAGAATATCGTGAAGCTACCTTTTTTATTTAATCCATATTCAATCACTATTTTTTCGTATGCAAATTAAAATCATCCCCTAACAATACCATGTAATTGAGTTTGTACATGAATTGTTAACAAGACACAATACTGTTAGAGGAAAAAAAACAAAAAAAAGAACTATTTGACCTAATAACTATGTGTAGAGGAAGGTAATAATGGTTTGAAGTGTCTTATATGAACATACCACTCGGACATCTTTGTCCGACATGCTATCCAGTCCATTGTCAAACATCATTTTTCTTTATTTTTAAATTTTTTAAAAATACTTTTCTATCTAATTGCATGGTTCTCAATCTTTTTATCAAGACATAAAATGTCCAATTAGCATTTTTCTAATGGTTTTTATATCTCTAATAAACTTATAGTTGAATCTTGAGCTATGGACATCTCATAAAACATATTCTTAACGAATGAGGTTTCAAGTATAACCTAATTTTAAAAACAAGAAAATAAAATGTGAAGTGTGAGAAAAAATTATTGTGATTGTGCTAAGTCACTACATTAATTGATGCTGTCAATACCATTACAGTATGCATGAGTTCCATTATTTGAACTCACTTTTTAGGATATCAAAAGATACTCTTAAAGGTAATATGAGATTCAATAGCGTGGGATCCAATTCAATAGTAGGATTAACAAAAATCTGGGATTCTCTCAAAGTTTTTTATGTACAAGAAACATTTCCCTGTTCTATACATCAGAAAAGCAATGCATAGAATGACAGCATATTGTGAACTATGGAGGAGCTCATTTCTGGTAACTAACCACTTCTGCTTGTACAAAAAATATTTTGAGAATATATTCTTTATATACACCTCACTTCATCTCTTAATCATAGTAAGATTTGGAAACGTTTTCATTTGGTCATTCTGACCTCCAAATTGAGAAAATATTGTTCCTAACATGAACCAAAATGGAGTGGCCTTGCACCTCAAGAAAAGTGACAATGCAGAGGAGTTAATGCGCAAGAAGTATCCCAATTGCCATATCATACTCATTATAGAGAATGATAACCTAAAATAGGAGATGGGAGAAGATGGCCGTATATCAAACTAAACCCATAGTTTACTTAGTGGAAGAAGCATTTTTTGTACATAGTAACATGAATCATAATGCAAAAAGTAGCTTAGTGTGGTCTAATCACATGATTCATGCCGTTTACCTTAAAATCTTTGAGCATTCTAATGTATGGCCATGACATACAAGGACATTGCACGAGAACCAAGATATGCCGGACTTTCTTCTTTTGGAAATATTCCAGTGCTTACGCCTTTCTCTTTTCAGGAATATTTTCATTAATATATAGGGGACATATCCATGTGCATCAAGCCCTTATTTTATGATCATGTTGATGAAGGCTTAGGAATATGAGTATATGATCGCACGTGGGACCGTACTACACATACCAGTCATGTTAAATAGCACCTCTCAGCAATGGTTGATGACAAGCATCACTAGCAAGTGGCTCTTGAAGCACCAACTGCTATAGTTAAACTAGTGTTTGATTCAAGAGCTTCTCTTGTTTTAGTGAAACCCCATTACCCTTTTTTTCTTAGTCTCTAGAGCTTCATGGCTAAGAAAACCGTTATCTTAACCTTTCTCCTTGTCGTCCTCATTATGCAACACAACTTTGGCTCAATGGCAGTGCCAAGTAAGCACATTCATCCACCATCACCAGCTATCCCTAAGGTGCTCTTGAGGGGTCCACAACCTCCTTCCCTTGGTTGGTACACCATCAATGATGATGACAAGCCTGGTCAGGGTGATGCATTTCGTCCAACAAGTCCCGGTCATAGCCCTGGTGCGGGACATGAATCACCACCAAACTAACGACCATGATTTTAAAGGGTTATGGGCTTGAATGTTGTTTGTTTTTTCCATTTTTCCTTTTATGCATTTTTGGTCTCTCCCTTTCTTTTGCTGAGATGTATGAGCTTTATACTTTTAGTTCTTGTCGTTGAAGAAGTGAGGTATGTTTTGGGAAAAAGGGATTCTTCTACCGAAGAATAGTTTGGCAGTAATCATGCGATTACGTTTGCTCTGTATTGTAATGTAGTTGCGTGGCTTATATAGTTTGAGATTGTGAGTGCTATGGTAATGTATTAATTAATCGAGTTGCCTAGTATTCTTCTTTCTACTCTTTTTGAATATTTTTATGAGAAGTATTATTTGTATAGTGAGAGAAGCAAATTTAAGTCGTATAATCATATATGAATGGTTAAAATTTAAAGTTGTTTAAAGATTACATGATCATTTAAAAAAGTTACACGACTTTATGTTTTAATCTTGACCATTCACACATAAGATCCAATAATAAAAATTTGTTTATCTCACTCTTACAGTTAACCTCTCCTCTCAGTTAATTCTCTTCTTCTTGTTGGATACCATATATATATAACTCAATACTCACATACTTTACATTAATATACGAGATCTTCTCCCTTTTATCAATGTATCAAAAGATATACCTCTAATTACATAGTATGAAAAACACGTAAAAATTTCTTTTCAAATTTTTTTTTACTTATGTATTACTTTCTACTCACATGCTATCCTCAAAAGTATCAAATATAATGTAAAAATATCATTTTTCATTTTGTCATGTGCTCTGGCACTTAAGGATCATCTTTTATAAGCTTTGGCATGACATTTAAGCTTTGTCCTTTATGACAAAAGTGACTTACCAAACTCATTATATTCTCATCTAAAGAAGAGTAAAATTTTTACAGTGAGTTCAGCGCAGTGATTGAAGTCAAATCACCAACATGAGGTAAGGAGTGGCTTAAGTAAAATGTAAGGAGTTCAAAGATTGATGATATTTTATAATAATATCAGTATCGGATGTTGATAATTTAATAGCCAGCTTCTCATATTCCTATGCTATGCTATGTTGCCCTCCCGCTGCCCCCCCAACTGGAACTGGATGGAATGGGAACCACCTGCACCTGCACCCCGACTCACCATTCAGCTCCTACTTCCAACTCTCCTGTTTAGGGGTTTCTTTCTTTCTTTCTTTTCTTCGGGAATAAATCATTTCATTAGTGAGTCTTATACCCACCCACTTTTTTAATCAATACTAAAAATTAATATATGATAAAATAATATAATTTTTTTAATTATATTATTTAAATTAATATTTTTTTAGTTTAAGTTTAATTAATATGTACTGACATTCAATTAATAGAAATAACAGAAAGTGAGAAATCATGATAGCCCCCATTATAATGGGTGATTATTTGTATGAGTTGGCATTTTTTACTCTTTCTATTAGCTAATAGTATAAAATTATTTTACACTATCAGTATTTTTTTAACTTTTAAAAAAGTAATTATAAAATTTGAATTTTTTTATAATTGAAAAAAATTTAAAGGAGATTTTTTTTATAAACTACTTTTTTTTTTAATTTCTACTAAAAATTTATAAACTACTTTATTTAATGACGAGCAACACATTTTTGTTGTATTAATAATACTTTACTTGTTCAGCTACACTACACAAGCATGGTTGAAGAAGAATTACGTGTGTCCTTTTAAATCAATGGTAGAGTAACATTATGGTAAGGCGTAAGTCATCGGTTCAAATCTAATAAGGGGCTTTGTACCTTTTTCATAAAACTCCAGCTTTTTTATTAAAAAAGTGATTTTTCTTTTTGTTTAGGGTGCATTTATTTTAATTTTTGAAAAAAGTGATTATGAAACTAAAATTTTTTATATAACTAAAAAAGTTGAAAATAAATTTTTTTGATAAGTTACTTTTTTCAGTTTTCTACTAAAAAGCTAAAAATAGATTTTTTTTTGAGATTTTAATTATTTTTAAAAATTTATACAAACATGTCAAAAGTAAATTTTTTTAGTAAAAAAATGATTTTTAACCCCAAAAAACTCATTCAAACACACCCTAAAAGAAAAAAAAAAACTAAAACAAACGTACCTTTAACCGTTTTATCCAAATAAGAATGTTCTTAAAAAAAAAAAAATTTAAAGGGGTCAAATTAAACCATCCTTATAAAACAAGCAGCTTCTCAGTTCCTTTTGACATACACTGTTAGGTAGTTTAATTGTACTGTAATTTATTTCTATACAATATAGGTCTTTGCTGCAGCAAAGTGCTTGATTATAAAATAGGTTATTATTGATAATCTTAGCCTTCTTCAACATAAATGATTGTGGATAAACATCTACGAAGAAAGTGAAAACTGGCTAGAATACAAAAGACAAACGGCCAAAATATTATCTAAAGCAATTTTTAATTGTATATGTTATTGTCATGCAGTAGTGGACCACTTTGAATCAGGTATTTACGTGGCATTACTTCTATTTAATAGTTTCGCTGTCCACCATTTTTGAGCTAAAGAGGGCTAGCATAATTGATAAGGAGTGAACTCAAATTTTATAAAGATCCAAATTTGATTCTTATTATTGATATAAAAATTTTATTAATAGATAATCTTATAAATTTTTTATAAATATTTTCTGAGCCTAAAAGTTATACACTAATCTTGGTAGGATGATTGGTGACAAATCCACCTAAACTTTTGTTTTAGGAAAAAAAAAAAAAAGTTCAGAATCTAATCTTAATACTTGAAATCCCTTTCCTACTTCATCCACTCATAGTAAGTAGGGGTATAAAAGGGTAGGTTTGAATCGGATTTAAGTGAAAAATAAATTTGAATTAAACTGATTCAATCAAGATCAGGTTTGGTTCAGATTATTGGATTGGACTAAAAAATAAAGAATTACATTTTTTAAAATGTTTTTGATCTTAAAACAACTAATAATAATATAAAATTTTATTATGATATACTTATTAATGGTGTAAATAGAAAATATTATTAAACAAATATTAATAAAGAAGGTAAAAAGTGATTCTATTATTACAAATTTAAATGTAAAATTTTGAAAGATTAGAAATAAATAAAAAATTAGTTAATCGGATGATCGAGTTGGATATTTAGATGATCGAGTTGAAAAATCATAAATTCAAAATCGAACTAATAATAATTAGTTTGATTTGGTTCCACATTAAAATGAACCGATTATCTGAACTAATCTGAATCAAATCTATTGATTTGATTTGGATCTTCAAGTTCATTGAATCATCCCAATTTACTTACACGGCTAATAGTAAGCTTACTCTTAACTACGAGGGTAATATTATATTTACGTCTAAATATGACCTCTTTTAATAATATATAAATTTTAATATGAATCTCTATAATACATTTTATAGTTAACAAATTAAATTAATTAATAGTTTTTATATTATATAAATAAAAAATATTAATTAATATAAAACGAATTTAAATGAATGAGTAAACACTTATATTTTATTTTTATAGTTATGATTGAAATTTTAACCATTTCTATATGATCATCCAACAGTAGTTTGTCATAATAATTTATTCATCACAACTTTCGCATAAATTATTTTGTATCAAATACTATAATATATCAGTCGCAGCAGTAGTTCTATTTGTTCCTTTAGCTGGAAAAATAATTGCTTACCGAATCTTCAGACTGGAAAATGACAGTTCCTTGTATTTTAAAGTTGCGGGAAACGATCTTATCGGTAACATCATAGGGTCCAATCGAATATTTTGACTGTTTGGATATTTTTTCCATCATCTCTTCATGTGATAAACTGTCAGTTTATTATGGGTGCTGGACTCATGTTAAAGAAAATAAATTTGGTGCAACGAAAATTGTTAGCATGACATAAATTTATACACATGGCGATACATTTTGGCCTCATGAGGAGCAAAAACTTTAACCTAATATTTTATTTTTCTAGTGTTTTCATACGCATAGCGATACATTTTATTGATAATGCCCGTCTAATAAAATATTTCATTATTAATTAGTATAAACAATGATTCTGTAAAATAATAATAATAATACGAAGGATGATAAAATGTAATCAAACCCGCTCATAATTTAAATGGGATACAGCGAATTTGAAACTTCATAAATAGGGCATGGAAATCAGTTAAATTATAGGTTAAATTAAATCTTTAGTCCCTATATTTTACATCAGTTTTTAAGTCCTTATACTATTTTTTTTCTTAATTGAGTCCTTACGGTTGTAAAAGTTTCTTAATAAATCTCTCTCTATTACCCTTAATTATGATACCATTAACTTCAGTTTGAGTTAATCACAAACATTTCACCATTTATGACTGAAAACATGAGGACAAAAAAAGAAATAAGATGGGAGGATCGATGAGTATAAATAGACGAAAGTGGGAATAAAAAAATAATATGATCGATGCTCCTTAATTAAGATTTTGTTAATTCAAAATATTGTTGTTAGGTTTTAGATGAATGGATATAGAAGATGAAGATGACACTCATTTAACATCTGACATAAAAAAATAACATGTGAAACTAGTTGATCGTTTGCATCGTTAGTAATGTTATAACTACGGACAATGGGAAAGGATCTATTTAGGATTATTTGCAATCTATATGGACTCAATCAAAAAGAAAGAAATTTACAGGTTCGATTTAAAAATCAATATAAAATGTAGGGACCAAAAAATTAAATTAACCTAAATTATATCACATTTTGCATTAATTAAAACAGGTTTAGTCTGTGTTGTACACATATGATCTAACTTAAAGTTAACTAGTAATTAGCACCCTTCATTGCACAAAATTATTAAAGAATAAAATATCTAGAATAACATATATATATATATATATAACCGCAAACTCTTCTCTCTTTTTAATAATTCTCTCTTTTAGTTTTAATTTGTTTTCTGTTTGGAAAAAGGTTATGGGACCGGAAGAGGGGAAAGGGGAACAGGGGCCCTTAGAATATAACACATCTCATTTTTTATAAGACCATATGATTTCACCGTTAGGGATGGCAATTGGTAGGCCAAGGGCAAGGAGAACTCTCGCGATCTCTGCTCCACAGAAAAAAAAAAAAAAATTCTAAAAATGTGCTTGCGACCACGAGGATTCCGCAAATATCCTGGAATACAATTTTCTCCTGTCATGTCTATTCACCATTGAGGCACGCACGAGCCTTATTCGCTTGTTTCTCTCTTTTTTTTTTTTTGGTTTGTTTTGGGAGGGCGTTGCTTATTTCTCTATTCCTTTTTTCTTTTTGGTCACTGAAAGCTGAGAGTCCAACGCAAACACGGCTAACACTCGTTTAGAAGTAGAAAACGCAATCCAATCTTCCATTATAGATCGAATCCCAATAGAGTTGTTAGGTGTGTCTCTAACTGCATTAAGGTACAGCAAAAAGAAGGGGAAAAAAAAAAACCACTGCAAGGCCATTCGAGCTAAAATATCCAGGCATTTTGTGATCAGATCTAGGCTTCTTGCTTAAATACACGAAGATCCATCAGTAGTTATCTTGGTGATTCCTAAAGTTCATAGAAACCAAAGAAGCAATCCACAACTTTTAGAATGAAGACGAAACCCAGTAAAGGACATTTGCTGCCACTGTTTGTGAATCATAAAAATGTACTTATTGATCATCATTTATTATGCGATGTGAACAAATCATTACTCTCTATTTAATTTCACAGAATGGGGAGGGGACCATGTGCATTGTGGTGCTGGAACTTCACCTAGTTTTGTGAATTAATTTATTCAAGGTTTGGTAGACAAATATTCTTTGACCTATAAGGTATCTGCAAGTGCTTAAGATCCAGGAGCGTGTCCTGCATGCAGAGATACAACAAGTACATTGTGCCCAAGAAATTAACTGCTGATCCTGAACACCCTTCAATTCAATTCAATTCTTTCCTATTCATAATAATTAGTCCTTGTAAATGATGATTCAGCTATTGTGGCACTATTGCTTAGGTGATAGCAACTACTCGCTGATGATCCACAGATATAGTTTCCACAATGCTGCAACTGCAGCCTCGTCTCTGTGCATTCATTAATATATTAAACCTAAGATATGTAGCTTTCATTAATGAATGAAAGCAGGTATCATAGCAGAACAGGCCCAAAACTTAAGAGTAATTGTTTGATAAAAATTTTCTACCTTAAACATACAAATCACCTCTTGGCACGTATTAAATTTTATTTGAGCTATACTAAAAAACACAAAAATACTTGTTAACATAAAAAAATTATGTTCAAGATATACATGCGTGTCAAAAGCTAATTTGTATGAATAAGATAAAAATTTCCCATCTAACAAATATTGCCAAAGCTTAAGTAAGCACGACCATAAGTTAGTAGAATAAACAGAATAAATATCTATCTATCCTTAAGGAAAAAGAATGGGTAAAAGAAAAGCAAACACCACCAACTAAATAGATAACAATTCGTTAATAAACTGTAATAGTGCTTTCTAGAATATACAATTAAGATGACCCCAGATTTTTGTCGGAGAAAACCTGGCCATATCTTGCTTTCCACTTATGACATGAAGGCAGCAAGAGTAGATGTATATAAACCTGGTTTTCGGCTAAGTTGTGACTATGATAACATGATCAGGTGAAATATTCTCTTTTTTTCTTCAACTGCCACAGGGATATATGATTTATTAAAGATAAACTTTCGGGGAAGTTTGAGGGACGAAAACACTAGAACCATTTATATTTCGGGTAATGCTACACTATCACTATCACTATAAATTTGATATAACTTTTGATAGAAAAGAAGGATAATTGTTGAATGAATAAAGTGATATAATCCACTTATCTATTCAATGATCAACACATGAATAAAAATAATATATTCTCAAATTCTGTTTTCTTTCTTATTCCACTATTTATCTCTTATCACATAGAAGATAAGTAGTATACATTTGATAACTGCTTAATATTTGCTTTAGGTATTTAAAAAAAAAAATACTTATCTTCTACACCAAGTGATTGGTGGGATAGAGTAAGAAACAGGATCTGGAATAGATAATTTCCATCTGTTAGCAAATATACCATATCATTTTAATAAATAAATTTGAACAAAAACTCTAATTATTTAACATTTTTCAAATATTTCAATGACTAAGTTATTTACTAAATATTCCCAAAAGATTTTTTTTATCTGTTAAAAAAAGTTGTTTACTAAATATTTACCGTTAATTGTGCAATATCAGGCCGGCGGTGTGTAACCGTTAATTCGTTAGTAAAAAAAAGTTAACAATTAATAAATATTTTGGATACATTTTTAATTCATTAGTGTGTGTCATGCTTACAACTATTACTGTCAAAATTATTTCGGTGGAAACCTAATGAATGTACTAATTTCAATATAAAATAGAAAAGAGGGATCTCTCTTTGTAACATACAAGTATGGAATACTAAAGTGCATCATCATATAAAAAAATAATATACAACAATTGGTAATGATATATGAGTCTCACCGAGTCTTGTCATTTGTATATGAGATTTTGACATTAAATATAACAATTATTTTACATAAATATACAGTATATTTATCTCACACCATAGTCGATCACACTGACATTAGTATAGAATATCACATATAATATCTACATAACTCATTTTAAAATAACATTTCCCAATCTCGAATGATCATGATGCTCTTGCTCTTTAATGCGAAGGAAAATTTAGGTGGTGTATTCCACTATACCCTCATTTAAAACTGCTATAATTTGCTAACTCAGAAGTGCTAAATGGCTCGAAAATTCATTGGCGCGAATTGCACCAATGACAACGTGGACTCGTAGGGAAGCCAGCAACGAGGGTTGAAAAACGGAAATCAAGGTGGGGAAAAAATAAAAACTATGGTTTCTATTCGTGCAACAGTACGAATTTTAATTTCTTACTCTTGCTAACCACTTAATAATAGACCTAACCAACATCATATTCATTGCATGCATAAAGATAGGAAAAAGTTTTAAATGTTTTCAGATAAAAAAAAAAAAGCAGTATTCTATTTTATTTATAATTTAATAATTTAATTTTGTGGATGTGGCTATTAGCACTCTTAAGTGTCTATTCACACTTTTTATTAATTACTTATAAATTTAAATTCCTATATTATTCTTAGTTAAAAACTCTTTATTTTATTATTTTCAAATTTTAATTAAATATATTAATTTTTATCTATTTACACTCCACATAATTAATTATTTTATATTTTTACTTATATTATAATTTGAATTATTATAGTTATATTAATTAATTATTAATTTCTTTCATGACATTCTCAACATAAATTATTACAATATATCTATTAAGGACATATTTGTTTAAGCTTAAAAAAAAAAATTATGATGTAACATTTTGTAGAGTGATTTTTTAAAGTTAATCGGTTCAGCTTATGAAAAACTACTAAAACAATTTTTTTTGTTTTATTTTTCTTCAAAAATAATTCATCTATTTATCCTAAATTTTTCATACATTTGTTTTAATAAAAATACCTTCTCTTGAAAAAAGCTCAAATATTCAACCTTAATCATTGTGATTTAAAACATCGTTGATATAATAATGTGTTAAATTACATTTCAGTTTTCTTAAAAAATGAAATATATTATATTAATATTTGAATTATCTTTTACAAAATAAAGTTATTATAAGATTATATATTTTAAGGAATTAAAAAGTGCATCTTAAATGTCGTTTTATTCTTGCAATATATCTAACTTTGTATTGCTTCTCACTAAAATTAACCTATATTTGTATCATAATAGAATATTTCTCTAATATATTTTTAAAAAATATTTTACTAACAATAAAAATTATATTGTTACTGTTAAATTTTTAGATAATTGCAATATTCATATTGTGGCTTCAATAACATTACATTATAATAGTGCTATAAAACATGAATAAAATAAAAATAAGATAATAACATGAGGAAAGGATTCATAAGAAAGCATAATAAAATAAGAACTCAACTCCTTAAAACCATTTTTACCATTTGAATGAGAAATCTTATTAAAGTTTAGTTTGTAACAATTTGTAACTAGTCATTTATCTTGTGATAAAAAAATAAAATGATGATAATGAGAAAACTAGATAAAGAATATCCCCCAAAAAAAAATAGAGAAAGAAAAGAAGAGTAAAGAGTTTTAGTATATAAAATATCAGAGAATGAGTAATATTTTATTGAAAATGTACATAAATAAATTAATAGTAATATAATTAATTAAGTTTAATTTGCAAAAAGTTAGAATTTAATTTAAATGCACTGGCAGTATAAAATAATTTTACACTGTCAGCCAATAGAAATAGTAAAAAATGTCAACTCATATAAATAACCACCCATTATAATAAGGGGTCCACCATAATTTCTCATTTTCCTCTATTTCTATTAATTGACAGTGTAAAATTATTTTACACTGTCAGTACATACCAATTAAACTCAAAAAGTTATTAAGTGACATACCAATTAAACTTAAAAAGTTATTAAGTGAGGATAATTTAGAAAATTACAATTATAAATTGTTAGTGGGTGAAAGATATTTTACAATTTAAAATATAGAACAATGAAAGAATATTACCGTTTGGGTTGATAACGGTAATGTAGTTGCAGTTACAAGTGAATTGTCAACGTTCACATGTTGAAGGAACACATGGTTTCTAAATCATTGTAATGGCTGCTGCAAACAATATCAACCAGTAGTCACATTGAAAGTAAAGCAATAAGTCTCTTGGTTGCAATGTACCTCTTTGGGTGCAGATTACATTATAACTAACTCCTATAATGTGTCTTTTAGTTGATTGCAACTTTTCGGTATAGACAGAACCGCCGTAAGTAGTGTTCCTATGTTGAATATAAATAACCCCACTGTTAAACACAAAACTCACGCTTTTATTTTGTATATGGTGTGAGTTTGAGTGTTTTGAAAATTTTACAAGTCTTATATTATTTCTCAAATTCAAAGAGAGTGAGGAAAATTTCTTATTATTGCTAATTAAGAAATTTATAAAGGTTTTATTGTATCCCGAGGAAGTATCGTTATCAACCCAATAGCAACTACGTATAGGGGTGAACATCTCTCTAAAGAAAGTGAAATAATTCGTGCCTTAAAACCACAACAATATTCACGTTCTTGATCATCTTCTACACAATATTTTCTTAACAATTTTAGAGAGATATTTTCTTGAAGATAGTTCAAGATCAGAATACTACTTTCAAGGTCATAAATCAAGAGTTTGTTAAACTAGATCGGTTTGATGGAATAAATTTTAATCATTGGAAGGACAAGATGATGTTTCTCCTTTTGGTGCTCAATTTTGCTTATGTGCTTAATCCAAATACTACTCTAATTTCTAATGCTGCTACAATGCTTCCAAGGAAGAAAAGGAAAGAGCTGTCCAATTAAAGAAAAAGCGTGATGAGGATATTTTTGCATGCCAAGGTCATATTCTCGATACTTTATCAAATAGATTTGATGATATTTAAATGTCAATTCAATAGTCATTGAAGATTTGGAAATTTTTGGAAAAGAAGTATAACAATGAGCGACAAGGTATAGATAAATTTATAATGTTGAAATATTTTGAGTTTAGTATGGTTGATGATGTGTCTATTATGGATCAATTTCATGAGTTACAAATTCCAGTTAGTAGACTTCATGATCTACAAGTGGTTATTCCTGAAACATTATAAGTAGGAGTAATTATTTCAAAATTGTCTTCAACTTAGAATGATTATAGGAATAAACTCCTACATCTTGGTGAAGAGTTGAGAAATTACTAAGGCATCCATATATAGAAGAGGAAACCGAAAACGTGATGTTGTGTATCTTTCTCAAAATTCAAAGGTGAATCATGTTGGTGGAGAGAAAACCAACAAAGGTAAAAGAAAGAAATTCTCTGTGGATTATAAGCAAGATAAAAAGAGACAAAGATCATGTTTTCATTGCCACAAGAAAGGGCATTATATCAAGGATTGTCGACTTTTGAAAAAGGGTAATAACTCAAAAGACGCATCAAGTTCCAAGGCCAACTTAGTGGAGGGAAAAGACTTGATTGTTATGGTCACCGAGGGAGTTCAATACATGCATATTGGTATGATCACTGAACTCAACATGGCAAAACAAGGAAAATCACTTGAGTGGTGCTTAGACTCCAGTGCTATTGTTCATGTTTGCAATGATCGTGATTAATTCAAGACATATGAAGAAGTGAACAACTGAGAGGTGTTGATGGGAAATGACAACTCAGTTAAAGTATGTGGTCAAAGAACAATAGAATTGAACTTCACATCTGGAACGAAGTTAAATTTAGTGAATGTACTTCATGTTTCAGATCTAAAGAAGAATTTAGTCTCTATTAGTCTCTTGTATAAGAGAGGATTCAAAATTGTAATGGAACCTGATTAAATTATTTTGCTTAAGAATGACATGTGTGTAGGAAAAGGATATTGTACAGAAGGCATGTTCAAACTTAATATTAATGAAGTGAATGTTTCTGTGTATGTTGTTGATTCTTGTGATTTATGGCATAGTAGATTAGCATATTTAAATTTCAAGTCAATTGAATATATGCATAAACATAATTACATTAATCTTAGTGATAAGGATTTTAATAAGAAATGTGAGAGTTGCATACAATCCAAAATTACTAAGAAACCATTTCCTAAAATTGAAAAAAATACATAATTATTAGAACTAATACATAGTGATATTTGTGAATTAAATGGTAATATTACTAGAGAAGGAAAAAGGTATTTTATAACCTTTATTAATGATTGCTCTAGATTTACTTATGTATATTTGTTAAGAAATAAGGATAAAGCATTTGAAATGTTTAAGAAGTGCAAGTTGGAAGTAGAAAATATACATGATAAGAAAATAAAAGTTGTTCATAGTGATAGAGGTGGAGAATATTTTTCTAGTGAATTTGATTCTTTTTGTGAATTACATGGTATTGTGCATGAATCTTTTGCTCTATATACTCCGCAACAAAATAGTTTAACAGAGAGAAAGAACCGTATCTTAGTGGATATGGTTAATTCAATGTTGCTAAATGCCAAGTTACCTTACAATCTTTGGGGTGAAGCATTATTGACAGCATGTCATATCCATAATAGGATACCATCAAGAAATAGAAAGATTTCTCCTTATAAAATATGGAAAGGAAGAAAACTAAACTTAAATTATTTAAAAGTGTGGGGGTGTTTAGCCTTTTATTGTGTTCCTGATCAAAAGAGAACTAAGTTGGGGTCGACAGTCATAAAAGGCATCTTCATATAATATGCTCAGAATTTTAAAGCATATAGAATCTTAGACTTAGTGTCTAATTCAGTTGTTGAATCAAAAGAGGTAGAATTTATTGAAAATAAATTTATTAATTATTCAACCCCCAATTTGGAATATCTCCAAAAGAATACAGAAGTTTCTCAAGAAACTATTATAGGTCAAAGTAATAAATCTCTAAGTGAGAATGAAATGGTTGAACCAAGAAGGAACCAAAGAATGAGGAAAAGTGAGGATATAGGTCCAGATTTTATCTCCTCTCAGGCTATAACTTTTATGGTTGAAGGAACTAGGGATTCCATAATGAATAAGATCCCTATTGTGTTAAACATAGAAGAAGATCCTCAAACATCTAGAGAGGCTATGGTCTCTAGAGACTCTGCTTTTTGGAAAGAAGCAGCAAATGATGAAATAGACTCAATATTATCTAATAGTACTTCGGTCCTAGTTGATTTGCCTCTAGGATCAAAGCCTATAGGATGGAAGTGGGTATTTAGAAAAAAATATAATACAGATGGTTCACTACAAATCTTTAAGGCAAGGTTGGTAGCTAAAAGGTTTAAACAAAAGGAAGGTCTAGACTATTTTGATATCTATGCACCTGTGGCAAGAATAACTTTTATTAGGACTCTTATATTATTAGCATCCATTTATAAGCTTCATATAGATCAAATGGATGTTAAAATGGCTTTTCTCAATGGAGATTTTAATGAAGAAGTTTATATGGAACAACTAGAAGGCTATGTGCTACCTGAAAATGAAAAGAAAGTTTGTAAACTAGTTAAGTCCTTATATGGCTTAAAACAGGTGCCTAAATAATAGCATGAGAAGTTTGACTCTGTGGTGTTATCAAATGGCTTCTCAAATAATAATGCAGATAGATGTATGTACTCCAAATTTACTAAGGACTATGGAGTAATACTTTGTCTATATGTGGATGATATGTTAATCATCGGGACAAACTTAGAAGGGATTCATCAAACAAAGGAGTATCTAACTTCTAAATTTAAGATGAAGGATTTGAATGAAGTAGATACAATATTGGGTATAAAGGTGCAGAAGCATGAAATTGGCTTTGCTTTAAATTAATCTCATTACATTAAAAAGATATTGGAAAAGTTTAAGCATCTTAAAATTAACAATACACCCTATGATTCTAATTTCAAATTAGAAGAAAATATAGGGAAACTTGTAGCACAATTAGAATATGCAAGTGCTATAGGAAGTCTAATGTACGCAAAGCATTGTACTAGGCCTGATGTAGCATTTGCTATGTGCAAACTATCTAGGTTTACAGGAAAACCTAGTAATCAACATTGGAAAGCTATAGCAAGAGTTCTTAGTTAACCATAAACCTGGTTTTACATTATAGTGATTATCCCGCAGTACTAGAAGGTTGTTCTGATGCTAGTTGGATTACAAATCTAAGTGATAATAAATCCATTTCAGGATGGATTTTCACCATAAGTGGTGAAGCAATAAGCTAGGCCTCAAAGAAACAAATATGTATTTCATATTCTACTATGGAGGCTGAGTTTATAGCTTTATCAGCCATAGGTAAAGAAGTGGAATAGCTTAGGAATTTGTTATATGATATAGAGCTGTGGCCACAACCAATAACTGCTATTTTGATTTTTTATGATAGTGAATCAACCATGTCTCGAGCATATAACAAGATTTATAATAGAAAGTTTAGACACATAAGCTTGAGACATGAGTTCGTGAGACAATTAATAGGAGATGGTATAATTACCATCACGTATATAAAATCTAAAAGGAATTTAGCAGACCTATTGACCAAAGGTTTGTTAAGAGATAAAGTCAAAAGAGACTATTGCTAAAATGGGATTAAAACCTATGGTTGTTAAATAATGAAAACCCGACCTTATTCTAGTAAAACACTAGTTTCAAGTTTTAATGGGTAATAACAAATTATTTACCAACCGGAACATTAAAATATAGGATTTAATGTTATATATAATTAGGAGGGTGAGTTAAAACTCTTAATGGATTGATAATATAATTTATCAAAAGGATTCCACCTATATGAATAGAGGAGTGGTGCCGCTCTGATCGAGAATTTTAGAGGTTTTATTCTTGTAAATATTCATGAAATTAGGATGAGCACATGGCCATATAAAAGTGCTTAAAATTGATAAATCTCTTGAAGTTATTAGGAGGTACAAGTTATGTGTGTAACTTTCTGGTACTAATACTAGGAGTATGGGTTTAATCAACTAGACACCCATTATTTCGTTGGAATCTCAATAGTTTACACTAAAAGAATGTTTAATTCTAGTGATACATTCTCTTATGTATAAATTTGCATGATCTTTAAACTTGTAAAATAGTGAGGGAATGAAAGATATTTACAATTTAAAATATAAAATAATGAAAGAATATTACCGTTTGAGTTGATAATGGTAATGTAGTTGCAGTTACAAGTGAATTGTCAACGGTCACATGTTGAAGGAACACATGGTTTCTAAATCATTGTAATGGCTGCAAACAATATCAACCAGTAGTCACGTTGAAAGTAAAGCAATGTGTCTCTTGGTTGCAATGTGCACCGCCATAAGTAGTGTTCCTATATATGTTGAATATAAATAACCCCACTGTTAAACACAAAACTCACGCTTTTATTTTGAATATGGTGTGAGTTTGAGTGTTTCAAAAATTTTACAAGTCTTATATTATTTCTCAAGTTCAAAGAGAGTGGGAAAATTTTTTTATTATTGCTAATAAAAAAATTTATAAAAGTTTCATTGTATCCTGAAATAGTATCATCATTAACTTAATAGCAACTATGTGTGGGGGCGAATATCTCTCTAAAAAAAGCGAAGTAATTCGTACCTTGAAATTATAACAATATTCAAGTTATTGATCATCTTCTATACCATATATTTTTAAAAGTGGAAAATCTAGATTGACAAATGGGAGTGCCAATAACCCCACCCTAATTTCATGGGTCACTGTTATTTTTATATGTATTATATTTTTAATACAATAAATGAAATATTAAACTGAGTAATATTATTTTCTTTATTCCGGGAGTATGAACGATAAATATCCTTAATGGCCAACCAACTAACAGCAAGGGTGGTTAGCCGCTGATAACCATTAATTATATGGTTCCTGCAAGAGATGCTTATCTTATCTCTGACGATTAATTTTATTAAATAGAAGATCAGAGAGATTTTCCTCATCTGCCAGAAAAGCAAATCAATGAACAAAGGAGCAAAGTTGAAAATTATAAATAAAATAATATATATCTCTACAGTGCAATTAAAAACTCAATCAAGATTGATTTTACTGATTGAATATATATTTTTTATGTGTAGTATATGGTACGCTTCATGAAACCTGTCAATACGATGACATTACCGTATTCTGTTTTATGCATAATAAGGTTTAGTTTCATGCATCCTCTAATTTAGTCATTATATTCGTTGTCAGCTAGAGATATTGTCAATTGTGACCTTTTAGTTTATAATATGACAATTCAATGATACAAATAAGCTCTCCACATTAATAATTAAGCACCGAAGAGTTCTTCAAATGACCAAATTATATTGTAGACGTACATAATGATTTGACCGTAACAAGGGAGAATTAAAAAATAAAAAAAAATAAACGAATAATATTGGTAGGACTGAAGACCAAGAGTATCTAAATAAGTAATCAAGTTGGTTTGAAACGTAATTAAATATTTAGTTTCGATGGGAATTAAATGTTTAGTTTGAAAAGAGGAAACGAAAAAATAGGTCATCAGTCACATTTTAAAAAAAATTTTACACATGAAATTGATTTTTTTTTTCTGTTTTACACACACATCTATTATTAGTTAATTCAAATGATTTGCTACTTCTTTTTTTTAAATTACAAAGTCTCGGTTTCAAGTCTTGTTAATAAAAAAATAGTAATGAGAAAACTTTATATCATGAATTATCTCTTCTAAAAGTTTAAGCAGACCTACTCTATTTTGTGCTGGAATTTTGACTTTGATTTAGAAGAATAAGGATAAACAATGATTGAATTCTAGACCACTTGGTCATAAACTTTGATATCATCTTATAATTTAGTGAGTTTAACTTAACCCAAGAGCTCACGGGGAAGGGTTGCTTAAACTATTATAAAGGCTATTTTGGTCATATTTCTAAGTAATGTGGAACTTAACATACTCTATATTATATTGAAATTTAACTTTTATTTAAAAGAAAGAGGATAAATAAAAATTGAACTTTAAACTACAAGGTTATGAAAGTTTTAATACTATATCATGAACCATATCTTCCAAAAACTTGAGAAATAGTTCATGACATGGTATTAGAGTCTATCTTGTGTTTGGTATCAGAACCCACAGATGTTTAGTCCTACAAACTTCACGCTCCAGATATATATCCAGTTTTGAGAATGAAGGGAGTGTGTTAAGTCCTATATTATCTAAGAATATGACAAAGATAACTTTTATAAGATTAAAGAGTTTAGACAACTTTTTTCTCGTAAGCTAGTTTTTAGGATTAAGTTAGATCCGCTTAATTTTAAGACTTTAAAGCTCAATTAATTCGTTAATAAAGTTTGGATGGCACATATGTTAAAGTAAATCTTAATTTTTTGTTTGATAAATTTAGAGGACGAAAATACATTAATTTACGAGAATCCTACCATGATTCATCACATGTATTAGTTTTAGGAAAGAAATATTGAATCCGATATTATATATTTTCTTGAAGATTACCACAATAGAGTTTAATTTCTTACAAATTAACAAGTCTGCAAATTTCCATGACTCAAATGGGATATGATAGTAAGCGCTCAACCAACGTTTGACCCTTTTGTCCCTTTGATGCATCCCATTTTCATTAAGATTTGTAATTCTTATAACTAAATAATTCAAAACATCGTTCATCACAAAGTCATACCTCAACTGCACAGACGGTGAGTGTTTTGTAATATTGTCCTGATCATCAAATTTAGGCCACAGCAGGGTCTAGGGTTCATTCTTAATACGATTTGTCGGTTCAATGAATGCTGGAAAATTTTAAATCATGCAAATAGAACATGTGGTAAAGAAGATCATATAGATAAGGTATGGATTTGGTGAACACAAAATTTGTAAGATCCTGTCCCGCAAGAAAGGTCTATATAGTATTTATTGCGCTGTGTGTGCATGTGTATGTATAACGCCCAACGAGAACTTGAGTGACAGATCATAATGATACTCGCAGTCAATTAGCCTACTGGAAGTGGTGGGTGTGTATTAAGAGTTCTTTATTTCTATATATTTTACACCCATTTTATATCAGTGTAATATCTCATTTTCTAACTAAACGAATACCTATATATTCACACCCATTTATTGCAATTCTATGCTTCCCACACATCTTTCTCCCTTGTATCGTTCAAACTTCAAACAAAATATTTCTGCGTTTAATTGATTTTCCAAGGAATCAAGGGCTAAAACTAATCTAATTAATAACTAAGTACATATATCCACGGCCGTCTTATATACACAATTTTGTCTAAATTATACTCAAAAGAAATCGTTTGAACATATTTGTAATTTATATTTTTCATAACATTTGGACAATCAACATCTTAATGTTCATTTAAGTTATCCCTTCTATCAGTAATTCGTCATAATAACAGAAAACTCAGATGATAGCTATTGGCTATATTGCTCAGTTTCTTAACCTGTTCCAAAAGAAAAATAATTTTCAATTAAAATAAAATCCAATAAACCCTACCGACAAGGGTTGGGCACAATGATTAAAGAGTTGCACTTCTTCAAATCCTGAAAAAAAACAGTTGTTGAAGGACCTCTTACTTGCAATAGTATCTAATAATTTAATCTCTCAGTAATTACTGTAGAAATACCCTAAAAGGACCAAAAACTTCAAGCCCTTCAATCATTTCCAGAAAAATTCCATCCGGGCCCTTCCTCTTTTGTTTTTTTTTTACCTTATCTATTCCACCTTATCTTGTGGCTCTCTCTAAATTGACATGCAATCTTAGTTCTCATTCATACGCACGTTATTGGCAAATGTGGCTCAGTTTCTTAGCTACCATATATAGTTCACAGCCTTTCTTTATTCTCACTCAACATCGATAACAGAAACCATACGTATGTGCATGTAGCTGGAAATCCAATGGACAGGTAGCTGGATATTTCAATCTTGGATTGTGATTTTCCAACCGCTTGAGACATTGATGGATAAACAAATAAAATAAAACATTCAGTAAGCTCAATGCGGTTAAGTGGACGAGAAAATGAGGGAAAGGGAAAACTCACAGAGAGCGCAAGATGCAAGTGACTTTCTTTGTGTGATTCCATCAAATCCATGGGTACTTTGCAAAGAAATTATGCTTCAATTAACGAAAGTGTAAGGTACGTACGTAACAAGAGTAAATACCCATTTTATTTTCTAATAAAAATTTTGGGAGATAAGTTAGTCTTTCAAAATTTAAAAATTTTCCGACAGTCCTCTTTATTAAAAGAAGGAATACGTTAGTCTCTTCATATTTAAAAAAAATTATTTAATTTCAGGATGATATAAATAAAATTTAATCATTTTTAAAATATATTTGATTACATTTATGAAATTTGTATAAAATTGAGAAATTATTATAATTCATCATAAATGATTGATTGTATCGATAGACTATTAGATCTTCACCGCTAGATGGCAAAGGTGCATAATACATATTTGACCACAATGAGCATGTAAGACACGCCCCTAGACAATGATTTGTTCAAGAACTTACCTTCATTTATAGTAGAATTTTTCCCACAGTACCCGTACTTCGTCATTTAATTTAATTATAAATGATCGAGATATTAAAGGACCATCCCTACCGTATTGTCAAATAAACTGTCACACTTTGTCATTTATTTATTAGTCTATTAAATTTTACGGAATAAAAGATTTTTTACATTATAAAATTAGAATGCTACAAGTTTCGATTAAAGTGTATCATGATACATATAATTTACTTATGGAAACTATTATACTAACAAAAACTTGAGCTGTTGAAATGAAATTTGAATCAGATGAAACAGACTGAACAACGAAAAAAATATATGGGTTGGGCTGAAAAAATTGAAGTAAAAAATAAAATTAACCCAATTCAGCTCAATTCGATTTGGCCCGACCCGAATGGGCCAGCCCACTTTTGAGCCAGACTAGTTTGATGGCCCGAACATTTTTTTTTTAAATAACTAATTTTATATATATATTATTATTACTTGATCTTAGATTTTGTTTACCAATTTCTTTTCTTAAAAAAAGTTTAAATTGTAAAAAATATGTTAATAAAAACAAAAAATAATAAAAAATTATCATTTCATTTTTGTAACAAGTAAAATAACTAAATTTAATTATTAAGCAAAAAAACTTATATTTTTATTTATTAATTTTTTATATGGACTATAAGATAATAATAAGATTATTTTTTTTAAATCTATTTTTTTAATTATTTCAAAATATATTTATTATATTTAAAAAATTAATAGATTAGCCCGATATCCAACATATAGCCCAAATAGGATTAGGCCGAGTTAGCAAAATACTATACCAAAACTAACTTAGGCTGATCAAGCTCAATTTGAAAATAGCCCAACCCGAATGCGCTGGGCAGCCCATCAAAATCAAAGTTCAAGACTTTTGTATTCATTCAAGTTGTTCAATTCTATCAATTAATTGGACAATCATAGATAACTTCCGAGTTATTATCCCATCAAACTTTAATTTTTCAGCTACAAAACTAGTTTTTATTTCGTTTGCATGCATTAGACGTTAAAGTTATTATCATCTACCTGCAGCGTACAAGTTGCAACATGCTTATTCTCGTCGATTATTAATCAGGTCATTAAGCACCGACCCGTTATTCCCTTCTCTCTAAACAACTGAAAGGAAATCATCCAAATAAGTGGTGCCTGTATAAGGAAACAAGATGTGTCACCAATAAGGTTGTGTGCAATGATAAACATCCTACACTTTCAGGGAAAAAAACAAAACAAAACTAAGGTTTAAATCTCAGAGAAAATAATTGATGAGAGTTTCTATTATTCACAACATTAATGGACTCCTAGTGACAGAAAAATATTTATGTGTAAATATTTAAGTTTTAGTCTGATAAGCTTAATTTGCAAATTATATGTTCATCGACCTGTTTATTATTATTATTTTTTTACTAATAGCATAATAATTATTAACATTTAAAATTTTTAAATAAAAATAGTAAAACATAAAAATAATTTTATGTTACGTTAAAACATACATTAAAATGAAAACTAAAATTTCGAGTCCATATACTAACGAGAGTTAGGTGCAATAGTTAACAATGTGCGCTTCTGAAAAAAGAACCAACAATCAAATCCTAAATAACACAATTGTTGGGAGGGTTTATTAACTGCAATACAATGTCCGGAGGTTTAATTCCATAATAATGTCTATAGAGATATTTCAAAGACCCAAAAGAAAAAAAAACAAAAACAAAAAATCCATCTACACAAATAGGCTATCCAAACGTGACATAAAAGACAACGACGACCAAATTGGATCAGTTAAACCAGAAGATATTTGAGTGATTCGCAACTCAATGAACAATTACTTCCTATTATAATAAATATGAGAAATGCTGTTTGAATATGGCTTTTAGACAACCAAATGAATTATATGTAAATAAATGTAAATTTTAGTTATATAAGTATTAAATGTGATACTAAATAATAATGGATGAAAAAAATGTTGCTACAAATATTATATTGATTATTTTTATATAACTAAAATTCATTCTTATTTGCACGTAATTCATCAGATATCAACTACGGTGTCTAAATTAGTATATTCATCTGAATAATATATATGAGACAAGCGGGCAGATTTTTCTTTGGCAAGTAAAAATATTGATTGTAACAAATAATTTTTCAAAGTAAAATAGTTATAATCGGAGCATTCAAAATTCGATCCGAAAAATATAGTGAATACTCAAGTAAAAGAAATAGTTGCAATAATTCAAAAATAGTAATAATATATAATCATTACGAAACACAATGCATATGGGAGAATCTATTAGGCAAAAGCGAAGCAAAAATAATTCTAGCACACAACTTGTGAGTAAACTAATAACAATCTCACCAGTCTGAATTTTGAATTAACTAGCACAGAGCTTGAGTTAAACTATAAAGCACACTACTTGAATATAATTGACGATCACCGAGCCCAAGGTAAACTGATTTCAACTAGCACAAGGCTTGATCTAATTTGGAGCTTCAGCTCGAAATCATAACGAACTAATTAGTGTTGGATACAAAGTTTGACAAGTTCTTCTTCCAAAGAAAAACAATTTCCAAAAATATACATTATTTTTTAAGAGAATAGATTTCTCAAATAGATAAAGAGTTTAATTGGAGTGTACTGACAGTGTAAAATTTTTTTACACTGTCATCCAATCAAAACATTCTATTTGCATGACCATTCAAGTAGTGAGTGATTATGTCAAAGACTTTTGCTAATGTGACAATATATGATTGGATATCTATGTAAAAAATTTTTACACCGATAGTGTATTCAAATTAAATTCATAGATAAAATAAAAATTTGGTTCATGACAACTTAAACTAATGCCCATATACATGACAACTTTTCCGAAAAAGGAACCTTGTATTCAGATATTGGAAAACCGAACTCAATTAAACGAATTTCAATTTATTTCCATAAGTATAGCAACTACTTGCAACAAATGCCACCAGTTGCCGAAACCGACGTCTACAATAATTAACATCATTGACACAACATTATTGTCTACATTAATTGTCATTTATGGTATAAAATAAAATCAACGTCAAAGCCTTCCGAAATAACCAAAATTGTATTCAATTGTTTTTTATAATCATGTACAAAATCATTGGTGAGTTTCAAACAAAAAAAAAAATGCTTGTCTCAAAAATCTCTATAGCCCTAGCATATTTAAATTTTAGTAATTAAATTAAGAGTTAATATATGTTTTGGTCCTGAAAGAATCAGGGTTTAATAGATTAATCCTTCAAAAAAAATGCTAACACTTTCATCCCTAAAATTAAAATATATTGTAAAAATTAAATCCTTTTGTTTACTTTTATCTATTAAATATCATGCCGTATCTAACTTAAAGCCAATTCAAAAGTTGTACTTCAATAATATATACAATGAAGGTCCGAATTACCTAACAGAATGATAACTTAAAAAATCATGAGTTGAATCTTTCAATTAGATAACATCTCTTATTTCAAAATTTTAAACCCCTTAAACAATGTTATTATAAAAATATGTTATTTCAAAATTTTGTATTTTTATATTTTTAGTTTTATACGCACTTTAAGAATTCAATAAACTTGATTAATTATTCTATCTTCATATTATTCTTGCAATTAGATTAATGAAGATCTTACTCTTTTTTCTTTTTTTTATTCATTAATTTTAAATTTTAATTTATTCATGAATAAATATGTTTTACAATTATTTCAAAAGCCATATATGGACATTTATCTAATATTTTATTTAATAAAAAATATTCATGTGTTCATATTTTATTCTCCGCAGATATCTTTTGTCAAATTTACATTTAATATTTTTCATTTGAAAAAATATTTTTTATCTTAATTTTAATTTTAGAATATTACAATCAAGAATAATAAATTAACTTCGAAGAATAAAACCTTAAATTGATCCTCAAAAAAGTTGTGAGACATTAATTTAATCTTCAAAAAAATAGTGAAATTAATTTGGTTATCTAAAGATTAAAATTTATTTTAAGTTAGTCTAAAAAATTAAAAGAAATTTAGATTAATTTAAAATAAATTTTAATATTTTCGATAACTAAATTGATATCACATATCTTTTAATTATCAAATTGATGTTTCACAATTCTTTCAAAAACTAATTTAAAGTTTTACTCAAAAATAATTCAATTGACACTTACAAAAATATTACTTGTGTCATTTACAAATTTTAAATATACTCTTTTACAGTTACGAAGTTGTTAATATTAATTTTTTATGTAAGTAAATATATAAATATTTTCTCTTATTCTAATACTTTAATATACTTTTAGTTATTTTTAATATTTCTTTTAAATTAATTGTTTTCTTCTATATATGAATATATTTTGATTGCAAATAATAAAAATAATTAATTTATGTAGTACATAATAAACTGAAAACTAAAACATGAAAAGTTTGAAATGAAATATGTTTAAGAGAATTTAAAATCAAGAGAGAGAGATCCTCATTTTAAAATTGAGACAAGTTTTAATTAATAAATGAAATGAAATTTAGTATATATATATATACTATAACAATCTCACCCAAGTAGAAGTATTGAATTTTTTTTTTCATTTTTAAAATGATATAATTAAAGTCAACAATAAATTACACATTTATAAATTAAATGGAATGTCTTTTAATAATTAAAAAAAAGAAAAGACAATAATTAATTAATTAATTACATTGTTATTTCTTCTCTATTTATACCACTTTTTGAAACATATTTAAAGGGACATTTGAGTAATATTATTTATACAATTTTTTGAAATATCTTTAAACATATATTGAAAGAAAAGTTAAGAGTGATTCTAAGCCAATATTTCAGAAACACCCCACGCTTAAAAAAAAAATCCTAAAAATATTACTAATAACATTTGTCTTTTATTTAATTCTTGGGGGGCTGGTGAATGCTTATATATGAGAACAAGCATCATCATCATCATCATTACATAAGCTAGCTCCCAAGCCCAAACGCTTTGCACTCAAATTTTGTAATTGTATCTGTAGAACATGGAGGAGAATATGGATAGAAGCAGCAATAGCAGAGGTGGTAGTTTCAGGTTGGGGTCACTGGGTTTAGGATCAGTGAACGAAGCAAAAGTTCACACTGTGGTTGAGCTTGGAAGTGTTGTTGACTACAACACCCAGAGACAGAGCCTTCTTCTAGGTGGTGATGTTGATGTTGATGTTGATGAGGAGACACAGAAACACCAAAAAAAGCCTCTCACAAACTCTCTCTCTTTGAGGCAGATGAAGTCCCTCGTTGCTCTCTGTGACACCATCTTGCCTTCCATCATCATCGACTGCCACAACCACGAATCTGTTTCCACCTTCTACAAGACTTCAGCTTCCATGGCTGGAACACCTCACCGTGTACGAACCTTCAAACTCTTCTCTTTCTTTCTCTATATGATAGATGTTGTTAGAGTAAGAGAAAAGTGTGTGCTTGTTTCATTCAACATTTGATACCTTACGAGTTGTGAAACATTATTATCTTTTACTTTCACTAAATTTTCAATAATTAAGATGGTTGATGCGTGTCAAATAGTAAATAAAATGGAATAAATCATTTATCTTGCTCCGGAGCACTTAACAATTTTTCGTTTCTTTTGCTTGTTAGAATTTTATTTTCTTTGATAAGAATATTACCATTTTTGTGAAACGAGGATGTTAACTCTTCTTACTTAATGGGGAAAATTAATTAAAACTTTTCTATGATACTCATCTTTAAATATAGTTAAATTAAAAAAAATGTATAATTGTATAATTATAAAAAGCGAAAGAATAAATGCTAGCCATAAAAAATTAAGAAATTTGCATACTTAGCATCCGATTTCGTAATCACTCTTTTAACTTTTTATGATGATTTTGGAAATACTCAGTTTTTAGACATTATTATTGAGACTTCATAGTTTATGACATAAGTAATGATACGTGCACATCATTATAAGACATAATTTTTCTCTCATTTTTAATTTTTATAAGTGTCTATTTTTAATATTTTTATTTCATATTCAAATAATCATGCTAGATTTGAGTCTTATGGATAGAAAAAAAAATAGTGTTGAGATAATTTTATTGCTATATTGAACCAACCCGCCTTGAGTTAGATTAATTGAAGTCTAATAAATTTTAAATACTAATTCTATATATATTATTAAGTTTGGAAAATTATTATACATCGATCGTTTTCGGAAACTCAATTATTTACTTATTTTGTCAACTTGATATGATGGATCATCCTATTAATTATTTCAATGGCAGCATACTAACTACCTGGCAAACAACTACAATTTAACGTCACTGCAAATTTATAATTTACTAAAAATGGAATATAAAGGAAGAGCTGATAGAGTAAAACTATCCCATGTTATATTAATTTATAATTTTGTGTTTGTGTTTTTGTTTTGGTTTAATTTTGTAGCTCGGGATTTTGATAAGTGAGAAGCTGAAACACCCAAGTACATGGTTGTTACGGTTGACACTATGGCTGCTATCCACATGGTTTGGCACATTCATACTGTGTGGCTTGGCTAGCCTCTCAACCAGGTTCCCCTTCTTCCATAGCTACCCTGACCTTCCTCTTCACAAACGCCAACAAATCATGCAGTCTTGGTCTCTCAGTTACTTTCGTCACCTTAGGATGTTCTTCAGGTCCATCAAGCTCCTCATCCTCCTTGTCTTCTTCACTCAGGTAAACGGCCTCATTCATTTCAATCTGCACCAACAACAGGCCTTAAATAAATTGATAAACATGTGCATGTAGTTTTTCTGCTGTAGAGTAATGATATTTATATATCATAAAATAAACATTAAAAGCATACATCTTACATGGAAACATACACAAAATATTTTGTAATGGTGAGTAGCTTTGTCTTTTTACAGTGTCCGTTATCGATTTCTAATTTTAATTTACAAATTAAAGTAGCGTTACTCTTTTTTTCATTTTTCTCTCTCTTTCTTTCTTTGGTTTTTTAGTTCATTAATAAGTATTGCTTTCATCTATCTTGCCACTCTTGTAATAGCAACTTGTCAATTCGTTTGGATGTGCTAAAGGTGTATCCAATTAATTTTATATGTATATACACAGGCATGCATAATAATTTAAAATAAATAATACATGTATAGATATACATATGCCATCTGTATACATGGTGACTTTAAAAATTAATAAAAACAAAATGCGATAGACGCGCATGGCAGTTTTATATATTCAAACTGTGATTGCTAATATTAAAGAGAAATATGCCATTTGTTTTTGTTTACAATCTTCTATAGAAGGGGTCCATCTTTCATTTTCCCAACACACGCATATATATAACAGATAACGCAGTGGGTGGGTGGATGAATGAGATGAGAAAGACGAAGATGAATAGTAATTATGTATTTTTTGGGGGTTTAGTGTTGTTTTTAACTAGGGATATATTTGTAAATTTATTATATTATGTGAGTGGTATATGATCATTAATGATGAGTCTTAACAGTAAAATTAATAAAAAATCTTATTTGTACAGTTAAAAAATCTCAGAATATTGAATTATATATTTTTAAATATTAAAAGATAAAATATACATGAGTTATATTTTAGAAAGATAAAATATATTTTTTCTTTATAAAGTCAAAATTGGACTTAAAAGTACATGAAGAGACAGTAGTCTATTTTCTAAAAATTAATATCCAATTTAAGTAAACTAATAATTTTCTCTATTTAATAACTTTTCAAATTATACCACTGTTTGGGGGGCTTACTGAAATATATCTGCATAAAATATTGTCCAAAGTCCCATTGGAGGGGGTAAAACACAGCAACAAGACCTATGTTTATGTCAATGTTATGAGCAGCTTAGTGTAGGCTTACTGGGTTTGGCTAGCTCATATAAATTAGCAAGTCTTCAGAAAATAGCAAAACTGGACTATGTGGGGCTCACACATTAAAATCCATAGGGCCCTTGTGTTACCTCAAAATGCTAAAGATTTTATTAGCATTCAGATGCAAATTAAAGCCTGTGCCTTTGTCGTTAGAGCTGACAGACCAGAAGAAGTACCACCACAACCCACATGCAGAGGGATATTCACTCCAATAGTACCTTAGGTAGGGACACAGGCCCCCACATTGGTATTACATGTGTCCATTTCATATAATTTTTCAGGTCAAAGAGCACAATTTTAGACTCTGAATACATGTAAGTTGAACTACTTAAATGTTTTCTTGTTAAATTCAGATAGACCCCACATGTGCATACAGTACAATGGTTTCAAATAAAAGTTGTGCTAGCAGTATTACTGCTCAAGGTACAAATGAAGTCACGAAGACTGTCCCACAGGAAAGAGATATATTATTTGCACATAATTCATCTTATATTTTGAGCTAATATATCAGTCATCTACTGTTGGATGGATGTGAGACCCAATTTAAGTGGGGGTATTGGATGAATGATATGTTGGTTCGGAATACGAGATAGACTATATCAAAATATCATTTCTCTACAAAAAAAAAAAAAAAAAGGAAAGCCATTTCGTCATTCCCTAAGTTTCCATTTTGATGAGAGTTACATCTTCCAGTGCCAAAAGAAAAGTTGATAAAACAATTCAAATGGCAAGAAAAGAAAGTATTTTGTCTCAACTTGGTCTTCCATCCACGGGGATTTGATGTGAAAGTTCAGAAGGCAAAAGTCTCAAAGCCAAAATGTTTTCTTTGATTAGCATATGAAACAAATTTTTAAGTACTTCTCCTATAAAGGTTTACCCCCCACTCCCTTTACAGAATTCTACTATGTAGCTTTTACACCTAAATTGTTTTGAAGAAGATATACTTGCACATTCTTGATCATTCAAGAAAACAAATTACAGTGGAGGCATAAGTTTGTATTTCATTACTCTTTTTCTGCTATTGTAGCCTGATGCACAAAATTATGAAAGTGACTGAGAAAATTTTATGGAAAATTAATACAGTACTTATAAAATGTACACCATTCTTTCATAGATTTATTTCTGTGAAATCTTCTTTGATAATTTAAAAAAAAAGGTAAAACAATAGACAACAATCCAGAATTTGTCAAAAACCGCCCAATGAATGTCCAAACCCAAGAAATATTTTTTGACCCTACAAGCCCATCATGCGACGACGATAAGAAAAGCTATTCGGCCACCATATCCAGCCCATGAGTACTAGCATCCATTTTCTGAGTGGATGTGAGACTGCTTGGGCTCTTTGACCATGTCTTGCATAAAATCAAACAAACCCACCACCCGCTAATGACAAATGCTTGAAGTTTCCTCACTTAAATACAAACCCAAGCGCTATTGGGGCCACTCCAGATGGCACACCTGCAAGCCCCAAAAGCAATGGCACCTAAGGGGCGCGAGTTCGAACTTGTAGGGCAGAGCCCCGTGCCCTCTCCCCCGATCAAAAATAAAAAAAACAAAACAAAACAAACCCAAGCAAAGTCCAATCAATAGGTTACAAATTGGGTTCGGGTTAGAATTCATACTCAGGTTGTGTTTATTCCAATTTTTCTTAACAAAAATTAATTTTTTAACTATTAAAAGTAATCATTTTTTAATAAAACTACTTATTTTAGTTTTAACTTAGAATATGTTTGGATGAGATTTTTTTGACAAAATATTCATTTCTTTTACTAAAAAAATTATTTTTGACATATTTGGATAATTTTTTAAAAAATAATCAAAATTTTAAAAAGATTTATTTCAGCTTTTTAGTAAAAGCTAAAAAGAATAGATTTTCCAAAAAAAAAATTATTTTTGTTTTTCCAGTTATATAAAAATTGTTTGTTTCATAATAATTTTTTAAAAATTAAAATAAATGCACCCTTGAAAGTTAAAAATAGTTTTTTTTTTAACTTTTAAATGAAAACTAAAATGAATAGCTTTTATAAAAATAATTTTTTTAATTTAAAAAAAAATACTTTTTTTTTTTTTGTGTGAAAATAAGCTAAATCAAATGCACTCTAAATAAGGCCTTACTCTTCTAGGCCGCTAACCCTTATATATAGATTAAGTCAAAAGAATGACCAAAAAAACAGATTAGGTCAAAAGAAAATGAATTTGCTCCTCTATTATTGCTACATGAAGCTGCTACTATGGAACACTAGAAGGCCACATAAGCTGCCTGAGAACTGATTTTTCACCTATTTAACATGAACCAATCAATGGTGATGATGAACACATAATTAGCTCATATGCAATTTCCATATGAGAATATCAGCTCCTTTGTAACTGACATTTATCAAATTTATTATTTATATGATTCCCTGGTTTCTTGGAACCATACAGAACTCTTCATTTTTTCAGGTAGATGAACCCGAAGACAATCCATCATGGAAGGCAATTGGATATAGTGGACCTGATCCTGAGTTCAAAGCACAATTGAAGAACCATTTTTTGCATACAGCATCAAAAGAGGGAGGACAAGAAGAGCAAACTGAAGATGATGCTGAAGAGGTTATGGGGCCTCTTTACAATGGTCTTGTCCATTTGAACTACCCAAGAGACAACATTGCTGATTCTCTAAGACGATTTGGATTCGGCGTCTCGGTTACACCTCGGAAGACTAAACCTTCTAGATTGTCATCTCCTTCTTTAATTATCCACTGTGATGCAGTGGTTGTAGGTTCTGGCTCAGGAGGTGGGGTGGTAGCTGGAGTACTAGCAAAAGCTGGTTACAAAGTGCTTGTCTTGGACAAAGGAAGCTATTCTGCTAGGAACAATCTTTCCCTTCTTGAAGGACCAACCATGGATCAAATGTACCTTGGCAATGGCTTGGTTGCAACAGATGATATGTCTGTACTAATACTAGCAGGATCCACAGTTGGTGGAGGGTCTGCAATCAACTGGTCGGCCAGCATTAAGACCCCTCAGCATGTATGCAAGGAGTGGTGTGAGAACCACGAGCTAGAACTATTTGAGAGTAAATTCTACAAAGAAGCCATGGATGTTGTGTGTGAGAAAATGGGAGTCCAATCTGAGATTGAAGAGGAAGGATTCAATAATGCAGTGCTAAGAAGAGGGTGTCAAGAAATGGGCTATCCTGTGAGTAACATTCCTAGGAATGCTACACAAGATCACTACTGTGGCTGGTGTTGCTTTGGATGCAAGGATGGAAGGAAGAAGGGTACATCAGAAACATGGCTTGTGGACTTGGTGAAGTCAGGTAATGGAGCAATTCTTCCCAGTTGTGAGGCTATACAAGTCTTGCACAAGAGAAAGAAAGGAAGGGACAGAAAAATAGCACGTGGGGTGGCCTTTGCTGTTGAGTACAAAGGAACCAAAGACATTTGTGTGGTGCATTCCAAGGTCACAATTGTAGCCTGTGGAGCGCTCAGTACACCTCCATTACTTAAAAGAAGTGGCTTGAAGAATGGAAACATAGGGAGACACTTGCACCTTCATCCTGTGGCAATGGCTTGGGGCTACTTCCCAGATGCACCTTCTTCACCTGAGCTGTGGCCAGAGAAACATAAGAAGAGCTATGAAGGAGGGATAATGACAGCAATGTCTACAGTTGTTGCAGATTTTGACAAATCAGGCTATGGTGCAGTGATCCAAACACCTGCACTGCATCCTGGCATGTTTTCTATCCTAATGCCATGGGTTTCTGGAATGGATATAAAAGACAGAATGTGCAAGTTTTCTAGAACAGCTCATGTGTTTGCACTGGCAAGAGATCAAGGATCAGGAACTGTGAATTCACCTAGCTCTATAAGTTATCATATGAAAGATATAGACAAAGAGAATTTAAGGAAGGGAATTGAGAAGGTACTGAGAATATTGGCAGCAGCTGGAGCTGAAGAAATTGGAACACATCATAATGAGGGAAGAAGCATAAATGTGAAGCAAGTGAGCTATAATGAATTTGAGAAATTTGTGAAAGAAGAAAGTTCAAGGTCATTAACAGACCTTTCAATACCATTGTGCTCAGCACATCAAATGGGGAGTTGTAGGATGGGGAATAATCCAAAGGAATCAGTTGTGAACCAAATGGGTGAGACATGGGAAATGGAGGGACTTTATGTGTCAGACACAAGTGTCTTCCCTACAGCTTTGGGTGTGAATCCAATGGTCACTGTTCAAGCCATTGCCTATTGCACAGCACAATCTGTTCTTGAAGTTCTTAGAAGGAAAAGAACTAAGTGAGACAAAAATCTTTTGCTAGTTATGTAAAAGTGGAAGTGTATTCAAGCTACAATAATTTTAAGGGAAATGTTTGATTACTCATAAAGTAGCAGCAATCTGGATCAGATTTGGCAAAACTTTCCCTGAAACCAACAACTATATTTTCATCATATCAGTTATACACAAGCCTGATGTTTTGTAATTTAAAGCTTTTAAAAAAAAAATGAAATCAACTTGTCATTTAGTGCAGAAAAAGAAAATTTTTAGAGAAATCTTTAAACATTTTATTAGACGCTCTATGGGTTGGGTAAAAAGTAGATACGATGCAAAATTTGAAACAAAAAGTATGAGTAAATTTTAATATATATATCACACGGTATTCATAATTGATGCCTAAAAGGTATATTCAAATACCACATCTCAAACTATTACCCCTGAAACAAATATGATATTGTGCTTTGGTAACCATGAATCTTATTCACCGATTGTTTTTCTTGGCAATAAAGAAATAAAAAAATACACATACGTCTACCTTGAGTAGAAACAGTTGATGCCACTAAATCAAGAACAAGTTCCCAAACAAATGTATCCATCATCAGAATCAGATTTGGGAAAATTCCATGCAGCTAGTAACAGCTATATAGTATATCCATCATATCAGTTATAGACAAGCCAAATGTTTGTTTTTGCAAAAGATTGTCAAAAACATGAGATCAACTTTTCCTCATGTGCAGACGAGGAAAACTGTTCCTAGATTCACCAGTGGGTGGACTAATCTGCAGGCAGGAGCTGTAATTATCAGCAAATGTGCCTACAAGTAATTTTTATAATACTTCATAATAATTAATAAAATCTAAACCGTATATTTTTTCCGAATGAAATTTAAACAGTTTAATATATATTATTCTTAAAATCATATAAAATTCCTCAGCATTTGGTATGAAAAATTGAGTTTAACATATGTTGGGAGACCCTCTAATTGTGACAGAGCGTAGATAGAGATTCCTCAAAGAGGCTCTCACCTGTTAGGTTTACATCAAACTACAAATAACTCTCGTGTGTTGCACGAGTTTGTTAATATTTTTTTTTAAATTGTTTTTAATAAAAATACTTTTAGAAAAATATGTAATAGTAATTAAAAGTTAGATATAATAATATATTTAATTGGAGGCAATTCTATTCGAGTATTTGAAATCTATAGCGGATATGAATCTTCCAACACCGGTTATTTCATATCCAGAGCTCAAATCCGTGAATATGGTTAAGAGAAAAGAGCATCTATCACTCTAATTGATCATGTATTAGTATCTGAGAATTTGAGTAGTCAAATATTTTTTATTATTATAAATACATGTTACTTTTAATTGCATATTGTATGGAATGCAATGTTACAGTGAATTTTATTATATGTATATATAGAATATAGATTGATAGATATAGATAGATAGAAATTGACAATTAACCCAGTAATAATATCATGACCAAGAGAGTCAGCCCTGTTGCATTCTTTACCCAATTTAAGGGAAATCTAGCGTAAGTCTTTGAGGGAACATGTGAGGCAAGGAAAAATCAAAGTCACCCGCAAATCAGGGAATAACTCCAATTGCCAATTGCCAATTTGACGCCTTGACCCCCTATATACTTTGTTTTTTAATTGAAAAACCAATAATTTTTATTAAAATTAAAATTGAAAACAAAATACCATAACTACATTAATCATTATACTTAGTATGATTTACTTTTAAATTATCAAATTTTATCATCAATTTTTATACTATTATGAGAAACGAGATAAATCATACATGCCTTTAGCAGATTAATGTAGCCAACATTCGTGAATTCTCGAAACATAGGCGAGTTGGCTTTTTGATTCTTCAAAATTAATGTGCCTAAGATTGTTTTTCTCATAAGAACTTAAAATTTTTTTTTGTCAAACCAACCTCCCAGTCTTAGTAATGACTGTTTTTCATATATAATACAAGATTTAATTTTGATATATTAATAATGTAAAATATTTTTACACAATTATATCACTTGTAGTGTTTGATTTTTTATAACTGTTTCAAAAAGAATAGAATGTACAGAATAGAATATAATTAATTAATAGTGTACATACTTTATATTTGTATCAAAATTATTCTCTATAAACTATAATATATGCATAATATGAGTGTCTTTCTACTTTATCACTGTTTTAGGGAGAGTCTCTTTCGAGGAAGGACATCCCAAGCAGTAAACCGATGCAGAAGTTGACCAGCTACAATTGACATGAAAAGTTTGAGTAGAACCAAGATTTTTCAAAAAGCAGTCCACTCACAATTAGGAATGGTATCTCCTTCAAAGCAATGGTAGAAGTCTTATTGGGAAGGAAGAAGTCTCAAACACCACAAAGGAAAGAACTCAAGGAAGAAGAGGGAAATGGGCAACAACAACACCTTCAGAGCACCAAGTTACCTTTCTGTTCCTTGAGTACTTTCCAAGACTTACTCCTTATTCCTTATACCCTCTTCTCAAGTCTCTTCCTACAAACAATCACCCCACCATGGAAACTCCTAGTCCTAGATGCAAACTCTCAGTGACCTTCATCATCATTTCCCTCTCCCTTGGCTTCATTTCCTTCATCTTTTGTATAGCTGCTGAGATAAAGAGGAATAAGGTAGTTGTGCTTAATATGTGATTAATTATTCACTTGAACTTTTAAGTCTTGCAGTTAAGTGTTGTTTCTTTCATTTTGTCTCAAAAGGGGTTGTGGTGCTTTGTAGGAGGATGATCTCAGGTGGAATGGAAAACTGTGTTATTTGCCAACAAGTCCAGCATTTGGATTGGGAATTGCAGCTTTGGTTAGTTTCTTTTTTGCACAGATCATTGGGAATGCTATAATGTTCAAGAATTCTTGTTCAGGAAGGAAAACTAACTTCCCCCCTTCCAAGATACCTGCTGTTGCAAAGGTCCTGTGGTTGATATCTTGGTATGTTGTCTTTTTGCATATTTGTTGGTAGCTTTTACTTCACATTCAACAATTACAGATTGAGAAAACAACAAAGCAGGTTGATTTATTATTATTGGCTTGTACTTGATCATCATTTTCCTGTTAAAATTGAAACACTTGGTCTAGAAACAAAATTGATTTCTGCACTCAAAAGTTCTGGAAAGTGGACATAGCACCAAACCAATCCAGTTGTCAAATGGAATTTTGTTTTGGTTTGCGTTGGCTTTTTTGAGTTTTGATTGTTGAAGGCCAGATCATTTTGGAAAACTGTGCGCCATGCCTATGCGGCCTGCTATTGGGCACAGGTTGGCAAAAATGATTCACTTTTAGGAAGGAGGAGTAATTCTTAATCAGATATGATTTATCATAGATATGCAAATTATTATTTGACATGTATAAGTTTGTGGAGATCATAATAAAGGTGCACTTATCATTAAAAATACTTTTACACGTTAAATAACGATTTGAATGCCTAAAAGATGATGTGGTAAATCGTATTTAGCTAAGAATATTTTTTAGGAAGAGGACCACATAAAAAGGGAAGCCACAATTGGATTGTGCTTCATACACAAGGAAACACTTTTTCTATAGGAATGAATGAATAATAAACAATCTTGAGATTATGCCGTTGCCATTTGAATTGTAAATTATAAGTCTCAAAATCATGGTCACGTTTGGCAGGCTTAGCTTTGGGATTGCAGTTATTTTATTGATTGCAGCCACAAGCATGAGCAGAAGGCAGCTCTATGGGATAGGATGGTTGAATGGTGAGTGCTACCTGGTCAAAGGAGGAACTTATGCTGGGGCAGCCATATTGGTCCTGGTCACAGTTGGTTCTATAACTGGCTCAGCTCTCTCAACAATAAAAACCAGCCAAGCAAATCAGAGCAAGAAAATACACAAACAAATGGGGTAACATTAACATAGTTGATTTGGAAACCATACAGGAGAGGCATACAACCATTTTTTTTTTTTTTTGTTTTTTTGGTGCAAACCACAAAAGAGTTTAGAAAGAGGAAGAATATGCAAGTTGAAGTGGGAAGGTTCCAAGGTCAACAATCTCATCCCAATGAAGTCTTCCAAAGGAATACAATTCTTTTAATTATTAATCAAGTAAAAGAAAGGTGACACATCCCACTAAAACTAGCTTATCCAATCCAATGTCCAAAGGAATAATATTTTGTTTTTCTCAACTTACACACGAAAGAGACATTTCATTTGTACACATTCTATCAGAGGTGGTGACTGCCTCAGATAGGAACTCCCTTTTTGGATCCCACCAACACGGATTAATAATTGTTTTGTAGTTTTGTACTCTTTTGTAATTTGTCTTTTCAATTAAGTAATGTTATTTAGACATGAAAATGAATATAGACACATAAAGCATCTTGTGATTACAGATGGGGTCTAAACTTTGTATCTTTCTCTATAATATCTACTCTTAATGTCATGAGAAATTCTTGCTTCCTGCTTGGAGGAAATCTCTTTTTTCCTCCACATGTGATGTACGCCAACTATTTCTATTAGTTCCAATACCTTTTCCATTTCTCAAAGCCATTTAATGGTGCAAGATCCATATGGAGGAAGAATTTTCTTCCTCAATGGAGGATCCAAGAATTTCTTTGATGTCACTATTTTCAGGCTTAAATAACATCTATTCTTTCCAACTTTTCATTTCTAAGTTGCACCCATTGCTTTTTAAACTATTGCACGAGTTATTATCAGAAAATGAAACAATTCAGAGAGTTGCAAAGCAAGCCAAGGAATCATAATTTCACCCACGAAAATAGACATGATTCAAGGCACTGGCTCATAATGCACACTTTCCTTTACCAAAAGCTACCTGGGCCCTAGTCAACTTTCCAAGAACAAGATTCAATTCGCAATAATGATATCATACTAGGTTTGATCACTCTTCTTGTGATTTTTTTTCCATCAAAGATGCACAAGGTGCTGCTAGTATTTATCGAGATGAAAACAAGTTTGCCTTCACAAGTTACATAAACGCACTGTCACACAGTAATTGCAGTGTGTCAAATTTTAATTTGCACAAGATAGACACATGACTTATCAACAATAGAATAACTGATGTCATTTCAACAAAATTTGACTTCAAAGATATCCCCACAAAGAGAGGAAAATATACAAATGTAGGCTTGCACAAAAATGCTAGAAAACATTCGAATCAAATTATGTTCAGAAATCATATTGATTCCCAAAGCAACGCAAATTTGCCATTGTCCGACTCATTTCTACATCCTACTCACTAGCAAAAGGTGTATGAGCAAACTCCGTTGCATTATAAAAAATATTTTCCTTTTGAGAGTAAGGTAATCTTTTATTATACTCTTTCTTAGAAAATAGCATGTGTCATTCTTCATTCATTTTCTTTTAAATTTTAAATTTAAACTCTTTTAAATTAATAAAATATATTTGTTTCATGTTTTGTGTATTTTTAGTCTATTTATATTGTTTAAACTTTATTGTATATTAAAAAAACTTTATTTAATCATATATATCTTCTTATGATTATAATTTTTTCTTTAGTATTTTAATTTAAATTTTGAAAAGTCTTTTAAAATTTAACCTGAGTTTAAAATTACCCGTATAATACATGAAATACTCACTGCTTATGAAAAAATGTGAAGAATTAAAATAGTGCAATGTACCAAACAAAAACACGCATACAACTCCTTTTTAAATAGGCAAAATGATATGGCACTTTTAAATAGATAAATTGATTATACCAATTTATTTTGTCTAGCAACTATCTTTTTTATATAAAAGCTATTTATTTTTTTTGGATTGCATAACACGACTCTCTTTCTTTTTTGTTTTTGGGGGGATGTCTGAAAGGCTAATTAACAACGCTGAGCTCAAAGCCCAAACCACGCCCACCACCCACATAACTAACCTCTATGTAAGCATCACTGTTTTTGGGATAGAGTGGGCTTTCTGGGCCTTGTTAAAAAAGCCCAAAGGAAGCCCTCCAGATCCAATAAAACAGAAATTAAAAATCAAAATAAAGGTTGGAGCGCGTCTTGGTCTCGTATTCGTATTGCAATCTTCCTTTCTTCTCCGGTTTCCCTCTTTTTTCACTGTGTGTCTGTTGGGTCTTTTGATTCTTCATTTATAGCCAATGCCAATGGAGGAAAGGCCTGAACAACTCGGTTCCAACAACGCATCAGCACCTTCTTGTACTTCTTCTTCCACTGGAATCGGAACGAGGTTCTCCGATTTGAACAAGTCCTTCAAGTTCGCCCTCCGTTCTTTGCTCACTTCTTCCTCCAACCAGGTTCCTACCACCCCTTCCTCCTCCTTCTCTCTCTCTCACTCTCACTCTTACTTCGCCATTTTCACTTTTGAGTCTGAAAATTGGAGTGCCGGAATAATGGGTATGTAAAAGGTTTAAATATTTTTAGCCCTGCACCTTCCTTCCAGTAAAAAAGACTAAGGTATCTATGGTTCTAGGTTTTTTAAGTTAATATTTAGAAGCATATTTGGTAATTTGATACTTGTCGATGAAATGCCAGTAATTGATTCCTCTTTCCTCCTTCTATTCTTAAACCGTTGTTGTTGTTGTTTTTTTTTTTTTTTTTTTAATCAAACATATTTCTGTTTTGATTTAAAGGAATTTAATGAAGCATTTTCAAGTTTCACTGACCCTGAAAAAGAATTGCTTCATCGTCTATTTCTTCAGGTACGTATGATCTCTTGATATTAATAGTTTGGTGTTAGAATTATACTTCTGAATGTTACACTGAGTTTTAACCAAAAAGAAAAAGGAATGTGACATGGAGTTCGACCTAGGCCATCATTTTGTATATCTAGCTTTCTAAATCAATTATGCTATGTGTTTTGAAATTAGGTCAGTGGGAATTTATACTGACACTCTATGTCGGTGACTCAGAGTTAATCTTGGAAAATTTTTGGTGCCATCTTGTGGTTTGACATTATATACTTACATTACCCAACCACTTAATACCAATAGGTTAAAACTTAAGAGTAAAGTATTGACTATTGACTATCAATAGGAGGTCAAGTTAGCAAAGCTTCTTCACACATGAATTGAGTAAAGTGAACAAGGCTTTAACTGTGATTACTTGGTAATATCTATTTTAATCCAAAACTTAAACTGGTTAAACACATTTTTCAGTATCAAGCATCTGTCTTTTATCAAGAGGACTATGCATATTATTGCTCTTAGAGGCTGAATACCTAAGACTTCCTTTCTTCTATTTTTCAAAGGCTAAGAGTCAAGAAATGCTTGAAGTTTCATGTATTTGCTAGCTAATTTCCTTTTATGTTATTGAACCTTTCAGATCATTACTTCTTTGCATGAAAACATAGAGGTACGTTTGTTATATGGTGTTATGCCAGGTATCGAATCTATTCCATCTCTGATCTAAGTACTTAATGGGATGTCTCATGCAACAATTGAAGATGTTATCTATATATCACTTTTGATGTTTGTCCTTTTAGTTGCTCCTATTTCTTAAGCTATAAGCCTGATGCTTTACTTTTTCAGATACTTGGTAATGACTTGTTTTCTATGGTTTATGAATCAGTAAACTATATTATTTTCTTAAAAATGTGTGTTAGTTAGCATTTATTGAATGCTTAAGATGCAACACAAGTTCATAAAAATATCTCACCTGATTCAGTTTATTCTTTTAGGAAATTTGCGGCCTGTTTTGTGCACATTTTAGATATAAGGGAATACTTTTTTGAAAACAATTGTTATTGGTTCCAAACTAAAAATGAAACTGAAATTAAGGTTTCTATTTGAAAATTGTCCTACATAATTATGCAACTGATGTGCAATTTTTTTTCTTGCATTTCTTTTAAGGCAATGGTCTCTTGATTTTTGGTAATTATACAATTTTGTTCTCTTTATCTTTCTCTTAGAGAGGGAGAGAGAGAAATTCGTCAGGAAGGATTAACTTAACTGCTTGTCTCCCATAACTGTATTTATATACGCATTAGTAGCACTTTAGCACCTAAGAATTTCACATTGTTATGATAAAATTGTGAATTCTAAATGCTCTATCAATTAATTTTTACAGGAGGAGTTTGAGTCAATCTGTCTTCGAACACAGGTATAGCTTGACTGTTTTCTCTATTGTTTTACTTTATCTTTTTAGAAAATTTTTTAAGAATTAACTGGTTTGCTTAGCATTTGCGTGGTGTGGTAGGGTTTGGATTGGGTATGAAATACACATGCTATGGTACCCTTACAATCTGGCTCTGTGTATAAGGCATAAAGGCATACACAGGCAATTCTATCATATCCTAGTTAGTCTGTTGTTTCAATTTCATCTTTCATGTAGGTGGGAGCCACTCTTGATGCAGTAGAGGAAATCGTGGAAGAACGAGATCTAGATCCCTTGTTTTCGGATAGGTATTGTCTGATTTTGCCCATAACTTAAGTAGTTCATATAGGATGCATGTATCATTATTATATATGTGAGATGGTCATTTTAAAAAAAAAACTTTCATGTTAGCCTTCAGTTTAACAATTAGTGAAACTTAAGTTGATAAAAAAGTCTTCAACCTCATAAAGCTCTCCGTAGTTAGTCTTATCTCTTTTTTGTGTATTCTGTTATAGAGTTTGCCTTAAGATTTGGGGACTCATGATGATTATTTATTACACAAGATATTTAGTCAATTTGCCTGCTTCTCTTATTATTTATTGGCCATTGCAATTACAATATGTTGGTTATATGAACTCAGTGGAGAACCATTGATACAAATGCAGGAGTAACATAATGGATGTTGCTGAGAATCTGTCTTCAGCAAAGAAGAATGAAATCCAGAATCTAATGCATATGGTGCAGTTGGTAAGTATAACTGCCTGAATACATCCTCATTAAATTATGCTGAAATTGGACTAGAAAACAAACGCTTTCTGATTAATTGGTTAAAGGTATTGTATGTTGAGTTTTTGGTCGAAGCATTTTTCATTTTCCTTTTTCTCTTTGGTTATCCAGTCCCAAGTCTAAACCTTAATAAGTACAAAATGTTCTTTCCTCTCGTTGGTTCTGTGTCACTATTTTGATACTATCACTTCTTTCGGATTGGCGATTTTTTTCATTTCCTTTTTTTTCCCCCCCACTAACTGTCAAATTGGAATAGCCAAAATTTCTCACCCTTGCATGTGGGGACTCCGTAATGCTAATTGCTAAGCTATTCCTTGCAGCATAACAATCCTAGTCTTTGTCTAGACCTCCTCTACATACAGTCAACTGCTATAAAGAAAACGTGTGGGTGGGCTTATGATGGTGAATTTAATTCACTTTAAAACAACAACTTAGCCTTTTCTCATTAGGGTGGAGTTAGTTACATGGATCAAACAACGTCATTGCGTCCTATCATAAATCATATCTATAGACAAAGTCATCGAAAGTTATTATTATTATTATTATTAATGGTTTCGGCTACATGAATTTAAACCACTTTACTATGCACAAAATCATGCAAATGTGGTATATAGGGCTGAAAGGTCAGTCTTGAACTTAGTAAACTGCAAAAATGAATTTGTCCTCTTCACAATAAAAAATTTATTGGTTGAAAAGAATTGAGGCTTGCCTTAGGCCTGGATTTCTGACCAGGCTGGCTCAGGTTGACTCCCTTGTATTCAATTTCTCTAATCACTATGTTATTTGTTAGGGAGAGGGACATAATCAAATGATCCGCACACGATTGCAACTCCTGAGGGAAGGCAGACAAGTCTTGTCAGGTGCTTCACAAGCCGTTGAGAAGGTTGAAATTTTCTTAACTTCCTTCTCTTAAATCATTCAATTGGTCAAAAGGTTATTATTTTGATCTCTTATTATTTAGGGGTATTTTTGGCTGACATGGTGCCACATTTTGTTGTTTGCATATATGTCTGTCTACTTACCAGTTCAAAAGCATGAATTTGAATTATGGGGCCAACAGCACTGATGGGGATCCATGATGTATAACCTATCTAGTACATGCTCTCCTGTAAATTGACTAAAGCTTCATCCTCTGGTGGATCATTCTCATTCCTTTCATATGCTTTTACGTTGTTGCAGTGCTTATGAAGCTTCAAATATTCAATCTTAGCAGAGTACATCTGTATAGAATCAATTATTAGTGCTCCAAACATTTCCTGTGATTTAAAAGTCTAGTGAAAAGCTGTGTAGCTTTTTGTTGTCCTCAGCTCTTGCTTCAGTAATGCCTTTTGTATGTTTTTCGTTTATTTGGTCAAAAACCTCTTGCAAGCTTTGAACTTATCTGGCGAATTGGCGTTTAGTCTTCTTTGAATGGGCCTTTCGTAGCAGTGGCAGAGTGTATGATATGATGGATTCCGAATTCCTCCTTTGAAGTGCATTGGGATGATAAACGTCATCGCTTTGCTTATACATGCATAAGTGTGTTATTTTGAACGCCTTTCGTCTCGATACACGTGTATTTTGATGTCTGTATCATGGATTCAAAAAATATTTTTCTGCATTGACCATCCTGAAAATATGCTGATGTGACCAATATTAAACTGCCAACCCAACATGAATATGGCAATTGCGGTGTGTTTGGGCATACTTAAGAAAGAAAATGATTTTGTTCGGGTACATTCTCCATGTACATATATCAAACGACACGCATGGTGAACGTAGTAAAAATGTTATATTTTATTGTAAAAGAGGCATGTTCGATTGCTTTTTCTCTCTCATCTCATCTTGTGAGGGGATTTCTAGAATGAGTCAAGATTTATATGTGTAAATAAAAAGCTTCTTTGGGAAATGACAGTTGTCCATAAGGATTTTATAAGTTAAATTTATGTGTTATCAAAGTAAAATAATTTTATATTACTAGTTAATAAAAATATTAAAAAAGTGTTAATTTATATAAATAATTATCTATTATAAAGAGAGATTTATGATAATTTGATATTTTTTTATATTCCTATGAATTTAATTTAAATACACTGACAGTGTAAAATAATTTTACACTGTCAGCCAATAGAAATAGTGGGAAGTGTCAACCCATATAAATAATCGCTCATTATAATGAGGGATCCATTATAATTTTTCACTTTCCCCTATTTTTATTGATTAACAGTGTAAAATTATTTTATACTGTCAGTGCATACCAATTAAACTCTATTTCTATTGGCTAATAATATAAAGTTATTTTACACTTATACTGTCAGTGTATATAAATTAATCTTAAATTTTATATACTATTTTGATAAATGAGAATTATGCATCAATAGTTGAGGATTTTGGTTATATCATTAATGAATTTATTTTTAAAAATTTATATGTTAATATCTGAAAATTTTAATTATTTTACAGTAAATAATTTGATAAAGTAACTAATAATATATTTGAAATGTTTTAATTGGATTTATTAGCAAGATAATTAAAATTACAATTTATAGTTATTAACACACAATTTCTCATAAGCAAATTTATTAATAATATAATTAAAATTTTTAATTTTTAATTTTTAATGCATGATTTTTCAGTTGTCAAAATAGTGTTTATAAAATTTTTAGTTGTCAAATGGCAATGGCAATGACAGTGAATGAGATAGGCTGCACAATCCTGGTCAAATTGAGAGTGCCAAGTCTTGTTATGGTTTGAGAGTTGAGTCACGACATGATTTCACTGTAAATTTTTCCTAAATTTTCATATTAACAGCTGAATAATGAATACTTCAGACAGATTGATACACAAATAATTGAATAATTAAGTTACGTTTTTAGTAAATGTAATTAAACAATTAATAAATGCAATAAAATTTCACTGAATTCACTTATAAAATAACTAAAATTTAAATACATAATTTTTCATTTTTTTAAAAAAAATTTATTAGTAATACAATTAAAATCTCTAATTATTAATACGTGATTTCTAAATATCCTAATAATGTTCCAATACTAGAGATCTCACACATCACTGTTACGGCTGCACTACGGCTCATTGCCATTATTGCATGCATCTGTACAAACTAGGAAGTAAAGGTCCACGACTCACTTCAGTTTCCACCAAAACTCAGGAACATCCTTGCAACGCTTTTCAGATGCTACAAATTTTCTTCCCTAATTTCAAATCAGGACAATAACCCTTTGAACGACAACCTGTCCTGCTAATTCATCCAAACTCTCATATGCATTGCATATGATGATAAATCAATCATCATGTATGGTTTAAAACATGTGGTAGCACACATAAATAACTATCATATTTTTGAAAAATAAAATAAAATCAGATAAAGGAGAAGATATTTATTCTAAGTTTATGCCACAGACCTTTCAAGAGATTGCTGGCAACAAGAATTAAACTCATCCTTTATAGAGAAAGTATTTTGGCTCTTGACCGTTGCATCAAGCCCTGTTAGCTAAATAATTTTTTTTAAAAAAAATTATAATATGAGTGAACCCTATCAAGCTATGAACAATAAAAGCTTTTACTAAGAAGTTAATGATAATAATAAACAAAAAGAGTGTAGTTACTACAATATATGTCATTTTTTAGTTACTCGTTCTGTAAAAAAATTTTGTATCGAATGTTGCCTCGCGGAGGTTTTTATTTGCTACTTTTAATCAAGGGATGTTAATTTCATTATCAATCTATATTTATCTAGTGTTTTATTTTTTTAATTAAATTATCTAGTATATTATATAAAAGTATAGAAAGTTGCTAAAATTTGTTATACCGAAGCTCTACGTCTAACATTTGTCCAGCCCCCACATAGGATGTATCGTTAAAAGGATAATGGTCTAAAATAGTTATTCCATGCCTAGACTCTCCAACTGCCACATACCTACTTGTGCATTACAGTCATGAAAAGTTTTTCAACCTTATTAATACGTGGATATTTGTTCATTCTCGTTTTACCTGCTCTAGTTCTTTGACATTCAAATATTCGAATATTCAACCTCATGCCAATCTTAAGTCATTTTTTAACGAAAATGATATATAATTGACTTTACGACACAGCTCCATGATTTAAACTCGAGAGCCTTCACCATAATGCAATTATTCGGATAATGTTCTGAGTTATAGATACTTGGATTCATTTATGCACTAAAAGATACGTGGATTCATTTGACATCCAAAATCAAAAGAAAATAAAATCATTAACACAGTGGATATCCATCAGCATATACGTGTGCAAAATTTCGCCTAAAGAACTAAACATATATACTGTTATATCCATCCGAGATATGATAGAACCAAAATTGTGGATAAGCTAGAATGGAATCATTCTATATCTGTCATGGATTTGAAATGTACCTTTAGCATATCTTTCAACGTCTTACAATTAATTCACAACAACATCAAAGAACATAAGTGAGACACCTGTGCTCCTTTCATGAGAGATGCAGAACTCGAGTCAGCATTTTTGGCCAGGATTTAGAATTTATGTAGAGGTCTAATAAACCTGTTTTTTCTGCTCTTGTAAAGATGATTTCTTAGGAAAAGGACGTGGTTGAAATTCAACCACTTCATAAAGCTACATAATGTAGCCATGTGTAGTTCCCTTGTGGTAATAAGGATAGACACACTTCATTTTCTGTTGATCTTGTGCTAGATTATGGTCCAGACAACCCCCCCCCCCTCTCTCCCCTCGTCTTTCTTCCTTTTTTATTTAAAAACCCTTCTCATCAAACTAGGTCTACAAAGACTGTTACACATTAATTATTGATATCTCAGCAGTTACCCTTTTGAAACTTGAAAGTGACTCAGTACACAACACGTTTGTTTATGAGATATCATGAGGGCATAATGACAAAATTGAATATTCAATCAGCACTTCTATTAGGTGTTTTTTTTTTTTTTTTGATGGTCCATTAGGCGATGGTTAGTATATGAAAATGATGCTAGAAAGTATTGAAAAAGATGCCTAAAGTTTGATATGGTAGTTAATGTCTAGATCGATTGAGAACTATGAGCGAAGTATTATCTGGTTTTCTTTTTTCAGTTTTTTTTTTTTTTCATTTCTATTCGTTTGAATAAGCAGCTTAATTAACACTTATTTGAGTACAGTTTGATAAATGAAATCTAACACCATAAGTGCGGTGAAAATGAGATGAACATTGTTTGAATATATGATTTAAGAAGTGTTTTTTTTTTTTATTGCTCCTTTCATTTCAATATATCTAAATATATTAATTTAAGAATACACCACTTTAGTCAAATTGACAGATATATTGAAACAGAGAGGGTATATGATTTAAGAAGTTTGTATCCAAGTATATTGATTTAAAAATATACTACTTTGATCAAACTGACAAATATATTAAAATAGAGGGAGTACATGATTAAAGAAATGTTTATGACGAGAGGCAATACAAAAAAAATATTTTAAAAAAATATTTAATGGAGCCGTCATTAATTTTTATTTAAGGAAAAAATCATAAAAACCTTTTTGATTTGACAAAGTTGGTCCTTTGAAAATGAGATTGGATTCGGAAGTCTAGTTATGCTTATGAAAGGGTGGAAACTTAATTCCACTGCACCCCTAATACATCTATTTTATAACGATTATTCTAAAGATTGTTATGTAAATTAATAATAACTATAATAACGTTTATTTTTCCCCTACAAGAAATGACAATTATTTACAAAAAATAAAATAAAATAAAAGAAGAAATAAAACTTAAGAAAATTTAATTTTTGTCTTAATAGGAAGTGCTCGCTCCTATGTATCCTCCGGTGCAATGAAGAATTCAAAGTTATCGTCATTCTTGTAGAAAATATTTGTGGATTGGATTGATTTTATTTATGAAAATATTTTATTAAGAAAAAAAAAAAGAAAAAAAATAAATTCACTCTTATACAGGATTTAAGATAGCATAAACTATGTAATAAACCATTATAAATAACTCTTGAGGATGGTTAAACTATACAGATTGTTACATAGATTAAAAAAATAATTTATTATTTAAGTAAAGAAAAAAATTGAATTTTTAGGTATATTTAAAAAATCAAAAGTAAAAAAAAAATACATGCAAACAAAAAAAAGAAAGGCCTCAAAACTTTTTTTTAAGTAAAATGTGCAAAAAAAAAAAAAAGAAAGGTGAAATGGAAAGAAACACAAAATGCCACAATGATGGTGATACACCATAGATGACACCTTAGACACCCAAAAGGAGATGCAGAGGTGAAGCTGTGACATAGCAACGTAAGGGAACACAAAATGCCATAAAGATGGCTATAATAGATAGTGCCTTTAACAATCCGAAACGAGATGCAGAGACGAGATTACAACCAAAATGAGGTGAAGATAATGGTAGGCTGCGAGTTTGATACTTAATGATGGTGACTGGTGGCGAAGAATGATATATGATGATGGTGAAGGTTGCGACATGGGTCTTGCAGTTTAATCACATTCATTTTTATTTTGCTCTTCCTTCTGCATATCTTTCAAACTGCTATATTCAACCAATACAAATCGAACTCTAGTACTCAAATAAGGACTCTCTATATAGCCTTTAGGAAGAAAGGTCTCTCTCAGATTCCCCAAAAAAAAGTCCTGAAAAAATAGTGAAAGTGGTCTATGACTAATTGAATTTCTCTATTTTTAAAGTGAGGGAGTTGGCTTTATATAGAGAAGAATAATAGAGATTTTTAGTAATAGATTAACTAAAAATTTGAAAAAATAGTTAAAAAATTAGATATAGGATGAGATAAAAATTTAAAAAGTAGTTAAAGTTTAAGATTATGATGAAATTTTAGAAGTTAATAGAAAGAAAATTTTGTTTTATTATTTTCTTATTTTTATTAAAAAAATTACAGAATCCGGTGTTCACACTAATGAATTTTTTATAATTGATTAGGCTAATTTAGTAAAAATATTGTAATAGAACAGCTATAGCCATCTTGCGCAAAGGTTTATTTTTATAATTATAAGTCCAGAAGCCAAAACAGTTTATGAGTTTTTCAAAAGTTGTTTTAATTAGCTGATTCAAACAATACTAAAATATTTCATAAGTACTTACTGAGGTATGTAAGCTCAAGCTAGTAAGTTAAAAATAAACTCATCCAAACTTGGATTGTACCTATTTTTTAAAATTTTCTAATTCTCTCTTCTGAATATTGTCGGATTTATCCATTTTTTTTTAAAAAAAATTACTCTTCATTAAGTTTAAAAAAGCAAACTTACTATTTATTTTATGCTAACAATTAGGATACACATCTCAACCGAAAACCTTAAACTAATAGGGTTGTGAGCCTTTCAACTTATAAAGTCTTCACTAATTCTTTTTCAGTATGATAATTTCTTTATTCATATATTTTATTAGAACACACACTTAAATTTTTTTTAATATTTATAAGTTTTGCCTCATTATCTGGAGTTGATTTTTTTTTTCTCTTTTTTCATTTTTGATGACGAAACATCACGATATGTCTATATCTATAACATAATATTCCTTTCTTCTTCCATTATTATTCATTAAATTTCGGACAAAATTCGTATTTATTCTTTCTTTTGGCCGTTCATCATTTTCCAGCTCCTTGGTATGATTCGTGCTTTTTGCGGTGCCGTAGTTTGGTTATACAGAAATTAGTGATTGTAGATTTTCAAACTGCATTAATCAATTGGATGAGCTGTGCAAGTCCAATAAGTGGATGGTAGAATTACATAACTATGATATATGCTCATTAGCAACTTTGGAAACATCAACCGCAGAGTTTTGAAACCATAAAAGGCAATTTGTCTTCTTACAAATATAGACTATACAAAACTACGAGTTTTCGTCTATGAGTATGCCTATAGTACCAAGGACACCTTTCACTATTAAAATTAAACCAATTATGTATATATGTATCAAAGGTCACCAAATGATAATACATATGCTGCATTGTAGAAAGGTTGAAAATAGAGATGGAAAATGAGGGAAAATAAGTTTTGATGTTTGGAGTTGATAAGGAAAAAAAGATTAGATGATTGCAAAACGTGTTTATCCTTTTTTATTCGTATGAGTATGGAAGTAGTACAGAAGAATTGAATTATGCATGTACACGTAATACTCATAATTCTATATTATTCTTCTTGTATGAATTCTGAGTAAAATATGAAGATATATTGCAGAAAAATATAGTTTCGGGAGAAATGTAAGCAATACTCATTCCATTATTATCTACGACCAAGAAGCAACCATGTGTAGGCTGATACGAAACGGCATGTGTTTAAATCTTAGAAGACCATGAAGTTGATTGATTTGCAATATGACCAGCTGCATTAGTCAAATTTTGAATTGTTGAATGCATGTTAGGGCGATGGGAAGCACACATACATGATCACCAAATCTATTCAGCGGTGCCGTGAGCCCTCAAATTAGAACGAAAATTAAATTGTTTAATCCAAATTATTTTCCAATTTCTTACTTAAACAAGCATTTAATTCCATGTGCTTTCGGATTCTCAAATTCTTTATTCAAAGAAGTGTTGAAAACTCATTCATGTGAAATCAGTTGATCTATATTAATAATAAGTTAATTAATAATCTTAATTCTCACTTACTTCTTGAGATTTTTTTTACAGTTTTAATGGCTTGCATAAAAAAACCAAAAATTAAGTATCAAAAATAGCCTTTTCAGTATAATTATATTGTTAAAAACTTGAAATAAAATGTTAACTTTGCGAAGGACATTTTTTTTTTTATTCTTTAAAAGATTCTCCCAACAAATATTTTTTTTCAAAATTTGAATCTTAGTTCTCTTATTAAAAATGAAATTCGTTTAACACTATATCTAACCCTTGTTGGTTTGCGAACAACATCTAAATATATCGATATTTTTTTCATTAATTTTGGGAAGTTCTAAAGTAGTCCCAAAAGTTTGGTATTCTTACTCAATTGACATTATCATTAAATTAACTATTAAATAGTTATTCCATGGATTTAGAAATATAATACAATGGTTTAAAAGGCAATGATACAGAAAAGTTGATGATGCTAAGGTTCCTCGGAGTTGATTTAATATAGTACGTTGTTATATTTTATGAAGAAGTCATTGGTAAGAAATTATTATCTAAAGCAAGAAGATTGCTATCTTTGCAATTTTTGAAGGTTTTTTTTTCCTGAGTTTGCCATCTGTGCAAGTTCTTAATACTTCATTGCTAGCGTATACAGTTGCCACTTGATCGGAAGAGGGGAACAAAAAAAGGGATACGTTGAAGGGAGAAAAAATTCATCATCAAGTTTTCATTTCTTTGCCTTGTAGCATTCTTATGGATACAAAACTACCAAGTTCAATATATCAATCCAATATTTTCCTCCACATATTTGAAAATAAAAAAGGAAAAAGGAAAAATAGAAAAAAAAATGGAAAAAAAAACACTTAATACTAGCTGCTCTGGCTACGGAAAGCTCTACTGTACACTTGACTTTCCTGTTTGTATGATCATTCATCATAAGACTTCCCCTTTGGGTGTGTCTCTTGGCCAAAAGTAAAGGGAACGGTTGACCCCCTTTTGGTTGGTTATGTATTTGCTGTATGGTCTCTTTCTTCATTGTTTTCTCTGTAGTATTTAAACCAAATCTGGTACTTTGAAACCATTCTTCCCATATTTATCAAGTTGCTCCCATACCATGGTTGACTTGGCTCAGCCATTATGTTTTGAGTTAATATTTTATTTTTTGAGATATAATGTAAGGGGCAAGCCATTTAGGGGAAGGGCAAAAGGGCCATATTGAATACCACTTTTGGCACCTACCACAGACCACCTGCACAAAATTAATAGCAGCTATAATTAGAATCATTCTAAACATTTCTAAGTTTGGAATAATGTCTCCACACTCCACACTCAATGAATGTGACTGTTGAAAGGTAGCAATGAGACTGTCATTGGTAATAATAATCAAAGCTTACCAACCTGTACTTTGTGGTCAGATGATGTAGAAGCACCAAGATCTCCAACTTAGCTAATTCATTGCCAGGACATGCATGAATGCCATTGCCAAATGGCATAAAGGTATTGGGTTTTGGAGCCACCTGGCAAAAATAATTTAACAGAATCTGTCAAATTCTGGATTTGGAATCACATGTGAATGGAGACAAAAAAATAAAAAAGCAAGGCGTGCACAAGTTCTGCACAATAATTTACCTCAAATCTTGAAGGATCAAACTTTTCTGGGTCTTTGAAGTTGTCTGGACTGTGGTGTATGTTTCTGAAAAGTGGTAATACTTTCCACCCCTTTGGTATAAGATACCCTGAAGAAAAGCAGTCAAACACAAAAATATGTGAGCCCAAATAAGGAAAAGAAAGGAAGTTCTTGGTATTAAAATAATGGTACCATATCAGATTTGGTTATGGACCTTGATATTCAACATCCTCTACTGCTTCTCTGAAAGTAAAGGACAAAATTGAGGCAACCCTTAGAGTCTCCTGAATGACCCTAGAAGTTATAGGCATCTTCTTGGTATCTTCCCAATTCAGACCCATCTCTTCACCACTTTCTTTCTTGCTCTTCAGTATGGCCTCCTGCTCTTCCTGTAAAAATCATAACCAAAAAGGTTTTAAGGTTAAGGGACCATACAAGCAAGCCACATTCCTAGCTTTTCCATCTTACCATAGCTTTTACGATAAAAAAAGGTTATATATATTTGATGTAACAAAAAAAGTAATTTTTTTCCACTTTTGTTAAGATTATGGTTTAAAACTAAAAGTTATATTGAGATGTAACTTAATATAATTTTGACAGACATATTAAAATGAATTGAAACTCAGCTTAAACTCATGGTTTGAGGTGTGCAACATGAAATCTAAACATGTTATGAATAGGACATGTAATATCATCATCAGAGGATAAAAAAGTAGGACCCAGATTATACTTACAGTCACGGCATCTAGGACACTAGGATTTTCACCAAGGTACTTGACAATCCACGTAAGCACACTGGCCGTGGTGTCACGAGCAGCGAAAATGACACCAATGATGTTATCTGCTATCTGCTCATCGGTGAGCCCTGCTTTCTCACCCATGAACGAACCCAACAAGTCCTTGTAACTATCCTCCTTCTTCTCCCTCCTTGTTGCCATGATTCGTGCCAAGATCTGTGCCAGCTCCTTCCTTGCCTTCATAGCCTTGTGGAACAGTGTCCCCGGAACGTTTATCGGCATTGAGTTGTACCCTTGCTCGAGCGTGTAGTAGCACCTTTTCAGATCCTCTCTGTATAGAACTTCATCTTTTCCAAAAATCGAAAGGAGTGCAACGTTGAAGGTGAACTGCAACACAAAACGAAAAAAGAAGAAAAACCCATTATTTAATTGGTAAAAACACAATAGAAATCAACGAGAAATTTATAAATTGTGTATTTTTTATTTTTTGTTCTTTCTTTTTATTAATGAACAGAGAAAAAAACAGAGTACTCTGGTTTTTACTCTGTTTTTGTTGCTCTGTTTTTTGAGGGGCTTAGTAGCTTACTGTTTTCATTTCAAGGAAAGTGGTGATCAACTCTCCTTCCCATGATTTGAGGCAACTTTGTGCAATGGATTCAATGTCGGGGACGATGTTCTTAATGGCTTCGGGCTTGACGGTGCGAAGGACAAGCCTCCTGAGGTTAGCATGGTACTCTCCTTGGTGAAAGAAGATTGCTTGTTTCCCCAACATCCTCTCTTTGCTTGCAGGGAATGTTGGCTTGAAGAGTTGAGCTTTGTTGAGCACAAACTTTGCTGCTTCTGGGCTTGAAATCATCACACAAGGACAACCCAAAATGTGGGACTTGAAGATAGAACCATACCTATAGACCAAAAAAATGTTAGAATATCAATGGTTAATATATAAAGTTATTCATATACTTCTATCTGTCGACTTAAGTTTTTTGGAAGAGATCATTGATGACAAATGCTAGTGCCAAATAGTGCATACATGGATTAACTAACATAAGTGATTATTTCCATTTGACTAGTTTGGAAGGATTTGATGATGAGAAGTTAAAAGAATTGATGTGAACCTCTTGATTTTTGTGGCAAAGAAGACATTTGGGTCTTGAGAGTACATTTGGAAGGTTTCTCCTATGTAAGGCCAACCCATGGAGCCAGGAGGGAGTGGCAATTCTCTCCCTTTGGAAGAAGGGAAGAAGAAGGACTTGGTGAATGACCTGAGGAGAGCAATGAAGAGCAAAGAAGAAGCAAAGAAGTAAAGCATGGTGCAAAGTTCCATGCCAAATAATACTTGGTACCTGCGGACTTTTGTGTAGTAATTGGTGAACAATGAGAGAAGAAGGCGTGTTACAAAACAAGGGGAAAGCATTTGAGGTATTTATAGGCTCCATGTGTTGAATAAGAGTGAGATGATACAAAGCAGGAAGAGAGTGGGAAAGAGGAGGTTTTCAATTACAGCTCAATTTCCACACACGGAATCTCCCTCCAGCTCATTTTGTTTTTCGTTATATTTAATTGTATTCCTCAAGAGAGCAAGAGAGAGAAAGTACAAGGGAGAGTGTGGGAAACAGTGTGAGAACGTGTCTAGAGGGTGTATATACGTATACATGTAAGGAGATTAGACCGTACAATGGCGCCATGGGGCGTATGTGTTTCTCGGGACAGCGATGATAGTATACTCTCGGATATACGATAAATTTTACCCATATTAAGATATTTATCGTTTAAAACATAATTTAGAATTATATATATATATTTAAAAATTAAGGGTGCTTTTATATGTGATAATAATATTTACCATAAATTCAAGATTATATTATAAATAACAATCACTCTTGTTTAGCAAGACTGTGAATAGACAAACAATTTTTTTGTTTCACGTTAGTGTCTCTTTGTCAAATATAATATTATGGGTCATTTTTAAAAATTAGTTTCAACAAGAATTACATGTGGTATTGTATTATATTACATTTATCAAAGTATGAACAGAGAAGCAGGGAGTGAAATAAAAAGATGGAATAGATAATTTCTATCCATACTAAAAACAGAAAATGAGTGTTGAATTTAATAATCAATATGAAGAAAAGAGGACCTTTCTATGTTTTCATACTTCTTTTCATTTTAATGCAGTTATGTTGGAGCGCTACAAATCCTTGACATGCTTTCTTTTTTGGCAGTAAACTTTCTGCCTAACCCAACTTGCCATGAGAAAGTAGAAGCAACCTATTTCAGGACACAGAATCAGCAATGACCATTTCTTGGACTTTAAACCTGAGTTTTGAAATAGTTAAGTATTCTAAAGACAAGTATGGCCGATGATCAAAATTTAATTTTCTTCTTTTTGATGGAACACAATTTAATTTTCTTGAAATAGGGGCTGTCTTGTCTGAACATTTCAGCAATGAACTGAGTAGGTTCGCAGTTGTACGTTGAGCATTCACATTAATTAGGCTGCACCAACCTTTACCTTTGCTTGTTTGAAGAGAAAAGCGAGAGAGAAAGAAGCAGGGAGGAAAAAAAAAATTGGGAGATTGAATATAAGAAGAAGATAGGAGAAAAAGAAAATATGGAGTTTATAAATAATTTTTTTTTATAATAGGTGAGAAAATTAAAGTGAGAGAGATTTTATATAAAATTATTATTATACCCCATATAAAATAAAAAAAAATTTAGATTATATTATATAAAATAAAAAAATAATTTAATATAAATACATTTTTTTCTTCTTAATAAAGTATTTTTCTCTTCACAAAATTTTACAAATTTTGCGATACACTTTTTTTCTTTTTTTGGAAAAAAAAAACTCATTTTAGCCTTTAATGAAAATTTTAAGGAACAAATTATTTCCTCAATATTTGAAAGTTCACAAGTAATTTCTTATCATCAAAAAAGGGATATATTAATCCTTTCATATATAAGTTTTAAGGATTTTTTAGTGGTATGAATCTGTACGAAAAGACTAATATATCCTTTTTTTTAAATGATGAAGGATTATTTGTGGACTTTCAAATTTTAAGGAACTAATTTATCTTCTAAAATTTTTATCAAAAAACAAAATAGGTATTTTGTTTTTTTTTTTTAACTGTTATTGTCATTGCCGTTACTAATACGATCTTTTTGAAATTAGAAGATTATTTGATAAAGATTAAAGCACTTTGCTTGTAAAGTTTTGGTACGATATTTTGTTAACAATTTTTTTGATAGCCAATATGTGTAATTATTAGGGTAAATTCTTCTCGACGAGATGACAAGCATTCAAAATCCAAAACCAGAAATTCACCGAGTTGACCTTTGTTAACTGCCATTCAAATCAACTGTGAATCTGCGATTTCTTGTTCAGGTTCGGACCAACGACGGGGAGAATAGCACTGCTGTAATTTTAATTTTAGAGTTGATTGTGATTTTCTCTTGCGCATGTACACAGTACACCAAAATTTGTACATTAATTTCGCTTCTATTCAGGATGTATAAAATTTAGTTAAGATTTCTTATAGGTTAGTTAATAAGAGAAATAACCAGTTATCATAATTATCAGGGTAAAATTACGAATTTAGTTTTGATATATTATTATATTGTCACATCTATAAAAGATGTTAACTTTTATATTTATTATTTGAATGATCATACAAATAAAATATTTTGATTTACACTATCAAACTCTAAAATTATTTTGAAGAATCAACTAATAATTCCACATAATATATAAATTAACCACTTTAAATGTTTATTATTGTTACGGGAATAATTATTGATCCTTCACCTTTAATTTTATATTGGTAGTGGTGATTTATGTCGTTTTTCCAATTATCAGTAAGAATTTACAAAAGAATTATTTTTACTCTTTATGAGCTTAATCAACTCAAGTCCTCTGAATTATTTTCTAGGTCCAATTATCAATAAGAATTACCAAGGGGAATAATATTTTCTAGGTCCTCACGAGTTTCTTCATTTCATTTATCATCAAATCGACATTTTCTTGTTAGTTACACCTAATTTTCTCTTCTAGAAATTAGTTTATTGAGCAAAAATATATTACATAATTTTTACACAATTCTTTCCTGCTTCTTATAATTTCAAGCTTGTACCAGCATTCGCTTTGCAAAAGTTTATAGGAGTCAGGTAAAAATTTTGAGTGATGCAATAAACTCTTTTATGAAGAATGCACGTGCCAGAAAGTAGAATAAATATAGCAGGACAAAGGAATAACTCTCGAAATACAATATCACATTGAAATTGAAATTGTTACAATTAAAGATACGCCTTGGACAGAACTAGAGCCTAGGGATGAAATTTCGGAATTCAAGATAAAAACTTTTAATGTATATATATATATATATATATATATATATATATATATATATATATATATGAGCTAAAGAAAACAACAAAAAAACAAGAAAAAAGAATTATCTCAGATGAAGAACGCTAGCAATATCAGCAAGAAAAATAACCTCAAGTCCAACAGGAAGATGATCCCATAATTGCTCACCACCACCGGAATAAGCCCCAAGCTTAGCAAGAAATTAGCCACCTGATTCCCTTCTCTATAAATGTTTTGCATTGAACAACTCCAATCATTAGCCAAGAGCTTGCGAATATCTCTAATGATAGGCTCATAAATATGAAACGCAGAAGACGATGCATGTAAAAGCTGAATGATCTCATAACAATCAACATCACACGCCACCAAACTGAACCCCATGCTCTAAGCCAAAATCAAACCTTTCCTCGACCCAAGAAGCTTAGCACAAAGATTATAAACTCTAGATATATATCCAAAATAACCCATAATTCAATTTCCATTATCCCTTCTAAGTAGACCACCAAAACCATCCACACCAGGATTACCCAAGAAACTCTCATCATAATTTATTTTTATGAAACCTAGAGAAGGAGGAGTTCAACACACACCAGTCACATTCCTAGTTGCTGGATAGCGATCATAGACCAACAAGCAAGTATCACAAAGTAAATTAATTTTCTTAGCTATCACATCTCGACACTAGACCAAATAATTGAAAACCCATCCATTACATTGACACCAAACCTCCCATAAAGTAGATATAAAAAAGAGAAGCCATGATCCCCAAAGCAAAATACTTCAACCAATCCAACACATTTAGATCCAAAAAATGCTGCGCCGAAGTCAATGCCACCAAATCCCAAATACTACGAGCATGATGATAGTCTCGAAGATAATGAAGAATTATTTCAAGGAAAATGTTGCATCACGGGCAAGGATTAGGAGAAGAAATACCTCTCCTGAAGCACAAAGCATTAGTAGGCAAGCCTCCTTGAGCTATCAACCAAACCACAAAACAAATCTTAAAAGGAGTTTCCAAGCACCACACCCATCTCCATGATTCAACAATATCCAAACCTTAGTGCCTAGACATCAGCCAACCGTAGCCAGAAGAAGCAAAATAAGAGCCAGAAAAGCCCCCATCCAAACCAAACAATCCGGAGAATCTCTAAAATGAGGCATTGGAACTTCCAAGATTAACTGCCAAACCTCCATAGGAACAAGGGTCCAAATATTATCCAACTTCTAAATATCCCTCTTCCCAACAATTTTGCACCTTCAACTGAGAATCAGTGACATGAATAAAGTTAACCAAATTACAAAGAGATCCCTTACAAGTCCACAGATAAAACCAAAAAGAAGAAGAGCCATTACCCAGTCGAACCTGAAAGCCATCCTTAATAAGAGAAGCAGTTTTTCAAATGGCTCGCCAAATAGAAAAGCAATCCACAGGACACTGGGCATCAAGAATAGAAACATCCCCAAGATACTTATGACACAGGATAAATACCCACAGCTTATCCTTATCATGAATCAAATTCCAACCCACTTTTCCCAACAGACTAGAGTTCACCACATGACCTCGTCTGACACCAAGCCCCCGTCATCAGTAAGTCGAGAAATAGTATCCCAATTAATAAGATGCATACCTTTCTCCAAATTACTCTTACTACACAAAAAATTATGAGTAACTGTATCAATCTCATCACAAATAGCTCTAGGAAGCCAAAAAGACTGCATAGGATAAATGGGAATAGAGGCTAGGACAGATTTAGCCAAAGTTACCCTACAAGCCTTGTTTAAAAGCTTACCTTTCCAATTAGCTAATTGCTGATTTAACCGATTAACAATAAAGGAGAAATCATTCCTGCTGGGTCTTCTATTAAGCAAAGGAAAGCCCAAATACCTACCAAAATTAGAAACAAAATGAATCGAAGAGATCCCAGAAAGAACTTCTCTTATCTTCCGATTAACTAAAGAAGAACACATAGCTCTAGACTTAAAAGTATTAACTTTCAATCTAGAAGCTAAACAAAATTTCTCTAAAACCTCCATCAACAATCTCACGTGAGTAGCACAAGCTTTAGAGAACAATAAAACATCATCAGCAAAAAGGAGATGAGATATACCTAGCCTACCCCTAGAAACTTGCACTGGCTACCAAGCATCCCTATCAACCTCCTTTTTGATCAAAGCACTAAGACCTCCCATGCAAAGAACAAATAAATAAGGAGACATGGGATCACCTTGTCTAAGCCGCTTAGAAGGGTTAAAGGAGGGAAGTTTCACACCATTCCATAAAATAGAGAGCGAAGAAGATGTAACACAAAACATGATCAGATTCATAATAGAAGTTGGGAAACCAAACTTATTCAAGATGAACCGTAAAAACCTCCAATCAACTCTGTCATAAGCCTTCTCTAAATCAATCTTAAAGGCCACCAAACCCTTCTTCGCTTTAGATTTCTTCATGACATGCATAACCTCTTGAGCAACAATAGCATTGTCTTGAGTTCCCTTCCTTGGAACAAATCCACTCTGCATAGGACTGATAAGTCTTGACATAAAGGGTCGCAGCCTGTTTACCAAGACCTTGGTAATAAGCTTATACACCACACTGCAGAGACTAATGGACCTAAAATCATGCATCTTGGTAGGTTGATTATCCTTAGGATTAAGCACAACTAAAGTTTCAGCTAAAGCAAGATCAAAAAACCCAAAGGAAAAAGCACTACACACAAAATAAAAAATAGGCTAATGGGTAATTGGTTTAACTTCAAAAGTTTGGGAGGCTACCGCAAGGAGTCTAGGGTAGACACTTTAGAGACAAAATAAAAAACTATCAATGATTAAATATATGTTTTGTAAAATAATAAAAATAAATTAGGAAATTAGTTCTACCTTAGTGTGTGTTTTAATTAACTAATTTTAAATTTAAAATAACTTACGGTAAAAAATTCAGTTAAACAATTTTAAAAAATATATTTTGAAAACAAATTGTTACCAAACATGCCTCTAGTTAGTTGCTTCATTTATTCATTATTTGGATTTGGATTAGAAAATATGTAAGCTAATAATTAAGGCCCAATTTGATTGTATTTTTTGATGGGGTGTTCCTATTTATGAAAAGTATTAGCTAATTTTTTTCGTTTGGTAAACACAAAAGTTGAGATGTTTTTGCTCCTACCTTTTAAAGTTAGGGAATGCTCTTGAGAATTCTTATAGAGTGTTTTTCAAAATTGGTTTATGGTTTTTAAAATTTAAAAGATTAATTTAATCTTACACTCTTTAATTGATAGTAAAAGTAGAAATTACTCTCTTTAATATTTATGTCCATCATAGTCATTTTAGATTTTAAGAGCAATTTTATCAAATACTACTCTTGTAACTTTTAATTACTAAAAGTAACTTTTAAATTATTTTATCAAACAGTACTATTATAGCTTTTTAATAGCAATTTTTAAAAAATCCAAAGAGTTTAACAACTCTGAAAAAGCTATACCAATACTGAACTAAGTCTAAGAGAATAAACTAATTTATCTAAATTGCTAAACAGATATATGGAGTGTGCTTTTAAGATTGTTTAGAAAGATATATCGTCAAAATTAACCTAAAAATACTCTTACCTGGGGAAACAATCTTTTACTTACTCAATTTTTTTTTATATAGTCCATCAAACTCTATAAGACCATTGGCATTCCATTAAAGCCAACAAATGTTTGAATTTTGGACTAATCTCAAATGAAAATGCAAAGAAAAGATTATAGCTTAACCCATCCGAAGAATTTCCATAAAGAGAATTTTGACCTGATTTTGTTGATATATATATATATATATATATATATATATATATATATATATATATAAACTCTTAGTTATAAATTTACAAAAGATTTTTTCTAAAGCATTGATCAATTGAAATAAGTTTCTAATTTTTTATTGTTAAATTAAATTAACTAAGATGATATTATACAAGATATATTGGCTCATAAGTTTGAAAACTACGCATTGCAGAATTATATTTTTTACACGTATGCACATAATACATGCATGTGGTGAAGTTGGCTTCAACGACCTGTCAATGTCATTTATAAATACCAAAATTTATAGTTTGAGTTTTACATCAGCATATATGATAATCTCAATACTATATTAATTAACTTATAAACCCAACATATCAAAAGCTAGCTAGCTTGGAGCCCTTCTAACTTTAGCAAAATGATAAACTTTGAATTTGAATTCAGTACGTAATTGGAATGGAAAAAATTTAGCGCTGGTTGTCTCAAGCTGGAATTTAGATAAGACTTTGCCTATCTATGTATATTGGTTTGAATCCTTCTTAAATATTTATGAGTATTTGTTTTGAATCATTCTTTAATTTGTAGTCACATGATTATCCCACCTAATTAGAAATTAAAGTAAATTTGCATCCAAAGATGAGTTGAATATATAGTAGTCTCCTTTAGTGGGTAAAAAATTTGGAAATAATATTTTTTTCTTTTTGTGTGTGTGTGTGTGTTTTTTTTTTTGGGGGGATGGTTGCTTAAAGTAGTAATATTAGAGTAATTTATGATTATTGTTATTATTTTGGTTGAAAATAGAATTGAATGGTGTTATAAATATCATAAAGTCTCTGTTTGCCTAGTCTAATAATAATAATAATAAAATCTATGTACCCTTTTAGCTAATAGTTTAAACTTTGGAAAAAAAATTACTATCTCTACTTTATCTGTTACTTTGGTCTTTTGCACAAGAATTAAAAAATTTATAATCAAGATTTAATTATAAAATATATTTATTAAAATAACGTATTTAATTTGTGATATGCAATTAATTCATTACGTTAATCCCACACTATATTTCTCGATTAATTGTATACTTAAAATCATGTAAATGTTAAAATTAGAAAATTAATAATAAATATTTTATTAATATGTGAAAATAAAAATAAAATGAACCAAGAATTTTTCTCTAAGTGACAAATAAAATGAACCAAAAATAGTAATTTATAACATAACATCAAAACTTTATACTTAAGAGATTTAAGAGCTTGTTGCTTGCACCTCACATTCTTTCAATTAAAAGTTAAATTCAAAGACAAGAAAAGGATGTGCCCTTGCATTATTCACGCTTCAAGCACACAATACTTCTGCAGGCAAATAGGATGGTATATGAATGGGTATCAAATAATTCTCAAGGTTGATGACGGAAATACAAAATGAAAATAAGAAAGAAATAAAAGGAAGAAATAGGATATATATTCAGTATATAAAATTTTATTGACACACAAGCTTTCTAGTTGATACTAATTTATGCTTCAACAGCCGACATCATTTCTTCTGCATTTGTTACCTGCTTTGTGATATTCCAATACCATGCAACGTTTGTGCTCGATCCTGTCCTCTGCTTAATTATAATAACCTACTTAATTATAATAACCTATGTTGTGCTAAGAAAATTAAGCCATTTATTTATTAGCCCCATTATTTGAATTCATATTTTGAGATATTAAAATAACAACATACTTTTTAAAGAGAGTATGGAATTTAATGGTATAAGTCTAAGTACAAGCACCATAATTCACAAGTGAAGACCAGATTAAATAATTCAACCATCAAACTGCAAATTTAAAACGCATTTGTCTTTGTCTTGAAATAGGACAATTGATTGGCATGGCTAAATAGTCAACCCCTCGTAAGATCATTCTATCCCCAGTGCCGGCAACAATTAATGTAAACCCATCCCCCAACGTCACGCCAAAATACATTAATTTTTATTATTTTTATGTTCATTTGCTCTATTTCGGGCATCGGCACACATGGACATTCGAGGATTTGTCTCACATTTCTATACGTATCATCCCAATATTTATGTTGGATATTCTCTATAAATACCTAAAAATCTTGGGTTGATTGGGTCATGTTTCGTTTTGTTGTTCACTCAGTCAATTAAAATTACGTACATAACTATATGGTAAATAAACAATAAATTAAACTATTAATTAATATTAACAATCAAGCTACTCAATAATTAAATAAGCAGAACATCTAAAATGAAGCAAAAGCAACGACCACAAGTAAAGCACAACACGTTCTAAAATGCAATTAATTGTTTTACCAACACGTTATGCTATCTTCATGTGTTTGAAAAAATTGTAAGATGAAAATTATTTTAATAATTATTTTAATAATTATTTATTTGTATAATTATTTTTTTATATAATCATTTATATAAGAATCAATTTATATTTAGATATTTTAAGTGAAAAATGATTCTAAAATAATTTATTTTATTTAAATTATATAAAAAAATTACTTTTATATGGTAAAATTACTAGGATATGAAATGATTGTTTATATTATATAATATTTAATATTTAGAATTAGTTTAATAAAAATATAATATTATGAGTATTGTACAAATTGATTATAATCAAATAATGTCCAATTTTTTGTTTTTGCTTATTTACTTCAAAATAGCATAAATTTTTTTAATCAAATTATAATCTATTATAAATAAATTCTCAAACAAGATTAAAATTTCCAAAACAGTTTTTTTTTTTTTGAAGTAAAACAGTTCTTTTTCCTTGCTCCTAAACATGCTGATATATGTTGAAACTATAATTGTGAATGATAAATGAATGTTCTTAGTGCAAACCATATAAGTATAAAAACCTATAGTCTTGTTGTTTTAAGGTTTTAGGCTAAGAAATAATATCAAATCATAAACCAATCATGCTCTTAGTGTGTATTTGAAAAAATTATAAAATTAAAATTATTTTAATAATCACTTTTTTATATAATTATATATATAAGAATCAATTTATGTGTGGGTACCTCAACTGAAAAATAATTTTAAGATAATCTATTTTATTTGAATTGTATAAAAAAATTACTTTTGTATGGTAAAATTACCAAAAAATGTATAGAATAATTGTTTATATTATATAATATTTAAAACTTATGATCAATTTTATAAAAATATAACAATTCTAAAATAATCAGTTTTTGTTTATAATCATAAGCTTCAAAATATTGTTTATAATTATAAGTTATTTTGTAGTTTAAAATTATTAATTTTTTTTATTATAATCTATTTTTAACTTCCTACAAAACATGGTAAATGTTTTAGAAAAAGCTTTTTACCTAAAAAACAATTGCTTCTTGCATGTTCCCAAACATGCACTTAATGTTTGAAACTAAATAATAAACCAACCATGCTCATAATATTTTCAAATATTTGCATATATATGGTAGTGATGTGTATACATAGTCCCAAAGCATAAGCAATATTATGTTACTTTTATTAAAAGATATCATTATATATAGTTGATCTTGATAATATTTTGTCCCGGGATAATACAAGAATGAGTCCATACATATTAATTTTTCATTTTAATAGGGGAATTTAATGGTTGAGATGGATGAGGAATGATATTGAGGACATAATTAAGATTGATTATCTAAGTTAATTGTTCGAACTACCAATGAACTTATAATTAAGTAGTATATATCTAGTGTCAAAGTTCGTGTATTTACGTATACCGGGGAAAAAAAAAGGTTTGTGTAGATATACACAAGTTCTTTCTTTGAACTGTTGAAATGAGTTCAAATTTAGAACCTATAATAATCACTTTTTTCTTTTTAGAATAGCTATTAAGTTTTTGGTATTTTAGGGTTTTAAAATAATCGTTAATTTAGAATATCAAAATACTATTTATTATTTTTTTTTAATAATACTCTTAATTTAATTGTGGTATTAATTGCATTAGGGGAAATATATTTTTTTTAGATGGGGGTAATTTTTTCCACTTAATTTTGTATCATTATTAAGATTATTTATTATTCTTCTTAATTTATGTATTAATCCTAATTTGATAATTCTTTTGAAATGGATAGAGTACTAGAGCTTATTCTAATTTATTATATATGGTTTATGAGACAATTTCCGCCAGCACATTGTGTAGATCTAATCCCTTTCATCTTCAACAAGCGACTCATTGTTTCAGTGATCAATGTGCAACAGCATCTCTAGCTTAGTTGGAATATATTGGCGAGGAAGACATAAAGATCCGTGTATAATTATAACTACCCATTTCTCTAGAAAATATCAATAGTACTGCCATATATTATGCACAATATATCTAGATAAACATTGCAAAATTTATTGCATTGGCCAGAAAACTTGCGTAAATTTATAAGACATCAATGAGTAATTTGAATCAAAGATGTATTGGTTTACCGATGTGAAATGTAGTAAGGATTTATAGCTAGCTTAGGTTTGCTCTCTCTCTCTCTCTCTCTCTCTTACTTTTGATATGTAGTTTTGATTATAATATTTGCAAAGCATTTCTTATTTTTCTTTCTATTAGTAGGAAGCAAAAAGCATAACGCAATTAGAAAGCTTGGTTAAAAGGTTTCAATATAAAATATGTGCCTTGCCAATCTAGTCCTATATTGTTGCTTTGAGTACTTACTTTTTTGGGTTAAAATTGAAGTTTATATTTTCTATTAAGATATGGATAAAGTGCTTATCTAATATGTTTAATTATTATTGGTCCCTATAGTTTCGCTCAATTTTTAATTAAATTCTTATAGTCTAAAAATTTGCAATATGTAACATCCTCATATAACGTTATAGGGAATAATAAAAATGTCATTGGATAAACTTTTATTATTTACAGCCTTACTCCTGAGTATTTTTTAAAATGATATTTAGGTCCTTATATCAATTGAATTAGCAGAATAAGGTTTTAAATGAAGTAGAACCACGTAGCGGAAATGTGGAAACTAAATTTTTAGGCAATTGGGCCATGGAGGTGTCCACATATGAAATGACGTAGGATACTCCAGATTTGTTTAAAATTACAAAAATGCCATTAGCCATGAAAAAATAGAAAACAGAAAGCCGTAAATTTGCAAAACGTATAATTTACACTGTTAATCAAATTTATTCGATTTTATTGAGTTTGTAAAGTTAATTAAAAAGTTAATTAGAGGTTAACTAGCAATTGATTAGAAGTTAATTAGAGATATTAGGATTAAGAAGAATTAAAATAGAAACATATAAAACTTTACAAAATTCTTTAGAACCGTTTTACCGATTTGAAGGAAATTGATAGAATATTGGTATTTTCAACTGTCAAAACTCAAACCAACCAAATTTAACCTACTAAACCCTACTTCAAGTGGCTAGAATTTAGCCAACTCCCTCATCAAAGTGGCACCACCCATGCCACAAAGAGTGAGCATGGTTGGCTCACTTATGAGCCACTTCTTCCACCCACCACCTCTATATCAAATTCATATAATCCTTTCTTACTTCCTTCAAATTTTCGGCCTCCCTCTCTCCCTTACAGACCTCCCATCATTCCCTCTCATCTTCCTTCCTTTTCACTTCATTTCTCTTCCATTTTCAAGCTCCAAGCACCTCCAACATCAAAACTCTTCATCTAATCAAGCTATCTTTCAATCTAGAGGTAGGATTCAATTTTTATTCTTGATTTCTCTGAACTGTGGTTGCATGAAGTTTCACTTTTCTTCATTTATTTGATGATATATTGGATATATTTGATGGTATATGGTTGGTTAACATGAAATTTTGAGTTGGGATTAAAGTTAGAAGAAGAAAATTAGAAGAAGTGGAGAATCAGGATGCTGTCTAGGTGAAGAACCTACGGCGGTCCATACGGTGAAGTATATGGCTCCTCCTACAGCTGTTTAAATTTGATGACCTATTTTTACATGAAACTAGACATTCAAGGCTTTCCATACATATAAAATATAAGGCAATTGGATTAGTATAGAATTAGTTATGAATTTTTGAAGTTTGACCTAAAAATCTGGATTCTCATCTGGGCAGTATGAGTTGAGAAGGGTGTAACTCATCCTACACAACTCTAAATTAAGTGAAATCAACATTGTTTGGAAGCTAACATATAAGAAAATATCCCATAAAAATTTTAAAGTCAGATTCATGGCCAATTATTCCCAGCACATCAATAAATTTACCTTAAGTTCAAACCAGGCTGAAATAGGATAGTCCAGAACAGTCAAGTTACGGGCTTATATCTCAAAATATACTCATGCAAATGATATGAACTTATTTCATCTGAAATTTTGTTCTATTAGCTTTAAATTAATATAAATTTCGTATGATTTCATCTAAATTTCTATTTATAGTGAATTTTCACTTTTAAGGGTGCATTCTGGCTAAGTATAGGGCAGTCTGAGGTAAAATACTAATAATTTGAGTTATACAAATCAAAATGAGATAAGGCCAAAAGGGTTGGAAACTAGACACATAGAACTATAACATATTCAAAATTCAGGTTTAAATGAGTTAAAATGAATTTATGGCCTAAGTTACAAATACCGGGTAGAATCAAAAGGAAATGGCAAAAAACTAATTCAAGATCAAGGTTATGAAACTTTATTTGATTATTGGAGTATCTATACCTTGCATTGATTTTTCTGTATGCATGACTATCTGGTGGACTGATACTATTCATAGGGAAGCGGACTTGATCCGTTATACTGCCGAAATTATGGCAGAAATATGTGAATTATATGACTGTGATAAATATTTATATGTTATGCTCGTAAGATTCATATATGCAAGAATAATTTAGGTATGATATAAAGTATATTAATAAAATTATGATAGTTTCTGTTATGAATATTCATGATATGAACATGAAATTCTATATGCAAGGATATATGAAAGTAAATGATGAAGCATATGTATGAGTGCATTCAACTCTATGCATGATTATGTATGGGAATGAAAGGACATGAACATATTAAATGTGGATCCCTTCACCTGGAGGCAGTTATGAGATCCTTCCTTGTGAAGGCGGTTAAATAAGATAAGATTGGGTCCTTTTACTTGGAGGCAGTTATGAGATCCTTCATTGTGAAGGCAGTTAAATAAGATAAGATTGGGTCCTTCCTTGCGAAGGCAGTTAAAAGATATGATGATGGTCTCATATTCCTAAGGAGTGTGACACGGCGATCACACCTCGATGGAGTATGACATGGCGATTCTACTCTCGAATATGGCATGATAAGCACAGCACATCCTAAGAAGTGTGACATGGCGATCACACCCTAATGGGGTATGACATGGCGATCAGATTCTGGAATATGGCCTGACAACCACATCCTAAGGAATATGACATGGTGATCACACTCCGATGGAGTATGACATGGCGATCATACTCTGGAATATGCATGACAAGTAAAGGAAATTAAGAAAAACACCAGTGCATTCGTATGAATTCAAGTATGAGTATTTACATAATTATATCCAATATTTTATTGATGCTGAGACTGTTTTATCTACTTATGCTGTGATTATTATTCTAAATATAAAATATTGCCAATGTGACTCAGGTGCATGAATAAAATGAACTCTGCTTTGGACAATATATTTTCAAACTATAAAACTAAACAGTCTATTTGACATGCTCATATTTTTCATAATAAACTGAAACAGCTGGAGATAATAACGATGACACAGCACATGGTAGTTTAATGAATCCTACTGAGAATTTGTAATTCTCACTCCCATGTTTATTTCCGTGTTATCTCCACATAGTTCAGAAGTTCCGAAGAAGATCCTCCGAGGCGGAGTTGATTAGTAAGATTGAAGGTGGCAGAAGGTTGCTGCCAGACAAGGTCTGATTAAGTGACAGTAACAACTCCTAGATGAGATATTATGACTTAAGCATAGTACCATACTTGGGAGGGTGTTACATTAATGGTATCAGAGCAGTTTGTTCTACCCGGATCTGGGATGGGCTGGTTATGCTTCCAAGGAGGCATACTCTGAAAGTTTAGAAAGGCCGTGCTTTAGGTCCTTACATGAAAAGGACATAGATGTTTGTGCATGGCAACTCTGTTGTGTGTTGTAGCTTCTCTATCACACTTGACTGCATATTGAGCTTGATCACCTCAATATGAAGTTCGGTGTATACAGAGATCTACGACATTCAGCTGGTTTACTAGGGTTAAAGGAATTTTGAGGGCAAAATTCTTTTAAAAGGGGTAGTGATTATTCCCCATAACGTTATATGGGGATGTTACATAATCAATTTCCTATATTGTATAAAATTTTTCAATCAGGCTACTACGATTAACCATCGTTACAAAAACATTCCTTGCAATGCTATGATACACCTAATGAAGTCAGGTATACCACATACCTTATTCATCCAAACCGTTCAATATATATAAAATAGAAATCTATGGCTAAAATTAATATAAACTATCAATACATCTACTTAGTATAGTGGACTTTAGATTAACATCATCATCTTCATCCTCCGCCATAAACTACCACCACCACCCCCATTAAACTTGACCTCTCACTGCGGAACCCAGAACCTGGTCTTAGTTGGACACAACTATTCCATATTGAACATTGACATATTAAACTTTAGGGTTCCAGGTTCCGGGTTCTGGATTCCACCACACCTATTTCATATTGAACATTAACATATTGGATTTTAGGGTTTGAGATTCCGAATTTCAAGTTTTGCCTTGCCATGGAGTGGTGCATGGGGGGTGACAGCGCAAAGGATGATGAGCGAGATAGAGATGGAATATTCCATGAATATTTTATTTTTTTATTATAGTAGGGATCTGATTAAAAAAATTTATATATTATATGGACTTAATTACAAATTTTTTAACTATAGGAACCTATTTGAAAATTGAGTGAAATTATATGGATTTGTAAAATAATTAAACCTATCTAATATAATTTCTTCAAATTGAACCATGTTATGACATTTGACATCTCCTCTATGGTTGGGCTTCGGTTGGCGAGTGCACACACCGAAGTTTGGAAAAGCGGGAGATATGATTTTTCTATCAAATAAACATTTATGGAGGAATAAAAAAAGAAAGAAAAAATGTATAGATTTTTAATATATTTAAAATAATAAAGTTTTTAAAAGTGTAATTTTTAACTATTTTAAAAAATTTTGGAACTGATATTCTAAAGATTAAAAAAATTCCATAAATTAATAGTAGAAACAGCAACAAAACCCTTATTACCTTTTTTTTCTCTCTTTTCCATTTCATGAGATTATAATTATATAAAGTGTGTATGTGATGGTAACCAGTTTCTATCAGTGTAGGCCATCGCTTAGAGCTCGTTTGGCTTAAAGTTGGAGATTTCAAAAATATTTTTAGTAGAATAAGAATGAAGTTTTAGGTAATTCAATATGTTTGGTTTATTTTTTATGTAATTAAAATTACTTTTTAAGCAACCAAAATTATTATTAAAAGAAATATTTTTGGAATTATTTTTTATTTTAGAAAAAGTACTTCTAAAATAGAATCTTAATATTATTCTCATATTAATAATTAAAAGTAATTTTATTTTATTCTATTCAAATAAAAATAATTTTTTTTAAACTTATTTTTGACATACTAAAATCAAACACAAATCAATTTTTTTAAAAGTGATTCCTCTAAAAATATTTTTTTAAATTAATTTTTTCAAAAATAATTTTTTCAAAAATAATTACTCTGATTTTACGACAATATTTCTCAAATAGGAAATGCTAAAAATTTAAATATTCAGATTATATGGTGAGTTTGCCCCTCTCAGATGTCTCAGTCTAGTGAATTACTCATTTACAATAACTTTTTATTCTGATATTTTTAATGCAAATGAGCAACATTGCGGTAATCTTCGGTTAAGTTTATAAACAAAAAATTATATATGATATAATCATTTTATAATTTTTCCTAAAAGTTACTTTTTAAATTTTAAAAATTGTTTTTTATTTTTTTATTTTTATCTAATTATCTTAAACTTTGTCATATATTTTTCTAATGATAAAAAGTTTAATAAACATTCCCCTCGAAAGGATGTCACAGACTTTGGGTTAATTCTTACATATTTTAGTTTAGAATTGAATTTAATTTTGATACATTATTAATGAAAAAAAGTATAAAGATATTTAATTATGTATTCTCATATCAATAAAAATATTTAACTTAATTACCTATTATTTTAAAAATATTTTAAATAGAAACATCTAATTAACTATCTGTATAAAATTCTTTCATATTAATAATATATCAAAATTAATCCCTCAAAAATTTCACTGTGTCATCGCCGCTTTGGCCATATTTTGAGAAGAATCATACAACAATAGGTTTAGAGAGCAAAATGCTCAACACAAGGTTTACAATTTTATTGTGTAAAGAAAAAGAAAACAATATAGATTATAAAATGAAGACAATATGCAATTGAGTAATTTTGTTTAGTTCTTTTTATAGTTCACATATTTGCTACAATATATTTTTATTATTTTACATTACCACGATAAGGAGAATATATCTTGATTATTTAATAAAATTTTTAAATTAAAAATTGCCCTCCACTTTGGGTCCTGCTTGTGGCATTGCCTGTATTTGGACACGGTACTACCTGGCCATGATAAATGTGGAATTTCTATTCATCGCATACATATGAGGTCTATTATTGTCATTCCCGTTATATTGGATACATGTGGTCCGAAAGGTGACAACTTGTAAGTCTTGAAGTTAATGTCGCGATTTCGAGGCCCAAGGAGAAGGTACGTTTAACTTTGTTACAGGCTATGTGCATGTCGCGGTTACGTAATCGTCTGTTTTTGATGTTTACATTCTTGAACTTTTTTGGGGGGGTGTGTCTGTGTTATATATAAAGAGAAAAAAAAAAAAGAAAGAAAGAAAATTCCCGTTAGCGCATTTTTTTTTTCTTAATGTGCCTTATTACTCTTGGATTATAATCATATCCTGAAATGATGTATTTATTTAAGAGATTTATTTTAACATATTATTGATATAAAAATATTTTATATTAATAATTAATTAAATCTCATTATAAATGTGATTTTCATAATAATTATTATAAATATAAATACTTATAGTGATATGTAATAAGATATAATTAGATGATATGTATAAAAAAAATTTATACTAATAATATAGTACAATTAAATCGTTTATTTACACTTTGTTTGGATATAAAAAGAAAATAAGAGAAAAGAAAATGGAAAGAAAAAAATAAAGAGAAAAGAAAATAAAAAGAAAAATATGTTTTCTCTCCTATTACTTAGATGAAGAGAAAATATGAGAGAAAATGAAAAAAAAAATTTAAAATATATAAAATGACACATATATTTTTATTGTATAATAAAATATAAATATATTATTTTTACTTAAGTTTTAAACTATTTTTGTAAATTATATAAACAAATAATTTTATAATAATTATTAATTAAAAATTAATTTACTAATATTTAAACTACAAATTTTAGTTTGAAATAATTTATTTAAATAAAAATAAATTTGATATAAATTTAACTTATGATGTTTTCATTTATTAAAACTATTTAAATTTTAATTTATAATATAATTTTTATTAAAATATCCGAAAAGTTTTATAAATAAAATTACTTCACAATTCTTTTTATCAAATATATATTTTTCCTATTTTTTTAATAATATGTACAGCACTACATCTCGTAACTTTATCCATTTATTTAGAAGGATATAAATGTTTTTTAGTAAGTTCTTTTTGTTGTTGTTAGTTTTCTTCACATAAGGGAGTGAAAAATTTTTTGTGTGGGCTCCATCTATTTTTTGTTTTTTCTCTTAATTTTTCTGCTATAATCAAACAGGATAAAACTAACTTTTTACTCTATTTTCTTTCCATCCATTTTTCCTCTGCATCCAAACAGCCCGTTAAAGCTGAAGTTATGGAGAAATGTTATGCAATTTTAATTTTAGAAATAGTTATATACTAATATTGATAAATTACATATTAATATCTAACAATGACATCACAAATGTTATATAATTAATATCACTATCTCTATTCTCATCCCATTTATTTGTTTCATTACCACGCTTGAATTTCTGATACCATGCTTGAATTTCTGATATAATCGAGTAAAACTTTATCGGTTTGTTCGCACTTCCCTATAACTACACTTATCCAAATCATACTATATGGTGGCATAAAATCGCCCCAAGATTTGTACCACGGTATAATTAGATGACAAGACAGTGTTCAAAACGGCGATCCATCGCACTACACCAGCCTTTGGTTCCGTGCATGAGTATTTGAATAGCACTGCTCTGTTCAATTAGTATAAAGCAGTGGTTTATATGTCTTGAGATAAATCTGCTGACCTAATTTGTCAGATCGAATAAAGAACATTATAGAAGTTTAAATTCTTTCACAAAGCCATCACAATAATGTATCCATTTTTAGCGTCCTTTGTCATAATGCTTGACAACTAATAGCAATATCCACAAGAAAAATCTTGCATTTGACAATAGAAAGTTAACAATAATGACGTACACACAGATCGAATAGTTAGCAGATAAGAATAAAGTCTAATAGTTAAATATAAATGTGAGTGTTCCGTAATCACATTTAATTATAAGTTTTGAGTTATTAAATAATGAAGAAATTCGTAAGACGCGAAATTTGTGTCAGTATAATTTAACGAGTCATACACGCTCCGTTGAATTTTTATATTAGTAATTAGTACTTATATTTTGATATTTGAAATTTATACGAACTTTTAAAACAAAAGACATTTAACAATGGATATTAAATTTGATGTACTAACTATTGTTATCTAATCAGATACTTTTATTTGTAATATTTTTAAAATAGTGAATAATTGAATTAAATATTTTACTAATATAATAATATATAATTAGATATTTGTATAAAATTATTTTATATTAACAATACATTTAAATTTAATCCATGACTATATATATAATCACTAAAAACTTAAAAGTTTAAATTGAAACACCAACACATAAGTTGGACAACCTAAATCCATTTAAGAATCTAATATAACTTCGTTTGTTCTAGCATATTTAAATTCATTAAGTCACTTCTTTGAGCAGTTTACATGATTATTTAAGTCTACACAATAACTTTCTTTTGTTTTTAATTGCAAAGTGTTTATGAGGTGGAGAGTTATTATGAATCAAAATCGAGAATTTTAATCCGCGTAGTTTAAGTTTACTAGTTGAGCCTAACCGTGATTGGTAAAGATTTCCTAGCTGAAAATAATACAAATAAGAGCCACCTTAAAACTTTCCATAAAATATTAATTAAAAGATTAATTTTAATATATTATTAATATGTATATCAAGTAATATTCAGATATTATTATTTACATGCCAAACTTTTGTCCTTTTGTCACTAGATTTCCCAAAACAAAATATCTACAAGTTACACCATGACGATAATATACGTATGATAATATATATTATCTGGAGTGGACACAAATTTAAAGCTGCTCCATGACCTGCTTCATCATACATCAAATATTTGTAACATTTTCTATGTTTGTACGTATTTTTATAAAACTTCCCATACCATTCGCCGTTTTGTTATTTTAATTTCTTGAAGGAGAAGTCAAAAGAATACCACAACTTGCAAAACGGAAATAATATAGTACATGTTCAACAAGTAATCTAAAGCTCAAATCATAGAAGCAAGGGGACCCATAACTTCACACATGCAGCGTTGGTCACCGACATCCACTCTCATATCATTTCCTAGCTGACAAAAATTCATCGGAGTGAATCTCAATGTATCATATTGAGAAAAGGAAGAGTTTAGGGTTGAGAAAAAGAAGTATGGAAAGTGAATAAGAACATGCAGCAACAGCAAGACACCTGTACGAACCACACCTCTAGTTGCTAGCTCATCACCATAATCAAATAAAAAAAGCCAAACGAAAAGGATGCTAAGTGCATGAATTTGTGACATTGTACTGCTGAGTACACATCCAAAATAGCGATGCGTTCTTTTCGCCGCAATTGCGACTTGATAAATGGTAATCAATCATTTAGGAGGCAAAATAATAAGCAGATTCCAAGTTGAGCTTAGAACACATGGATGATTGTATCTACTTTTATAGAAAAGCATATACTTTTGTGGAAAACAAGTAGAGAAAAATCAACTCGATTGCAACTTGATAAATGGTAATCAATCATTTAGAGGAAAATAATAAGCAGATTCCAAATTGAGCTTAGAGCACATGGATGATTGTATCTACTTTTATATACCATCATACTCAAAACAACTCATCATACTTTTATGGAAAACAAGTAAAGAAAAATCAACTCAAAATTTTGGTAAATATACGAACTCTTTTGCCACTATCTATTTAGAAGAATTCACAGCCACATGTCTCAAAGTATGATTAAAAGAGGAGGCCTCTCCTTTTATTTTCAATGTTAAAGTTTCTTTATTATTACTGTTACAAAAATCTCAGTCATAAAATTAGGTTAAACACTGTTACAGAAAGCAATTTTAGAATTTAAATAGATAATTTTATTTTAGAAGAGGATAGTATCCTTTGATAATTAATGAATAAGATTTGACTATAAGTTTTATGTATTTAAAATATAATATAAATTTAATTTTTAAAATTTATATTTAAATTTATAGTATATACTACAAGCAGTCCATCACTAATTATTTAAGAATACCAATATTTTTATAAATATTAAAAGCACTAACTAAAACTTAAAATAGTTGGCCAAAATGAAATTAGATTACACACTCTGAACTTTACCTGTAATATTATAAGTTTAAATCTTAAAGTCTTACTTTGAGGGTGCTTTATTCAAAATTACAACTTCAACAACTTTTTATCGCTACTTTGGGGAATACTTTATTAAAAAATCACAACTTCAACAACATTTTAATTAGATATATCCTTGCACAATGTAACATTGACATCCATTGTTAACCATGACAATTTCATTACTTACAAAAGAATGACTAGAAAATAATCATCCATCAATATCTACCTCACAAAATTGTAAACCCACACGGCAAGGCCACTTCCCAACACTCCACACCACTATATTCTTTATTTACATCACAAACTGCTACAGACACATCTGAATTGAAATCCTTTGAAAAGGTTATGAAAATAAAAATATTTAAAAGAAAATAAAAAATTGAATATGCAATGGAAAATAAAAAATCAAAATATTTGTGACCAAACAAATCAGTAAGTGATAATGTGAGGCTGCTTTGGAACGATGATGTGAACAAGGTTTTGAAAACCGAATCGAGCATCAAACCGAACAAACTATTAGTTCAAAGGTTCAATAGTTCAACCGGTTTAACCGAGATTCATTCATAAAGACAAATCAAACATGACCAAGCTACACTTAAAATGTTGTATTCAAAGACAAGATATCACTGCTATACCCTTTCCATAATTTGAGACGGAAAAGTGATTTCTGATAATATCAAATTGAGAACAATTTCAATAAGCAATTTTTAGACAACTTTCCAAAACACAAAATAGATTTTTCCCAAAAGAAACAAAGCAAAGGAAAGAAATAGAAATAGAAATAGAAATAGAAATTAAAAACTGAATGCAACAACTACCTTCAAACTTCAACTATGGCTGCTGGTGATGCAACGGAGGTGCTGCGACGAACAGCGTAGTGCTGTGTGACTCGGTGAATGAACAGAGGACGACACGGTGGAGGCGCGGTGGACGGCAGGGTGGAAGCACAGTGGACACTTTGAGTAATTGAGTATTGATGGCTTTCCTTTTGGTGTTAGTGTTAGGGCTCCTCACTCACTCCTAACTACTTTTAGTTTTACTATATCCGCTTCTCTTTGCAAAATGGAGCCATTTTACATTCACTAATTCAGTCCCCCCCCCCTTTTTTTGGTTTACAATTGACCAAAACAACATTGTTTTGGGATTTTTTTAAAAAAAATAGAACTGCCCAATTGTTGGAATCGATCCAATTTGTCTTATTCAATAGTTTTTGGGCAGTTTAAATGGTTCTATTCTAATTTCTTTAAAACAATTTTTGGAGTTATGATTGGACCGAATACCTGGCTGGTTCCTGGTTCAATCGGTCTAATCGGCCGGTTCAATCCGATTTTTAGAACTATGGATGTGAGACTGTTGAGGTTATAAGAAGTCAACAACATGAGGCTACTAGGGCTATAACAAGGATGATGTGAGTTTGCTAGGCTGCAATGGCGTATGGTACTTGGATTGGGTTGGCAATTGATCGAGGTGATGTAGGATGACGACTACTCGAGCTGCAACAAATTGGCAGTGGCTAATGTTGATGGAGGAGTGGCAGCTGGAGAGACCATAAGGGAAGAGAAGAATAATTAGATTATAGGGTTGATTTTAGGGTAGGAAACTTTTACCATAGGATTTAAATTTAAATTCTTTTTAAAAATCAATATAATATAATAATATAAAAAATACTAGAAAATACACACACAAAAAACATATATATAAATATGGGGTGTTTCAATTGAGAGGAGTAATTAATGATGTAAGTGAGAGGAATAAATTTTTTTATTATTAAATCATATATAGATGGTCAAAATTAAATCTTATTTAAAGATTATATGATCACTTAAAAATATCACATGTATATTTTAATCTTAATCATTTATATAAAATCTAATTATTAAAATTTATTGCCTTCACTCTCATAATTAACCACTTTTTTCACTTAATAAATTATGTCAATATTTATAATACTAACATTTTAATAAATATAAATATATAGGGGACCCTGCAAACGGGGAATGTGATCCCAGGCCCCATTTCCAAATTTGCCCCCCAAAGGTTCTTATCCTTGGTGGGGGAAAATAAACAAAATTCAAGGACACAAATAATGTAACAATCTCACGAAAATCTTCAAATATTGGGAGAAATTGCCATTTCTAGTCATACAATCTATTAGGAATCTATGACTTGACTTGCATTAGATACTTGACCTATTAAGTAAACAGGTAATACTAAGACTTTTTTGAAAGGCTACTTAGTTTAAAATGTCTGACCTGAGGCTGGTTTTCAAAAGGACCATTTAGGTTTAACCAAACATCATATATAACTAAATAATACATATTATTATTATTATTATTATTATTTATGATGTGGTACTATATTGATTTAATTTAGAAAGTTAAAGGCGGCATAAAAGCTTTTAATATTCATAAAGGTCTATATTGCCTATCTAAAAATAGGCTTATTAATCTGTTTAAGGGCCTTGTAATTAAATAGTTAGATTTGCTTTTAAATAAACTCTCAGAGCACGCTAGACTTTTAAAAAAGTGTGGCCTCTATCAAATAAATATGCCATGCTTAGGCGACCCTATTTAAGATAAAATCTAGCTTAACTTGACCTATATCCACTCGTACTAGTTGTTGCCAATACCATAGTCATCCTTTGGAATTTCAATTAAATCAAAAGAGTAATTTACTTAAAGAAGTTAGTAATTAAAATTATTTATAATTAAAATTAATTAGATAACATAAAAAAATTATTTTTTATTCACAAAAACTTTACCAAACTCATAGGATCGTATATTATATAATGAACAAAAATATATTGGCAAAGTAATATGAAAAATATTGCCCCCGTTATTTTACCAAAAACATATATATATAACGAATAATACAAAAATTTATGTACTTTTCTAGTATTATTTTGAGTTTAACTTCGATATAATATAAATGTAAGATTTTTTACACTATAGTCAAACCACATGTATATTGATAAACTATAAAAAAGTATGACTTGTTAAATAGTTGTACTCACTGTTTCATTTTTATAATAATATAGTAATACATAATTAAGTAATAGTGTAACAAGATTTTATTTTATAATAAATTAAAATTAATTTCTTAATATTATATTACTCGATGTATTAAATAAGTTATGAAATTAGAATAAATTAAATAAGCATTGATCAGGAAGTGGATATATTAAAAATTAGTTTCCCATTGTATGTAATTTTTACGTATCGTATGATTATTTTTTAAAAAAAATATGTAATTTTATGTTTTAATTATAAACCTATATAATAACCAAAATGAACTTCTGCTTTGTCCGTAGGCATTGATAGATGCTATTTCTTAGTTTAGCTTGGCTTAACCGAGAGGCACAATGTGGAGGAGGCTCCACCATACGTGGTGATGGTGTGATGTGTATGTGTCTAAAAAACTACGACTTTCATTAATGCGTAAAGGGCCTTAGCCTGCCGCTGGGCTAGACTAGGCTCCAAGAGAAGTCAATTACATGTTCTTTTGCCCTCTCTCCTTTTCTGGGCAACTAACTTGGCTCCAGCTATCACTTTGTTTCTTTCGTATGTGAAGTAAAATCAGAGAAAGGTTAAAATATAAGGTGACATGCGGAGAGAGAAATACGCATGCCACCCACTAGCTAGTAGTGGTCGACTTATAATTGTGACACTAATGGAATGGACATTCACCTGAAGGAGATGACGAAGATGATGATGTAATTAACGCCAATACTTTGTTCGATTTGCCTCTAAAATGATACTATTACCATATAATACATAAATACTACGAAAGTACTTTTGGATTATTCATAAACATGATTACTAGGGATAAGATAATCTTCTTTTTTAACATAATAGTGTTTGGTGTGGAACTTTGGGTCGCGTTTCCCAGTCAGTTACCGGTTTTATTTTTTTGGAGAGTGCTTAAAGACAAATTAACCCACATCGTAGAAATTCGGTGTGTGCTGTGGTGTACTAGACCAAGTATGGTGCACCACGCACCACCATGATCTAATGGACAAGCAATAATAGAGCACCGGTACATCAAGGACATATGAGACACTGTAAAACCTTTTATTCCTTCTTCCTGGAGCCTCAAAATCGTGCAGAGCCAGACCCAAACGCACCAAAACTTACAGCGGAGCTCTTACCCACAGATATATGAAGCCTCACTCAGATAATTAAACAAAGACAAGGCCAAGATCACCAGTGCACTCGACAAGACCAAGATGACCGCCACCTCGACACCGACTTCTCCCAGCAGAAAACTTTTTTTTTTTTTTTGTCTTTTCGTTCAATAATTAATCAATTAATTAATGTCATTATTTTGGTTCAAAGAAATTAAGAAACTAGAGACGGCGACGCCTCAAGGTGAAGATGCAGAGCAAGTCCATTATGTTGCCTTCACCGTCTACTTTGGTTGCCCTTTCTTCTCTTTTGCTTCACTTTTATTTGGACTCGTCTAAGAATTTTGGGTTCTTGGTAAATATGCTTCACTCTTATCTTACCTTCACCGGGAGCCAGGGGTGGCGACAGGGGCAGCGCTGGGGCGACGAGAGTGGGAAGAGTTGAGTGGTATTGGGGGAGCAGTAGAAGGTGATTTGTTGTCAAGAAAACAAATTGAGCAATTGTAAGGTGTACAGTAGTAAGTGTTGCTTTGTCGCCCAATCGGCAAGCTGACCATTATAGTCATTCCACAATACACTATATCTGCTTTTAAATGCGTTAACTTGATTATCGAATCCCCCCCCACCTATACTCTTCATTTTGTGCTGCTTATGATAGACTACCCATATGCACTCTTCACCGTGACAATACATTTTGTTGCATTGCATCTACACGGCTGGCAATAACTGGTACATCAGTGTTCCAGGAAAACGACTGGTACACTTGAAACGCGCCGGAACTTTGAGGTCCCATATCTTTCGTAGAAAATTTGGCATGTCCTGCTTGTTTCCTTTAATTTGTTGCTCACCAAAACCAGCTGCTTATGTTACCACTCCACCAGCAGTAATGCAAATACAAACAAATTAAATCATATAAATCAAACCCACTTGCATAGCACTGTATATGTGTGAGTGTGAAGTCATAGATGGATCTCTCCGTGCAAGCCGGGGAATATTGAAAAGGACCATTCGTCAATTCATATACATGCATGTCATATATGTATCTCTCTCCAATAGAACAATATAAAAAAAATAAAAAATAAAAGGGTGGGGTTTGTACCTACCAATTTAGTATAAATACCACTATAGAGTAGCTATACTAGTACAGATTGAAACACTCATCATTGACCAGATGCAAAGCAAAATGAACCAAATTTGACCGGAATCTTCCTTCACCTTTAGCACTATCTATAATTGGTCCACTATTTTAGTTTTTGTATGTGTGTGTGTGTGTAGAGAGAGAGAGAGAGAGAGAGAGAGAGAAAAAGAAGTATATACGAAAATAGTATAGTCATGATCTAATTAATGCTTATGTCGAACTGTCGATGGTGTCATATGTATGAAACTATTAAGCTGTAGCCTATACCAAATCTATGATCGTAACTATGGGCCAAACAAAAACCAGGACCCGAGTTTGATGAGATTGTGGGGATTAGGAAAACCACTCAAAAGGCTAAAACAAGGGGTCAATCCTAGTTTATTGAAACTTGTTTCAATTAGGATGTTCTGGAATTAGATAAGTTCAATGCCTCCTTTTTTGTCTTCTGGAAAGTCCTCTATTGATGGGGCATGACCCCATTTTGGCTTCTCAGATGCTCTATGTATATATATATATTTCCTCCGCGGACTGAAAAATAGACTACTTTCGTAATCTGCCCTTTGGCATTTCAATAGTAGCTAGTTTATTGTCATTGTTGCTTTCTCTATCTTGTCATTAATATATATTATTTTACCAATATGAAGTTGGATGGGATGGGGTCGAAGTCAAAAAAATAACAAATCAAATTCTTTTCCCCTGCCCCACATTAATATAATTTAGTAACTGATTTGCAACTTTCTGGGGTGTAAACCACTCTTGGACTCAAAGCCCACCATTTTTTTTAGGTGTATTATTCCATGCGTGAGAGAGAGAGAAGAGACGACAAGTCAGTAAGGTTTATATTGTTTATCATTTTTTTCCTGCCAAATAATCAAGCCAATATGATAAAATCTCAATTCAATCAGATAATATATATATATAATCGATATAAGTTAAAATTACTCTTATATAATTGAATAATATTTTATTTAAAAAACTCACAACATTCATTGTTAGATTGAATTAACGTTTATATATTTTAGAGTATATTTATAAATTTCATATTACTTTTAAAATTTGTTAATATATTTTTATACACATCAAAACTAATATAATAGTTTCACAATGTATAAAAATAAAAATCATTGTATGCTACTCTTATTAATATTTCCCTTTCCATAGTTTGACAAAAATAATCAATATAATAAATACGATTGAATTAATAAAAAATATATTTTATAAAAAAAATTATTGAGTGAAATACATATGTCAAGTTTATACCAAGTAAGTTTGAGGTTTTTTTACATAATTAAAATAAAAAAATATTTTCAAAAATCCTAGAAATAAACAAAAATTTTGAAAATCCGGGTTATCGGGAGCCTTAGAGAAATCAGCGCAGGTTGGGCCATTTTGATCCAATATAGAAATCAACTCAACTTACGCCGATTTATATACATAATTATCAGTATATACATTGGCCTAGACTGAGCCGATTCTATGTTGCACCAAAGTGGCCTAGTCTCGGTCAATTTCCATGCACTATGATACCTATAAAATTTGACCTAAGTCGATTTCATTGTATCACTTTCATTTTCAGAAAAAGAGGGTGAGGCATGTTAGAAAGAGAGAGGGGGGGGGGAATCGTGAGAGGAGGAGGGAGAAGAAGAAGAAGGAGGAGGAGGAGGAAGAGGAGAAAGAAAAAAAAAAATAAAGGTAAAATATAAAGATAAGAAATTTCACATTTTTATTTTTGAAGTATTATAGTTACTTATTTTGTTGTTAGATTTGTGTTGCGGAATCTAAGAGTATGGAGCATAATTTATACCATTTAGATGGTATTAACCATAATTACCTGTATACTTAGTTATATTTGTGTTGCAGAATTTAAGAGTATGGAGCATAATTTATACCGTTTAGATGGTATTAACCATAATCTTAGATTCCGGAACACAAATCTAACAACAAAATAAGCAACTATAATACTTTAAAAATAAAAATGTGAAATTTCTTATCTTTATATTTTACCTTTATTTTTCTCGTCTTCCTTCTCCTCCTCCTCCTTCTTGTTCTCCCTCCTCCTCTCACGATTCCCCCCCCCCTCTCTCTCTCTAACATGGCTCACCCTTTTTCTCTAAAAATGAAAATGGTACAATGAAATCGGCATAGGTCGATTTTTATAAGTGTCATAGTGCATGGAAATCGACCTAGATTGGGCCAATTTCTATGTTGCATCAAAGTGGCCTAGCCTGCACCGATTTCTCTATGGCCCCAAATAACTTGGATTTTCGAAATTTTTGTTTATTTCTAGAATTTTCAAAAATATATATTTTTATTTTAATTATGTGAAAAAAACCTAAGTTTGAAGATGATAATCTTAATTTGGTGCTTAAAGAGAACTTCAATCATAAAGTGGATATGTAAATTAGTTGTGAAATCATTATTCACTCACTGTTTTAATTTTAAAATTTATTAAATGTATTAGTCTTTAAAAATATTAAATCATATAAATTTAGTTCTCTTTTATAGATAAAAGTGAGACAAGAAGATAATGTAACACGAATTTTGCAAATTTAAAGACTAACTCGTATACATTAATAACTTAAAATTAATTAAACTACAAATTGCATATATATAGCCTCTCCCCTTCCCGTAAAAACACTTCACCTCCTTTGTCATCCCCTTTCCCCTTCCTGTAGGACTGTAGGCTTCCCCCAGTTCATTCTAATAGTAGAACCCCCTCTGAAACACCCCCCCCCCACAAAAAAAAATCTAAATTAAATGCATTGACTAATTGTGAGAATTCATGCAACTACAGACACAGACACGTGCTTCCATTTAATTTGAGTACACATCCAAGTACGTAACTTGTACATACGTACAATAAACAATTCGCGTTACATGTACTATATAATATACAACTGAATTTAGCGAGCCTGGGGAAGCAACAATGTTACAGCGTATGCCAATTTTTATTTTTATTTTTTCAAATTAAAATTCAAAGTATAACTATGGGTAAATGCAACACAATGCCAGTTGTTTTAAGTGCTTTAATATATAATTATACTAATAGTCGGTTGCTAATGATACACCAACTAAGAGGCTTAATAAATTAAGACCAATTTCCCTTTTTTATTAATGGTGCATGCACGTTTGGATTGTACGTTGCATATATAATATATCAAACGTAATAGTTAACTGTTTGTTAAGAGTTGTCAACCACGATTAACTGACTTCATCCCATCCACTTGGTTGACACTTGACACTTTATCAAAATCAACCTATGGATTAGCTTCTTAGAAGGCTAGCTAGGGTTTTTATAATAAACCACTTGTAAAACATATTGTCAAGTACCGACTCTCTTAGTATTAAACTATATATATCAGGTGAAGATCCTTGAATAGTTTTAATTACCAAATTATTAATACTTTGTCAATCTCCAACGTTTTTTAAAAAGTTTACGCTGATAAGTAAATGACTCATTAATAACTTTATTCCATCTTTAATATACAAATAAAGCAACTTACTAAGTATAAACAAAAGTGCATAGATTCTCCCGTCTCTATTGCTTGCAAACCACATCTATGATACCTAATTAATGGAACTACTAAAATATGGGTTTTTTTTAAAAGAATTTGTAAATATATAAAAATTTTGTTAACGAATTGAATACCCTTTAGATACTTATTAAGGATTTAAAAATGATAATATCATATATTTAAAAATTTAGCATAATTAATACATTGAAGTTTTTCTTTTTATATGATATGTTTTTTAACTTTTGAATCCTTACTAAGTTTCCCCTTTTTTTATTGTTAAAAAAGCTTACAAAGTGTCCCTAAGGCCTAAAGATACTTGTTAGCAAAATCCTAAATATTCTAACAATATTAATTATGAAACATAGCCCTAGGATCATGTGTCATTCAAACTTTTGTGCTGTTTTGAATTTAGAATTTACTGGATGAAAAAGAAAAATTAAACTTATTAGGTTTAGTATAAAATTGCGTAAAACGATTAAGAAAAGACAAATAAAATTTTAAATTCTTTTATCAGACTACCGTATTTTATTATAGTGTAAGTGCTAGCTACTCTGCATCTTAATTATTTTATGATTAATAAGGGATAAGAGTGATCGAAGAGGTTTCCCTTAGATATTTTTTATGCATGTCCAAGCAACTATATTGGTGGAGTTTGACTTACATATATAAACATTTAGTCGACTGAGTTATGGACTGAATTGTGACTACTTATGCGAATGACATCAGCTTAATATTTTTATTTTTTGGTACAGACATCAGCTTAATATTGAGGAGCCACAATTTGATCCATGTTATTCTATTTTATATTTATTTGAAGACAACAACTTCCCACTTGGTGTATGAACTGCTGAATTTCAGATTTGGAGGCTAGCTCAATCAGTTATATGTAGAAAGTATTTTAGTGACAAAGAGTTCAATGTGCAAGTGGTTGAGTTTGGCCTTTACTTTGAATTTAAAAACTGGTTTCTGGGAAGCCCGACATGAGAGGAGACTTTAAATTATAACTATATTTCCTGTATTTATATCATTGGTCCATCCATCAATTCAAACCATTTGGATAATACACCATCATTTGGGTCTACTTGCAAGTTGGCTTTTGACTTGAGTGACAATGAATGTAACACCTAACATATACAAGAATAATGCTGCAAAACTAGAAATAGTTGTCAAAATTTTTAATAGAAAATTAGGATGGTTCTTGGATAAAATAAAGTGGAATAATGCACTTATCTATCCATCTAATAATTAATTAGTATATAACATCATTCTTACAAATAAATCCAGCCAAAATTATGGTTTTTTGGCGTTTTCTCATATATATACAAAACATTTTGAGAAACTATGAGATTTTTATAGGAAAAAAAGAAAAATATATATAGATAAATGTGGTGAAAGTTGAGGCTACGTAAAACTTGAAATGCTATCTACAATGTGGCTCATGTCTGGTCTTGCTTCAAAATCTTCAAGCAAAGCTGAATTGGCTACACTGATCAACACCCTAAGTTATTTTAAATGCGCAGCACCATATAGTTGTTTTAATTTTATACAGATATTCAATCATATATTATTATATTAATAAAGTTTTTTATTCAATTACTCACTACTTTAAAAATATTATAAATAGAAGTATTTGATTAGATGATAACCGTCAATACATCAAATTTAATATCTATAGTTAAATATCTTTGTTTTAAAAGTTCGTATAAATTTCAAATAGCACCCTAAGTTGTTCTAAACATCACTCTTGCTTGACACAAGGCCTGTTTGAAGATAATGAGTGTCAATATAGCCAAATGAGCCTTTCACTGTGGTTGGGGTCTGTGGCCCATTGATGTCACAGCCCAATATACAAAGCCCAATTTGTGCAAGCTTGGCATGCATGTCATCAATCAAGAGAACATTGGAAGACTTGACATCTCTGTGTATAATGGGTCGATCAGCTTGGAAGTGAAGGTAATCAAGGGCTCTGGCTACGTCGAAGGCAATGCTTATGAGAGTATTCCTGAACGTTGGCCCTCATATGTGTTCATACTCAAGTAGAAGAAGCTGCTCTCCTGCTTCCATAAACACATGAAAGTAAGAATTTTTGTCAAAAATGTGAGGATTAAGTTACTAAGGAGTTTAATTTTGATATACTGTTGGTGTAAAAATTATTTTTAACTGATAATTGATTATATGTTATCATACTGTGATTTTTAAAAAATTATTGTACGAATTAAATATTTTTAATTACAAAATAATATATAATTGAATGACAATTCTAAGGCCATATAACCAGGCTATTGCTGTGTTCTTTTTTTTTTTTGGGTCGGAAAGGCTATTGCGGTTGTGGTGTAAAGAAATGGTACTGGGCTCAGCTTATGAAATTTTGAGCCTTTATAACATATGCGCCTAATAAATTTTGAGCCCAATGGAAACTAACAAGACAAGAGAGCTTGTTGGGCTTTACCTTTCTCCAAGCAGAAGCCAATTAACCCAACCAAATTTTGATGTGAGATCCTTAGTAGAACGGATACTTCATCGAAGAACAACTTCTTGGTCCCACCTCTCCTCTCCATCACTCTCTTCACAGCCCCAAACCTTCCATCTCCAAGCTCTGCAAAGTACACTCTTGGAGTGGCTTCAACCCCTATCTGGACGCTGAAGTCCCTTGTGGCCATCCTCAACTCTTCCAATGCATATGTCCTCACAATAGCAATGCTCTTCCAAAGTCCCATGATATTGTTCATTACCTCTTTTGACATGCAAATTATGGCCTCTCTCTGCTTCTTGAGCCTCAAGATAAACTGGTATCTTCCTTAAGGTGAATTCTCTGGTACTCTTGCATAAGTGTGCATTTTGTGCATTTTTGTGATGAACGGTGAGGATCGTGTCATGTCTTATGGTGAGATTGTGAGGTGCATCAATGCACCAATCACCTATGATGCACTATAATAATATCTAATTTTAAGAAAATTTAAAAATATAATTAAATATATTTTAAAAATTAATTATCATACATTGACAGTATAAAATTATATTGACAGTATAAAATAATTTTATATTATCAGTATAATTAAAAAATTTTATCAGTATAATTTTAATTATCATACATTGATAGTGTAAAATTATACTGGCAGTATAAAATAATTTTATAATGTCAGTGTAATAAAAAAATTTTATCAGTCTAATTTTAATTATCATATACTGATAGTGTAAAATTATACTGGCAGTACTATAAAATTACACTGATAAAATTTTTTCACTATCAATGTATAATAATTAAAATTATACTGATAAAATTTTTTGATTACACTGACAGTATAAAATTATTTTATACTGCCAGTATAATTTTATACTGTTAATATATGATAATTAAAATTACACTGATAAAATTTTTTGATTACACTGATAGTATAAAATTATTTTATACTGTCAATATAATTTTATACTGTCAGTGTATGATAATTAATTTTTAAAATATATTTAATTATATTTTTAAATTTTCTTAAAATTAGATATTATTATAGTGCATCATAAGTGATTAGTGCATTGATACACCTCACAATCTCACTATAAGATATGGCACGATCCTCACCGTTCATCACAAAAATGCACAAAATGCACACTTTTGCTATGGTACCATAGCATTCACCCTTCCTTAATATCAAAGTCACAGTGATGACTAACAAAATGGCACCAATTGTTCATAAGTTTCTAGGATATGTGATAAAGAATCCAAAGAGCCGCATGGTGTTGGGTCTTCCTAGCCAGCTTAATTAATTTGAACTAACTCTTAACACTTATAGCATCTGGAAATTTTCTGCTGCTCCTTCAATTTTCACAACTTACTTTAACCATATTGCTAGTGTTAGAGCAAAAATGAGGTACCCTTGTTTTTTATACGGATGCCAATATTTTTTTATATTTAACTATTGTGATTTAATCATAGATTTTAAATATAATTAAAAATAATTTTAGAAATTTAGTAATTCAAATTAATGGAAAACGTGGCAAACTTTTAACCACAAATAACTAATATATATCGATATCTTTGAATTTTATAGGAGTATCGGAGAAATTTCTCTCTCTCTCTATATATATATTGGGACTATGAAGATTCTTCAATGGTTTGGAGCTGAGGTAGAATGTGCCCAATGAAACCAAAAACTTTCTCATGCATTGGAATAATCACTATTTTAGGGTCTTTAATATGTCTTTTGCTTATAACTTTTTTATAATGAGTGTGATAGATAACAAAAACTGAAGTTATGAATGGACCGTAGTTTTAAAGGTTAATTGCCGCATCAACGAAGAATAATGAGTCTTACATTTAACAGGAATGATCGTCTTGAGCAATGTTGACAAATATATAATATTTAATTTTCCTTTTTCAGAAATTTTCAATCGAGAAATGCTGTTTGCATATCAGCATGTGCGTCTGTGAAGAAAACGATATCAAAATAACAATCATCATGTAATAAAAATTGTCTGATGTGAAATAATCATGCATAAATATGTTTAAATAATATTATTCTTTATAACCACTGTTGAAGTCAATAAACTACGGTTGGATAGCATAGTTTTGGAAGAATTGTTAAGGTCATTTTTTCAGAACTGAGACCTAATAAGGCAGCTTTTTTTAACGCGAATAATGCACCTCTTTTTTAATAGTACAAAATCACAAATACATGTTAATGTTTTGGTTGGTCCCAATTTGGAGGACAACCCGCATTTCAAGGTGCTTTATAGTATATACATCAGACATTAATAATTGCATACAAATTCAATCACAAAATAAATTGCACTAAAAATAATAGGAACAATAATTTCACCGTAGAAAATGATCAACTATTGGATTGAGAGTGGCTCCACTCCTATCATCCACGAAGATCCATTTGATGTAGTTTAAAGTTGCTCCAAAAGTCACACTTTTGTAGTTTTTGTCTAAACTATAGTTTGAGAAGTTTTACATAAACATACTGTAAGTATTCTCGTTGTAAATATCATGTGTTCATAGAATTTTGTACAGAGAAATATTATTTGTATATAACATATCTAACACACTTTGTTAATATATTTTAATCCATCATTGAATAAGATGTAAACCCCATTTAATTTGATTCTCGTACACTACAAAAAATCATGTTTTATAAGGCGATTTTATTAAGGCAGTTTCAAAAAACCGCCCTATTATGTCTTATGTTACGGCAGTTTTATGAACGCCGTATTTAGTAAACTAGAATAGCAGTTTTTTAAGGAAAAAAAAAAGGTTGGAAAACCCTTTTAGCTTTCTCAATGGTGTCTCCCTTCAACCTTTCTCCCAAATCCCTAACCCTTTAGCTTCAAAACCATTAATAGCAGGGAACAAGAGAGTCCCATCGGCATTTATCACATAAAGCCTCTTGAGCTTGAAAACCCCACATGCCTCTCCTAGTCTCCTTCATTTCTTCTATTCTCTTTAGATTCAGTCAATTCAAGCTTCAATTCGTATTATTCCTTTGGTCTCTCACTTCTTTTGTTGCTTGAAACTAGGATGTGGTGGTTGTTCGGGGTTTGAGAATGGTGGTAGCCGGCATTATGAGCTGAGCAGCAGAAACAATAATGGATCTGGGTGTGGGTCTGTGACATCGGCGATGGCAAGGCAATGGTGGTGGGTTTGCCAAGGCAATGGCAGTGATAACGAAATAGATGGCTGAACGGTGGCCTAGGTTAAGTGGAAGCTCTTTTTTTCAATTTTATTTTATATTATTTTTAATTTCAATTTTTTAATTTATGCTTTCTTCCATCAAATCAGATCCTCAATTCCTTATAGGTTCTGCTCAAGCAAACGAGATAGTTATGTGAGAACTTTGAAAGCTCTATCCATTGCAAAGATTGCTCTAAGAATATAAGTCGTCGAAAGCTTCATGCTCTGCAGCCAATCCTTAATAGCAATTGAAGAGGTTAATAAACAACCTCATTTACTTTCTTCATACACCGAGGTAAATTTCTTTCCAATCCCATCTTCCCTAAAAACTTTCCCTTATCAAAGTTAGGTTTAATTGATTTATTATTTTTTTTTGGCACTATTTTGGTTATGCTTGCATGAGAATTTCACAAACATAGAGATAAGAACAACCATAATTAACTCTCCCATTCCATTTTTCATTTATCAGATAAAATGGTTTCACTATAAATTATATCATAAATTAAATTTTTACTACATGCAATTTTTAAAAGAAAAACTACAAATTCTTCAAGAGAAAATTGTTTGTGAAGATTGAATTTGGTGTTTTTGTGTGTGTTTCGATTTTCAAATGATTTTGAAGGCAATTGAAGCACTTAACGAAGAGGGACAATGACAAGGGTGGTGGCTGAATTTTTTTTGTTCTTTGTCTTGGTTTTTGGTTTGAGGCTTGATTAGTGTTGTTCATGGTATGATTTAATCATGGTTATGTTTTGAGATTGGTATTTTGGGATGATGTACTCTAAGTGTTTGGTAAAAGTTGTGTGTGGGTTTGAGTTTGATAATGGTGGTTGATTATGAGACACCCTCCCAAGTATGGTACTATGCTTAAGTCATAATACTTAAGAGTTGTTACTGTCACTTAATCGGACCTTGTCTAGCAGCAACCTTCAGCTACCTTCAATCTTACTAGTCAACTCCACCTCAGAGGACTTCCTTCAGAACTTCTGAATTATCTGAAGATAACACGGAAATATAGTGAGAATTACAAAATTCTTAGTAGGATTCAATTAACTATCATATGTAATGTCATCGCTATTATCTCTAGTTGCTTCAGTTTATTATGAAAAATGTGAGCATGTTAAATAGACTATTCAGTTTTATAGTTTGAAAATATATTATCTGAAGCAGAGTTCATTTTATCCTCGTACTTGAGTCTCATTGGCAATATTTCATATTTAGAATAATAATCATAGCATAAGTAGATGAAATAGTTTCAGCATCAATAAAACATGAGACATAATTATGCAAATACTCGTATTTAAATTCATGCAAATGCACTGATCCTTTCCTTTAACTTTCTTTGCTTTCTCTTCGTAGCACACCTAGGCGTTACATACCGCCGTCCCTAGGGTGCTTGCATATGTTTTAATTTTTAGTCTTTATAGCCCTTGGGTAGTCTGATCTAGAAGTGAGCTCAACTCATGACCGTCGTCACACAAAACTAACCTACAAGGGGATTCATGTGCCTCTAGTCCTGGAGGGATCTCTTTTTTGCCACGTGCCTCTAAATTGAAGGGATCTTATCTGGTCACGTGCCTCAAGAATAGAGGGATCTCAGCTGACCACTTGCCTTCAATGTAGAGGGATTTTATTTGACCACGTGCCTCCAAGATAAAGGGATCTCATAGTTTTATACTGCCTTCATATAGAGGGATCTAATTAATTGCCTCCAAGTGAAGGAACCTAATCTTATCTTATTTAACTACCTTCATAAGGAGGGATATCATAACTGCCTCCAGGTGATGGGATTCACATTTAATATATTCATATCCTTTCATTCTCATACATATTCATGCATAGACATGCTGAATATACTCATACATATGCTTCATCATTTACTTTCATATGCTTCATATCATACTTAAATCATTCTTGCATATAGAATTTCCATATACATATTCACATTCCACATACATATTCATAACATATAATTGCTCATAGCCTCCTTACTATTCTACCGAAAATATGGCAGCATAACGGATCATGTCCGCTTCTTCATGAATAGTGCCAGGCAGCCAAGAAACTTTAATTAAATAGCAAACTCAAGATTATAATCATACCAAGAATATAACAATATCAATAGGTGCTAGTTTTCAAATATTAAGTCTAAATCTATCTTGCAAGCTTTTAACTTTCACTGATGTTCCCGAGTTTGAGCTCAGGACCGACTTCCGAGTTCCGAGATTATATAAGTTCCAACTTTGTAGTTTTTGTTCCCGACTTCTGGGGCTATATAATGCTTTGGTTCCCGACTTTCGAGATTATGTAATGCTTTGGTTACCGACTTCCTGGATTATGTAATGCTTTGGTCCCCGACTTCCGGGATTTGGGTGTAAGGCTTCCTATTCTGGTAACAACTTCGAAGTTTGTGTTGAAGATCCTCGACTCCCAATTTCAAAGTGTTTTATATGCTTGTGATTCCGATTTCCGATATTAATCCATATTGGTCTTCTAAAACTTATGAATGTGTTTCCTAGGTTCTGAGTTTCTGACATTGACTATGCCCGATCTAGTGTCCTATTCGCTAGGTTCCGAGTTCAACATTAAGTATACCCGATCTAGCTCTCTGTTTGCTACTTTTCAAGTTCCGAGTTTAACATTAAGTATACCCGGTCTAGCTCTCTGTTTGCTAAGTCCCGAGTTCCGATATTAACTAAACTTGATCTAATATTCATACATGTCTCTAGCCAGAATTACACTCTTACAAGAGAAAATTCACCAAAAATAGAAATCTGGGTGAAATCATACGAAATTTATATCACTATAAAACTAACAAAGCAAGCTTTCAAATGAAATAAGTTGCATATTGTTTGAATGAGTACAATTCGAGATATAAGTCCCAAAACTTGACCTTCCTGCACTGCCCTGTTTTGGCCCGGTTTGGACATAGAGCAACTTTCTCGAGCCATTGGGAGCAGACAGGACCTTATCTAACTCTGAAATTTTTATGGGATATTCTCCTATGTGTAAGCCTAACAAAGTTGGTTTCATTCAATTCCAAGTCATATAGGACAAGTTTTGCCCTGAACAACCCAGTTTGCCTAGAATCAAACTCAAAAACCTAGGTCAAACTTCCAAAATTCATATATCTCTCAACACTAATCCAATGGCCTTATATGATATATGTATGGAAAGCCCTGAATGTCTAGTTTCATATAAAAATAGTTTCATCAAATTTAAAGGATTTTGATTTTCCAGCACCTCACTTCTTCCTACTTTCACCCTTTCTTACTTCGTACCCAGTTTAATCATCAAAAATAGCCAACAAAACAACCAAAGATCATCATATTCATTCAATCATCATATGAAGAAGTGAGAAAATAAAGCCTTAAATCAGCCACACATAACCAAAAGAACAAGAATAAGGTGGAATCTCTACTTTTTTGTATGTTATCTTCTTAGATTTTGGAGTTTAGTGGGTGGGATCTTGTCAAGGCTTGAAGATTGTTAGAGTAGGCTGAGAGGAGGAGAAGAAGAAGGCTGGAAGGGAAGAGGGAGGCACAATTCAGCATGAAAATGAGGAGAGGAAATCTAATTTAAATATCAAGAGGGTAGTTGGCTAGGTGGGTTATGATTGAATGATGCTTTGTGGCCAATTTTTTAGCCAAGTCTCCCTTTCTTTGTGGCCTTTGTGGCGCCACCAAAGGAGGAGTAAGTGGCTGAGTATCCAGCCACTTGATGTAGGGTTATTGAGTGTAAAATTCTATTGGTTCGGTTTCGATAGTTTAAAACACCGTAATCTTACCGATTTCCTGTAAATCGATAAATTGGTTTAAGAAACTTTCTATGGAATCTTCTATACTTCTAATCTAGTTCCCTCATATCTAAACTCAATTAATTGTTAGTCAATTGATCCTAAATAAATATTTAGTTGAATTTTAATTAACTTCAAACGATAAGAAAATTCCGGTGGATGTTACATATTATTTTGTGTTTTGTGGGTGTTTGCTTTGGTCTTGAACATGCATTGGCCTAAATATTGATTTGGCTATGCTTACTTTGTTTGATTTATGTTCTATGGCTAACTCATGATTCTATGAAAATTTACTAGTTCATTTTATTGATTGAAATTAGAGAGATAAACAGATGGAAAAAAAATTGTAGTTATCTCGTGCTTTTGATGCATCCAATTCATGGTTACATAAGACACATGATCTTTGTTAAGTGTGTTGTGTATTGTTGGAGCATTGAAGTAGTTTGTGATGTGTGAAAGAAAATTACTAAAAAAAGATTCTTCTTATCATGTTTCCTTTGCTGTCTTGTCTATGATCTTTCGTTGAAGTGTTTCATTTCTAACTAGATTATATCCCAAGAAAGAAAAATGAGAAAAGAACACATGAACAACAACAACAACAATAATATATATATAAATTAACTATTCCTCTTTTTTGGCTACTAGTCAATGAAATACATCTCGTGTTCTTCACATCCAAGTTCAGTAACAGGGTTAATAATTGTGCTTATATATGGTTTCGATAAGCATTCAAGACATTTTAATCATCATAATACATTGGCTTTTCTTGGTATATTGCAAACTTTATTGTGGATGTTCTTTTAATAATGACTGTCTTCATACTAGTTACTTATTACATTTAGAACTCCTTCCTTTGGTGAAGTAGCCAACTTTACTAGATACAATTTTACCATAAAGAAAATTATCAATTACTTTTGTTTTGCAATTCATAATGCATTGGGTATATAATCTATTCTATTTATGAAAACACGTGTTGCAATTTTTGTCAAACATAAACTCAGTTTTGAGATATGGGATAGTTTTAGACAAGTGTAGTATATGATTAGTAAAGTGAATAGGAACCTCAGTGTTAATTCTCTTTTTTTGGTAATTATCTTGGTTTTATTTCTACTGCTATGTTTTGATGTGAGGCAAATGTTGCTCTTAATGTACTAGGAAATGATGACATCTCTGGTACAACTAAGAGAGTTCTTTGTTGAGTGACAGTCACAGAGCAAGAGCAAAAAGATGGTGTGGCATTGTTACTCTCATCTCCTCCACTCTCTCCACTCCAGTTATGAAGATCCTGATGTGTCATAGAAACTGAATGATACTTTCTACATTGCCTTCCAACTAAATGATTCTTATGGTTTGAAGTATTAAGAATTTTACTTTCCATATGGTATTTTTCAATAAATCTTAAATTACATAATTATATATATGTAAAATTTGTTTGACTGATGTTTTTAACTTGGTTACCATTTAATTAGTCAACATTTAATAGATCCTTTTGATTTGTTACGCCTTCTAGCGTCCTGCAGAAATTAGAATCAAAACATTTCCTGCCCCTGAGGTATGCCACTATCTCCAAGTACCAAAACCCACTTTCTTTCATTTTATTCAATTATTGCCTCAAATATTTTTAAAATGAAAATTTATTAACCTTTTCTAAAGTTATTCTCTAATAAGTGATGTAAAAGTGTAAATAACATAGGGCCAATAATATGACCTTTTTCTATAGTGAATTTCAAGGTATCTTTGCTTGACAACCGATAAAATATTCTATTTTTGCATGGATTGGTAGAAGGTTAATTGCTTAAAGCTATTGAACGAAGTGACATATTCGTATTTGGCATCTACATGTATAACTTGTGATTGTAATTATTTTTGCTACATGAAAATGATTTTATTCACTTTTACGTAATTATGTTGTGTACATTATTCTTACTTATAATTGTGATTTTCTTACTTGAGTACTAATGATTCTTTTTGTCAATATATGCTCTTATTACAAGTTCTTTTTTATTTATTTATCAAGAGGTTAAGCGCTTATTTTATTTTGGGCAGGGTGTGACCGTACTTGAGCCTGGAATAATTCTAGCAATGGGAAGGTATGTTAAGAGCAAATTTCTTTATATCAAATATAGTTATTGCTATCATATTCTAACAAAAATTCACCAATTGAAATTCACTTATCTTTATTTTTATTTTTTTTGGGTTTGAATTCACTAATTTTTTAAAAAATTATTTTATAATTTTCTTATTATGTCTCTCGTGTTAGTTGACTAATGGCATCAAAATATTTGATATATGAGAATGGGCTATATAAGAACCTAAAGTATAGATCTCCTTTAGGGATTTGCAAGTGATTAGACTCTGTACATCTTGCTTTTAAAATTGCAACTTCTAATGTGTGGTGGGCAATTTTTCCCCTTATTTCTTGACTATGTGATCATTTCCTATGAAAAGGCATTCATTGTTAAATATACAATGATATATTACTTTATAGTTTATATTGTGGCTTAAAAAGCAATTGAATTCATTTGATTGCCTTCTCAAATGTTCTTTGTTAATGTATTATGAGATATAGTACTTTCCACAGCTGTTTTGGACTTTGGTTGCAGTATATAGTGTTGATGGTGGAGATTCTCACATATCAGTTATAAATTTGAATAAAGTTCCAGTGGTAAAGCTCATGACGCAAATATATGCACAAAAGTTAAAGTTTTCTAGTGAGGGTTTATTGTTGTATAAGTGAATACACAATACCAAAGATCTATTAACTCATTGTATTTGTTATAATAGTATAAGTGAAAATGACTGATATGCTAGCTCAGTAAATTTTTTTTTTCAAAGCTGCACCTAAGATTGTGGCAGTTTAAATTGCCGTAATTACCCAATCTTTCTTTTTGTAAATGTAGTGCAAATTAGGGCGGCTTGAAACTATCATAATTACCAACTTTTTTTTTTGGCATCTATGTTGTAAATTGTGGCGGTTCAAAACCGTCATTTTGTACCATACGTAAATTATGGTGGTTTTGAATAAACCGCCATAATTTACCGATTGGCGGACGCAATTATGGTGGTTTTTAAAACCGCCATAATTTACAAAAATAATTGCCATTTTTTACCTTTTTTTGTAGTGATATTCCATTTAATAGTAAATGGAAATATATGGGCACTGAATTGAAAATATATTATGTATAAATAATATATCTCTTTTATATAATTGTTTTCACATCCTTTTATCACTATAGTTGCATTTGAACAAGATTTTTTTGTCAAAAAAATAATTTTTTATTAAAAAATCACTTTTGCAATATTGAGATAAATTTTTAAAAATAATCAGAATCTTAAAAAATTTATTTTTAATTTTTTAATAAAAGTTGAAAAAAGTAATTTCTTAAAAAATTATTTTTATTTTTTTAATTATATAAAAAATTATAATTTTATAATCACTTTTTTAAAAAATTAAACCTTAAATCCTAAGTCCTAAAATAAATACACCTTATATCAATTCATTAACAAAATGAAAATATGTTGCCTGACCAATCAAAACCTTGACATTTTTCTTGTTATAAAAAGCCATAACAGTTAAACAGAGGGTCAATTATTGGGATACGTTCTATAATTATAAATATTTGGATTTGTTGACAAGTTGCAATTCTCCGCTGGATTCCAGCTATTTTGTCAAACATATTAATTAATATATAATACATACAAAGTCACCACGGTTTGGATCTTAGTTATAGAAATGGTTAGATGAACTTTGCCATGTGGAACCTTCATGTGTAGGAACAAATTCGTGTGTGATGTATTTGTGAAAATTAGGGTAAATTATTAAATTAATTTAAAATGGAAATATTTTTTTATTCGTGAAAACAAAATGAAAAGGGCTTGAATGGGTCATAACTTATTGCAATTGACGTTTATGACATGAGACTCTTGCATTTGATTTTACAGTCCTGAAAGCTGAATTGATGTACAATAATTGGTTTTTTTTTTTAAAAAAAAGAATAAAAAGTTCCTCTCTTGCATTACTAATCAATGTTAATTATTTTTATGCTATGTTTTATATTTTATACATGTTTCTTTGTGTCTAGTCTACCGTTGGCTCTCTCATCTGTTTCTTCAGATCTAGACCACCAGAAAGAGACACTTTTACCACAAGTCATCAGAATTAAACCTTTGAATCATTGCCGCCCAAAATTTTATAACTTTGTATAGGAGTTTCTTTCAGGATTCTTGTTTCTATAAGAGTATTGATATTTTTTTGTATTCAATAGTTGTGATTTAATGATAAGTTTCATAAATTTTAAATATAATTAAAAAATAATTTTAAAAATATTAGTGAGATACATAACAAATTCTTAACCACAAATAATTAAAGAATATTAGTACCTTTAAATTTTATAGGAATACTAAAAAAAATCCCTTTATATAATACAAAATTTTAAGTGATGATTAAATAATTACAATCGGGGAAGCTCAACACCCTTAATTTCACAAATTTTGTTACTAAATTTGCATACCCACAGATCTTTCGATTGATTAAATTTGGACAAAAAAATTAAAACAAAATGAAGTCAAGTGAAACAATAGTACTGAAAATAAACTTATAAGTTGTAACTCAATCGATTAAGACTTAGACACTGTACGTTCGTTGTTATTGAAAAAGTTTCCTTTTTCTTTTTAATTTTCTACACAATAAAAAAATTTCTTTGCGCTAAAAAAGATATTTTTTCTATTTGCCTTTTGTTTGATGATCTAATTTGCCTTTGAAGAAAAAAAAAAAAGGAGCAAAAGCCTTGATCAAAAAGAAAAGTTATAAATGTAAACCTAAAGAACAAAATAATAATAATAATAATAAAAGGTCCCAAATCCAAATTCAATCAAAAAGTACATTAATATAAATCTAAAATCTCTTTTTCTTTTTTGGTACAAATATACTCACAATAAAATTACCAAAATTTATAGCAAAATTTAAGAATTGTAAGTATTCTTGAATATGAGGAGTCGGTACTAGATTTGTAAAATAAAAAATCTTTTGACTTTTATCAGAGTCGTTAACAAAGATTGGTTTTTGAGATTAAGTTTAATACATTGTAAATATAAAAAAATTGGATTTATTATAAAAAAATTATATTATCATGTGTTATTATATTAATAAATATGATCAAATTTAATATTTATTATTTGAAAAATCAAATAAATAGAAGGATATGATCAATAATCTATCAAAATTAAATTTAAAAAATTGATATTATCATTTAATTATATTATATATCATCATATATGAAATTTTTAAAATAATAAACATTTTTATTAATAACAATATTTAATTAAATATTTATGTTAAAACACTTATGATGTATTAAAATTAAATTCTTGATTTTTAATTATCAACCAAAATATTAAAAAAATAAGAAGAGAGAGACTGATCCACTTGGGGGGTGGGGCAAAGTCATGTTGAGCAGGCAAGCACATTGGTTGACCATAACCCGCGCAGCATCAACAAACACAACCACAGCACCATTCCTCACAACAAAATTTGGAAACTCCAATCTGATTCTTCTGAGCCCACTCTCCTCTTTCAATCTCCAAACCCAAATCTGGGTTCTGGGTTCTGGGTTCTTCTCCATTTCACCACCACCTCGTTCTTTATTGTTTTCAAGGGAATGAAGCATGGAACACGAACATGACAATAATGATGTTATGTTGATACAACGTTAGTGGTTCCTTCTTGATTTGCAAGAGTACAAGGAAAAGAAGGAATCAAAGGTCATAAAAGATGGCATGGAGAAATGGGTGTGAGGAAGTGGCTCATTCGAAGCCTCTGTTCCTTACGATCTACACTGTTGTCATCATTGGCATCGTTGTTTCCTTTTTCTATGTCTTCTCTGCCATTTATTCCGACAACCCTCTTCCTCAATCCTCAACCTGGCTCTCTTCTCCTTCTTCTTTCTCTTCTTTTTCCCGTATGTCTATACTCTACTGCTACTACTACTGCTACTATTACTGCTATTACACTGTTGTTTTCTTTGCACTGTGGTTGATATTCGTATCCATTGTTGTGTGCATAAAAATCATGCCTTTTCTTGTTGCAGTGCAAGAATTTGGTGGTTTTAGCTTGAATCTGGTACACCCTTTTGAATTTGAGGACTGCAATGTAACTGGGTTTCTCATTCATAGTGTAGATTGATCCTATTGTTGGAAAGCACATATCACTATTATCTATTGTTGTGTGCATAAAAATCACTCCTTTCTTGCTGTACTTCACGTGGTTGGTAGTTTTAGCAAATCTGGTATACCCTTTTGAATTTGAGTACTGTGATGTAACTGGGTTCTTATTCATGGTGTAGATTGATCTTGATTTCTTATTTTAGAAAGGCACATCTTTGTTAACTGTATACTTAAATTTGAGTAATCAGGATTATGAAAACTTGATGTCATGCATTATTGTTGTTATTATTATTGTTATTTTTAGTGATTTTTGTGTTACATAGCAAGGGAGGGATTGTGGGAGCGTTCTAAGATGTTTAAGATATGGAGCATTAGCTAAATCCTTGAATTGTAGAGTCTGTATGTACTTATTCTAGGTCTCTGAATTGTCTAGTGTTCTTCTGGCAGGGCTTAATTCTTGTTAGAAAAGGAAAGTTGAAAAAATCTGTCTTTTCTCTGTGATCTGAACTCTCTCAACAGTCTAAAGATGGAAGGAAAAACAGTATAAGAAGAAGAAGAAGAAGAAGATAGATAGATAGATAGATAGAGAGAGAGAGAGAGAGAGAGTTGAGTCAAGGGAAGTAGTTGCTGGAATGACCTGCAGTTTGTGCTGTGCACACTTTAACATTTTGTGTTATCAGTTCATCAATGTTTTAACTTAGTAACCTAGTTCATCAATGGAGAGAGTTGAGGCATCTTTGTTTGCTAGTAATTTAATAACCTTCCTAGTTTTCAATGGTCCCCTGTATAAGACACTTTTCAATTCTAGCCTTGGTTTTCTTCCATCATGTGTAAAACGGGTTTTAAAAGTTAATTGAACATGCTTTTCCAGATGAGGATCTGCATCCTACAAATCAAACACTCAATATTTCTCAGCCAGCAGTGGTCAATAATGTGCCCAATCCTTCTCCCGGGCCACAAAATGTATGGACAAAGACTACGTGGGACGTTCCTCCACATGATAAAAAGATGCCACCTTTGGAGGATTTCCGACTGACCAAAGAACTGGTTCAGCAAAGGGTGAAAGATAACGTTATAATAGTGACATTTGGTAACTATGCATTCATGGATTTTATTCTGACTTGGGTTAAACAATTGACAGATCTGGGACTTACTAATCTTCTTGTTGGTGAGCATCATCATTTAACCCTTATCTTGTTCTATCATGCTTTTTGTTTAGATTTGCAGTGATGCCTTGCTAGAAATGCATATCCAGTATTTTGTACCATTGATTGGACTTTGTAAAATGTGTTTGGAATCTACCTGTTAGGTGCAATGGACACCAAATTATTGGAGGCACTGTATTGGAAAGGGGTACCAGTTTTTGACATGGGCAGCCATATGAGCACAGTTGATGTTGGCTGGGGATCTCCAACATTTCATAAAATGGGGAGAGAAAAAGTTATTCTGATAGACTCAATACTGCCTTTCGGTTATGAGCTGTTGATGTGTGATACTGACATGGTTTGGTTGAAGGTGATCTTCATTTTCACATATATGTTTCTTAAGTCGATCTGTTTTACTTACAAGGGTGATTTTCATATACTTGCTTAGGTTTTGATTAATTATCCAATTCCAAAATGAGAAATAAAATTTGTGTTGACTACAATGTTTTCCTTTTCTCTACCATGTATGTAATAACAGAGATTTTATTCAGTTTCTTTTCCAGCTTGCTATAGTATTTATTTAATTCCCTCATCGTCTCTAGGATCATTTGTCTTTGTCTTGTTTGGTTGCTTCTCTATATTTTTCTTTGTCATTATTGTGATTTCTTATTTGCTACATTCATCATGCATAATCATCTTGTATGCTTATCTTTTATGATGTATCTAAGCCGATAATGTAATTGTTTAAGATATATATTATTCCTAATACATATGTTCAATTATGCACTTGTAAAACAGAACCCACTTCCATATCTTGCTCGTTATCCAGAAGCAGATGTTTTAACTTCAAGTGATCAAGTTATACCAACAGTTGTTGATGATAGCCTGGAAGTTTGGCAAGAAGGTGAATATTAGACAATGATGAGGACTTACTGTCATGATTTTTACCATGCTTATACTGGTTCTTATAGCATGTTACTTTCTACATGTGCCATATTCATTATATATATAACTTCTATCCTATCATCTGCAAGTCAAAAGACACATTTGGATATGAAAATGCTGCTTCTTTGAATGATAGAGCCACCTTTTCTCTCAAGTAACTGAGGCATCACCTTTGAGGGCCTTGTTTCCCATTTGGCATGGCTTTAGATTAGAAGCTAGCAAATTAATAATCGGCATGCAAATATATATTGTTTTCGAATCTCAGTATCATTGCACTTATTGCTTCTCTCAATCTCTCATTATATTGTGCATATTTTTTTCACATATTTAGTTGTTTTGTAAGATTCAATATTGATGATATTGTCTATCACCTTTGAATAGTTAGTGGCGCCTACAACATAGGAATTTTCCATTGGAGACCTACAGAGTCTTCAAAAAAGTTGGCAAAGCAATGGAAAGAAATGCTTCTAGCTGATGACAAGATATGGGACCAAAATGGGTTTAATGATATTGTACGCAGAAGGTTAGGACCATCTGTTGATGATGACAGTGGACTTGTTTATGCTTTTGATGGAAATTTGAAGCTGGGAATTTTGCCTGCGAGTATTTTCTGTAGTGGACATACATATTTTGTCCAGGTAGGACCTATTCAGTTAACGATGTTCAATAGTTTGAAATTTTTTCTTTTCTCGATTTGTTATGTGTACTATATCCTTTGTTTTCCTTTATGCAATTAACTATCTGGAGGAATCTGACCTGGACTAGGGAAATAGATTGGGTATAGAATGACTTGTATATTGATTGCAGGCTATGTATCAGCAACTAAGGTTGGAGCCCTATGCTGTGCACACAACATTTCAATATGGAGGCACTGAAGGAAAGCGTCACCGACTGCGAGAAGCCATGCTCTTCCATGATCCACCAGAATACTATAATCCTCCTGGTGACTAGTTGCTGTTTCTCCCTAAATTTGGGTGCACGGATCATTAACCTAATTGTGTTCTTTTAATAATGCAAATCTGCAAATACACTCATTTCACTATTTGTCTTTCTTTACTTACATCATGTGTTGAGAGAATTCTGCTTTACCCACCATTGAAGCTAGCATCATGCCATGATGCTGAAAACTAGAAGTTGACACTTAGTATGTTGATTGATTCGTGCAGTGTCTGGTTATGGTTGATTTGTCAACTCATTTCCAAGATATTACTACAACCTAACTTTTAGCGGAACTTTTGCAGGAGGCTTCTTGTCATTTAAGCCATTTATTCCGAAAAGCTTGTTGCTAAGTGGGAAGCATACTGTTGAATCACATTTTGCTCTTGTTAATTACCAAGTATGTACGTATCAACCTGATCCTTTTCATGTTTGCATTTTAAGGGAAATTATGATGTAACATCTTGTAATATTTGTTGCACATGATTTTTTTCAGATTAAACAGATTAGGACAGCACTTGCAATTGCTTCCCTTCTGAGCAGAACACTGGTAAGAACTAATTTCTAGAATCATCGAAGATACACTATAATATTCTAATATATGATTAGGACAATGAGAATTTTCTGACAGTTATTGCTGTTGTATTATTCAGTGCATAGAATAGAACTGCTGGCACAAGTCCACTGCTGGTCTCTTTATTCCCCCTCTCTGCTCCCCAGGCCCCCTGTTGTAGTTAATAAGATTTCCTTTAAAAACTGCCTAACTTGCAAGCAGCCCTACAATCCAAATATATTGAAGTACATTTTTTCATGTCTTAACATGTTGACATGGTTAATATAACTGGTTCTGATTTGAATGCTTTTCTTTTTGCAGTGTATTGTAACTTTATAAATTCTATATTTTTATCCTAAAGTTGGATCATTGTGTTTGTTTAGGTCATGCCTCCACTGTGGTGCAGGATCGATAGGCTATGGTATCCCCATCCTGGTGTTTTGGAAGGTTCTATGACTAGACAACCTTTTCTCTGTCCTTTGGACCATGTATTTGAGGTATTTGATATTTCCAATCCAATTGATTCTGTATTTTTTTTTTTTTCATTTATCTTTGACATCCTCTGGAAGATTAAATAATCGTCTCAATGCTTTTGGGTCCAAGTTTGAGTCAAGTGTAAACTGCTGTTCCCTTAACAGTGTACTTAAAATCAAATAAGGAACTGCTATTTTGAAAAATATATATATTGTATATGGTTTTAGAATTTTGTAATTTGACTAATTTTGGTTTGAATATTTATTTATTTATTTATTTATTTTATCTGCCTCTCCTGTGTTTAAGTAATTAAAACATTTATATCATCCCTGTCTTATGCTGATATGGAAATGAACTACATTGCAGGTGAATGCCATGTTGAAAAAACTCTCAGAAGAAGAGTTTGGCCCTCAAATAGATATTAGAGAGTACTCAATACTTGATAATCCCTCTCTGCCAATGGAGGTAAATTAATGTCAATTGCATCCAGTTTTAAACCATCATTCTCGTTTCTTGATTTATTTTAAGTTGTTAAGACTTATTTGCCTTGGTCACTGAGTTCAGGTGAAAAATTCATGGCTTGATGTTCAACTTTGTAAAGAAGGAACCCAAGATTGTGATGCATCAAATAATAACACTGTTGGGGGAGTACTTAAATTTCCAAAGCATAGCAATGAAGAAACGGTATTTAATATATATAATGCTTATTTTTGTTCAATTTCTGCTAAAACAACTGATCATCGCCTTGGTGAGGCAATAGCTTACCAAGGTGATGATCAGTTTGATTCTTTGTCAAATTGTCATAATTACATCGTGGTTTGCAAATTGCCTGTGCACTATATTTAGTGTTCATTTTGAAATGCTATACTTTAACACCGTATTTTGTACTTGGGTTTGCAGTTTTTGAAAGTATTCTCATCATTCAAGGATGTGAAAGTCATCAAGTTCTCTTTAGTGCAAGATGCTTTCACAGGCTTCACTAACAAGGCAAGGCCACTTTCCTTCTTCCATTCGAAATTTCAGTTTCCGACTTAGCCTTCAAAGATACAAAGAATGATCATTATCATGTGCTGATGCCATGCATTTTATGTTTTTTAGGAAAGGGAAGAGAAATTCAGAAATCGCATTAAGCGGTATGTGGGCATATGGTGCTGTGTGCCGGATCATGATCCTGGTCACATATATTATGATATGTACTGGGATGAGAAACCTGGATGGAAAGCAATTCCCCCTCAAACTCCAGAGGATGATCGTCCACCTTGGTGAGATCAAATTCAAGTTGATGTTTTGTTAAAACACGATGATGGATGGGGGAATAAGGGAGACAAATCCAAATTTGGTTTAGTTTCCTAACTAATTTGTCAAGACCAACATTGTATACTTACAGAAGTGAAGAATCTGTATCCATGATAGGGGATTAAACAGTTGGTTCTTTGTGTAGCAATTAAGAGAATTTTTGTCTTGTATTTCTGAGAGGGAGTATGACATTTGGCCTTTTGATATCTTAGTTCATATCGCATTGCTTGTAATTAAAATACTGGAGATATTCAATTGCATCACTCTTTTCTCACATATTTTATTTAGACAGCAAAAATGGCGTTATTCTATTCTGTTCATTGACATGCGCTTTTGGTTGTATTTGATTGGCTGCTGGAAATAGAACACCTGAAATAGTTGGCACCTGTTTGTCACCAGCTATTGATTTTGTTTTGTGCTGCTAATTTAGGTACCTCTCGTGCTGCACAGAACGGACCCTACTCAACCTTTTTTCTTTTTCTCAATATTCTTAGGAATAAGGAAATCATTTCTCTAAATGGAATGTTAAAAGTTATATAGTCCTTCTTTTTAAATAATATTCGTTTGGTCCTTTCTAATAATTTTAGTGTAATTGGTCATTTTTCTTAATTAACCTTTTTTTTTTTTTTTTTTGCGTCATTGTATGAGACCCCGGTCCTTCTAGGTCCCAGCGTGCACTGTTACAAGGCTGAACACTATGACCAACTCAACCGTGTCGCATGCTTAATTAACCTTATTTAATGGTCATTATTTTTTATTTTTCCAAAAAAAAAAAACAAAGTCTTCGACAATAGATAAAGATAAAAAAATAGATTAAGATTCTCTAGGATAAACTAAATTAACTAGGCATTTTTTTTTGGCGCATGGAGGGAAAACATGAAGAAAAACAGAAAAATCCCAACAAATAAAAACTGAACTGCTGTAAGAAACAGACCCCCCATGATACCCGCTAACAGAAAACTAACAAGGTCCCTGAGGAGGGACTGTCCAAGAGTGAAGCCTAACTCCCACCCTTTATCAAGCTTGGTTTGTTAATTTTTACTTTATTAAGATAAAAATTTGATTAAAATGAAGAATACTTTAAATAAGTCATAAGTATGTACGAAAATTGGAGAACACTAAATATTTGAATACGTATTTTATTTCTAGATGTTTAATTAAATGATTAATAAAAAAGTACTACTTTATCGTGTTCATTTTAATTTTTTTTAAATTAATAATTGATTTACTATTTCAACTTTTTATTTTTTTGAATATTTAAAACATCGTTACTTTGTTGCAATCAAATCAACCTTATCCCATGTAAGATTGGTATTTAGAAATCTACCATTCACTGTTACTTTGGTGTAACGTAATTGAAACCCAGATCTTGTCCCATATAAGATTGCAACTTAGAAACTCGAACATTATTTCTTAACTAGTATTCTAGAAAATCCCTATCATGAAAACAAAAATAAAAAATCATAATAAATTTGAAATTCTAACAAACATTTGAATGAAAAGAACTTCGGTAATATGTATATATATATATATATATATATATATATATATATATATATATATATATATATATATGTATATATATATATATAACCTCTCTACTGTATGTCTTTCTCATGCAATTAATACCTGCTTGCACACCAAAAATGAAGAAGAAGCCTTTCCTTCTCCAAGAAAATCTTGATGAGAACCCAAAGATCAAGAAAAAGCCTTTCCCGTTCAAAGAAAAGCTTGCCAAGAAGCCATTAGTAGCATCTTCAAGTGCTGAGACACCCTTGTTCGAAGCTAATTATGAACTACCTACTTCTACCATGCATGATAATACAATAAAGATGACATTGTCAAATTGGAAGCAAATAAAGATAGAGAAGCAAAGAGAAGCCGCTAGACTCCAACTTGAGCAGATCAAGAATACTACTAATTTGGATGATAACATGGAGGCTATGAGAGATTTTGAGAATCTCATTGGGTGCTTCATGTCTTATCCAACATTTACTCGAGGACGCTGACTGGAGAATGAAGTAGCAGTTATGCATTTATGGGTCTCACTTTTCAAAGAAACAAGGTAAATAATCTTTATCATTCTACATTTTTATAATTTGATTTGATAAATTTTATTAATGTCCTTTTTTTGTCTTTTGGATATTTTAGGTGAGGGTACGCCCAATTTCAAGAGCAGGAAAAATATTTGTAATGAGAATTATATTGGATAGGACTCCTCAAGTTTGTGTATTGTTGTTTTTGGTGAGCAGGGAGCTTATTTTATAGATCTTTTCGGAGAAATTCTTTGCTGTACTTGTTTATATTTTTCATAGTGGAGATTTTTCTGGACTAGGTCCCGTGGTTTTTTGTCCCTCACATCGGGGTTTTCCACGTTAAAAATGGTTGTGTTCTTTTTACCTTTGTTTATTTATTTTCTGCATGCACTCTTTGAGATTGTTTCGTTCGAAATATTTTTATCTTGCTGTATATTACGCTTCTCGTGTGTTCTTTGATACAAGAAAGATTTTATTTTATCGCCTACTTGTGTAATCATTTTTGCTGCGTATACACACCTTTCCCAACAAATTCAACTTAAACCCATTCAATTTTCGAGGTCAAGAAAAGAAATCCACAATCTTGATTAACTTATATTAACATCTTTTCGTCTATGTTGTTAATTCTTCTTTTGGTGCAATCTATGTTTTTAATTTAATCCAACGAATCTAGTTGATTCATAAGCTAATGTTATTCACAAATCGTTTGCATCTGTGAGAGAATCATTTACCATACAATTGATTAGTTTTTGAGTAAATATCGCTTTTAATCTTACTATTTTAAAGTTAATATCAATTTAGTTTTAATATTTTGAATTTTGATATCAATATAATTTTATAATGATGAGTTGATGAAAGAGTTAATTTTATGAAAAATTTGTTAGAGCTAAATTGATATTAAAAAATTTTTAGAGACCAAATTGGTATCAATTTGAAAGTTTTAAGATTAAATTGATACCAAAATTTTTTTCAAGATCAAACTGATATGAACTTCAAAATATTAGAACTAAAAAAGTTATTTACTTTTTTCATTATATGGTGGATTTATATTTCTATAATTTTCTTTTATTGGAGAATAATCAAACTCACATGTATCTTTTTGGGTGAAACATACCAATTCTTCCATTGTTGTCTATTCGCTTATTACACAGTGATCAGTGATAAATCACTTGCTTCCAATATTTTTATTATTATAATAATTTTGTAAGTTTAATTTGTCATTTGTCATTTACTTTTTTGTCTTCGCTTCTACACACTGTTTTCTTTTCTACGTTTTTAAAATTTTTATTAATTCTACTAATTCAAGAACGTGTATCTTCTTAAAAGAAAGATGTAATAAGTATTTCACATCACTAATAATTGCATGAAGAGAAAACTTATATATTTTTGTCCTTTACAATTACATACTACATCATCTTTCATTTATAAATATACCAAATGAGCTATTTAAAAATATAATCAAGGAAAAAGTCTAAAAACACCGCTTAAATCTAATTAATGTGCATTTTAATCCTTCAACTTTTAAATATTAAAAGAATATGTTGTTTCTAAGATCATACAATTTGATATAATTAACTAACCGAGTCAAATTTTTGGTAGAACAACCCATCCTAGAGGCGCATCAAGTTAAAATGCGGCTTTTTATATTTTATATCGGAATTATGGATAAAAAATGTGATAGTATGGGATTATTTGTGTAAATACAGATGTATTGAAAAGTTAAACACATTTTGCCATACATTATGTAGGTTTAATAATTTTTTAAACAAAATCTACTTCTTCTATGGTGAAAATTGAGATATCAATGAGCTACTGTGTTGGCAAGCAGTTTGCCTTGGTACACGGCCAATGTGTAGTCAAAAAGTTGTGGGCGATGTATGCTACGCACCCTATTAAGTATAGTGCTTGATGCATCTCTATCATTTGATGGTCATAATATGAGGTGTATCAATAATTCTCTTAAATGTGGTATATTTAAAAAATACTCATTTTGTCTCAACCATTGTTATAAAATCCGACCTGAAAATTGACTTAGTCAAATCATTGGGTTACTAGATCACTAATTCAACTAGTTGATCATTGATTAAACCGGTTAAATCAGATTTAATTAAATAAATATATTAAACCAATTGATGGTCACAAAATTACACAATTAAATCAATTAATAAATTACAAAATAAGAAAGAAATTATATTACACAAATAACTTTCACTCAAACAAGCCACTCAACTGCCTCAATGCACACATGTGTAGTGACGGCTCAGCACACTTTGCGATCTTCCTTTACATATAATGAAATACATGAAATAATCATAGGAATCTCATAAGTATGTCATAAAAATTGCAATTGCATTATAAAATAAAGAAAAATAATTTTAATTAAACAAAATAATTTTTATATTTTTAGTGATTTGAGAAAATCTTGTTTTAGTTAAAAAAAAAAATTAAAGTATACCACTTGTAGTTGAGTATTTTTTATTCGATTCTGTATTTTTAATAAAGGTTAATGTATTTAATTGTAAGACTATAATTATTGTCATGAACGCGTAAAATCATTTGATTATTAAAATCAGTTACACATTTATTTAAAATCAATTATATTTTTTTATATATTATCTCTTAAAATATGTATTATTATTAATTCTTAATATTATACAAATATAAGGTAAATAATAAGTCATGGCCACCAACTAAATGTTGGTCCAAGTGAAAGGAGTTCAAGTCACCATTTAAGCACCTGATCATATTAATAAGTTAATGACCTTGACTTTCGATCCTTTTTTTCTCAATATATACAAAATGTATTTAATTATTTAGCTTTATCTTAAAAATTTAATTTTACATACTATCAGTATAAGAGAATTTTAAACCCATTTTATCACCTCTAATAAATCATTTTATTTGATCAATTAGGTGTATTAATAATCTTTCACTCTATGTGATTATATTAGATTTATTTTATTACATTTGAACCATTATATTATTTCTATTAATATATCAATGGTTACAAAAATTTGGAGCATTAGTACAAATCCAAATGCATATTTTGCCACTCTCAAAGTAGAAATATGTTAGATTACCTTTTCCTACTTGTTGCATGGCAAATTCTCTAACAAATTTTTCTCGTCGCATAATTCTATATCTTTGGGGGCGAAATCTTTAACACCGATCTTATATTCTCGTACTAAAATTTAAAACAGAATATTCTCATTATATTAATACTATAATCCCATATATAAATAACGAAGCCCTCAAAATGCACGGGTAGCCAATTTATATAGGTTGAATATGTTTTTAGCTCCTTAAAATATAACACTTTTCACTTGTGGTCTCTTAAACATTGTTGGTATGGTTTTAATCCCTCAATTTTGAAATGTTACCACAATTGGTCATCGGCGTTAACTTTCTTTCATTATATTTGTTTGTTATCTAACAACTTAACAAAAGAAATTTCATTTCATCTTTGGACGATGCTACGGTCCTCCCAATTTGGGAGGATTCAATCCTCACAATTTCTTTTTCTTTTTCTTTTTTTTGGTAAAAGTTTGATGAAGAGTATAATGGGGATTTATGAATAACTTTTGGAGATTTTTAATTATGTAATGGAGACCAAAAATTTCTCTTTTTAGCATTTTCTCTCTTTCAACCATGAATAAAAATAAAATTTTGAATTTTGTATTTTGTATTTGAATACATAATGAGAATAACTGTTTAAACTTTTGGGGATTTATTGTTATGTAATGGAAATTTTTGTAAACAAGCTTGTATTCAATTATAATGTCAAATCCTGTCTCTACTCTTCAACTTAAATTCCCTAGTTTTATACATGCATCCGAATTTAACCAATAATATGATAGAAAAGTTGGAGAGAAAATATATTTTGAAGCTTGTATTTAAGTACATAATGGAGATCAATATTCAAATTTTTGGGAGATTTCTAGTTATATAATGAGAATTTTTTATAATCAATCTCATACTTCAATACATATATAAATACATAGTAAAATTTTCCACTCTTTAACTGAAAATTCTCCAAATTTTATACATATTCCTTATCCAACCAATGATATGGTAGAAATATTGTAGAGAATAAAAAATCATTAGAGAAAAAATACATTCTTTGCTCTTATATAATTGTAAATCCCTCTAGATTAAAAAAAAATTATAAATCTCTAAAAATCCTATATCAATCCCCTTATATCGACTTTTATGCATCCCAATGCAACTCCCATTTTATGAAATTGGGAGTTTCTGGTGCTTTGCACGGTTTGAGGATACCATAGACAATGCCTTCAACTTTTAACTTAACAAAAGAAATTGAGTAAAAGTTAATTTTTCAACTTAGTTTATATGGTTTTTTTCTTTTTAAGTCTATCATCACATTTTCCTTACACTTTCAAGTGAGGAGTATTATTTGTACCATTTTTTATTATAGACACTCAAAGACAATATTAGAAAAAAGAATTATAATAGAAAAAGGAAAAATAAAAAAACAAGAGGAGAGAAAAGAAAGATAAATACAGGGTGTTAAAATATGTCAATTAATAGACTATACAAAAAATATTTCTCTTTTCAAATCAATGCCCATCGTCACAACAGCCACATGGCAAATTGGTAGGCACAAATTGGCAACTAATGGTGTTATTACGTATAGTAACAGTGTGACGTATTCGAAAACGTATGAAAGTCTGAGGACCAATTTAAATTTTTTTTTAAAAAATACTTTAGTGATCACATTAAAAATTAAAGAAAATATAGGGACCAAAATATTGATTTAACCTAGGATTTTTTTTTTTTGGGTCGCGACCTAGGACTTTTCTGAAATTGGGGCTCTTTTTGCCGCTATGAGCAACGTGGGTGCGTCACTGCACACTATGATCAAAGGCCCAAACGATTTGATAGCAAAATGTCCTAATCACCTTCTAAATCATCAAGAAAATAGACAGCAAACTGCCATTAAATTATTCTAAATAGCGGGGATAACAAATGTATTTGGTATATCAACAAATAGCCAGGTATAATGCTTTGTTTTATGGCATGGTGGCTGAAACCACTTTGCTTTTTCTCGGAGAAGATTCTAGTTAATTTGAAACAACATGAGCACCATGCAATAGCGCGGAGAAGTTTTATATCACACATAGGTTTTTTAGTTGTGCTACATATAGAGAATGCTGATTTTCAAAAAAATAGAAAATAAAAAATGAACATGGTATTATAAAGCAGAACAGACTAGGCATTAATTTATCCGCCGTTTTTCTTTTTTTTGGCTGTCAGCAATAACTTCAAATTAGGTCATATGATCCAGTGCATCTATGTGTTGTGCTGATGAATTTCACAAATTTCATTGTCATAGCCATAAATATAGAAATAACAGAAGAAAGGGGGTCAACCAAATATGATGGACTGGCATCATATGAAGTATGGTTTATTTATAAAGCAACAAAGCAAGCATTAGGCAGCAGCATTTAGAGTCACTGTATCATATACATTCCTCACTTCCACTTCCTGAACCCTCCATGCTTGCCGAACTTTCCATGCTTGCCATGCTTGAACTTGCCATGTCCATGATGCTTGAACTTGCCATGACCATGATGCTTGAACTTCCCATGGGGCATGTGAGCACCATGTGCATACTGGCCGGCATACTGGCCGTAGGAACCATGGGAGCCATGGGCGAGATGGTGAGCACCATATGCGGCGGCAGCGGCGGCAGCACCCCCAGCAAGCATTACCCCCATACCACCATGTCCATGAGATCCTGGTTAAGAAAAAAAAGAAAACACACAGAACTTAGCTGCTAGCCAAGGATATTGGGGCAAATCATATGGACAACAGAAAAACTTTCAAATAGCCAATGAAGAAATCAGTTCAAGGAAAGAAAAACTTCAACAAACACAAACATTCTTCAAACACAATAGAGAACAGCCAAATTACACATTACATTAAACATGAAAAAAAAGTGTGTTGAGAATACTGATTGCTAAGACAAAAAATGTCATCATAAGAAATTAAATAAAAAAATGTCTAATTAACCCCATCAAAGTCAATCAGTCTCAGTTCATGAATTGTTCTTTTAGCTAAACAATCAGTATGCCATATGTAGTTTTCAATATATATTATACATGGTGGATAATGCATTGTTTAAAATGACACCAGTATCTCAATGAGTCAATCAAGTTGTTTGCTCATGCTTCAAAGTAAGCAGCTTCACAAATTTTCACTAATATAGGGGAATTCAAGAATTCAATCTTTCATGTGATTGTAATAATCAGAAGGATTTAATTTGATGAGCTAACAGTGCAAAACTTGTATACACAGTCATCTAATTATGTATAACTTCATCATTAAAACTGTTCAACTCCAACTATAACTACATCAAAAGTCATATAAAAGATTAGACATAATTGGTTAACAATGTAAAACACTCTATAAACAATGTGCCAAAATTAATCTCTAATCAATAACTTATGAGTTGTAATCATGGGAAAAAAAACAGTTGAAAGCAAACACATACCTGAGGCATGGGGAGCAGATGGATAACCAGCTGGTGGGTAGCCAGCAGGAGGGTAAGCACCAGCTGGTCCAGGTGGATACCCAGCTGGGGGATAACCCTGTGGAGGGTACCCTTGTTGCGGAGGATACCCTCCATGTTGTGGAGGGTATGCCCCAGGTGGTGGAGGGTAAGCCCCAGGTGGGTACCCATGTCCATGTGCAGCATTGCCTAACCCATGAGCAAGGTTTGAAAACATTCCTCTGTCAGATTCATCATGCTTGTCCTTACCACCCCCCATCCTTCAAAAGCTGATGATTCAGAATAATCATGAATTAGATCAAAAGGGTTAATCTTATCCAATCCAATTACTGCTAAAGTTATCTTATGATCCAATCCAAATCTATTTAGTGCTAAAGTTGCAAACTTTGCATGCAAAAACCAAGAACAGCTGATGATTCAGAATAATAAATCAAGGAATTATCAATAGAGTTATCTTATGATCCAATCCAAATCCATTGAGTGCTAAAGCTGCAAACTTTGCATGCAAAAACCAAAAATAAAATAAAATTCTGGGTTCAACCCAAAAAAGTGATTGAAGATATCAAACAGAAAATTAATAATTAAGAAAAAAAAAACACTAATGATTATCCAGACTAAGATTAAGGTATCTATTTAACATGGAACAGCATTAGAATTCTAGGATCTGACATGATCAAGATATAAGAAAAATTATATGAAAAAATAATGAAGGCATAAAATTGATCATAGGGAACTCACCAATTTGGAATTGGAGAAGAAATTGAGGAATTGAAAATGGGAATGAGGGAAGAGAGAAAAGAGGGGATCTTGTACTATTATAGGTAGCGTAGTGTTTTGTTTTTGAGAATTGATAACCCGATAGAACTGGGTCGCGAGGCCAAGAAACGCGTTCCGCACGCTTAGACGCGTTCATCGACGCGTTGTCAACTCATGCACGTGGAAGATTCTAATTGCTTAGTGTATTCCTAAACTTCTTCATATTTTCAAAGCCAGTAAACCGCAAATGGTCGCTATTATTTTTACATTGAATAAATTTAAATAAAAATAAAATAATAAATTAATTTCTAATTTTTTTAAAATATTGAATAAATTGATTTTTAATATAAATAAATAAATTTTTAATTTTTTAAAATCAAATAATTTAATTTTATTAAAATAATTTGAACTAAATTATTTAATTTTAAAAATATTAAAAATTTATTTATTTATTTATTTTTATTAAAAATTATTAATTTATCTAACATTTTAAAATATTAAAAATCGATATAATCACTCTAGTGTTTTATCCTTTCAATGCAGATTTTTTTTTGAGGTTGATGCTTTGCTTTGTCTTTTTTTTTTTTTGTACATTATTCTTTCTTTGTTGTGAGATTGAGTTGAATATTTTTAAAAAATTTATAAATTAAGTGCTATTATGACTAAAAAAAAATTTTTTAATAATTATTTTTTTCAGGAACAACAATGTATTTCTTATCATTAATAGGATGAGTTCAATTTTTATACATTAATGACATAAAACTTAATCTATAATATATACAATTGAGACCTACTTCTATTTAATATTATGTCAGGTGTCACAATGTCATGCACCAGAAAGAATTATTCTTGAATATTATAATGAATTTATTAGAAAATAATTTAATTCAAAAATTACTCAAAATGAATATTATATCACACATAATTATATCCCTTGATTAAAGGTTGAATTCAAATATGTAAATTAATTTACAGTAAATTACATTAATGAATTACAAAATTGTTAGCTTGGAAATATGGAATGTCTTGTAACCCATGCAATATATAGTTTACCTAATTGACATATTGAAAATAAGGAAAGTTTTGTAATTGATCAAATAACAAGTAATTAGATTTTTTAAATATGATAATTTGATTTAATGAGTGGTCAGAATTGATAAAGGAATTTTTAGATTATGATTATTGGATGTACGATGAGACTTTAATGGAAAGTTTGATAGTCTATAATGGTGACCATTACACCAAAATTGGATTTTCTACAACATACTATGGATTTTTCTTCAAATCCATATTCATATTGTATCTTTTACTGTGAATTGATCAAGTAATTCAAATTGGGATTTTACGGTGAATTGATAAAGTAAAAAGCTACAATATTTGAAATTTTAGTATATTAATTAATTCCTTCTAAATTGGTGCTGATAATGGTATACTATCAATGCTATAGTATCTATTGAATTCATAATATATCATCAGTTTATTGGTTAAATAAGTGCAATGTTATGTCTTGATTGGCTTTTATATCCTTGACTTTTTACTTTCCGTTTTATATTTATTTTTGTCGAATTATTTCACTTTTTTTTGTTTGTTTCAATTAATTTCCATTTTCTTTTCTATTTATTTAATTATTTTAATTTCTTTGATTACTTGAATTATTTCATAAGCTAAGATTGCACCGATATTTCTGCTCTCCGTTTTCCCATGCCCGTGATGGCTATTAAATATCAAATGGGCTACTCAGTCAGAGTTATAAAATGTCTTGCCTTTAAACTCGATCGGTGATTCCACTTTTTCCATCAATTTATCTCCACTCTGCAGTGAGTTGTTTTTTTATTTTGTTATATTGTTTCTTTTTTATTTTACTGATGCTTGCTTCTTTCTTATTATGAGGTTGTCGACTGCATTTCTTCTTTATTTTTCCTTTCTATATTTTTATTATTATTTGGTTTTGAATTTTTTGTTGTTGTTCTTTTATTTTTTTAAAGTGTTGCTGCTGCATATCATTGGTGAGGTTCTTGCCTAATCTGTTTTTATTTTTTTCATTTATATTTTTATGTTTGTTGATCTTTATTTTGACCTTCTTCCATTTTTTTTCAGTGTTGTTGTTACTGTTGTTCGTACATTGATTTTCTTGGTAAATTGTTGTCTTATTTTTCATTAATTTTTGTTATATATTCCTTAGTTTATTTCGTCTATATTTGCTTCTTTTGTGATAAATTTCAAACAATTGTGAAATTAAGGTTTTCCTTATGATCTCCTTCCTTCATGTTCATGTGTATTCATTTTTAAAATAATCTCTTTTAAACTAATTTGACTTATGAAATTTTCTATTTTTTTATTAAACTATTTTTATTCCTTATCAGTAATGCTTCGTTTGAATGAAAAGAGGAAAAAAAAAAAGAAAATAAGATTAAAAAAAAAGAAAATGGAGAGAAAAGTGCATTTTCTCTTTATATGTTTGAATGAAGAAAAAATAAAAAGAAAATGAGAGGAAAGAAAATGAGAGTTATAACAAAATGATATATATATATATATTATAATTAATTAATTAAATAAATAATTTTATAATAATAATAATTAAAATTAATTTATTAATATTTAAATTATAAAAATTTGTTTGAAACCATTTTTTTCAAACAAAATTACTGCAATGTAATTTTAATTTATGATATTTTCATATATAAAAATTATCTAAATTTTTATCTTTAATATAATTTTTATTGAAACCGTTCTTTCTAAAAAAATGTCATATTTTATTTCTATCAAATATAGTGTTCGGTTTGAATTACATCAGGTTATTGATTTAATTTATTAAAAAAAGATATTTATTTAATTATGGTTGACAAAATAATAAAAACTTGATATATTTCATCAAGGTTGCTATTATTTAGCATTCGCTTCAGGTTAGCTTCAAAAAGTCTTGCTAGTGTAGTATTTTATATCGGAGGAAGCAGCACAGTGCATGAATTTGTTGTATTTTGTTTTCTTGAGATTAGATTATAAACCAAGGGCGGAATTGTCATTTTAATGGCTTGCTTCACTTCTCGATAATTTTCTTTGCAGGTTTGAGAAGAAAAGATTAAGGTGGGTCCTATACTTGATTTTTTCTTTCCATCCCATTCTCTTTGCAAACCAAATGGGGAGAAAACACCCTAATATTCGTATTTTCTTTCCATCCTTTTTCTTTCCTTGCAAATTCTGCTGATCCAAACAAGTTGTTAGTATTCTTGTTATTTAATTTTTAGTTTGCATTTACCCCTTTTTGTTCATGCTTTTATTCCTTTAGCTTTCAACTATATGCATGCTTACTGAGTATGAGGTAACAACATATGGAGACATGTCAACTATCAAGCTAAAAGATGTGAAGATTGAGAAGGAGTGAAGCTCTTTCTGACCAATAGGTGCACTTTCCTATTTAGCTTTTGTTTTGTTTTGACGATACAGTGGTTGCTTTATTGATCATGTTGGTCATTAGAGTCTTGAAAGGTGGAGCTCGTTAGTTTTGGATTATGGTGAACCCTATACTATTGATCAGGTGCTAACAGTTTTTTTACTTTTTGGTTTCACCTCAAACCCCACTAAAAATTGCGCTTAGTCCCCAATATAAACATTGTTGCAAAATTTGTCTAATTTTCAAGTTCTTATTTTCTTTGGTAGCCGGATACCAATGATCCCATAGAATGCAAACACATTTATGAAGGTGGACAATATCCATTGGAAAAATGATAGTTTGACCCAACATTTCCGGTTCTTTGTTGCTCTCGGTTGGAAAGCACTTGGTCAAAAGTTTGTTCATAATTGGTGGAAGAATGGTGAAGGGTGTAAGAGATGGGTGCATCTACTGAGAGGATGGAATAATGAGGGAAGATCTGGTGGTGAAAGTATTGCTGATGGATGCGTTTTAACTATGTTAACCAACAAATTTTCTCAATGGGCTCATCCGAGCTTAACTTACCATTTATGTGTAACTATTACGAGCGAACCCTCAACCACTATCTGTGTCTCAACTACTCCAATCATAAGGTTATTTTTACTTAGACAGTCTACATAACATTATCTAGCCTACTTCTGATTTGCTCTAATGACCGCCACCTGTCGATCAGGAAGGGGAAACTTCATTGCCAAATGAGGCATCGAGACAATGGCCCCTATTTGGTTGAGTGATGGTCTTCCAAAAATAGCATTGTATGGGCTTTCCTATTCTATAACCAAGTATTTCACCGATATAGAACATGTCCCTGCAAATATTGTCCATAGCTCGATATACCCTTTCACCTGTACTTGTTCCCCTTTGAATCGTACCAAAGTGCTGTGAAATGGAGAAACTTGCCCTTTTGAAAGATCCAACTTGTTGAATGCATCTACAAATAGAATGTCTACTAAACTCCCCTAATCAACCAATACCGTTCTAACTTCAAAATTTGCAATGATCACTTAGATCGCCATTGGATCATCTTAATTGAAATCAACCCCCTAGAAGTCATCATCAGTGAAGGTAATTGGAACTGTTAATGTAGACTGGCATGGAAGTACATGAATCACACTCATCACCGCTTGAACCGCTCAAAGATGTTTTCTTCTTGCTGACTGTGTTTGACCTCCTCGTGCAAAACCTCCAGCAATCGTGTTGATTATACCTTAGATGGGCATAATCTGCTCGGGATTTTGGGTCGGTTCACTCAGTTGCTCTGCCAACCTTGCCTTCTACCTTGAAGTTTGCGGAGGGGGAGGCGGTAGGTGTCGAATACTTCTTTGAATGTACCGGTCTAATCTACCATTTCTTGCTAAACCCTCCAATAAATCTCGGAATCCTACACATTCTTTTGTAGTATGGCCGAACATTTTGTGATATTCACATCTCTTCCCTCTATCAACCGAGGACCCCAGAAACATGGGGGCTGGTGGAAGACTGATTATTCCTGCACTGTAGATTTCCCGAAGAATGGTTTACTTAGGTGCATTGAAGGGAGTAAAGGTATGATATACCAGTTGTATGGAACCCCTACTATCATAGCAAATTCCCCGATCTTGCCTCCTTAGGCCCTGACCTCTCGGTCTTGGATTGTGATCTTCCCTTGCTCTCTACTCATCATTCGAATCTTTAACTATCGTCCTTTGATCTTCCCTTGCCTTTTCCTATTCTCTGCCCCTTCTTCAGCTCTGATATATCCAGCTGCTCGATTTCTTAGCTCATCCAATGTATCTGTAGGTGAAATGTCTAGAGACTCTGCAAATGAACTAGGCTTCAATGCCCTTGTAAATGCATATAGTGCTACCTTTTGATTCAGATTCCGTATCTATGCTGTTTCACGATTGAACCTCCCAATGAAGTCTTTGAGGGACTCCAACTCTCTAGTGAGACCATAGAGACTTACCAACTATTTTTCTGTGGGCTCGGCTAGCAATAAAATGATTGAGGAACTTGTCTATCAAGTCAACAAAGCTGCCAACTGAGCGAGAGGGTAAGGATGAGAACCACTATTGTACCGCTTTAGATAACGTGGATGGAAAAGCTTTGCAGCGCATGGCATCGAGCCTCCTGAGACCAACATTGCATTTTTAAATGCATCGATGTGACTTTGAGGATCAGTGGTACCATAATATAGTTTAAGGTGAGCAGGAGGACCATATGGTTGAGGGATAGGCTCAGTCATGATAAACTCGGTGAAAAGGTGGTTAGGATGAAAATCCGACAGCACTTTTAGGCGTGATGATTAATATGAGTGATAAGAATTTGTTTGAGAAGGTGGGGGTGGCGTAGGTTGAGAGGATTCTCCGTGACCTTCTGAATGTTGATTATTATTCTACAGGTGATTGATCTGCTCCTGCATAGTCTATAAGGTTCTAAGTATAGCATCCATGATGGGATTTTTTGGGATTGGTCTTTGGATCCATGTTCATGGCAAATCCTTCAAATAGAGGATGGAAGTAAAGGCTATAAAAAAGAGTATTTTATGGGAAGAATGGACTATTGTGTGCTACGCAAATTTATCATAAAAAATGGTGACATGAGTGCTGCTTGCAATGTTAGGTGGAAAGGGAAAAGTTTTACCTTTTCCTACAGACAAGGGCCAAAATGTTCCTGTCTTGAACTCTTTGGTAGGGTAGGTTAGTGTTTACACTAAGAATTGCCCTTCCTCTTCTAGCCAAAAGAGGAGTATGTGTAAGGTTTGGTACTATTATGGCCAGAGAAGGGCCCACCAAGTCATACGTTAAGGAATCTAATAAACCAATATTAATGCAGTAATGTATGTAGTAGTTGATGAGATAACGTATCTTCTTAAACCGACACCTAAGGATTGGTAGATTGGTTGTATCCATGAAGGTCAGTTAGACCCTGAAGGTTGAGTATTTGGAAAGGTCGGCCAAGCTGTGGAGGTTAGGTTATACTGACCAGACCGCTACTCATTCAATAAGTCTACTCAAAAATTTTCCATTTGAGTGCTTTATCTTTCTTAAAATCCAAGACAATGTTCCATTTGGCATTTATTCTTATAGATATTGATACCTCAATTGGTAATACCACCCACATGTTTCCATATTCATTTTTCAAATTTACAAATATGTACCTTTCCAATTTCTTATTTTAATTTATGATAAATTAAATTAATCTCCCTTGAGGTTAGACGATATTACACACGGCACTCTTCCAATTTTCATACCTAGGGAGGTCTGTGTTATGTTTATAGGAGTGTTTAATGTCACATTTTATGAAATATAAGGATGCCGTGCGTAATATCACCTATACCTCAGGAGAGGTCAATGTATATTTTTTTAAAATTGAGATACAGTATATAATATCACCTAATTTCAGGGGAGGGTGGTACAATTTACCCTTTAATTTTATTACATTGGATCATGATTGCATTTGTTTATAAATTTAGAGATATTTAAAATTATTTGAAATATAATTTATATAAGCTACGGGCTACTAAACATCTCATTCTATAGTCATTTAAATTATTGATAATTCCTGAGTTACTGCTAATAAAAATAATTCATAATTCTAATTGATTTTGGTGTTTTTATTTATTTGTGTTCTACTTGGTCAAGCAATAATAATTATCCTTTAAATCTAATTGGTTCCAATATATATATATATATTTGAAAAATCAATACTAATAATCAATTATCAATAATAATACACACAAATTCAAGTTAGGCTATGAAAAGTTACATAGAATATGATTGAAATAAAAAAGAATGAAGTTAGGTTGTGAAATAGAATTTTTTAGTCTTAGCCTAGTCTCTTTAGTTTAATTCTAATAAATTATTATTTGAACAGACTAAGTAAAGGGTAGGAGACAAAAATGGAATGATTTTTTTCTTTTAAGTTGTTCCATTTTTGGTTAAAAATTGCAAGTAGATATCTTTATAAAAATGAATTACATTTTCTATAATAAATTATTATATGTAATGTTTTTGTCATATTTTTTCTTGCCATGTACTTTACTAGAGGCTAAAAAAGAGGGGGGGGGGGGAAGGTAAAAGTTTTTTTTTTTTAAGTTATTTAGTTCTCACTCAAAAATTGAAAGTATATATCTTTATAAAATAAATTATGCTTTTAATAATAAATTGTTATATGGAATAGTTCTACAAGTTTTAAAGCAACTTTACTAAGAGATTAAAGAAAGGGTGAAGAGAAATGAAACTAATTTTTTCCTCAATCGTTTCATTTTTACTTAACATCCAAAGTAAATATTCTTATAAAATGATTTACCAAATATAGAGTCCTTATAAATTGAATTATATTTTTAACAATAAATTGATATGGGGAATGTTTGTGTGCAATTTTTTTGTTTAAAATTATATTACTAAAATGTTGAAGAAAATAAAAGGAAAAGGAAGAGAACTAATTTCATTTTAGAGTTATAAAAAAGGGATGGAGAGCGAAAATTAATTTTTTTTATTGGTTTGATTTTTGTTAAAAGTTGAATATATATATTTTTTATAAAATGAGTTGCACTTTTAATGATAAATTGTTATATGGAATGATATTATATAATTTTTTAAATTACTTATTTTGTTCAATAAATTTTTAAGGTTATAATTTTTTATTCTTCAAGTTATTTTCTATAATTATATTTAAATATAAATTTTATAATTGTTTTTTAAATTTACATTTTTATATTAACATTATGACTTTAGATTACTATACTCAATTATATTTAATATATTAAATATTAAGTACATTGTGTATAATCCACTCCAGTGCATTGCACAGGCTCCCACACTAGGAGGAATACAAGAATGTGCTATATATTATATTTTTAAAATTTAAATTAATAGTTAACATGATAGTTTTTTGAATTTTTATTAAATGATAGTATAAAATTATTTTATATTATTACTGTATAAAAATTGTTACTACTAGTGGATTGATATTTTTTATTTTTTAAGTAAATTTTAAAAAAAATATTTTATATCTTATTGAGTCTTAGATGTCCCATGTTCGACTCTCATTCCCCTTCCTCTCTGCCTTTATAAAAAAAATAATTTTTTGTTTATTTTTTGTGAAAATAAACAAAAATTGAGAGAGGATAAAAATGTGTTAGTGATTCATAGCAATTAGTGGGTAGTTTTAAAGTGTATATAGTGAGAGTTGATCAATAAATGGGTAGTTTGTTTTGGACAATTTTATCCATTTTTCATTTGTATTTAATTGATTATACATATATATTAGTTAAATATGTTTATGTAACTCAAAATTTATTTCAATCAAATTTAGAAAGGCCAAAAAATAGTAACTAAAGGAATCCCTTTTATGCATGTATAGGTATAGATGAAGATTCCTTCCAAGTAAAAATATGAAATTAATAGATGCATTTGTTTCAACTTTTGAAAGAAGTAATTATAAAACTTAAATTTTTTATATATAGTCGAAAAGGTTAAAAATTAATTTTTTTAAAAAAATTATTCTTTTCAGGTTTTACTAAAAAAAATTGAAATATATTTTTTTAAGATTCTGATTAATTTTAAAAAATCATCCAAAAATATAAAAATAATTTTTTTAATAAAAAAATATTTTTTTTACCTAAAAATTCATAAACAAACACACCCAATAATTGTTAGAGCGCGCTCCATCGTGCAACAGATTTTTCAATAAGACAAAGACTTAAGTCAATTGAATAATAAGCCCCTACCATTTACAATTGAAAGGATCTAATATTCAGGACCACTAACATGCAAAATGTGAAGTACAAAGAAGACTTGGTCAAAGGTTAGCATGGGAGTCAATGTGCAGAATTGTATAAAGAGGAGTATCTCAATACGAATAAATCTTCAAATAAATAACTTCGAAAAAAATTCTCTTCTCTATCCCTTAAATAAATACTATAATCTCTCTTTCTCTTTACTATTAGTTAAGCTTTTATTTTGACGGAGACCACTATATAATATCTATACTACTATATAAAAGAGTTGGATCATTTTAACTTCTCTCTTAATTATATTTTATTTTTTATTATTATCCTTTGCTTTTTCTTAACTTCCTTCAGTTTCTCTTTAACTTCTCTCAATTTTTTTAACTTTACGAGTATTATGAGAATAGTGAAATTTGAATTAAAGAAAAGGATAAGACTTATATCAAATTCTTTATATTTATTTCAATCAATTTTCAAATCAAGTAATAATATGTGAATATTTTTATTGGAATAAGTAATTTAAAACTTGAAAATATACATTTTTCTCAAGAAAAATATGCACTTATTATTATTTGATTCGAGAATAAGGTGGAATAGATATAAAGAATTCGGCCTAAATTTTTTCAATTTAATTTTTTAAAACTAAATAGACATAAAATTTTAAATTTATAATAAATTAAAAAAATATGGATTGATAGGAACTTTTAGTGCTTATCAATCCACTAGGATAAAAATAAAAAGTGAAGCCTCTTATAATCTTGCATTTATAATACAAAGAGATCCATTGTAACACGTTCTTTCTCTTGGTGGTTCTAAATTAAAGCCTCTTTACTCTCGCAGTCTCGCTCATAGCAATTCTTTCCAATTCGCGCTGCACCTACAACAGTTATTTTTTGCATAAGTGAGTAATATGAGAAGAATTAATCTTGATACTACAAAAATAAAACAGTCCCCATCGCGCATATATAATCTCTCTTTCTTGATTCTACAATTAAAACCAATAAAGAAAATGGTGGAAAAAAAAAGGACACATTTTTTACATGAAGAAAATGGGTAATGAGCTAACAAACTTGATCTTGAGAACGGAGAACCTATCTGCAATCCCTTGTCCCGATTCGAAAGCCACTTTGAAAATGAGAATGACGAATAATGAATGGCTAGCATTTCATTTAAAAATGGACAGTCTGTAGTGTTTTTTTTTATAATATTTTTTTTAGGTTATATTAAATGACATAAGTCTTTCCGACTTAGGGCATAAGTCATTTTTTTAAAATGATTTTTTTTTCGGTTTAGGGTTTAGATCGATTGGTTAATGTGTGTCGAGCATGAGGAAATCGCCTAGCATTAGCATAATTGTCTTAGTAGAAAAGCTAAATTTGATGGTGGGATACTAAAGGTCATAAACTTATAATAGTAACCGATAAAAGTCAGTTGACAAATTGGAGCAATGGTAAAAATTTGGTGAAAAAAAAAGGTGCAAACACCAAACCCACTCAATCTCTTTTATTATTAGTACTAGATTATTAATAAACTGACAATCATACAAACTTGTTAATTTATTGATTATAATATATGTAGTTAATATTTTGATAGATATTTCTATTTCAATTAATTAATTTATTTATTTTGGTAAGCTTCAGTTACTGTTAAGAAATTGATTCTTTTTTTTTCCCTCTGGTCAACATATTTTTGGTTAACATTAAGAAATCGGTTCTCATAGAGAAAGAGAAGTCCTTCGGCTGAAAACTTGAGCAGCCCAAGAAAAATGAGAATTTTAATATAACAAAAGCAACAAAGACAGCCCAACCCAACAACGGGAGGATTTAGATGTGCAAAACAATTTAATAGAGTTTGGGTCAGGTCGGATCAGAATTAATTTGGAACAATAATTTAAAAGTAGTTAGCTAAAAATAAGTCAAATCGAAAAATGTGGGCTCTTTTGGGCCACTCTCTTGTACTTTGGATTCCAAGAGCTTTCGACCAAAAGGAGAAATCGAAACAAAAAAGAATGTTGAATGTTGTGTTATCTCGACCGGGAAAAAAAAATGGTTGTTCTATTGACCCAATAAACAAAAAACAATTGGTGTTTGGTTATTAATTAATGAGAATATACTGAAAAAAAAAAAAAAAGGAAATGGAACCAGATAGTAATTAAGGAATAAATAAAAAACATATTCGCCTCTGCCTCTGTTCACAATTCAGAACTTAAAAAAAAACAACAAAAAACAAAAGTTAAGCATAAGCGAAATCTGGATTGAACACCATCAAGAACAAAATTAAAGGGGAACCTTCAATAGCTAGTTATTAAAAGAAAATCAATTATTAACCAAAAACAAGAGAATCGCAACCATAACGTGCTTTAATGGTCATTGCCAATCCATATGTTTTGTAGTCAAGTTGTGACATCAAACATTTTTTTTTTTTTAAATGTGGCCATAATATATGCTTAAATGATATTGTACCAAAAAATTATAATCACAATAAATCAACATTTAAACTTAGTTCTTTGATAGATAAGAAGGATTTGAGAAAAATAATTACTTGTCTCAGCATGTATTATACGAACTACATAAGAAACAAATTTGAGCCTTAGTGATTTATCAAAATAATAATAATAATAATAATACTTGAGCTTTACTCGTACATGTACAAGTATGTACAGCACGATGCACAAACTTGATCTGCTCTGCACCGTCTGTTTAGGTGTTGATCCAAAAGTGAAAATTTTTCGTAGGGTATTGTTATTTTAACATCAAATTTCAACATCAAATGGAACATCTCAGTTACATGAATATACAATATAGCATTTTGATATACCTACGGGTGTACGATGTTTATGTGGTGTCTACGTTGAATTGAAAGCAGATTTCCCTTTCTCCAACTCATATTGTTTGTCTTGATAGCAAAACTATACACCCCTTTGTACAGATATATGTCAATTTCTCGCAACGTTCCGTAACACTTTTGATATGTGCAATTTTCTGCAGACATGGCATCAATCACATTGACTTCTTAAGTCATCACACACAATGCATGAATCCTCTTAGGTCCCACGAACATGTGATTTTTTTTTTTTTTGGGTCAACAACATGTGAAATGTTTTTGAATCGTTTCTCCTTGGATTTCATCAATTTAGACAACCTATGAACTGATTTCCCATCAAACATTTTGGCTGATATCTAGAGGTATCTGGTTCCTAGATCAGTTTTTCAATCTACTAGGTCTCATTTTTTGACCAATTTATTGGTCAGCATCTTGATTAACTGCATGCTGCTTAATAGCATCTCTCGAGCATATTATGATTCATTCGTGGTTGATTAGTCTTCCTAAATTTTAGTTATTCCTTGTGCCTGTAATATTGCAAATAGATAGCATATTTTTACAGCCATAGAAAATAAAATGCTTTGTCTGGATTACAATGAACTTTATAAACTTTCGGTACCCTGGCTGTGGATAATTATGATCTAAATAATGGAAGGTTCCACAATCTCTATAGTCAATGTTCAAATTAAATAACAAAAGTAGATGCCATTCTCTTTGGCGAAAATTAATGGGATAGCATCACAAGGGCATCTTGGCGTAGAAAAATAACCAAAGCATGAGGCCAAATTAAATGAATGAATTTAATTATTTAAGAATCACCTTAACACAGACACACAATGTTGTAGATGAAAAGTCTTTAGTTTTGTGTAACATTTTGTAACTAAACAAAAAAAATGAGTCAAAGGTACCTAAAAATAAAAAGTTCCTTCGTACTTCCAGTTCTTGCGACTGTTACAGCACTGGTGCTTGAAAGTTGCACATAATGCAAGAATCAAGGGGTTTCATTGAACCTTGGTGCTATACTTATGGCTGAGTAAGGCCAAGTTGTGATGTAAACCTTTCATCACTGATGCTTGAGCAATGTGGTCACCAAATGGGACCACAAAGTCATTAGATTTCGTTGTTGCTTTGCTATTTCTACTGCAGTTGTGCATAGCAAGTTGGATAAATCATAAATCCCTTATGCTTATGGACGTAAGCATTATGATAACTTTTTTTATCCTTCAAAAGATTCATTTCCTTAACTTTGTTTTAAGTTATTAAACCATTTGTTTTAAGTTATTAAACCATCTTGTCTGTGTGGAATGGAAAGTCTTACTTGGATCAAGGCTTTGTCATGAATAAAATAGCTAGTTGTGTGCATTACCCTTTTGTCTTTTGTGACTTAAAAAGGGATGCTAGTCAGCATACCTAACATTCTTAACGAAAACATATCCTCAACTTTGGTGATATTCTTATATTATACTTTTGATGTCCACACATTTGTAATGTACTTTCGTTCTTTACCTCGTAAGAATTGCTTGACAAGCCCACAAAGAACCCTCTATCTGTTTGAAATGTTACTTTATTTATGCTCTATTGTCTATAGCCTATTTATATGTTCAATTTCGAAGGGATTTAGAGTGGACATTGCACTAATCTATGCTTATGTACTTGAATTAACACATGGCCATCCATCCACCTTCAGTCACTAATTATTGTAGTTTGACTCTTTATTATGTGCATTATCTCATTATGGCTAGGCTTCTAATCATGTCATCATCTCAACAACGTTAGATTTAAGAATTCCACGTGGTTGGCTAAATTTTAATGGATATACTCTTGCTTCCAACTTTCCAAAAGCACCATGCTTTCATGCTTTGATCAAAAAATGGAAACGAAACTGTTTGGCAGTTTTCATTCAATTAGAAATATCTGTTTGTCAAACTAATGCCTTTTGGGGAAAAAAAATTATTCTGATAAATGCCCTCTCTTGTGGCAAATTATGCGAGGAGATATGGAACAATAAACTTGTGGTTTCAAAGGCCTAATGATGAACAACGGTTGAGTTACTAAGCCATAACCGTCGGGTCGCAATCTTTGACTTCTTGCAGATTAAAATGCATATGTTCTTTTCCATGTTTCTTATCATGAGGAATATCCCTTGTCTTCACGCACTAATAAATTTTATTCTAAAGTGGAACTTAGGAGTTATTGATTTATGAAAATGCAAATTATTTTTTTAAAAAAAACAAAAACTCTAACGCATCCAACTCAGAGAAAGAGTAGTTGATCAAAATTTCATTGCATGAGTTACATTAAGAGTATAATATTCTAGGATTATTCCTCAACAAAACTCTTTCAACTTCTCCTAGTACGTGTATGGGAGCTAGCCACAAGATTAGTATTATTTGTACATCAAAAGTTGACATCAAGAGTGGATACCATAGAGAGAGACACACAAAATATTTGGTGATGATAAATAAAGATAAAGCTTTGTGTGTGTCTCTCTCTCGATAATATCCATCTTTTTATGTACAAATATCATTACTCTAGCTACAATTTTACCTTTACCTCACTCTCTGAAGTGCCAAATATGCAACTAGTCTATAACCCACCAACATAAGGGCCATAATACACACATCAACCCACATATGATTGAAACCCATTGATTTGATAGGAGAAAAATCTCCAACCCTGCACAACACCCCCTTTGAGCACTCATAATAATCATCCTCATTGTACTGAACACCAAGAAGAAGCTTGTAACAATAGTAGCTATAGCTTAAGTACTTTAGCCACTCTATGAAGGGAGGGATATGTTGAATATAGTACCCTCCAGCTATTAAAAACACAAGGGTTGTCACAGAAGCTAAGGTAGTGGCCTGCTTAACCTCCATCAAGATGGCACCAAATGCTAAGCCAAGACTTTGAGAGACAACGACACTGTAAAGTACCACAAGGAGGGAAAGGAAGAAAGTCACAGGATGAGGTTTAAGGCCTCCCATCCAATATATTATGATGACAAATGCAGTTGGAAGTGCAAGTTCCAATGGCAAGTCTCCTATGGTTCTAGCTAGGAAGTAAGAAGAAAGCCTGTACATCCCTGATGACCTTTCCTTGATTAGCATTCTCCTCTCTTGAGGGAAGGTGAAGACAGCATTGTAGAGAGGGTAGAAACCCCAGAAAACAGAGAAGAAAAAGAGTAGGGCGACCTGCAACATACAAAATGCAAAGCCCACATTAGACCCTCATAAAGGTTCTAGGATGACAAAATATTAGAGTAAAACCCAAGCAATATTAATCATTATCATATGCATGTAAATGAATTCAACTACTTGTAAGCTATTGAAATTTGGTCTATTAGGTATTTAATGAAGTTCATTTATTAGTAACCAAACAAGCTCGAACTTAAATTTAGACTTGATTATATAAATCAATCACGATTAAACTTTATAGGTTTAATATAAGAGTTCTCCAATAACTCATTTATGTATACATATTTAATAGAAAAATTGTAAGTTTATATAACAAAAATATATCCAACATTAATTTATATATTGTTATTATTTAGTAAATTGCAATTTTATTTAAAACTATTTATCACTTAACTAACAAATAGCCTTTAACTCTTTCCCTTATCTTACTTCTTTTTTAAGGATAAAAGTATCTATTGAATACTAAATTAATAAACTTCAAAAGATAGTTCAGAAGAAAATTGATTAAATAAACAAACTAAACAAGCCTAGCTCAAAGTTAAGCTCAAGTGTTGTGTTATATTTGGTTGGTTTAAATAATTAGCCAAAATTAATTTACTTTTTATCATAGTTAAACCTAAGCTTCAAGTATTTGGTTTAGCTTGGGTTTTTTGCACCCATAATTAATCATATTTTGGCCGAGGGGTTTGAAATGATGTGATTTAGACATGACTACATGAGCAAGAAAAGGAAAAACAGATACAGAACATTTGTTGTTCTCATTAATCATCAGCTCATAACCAACTAAACAAGTGTATACTTGAAGAAACTCTTACCCTGTCTCCAATGTGTGATTCTGGTGTATGCCACCACAAGAGTCCACCAAGAAAAGCGACACTTATGACTTGGAATATTCTCAGCCTGTTGAAGGCTTCATACCTTCTCTCCCTCAGACCTCTTTGCAACAGCACCTTGAACTGATGCCACCAGCTTGTGCACCATTGCTCAGGTCTTGTTATGTGCTTTTCTGCATCAATTCAGCAAAAGGTATTACAAACCTGTAAGACATATCAAAACAAAGAATTTGGCTCCTCAAAAGTTCAAGGTACACTTTAGAGGGTAAAGTGCATAATCTCAACCATTGATAAGAGAAAAAAAAATTAATGGCAGAGATTGTCACATGTATGATTTGTCATGCTGGTGTTTATATCTTATGAAATTTCAAGCCATTGATTTTTCATCAACGATTAAGATTATGCAGTTTACCTTTTAAAGTGCATCTCGTAGCTTAGAGGAGCCAAATACCAAAACAAAAGAGTAACATGTGGAGGAACTTATTGCTTTTCATTAAGAGGTAGAAGACCTACTTGCATAAGCATCCTTTGTCATATGGTAGTTGTTCACCTCCAAGCTACAAAGCTCAGTTTTCAGCCTTGTAGCTATATCCTTCTCATAAGCAGAGATGAGAGCTTCCCTCACCAGCTTCCTGTCTGGTTCCTGGCTCTCACTTTGTTCAATTGCATTCTTAGAGTCCGGGGCAATCCCTGCAGTTTTTCATTATTGCCACATTGTTAGTACTGCTTTCTTTAGGAGAATGTATATAATTAATGGGATACAAATACGGTTCTGTTTAAACTAGCCAAGTAGCCATGAGTTCCCTCTAAAATTTATGTATCAAAATTCGTTAAGCTTTGAAAATTGAGAGTGAGTCTTATTATAATTCGAGTAAAGAAAAATTTAGATCACTAGTTCACTACTTCAATTAGTCCAGACCATGATTCCATCTTATGTACACTAAAGTATATAATGAAATTGTAAGCTATAATAAATAGAAAAAAGTGTGTGCCAATCTTAATAAAATGGTGGCCTAGTGCACGAAGCTCCCACTTGGTGAGAAGAGGGGAGAGTTTATTTCCGAGATTAGAACCTATGACCTTTAGGTTGTAAGGCAACAACCTTACAATTCTATGAAGGATCTCACCCTCATGTACCAATCTTAATATAGAAAAAAACAAAGAAAACTTTTATTACCGTTGGCAAGATCAAGCAAAAGATCAGCTGGATTGACAGTCATGGATGTGGAAAAACCAACAAATGAAAAGTACTCCATGGCAGTTGAAGCAGGGCCATAGTAGATTGGACACCCTTCAGAGAGCAAGACCACCTTGTCAAACATGTGGTAGAGGCGGCTAGAGGGTTGATGAATGGTGGTAACAACAGTTCTACCCCCACTAGCCAGCCTTTTGATTGTGTTCAGTATCCTCTGAGCTGTTGTAGAGTCCAAACCTGAGGTTGGTTCATCAAGCAGCAAAAGGCTTGGATTGATTAACATTTCCTGACCTATACTTACCCTCTTTTTCTCCCCACCTGATATCCCTCTAAAAAGTGGCCCTCCAATCATGCTACTCCTGCACCTACTCAGTCCTAGCTCATTGATAACATGCTCCACATGCTGAACTTTCTCATCCTTGGTCAAGCTATTGGGAAGCCTTAATAGTGCAGTGAAGACTAAAGTCTCAGTAACAGTGAGGTGAGGATACAGCACATCATCTTGGGCCACAAAACCTGTTCTTCTTTTTATGGCACCTGAAAAAGGCTGGTTGTTGTATGAGATCTTTCCAGATAGTTTACCACTAAGGCGCCCTCCAAGTGCTGTGAGAAGTGTGGTTTTGCCACTGCCTGATGGCCCCAGCATAGCCAATATTTCACCTGGACAAACCATACCTGTAACCCCATTCAATATGGTCTTCTCTCTGGGAGTCCATGTTGTTCTACCCCAACACAGGCCTTTCTGCTCTAGTTTAACTTTGTACACCAATTCCTCAAACTGAAAATGAAAACATAACACATGTCAAAAAATTAGTTAAAAACATGTACCCCATGAATGAATATATATATATATATATATATATATATATATATATATATAGTGTTGTCATAGAATCAATGTAATGAATGGCATATGCAGATATACTACTAATGAAACTTGTGTTTGGAAAGGGAATGACCTTCAAAGTTATGGGGTACATAGTGAGTTTTGGTGAAGACTGTTGTTCGCTGGTTTTTATGGGGTTGGAAAGGGCAGTTGAATTATGAGGCTCAGTCATCTCTGGTGGCACTTTGACAGATTGACTATTATTGCTGTATTCTGGTTTGGGTGCTATGCAATTTTGTGGCATGGCTAAAGAAAGGTGTGAAAATTTCAGTATTTTGGTGGTATGGTAGTAGGGATGATTGAGGTGTAAGAGAAGTTAAGAAGCTAAGAAGTTAAGAAGTTCCTCTTAACTTGATTTGCCAATGTGTAGCGGGGAGGAGCATATATATATAGAGAGAACAGGCTAAGATGTTGAGTGTGTGCAAAGGTACTATTAGAAATTTTTATACCCTCTCATAGCAAGAAAAAGATTTTGTTTTGTACTATTTATAACTCAACATATCAACTTTATAAGCTATTATTCCCACTTGTCCTATATTTTTAATGCAATAGGTGATGTATTAAATGATGAATAATGTAGAGTAAAATTTTTTTTCTTACTCTAAGAATATTTAAGAATTTCTCACGTCTATATTGAGTACTCACTTGGATGGTCGGTCTCCACCATCTTTTTATCTCAAAATTATTCTAAATGGAACCAAGCTCACCCAAAATCATTTAACCTTTGCTTAAGATCTCCTTCTTGTTCGCCTTTTCTTTTCTATTTTTTTTCCCCTTTTTTGTGTGGAGAGGCAGTGTGATTGTAACAAAACGTTTTTCTTCTGTTCACCTTTAGTACATAACTAGCTGTTTTCTCTTTATCAACTTTCCTTGATAACCAAGGATGCTTAAAATATTTCTGAAGTCAGTTTAAAATTAAGACAGGACACTAAGAAATATTGAAATTGGCAATTTGGCATAGTAGACATGGTCCATTCAAAATTATAAGTAGGTGGCCAGGGAACAATCTTACATGCAGAGTGAAATAAACAGGACTTCAAATAGCCAACATCGACCTCCATGCACTACTATCTAAGATCTTCAAATCTTTTTCCATTTATACTTATGATGTCAACTCTTTATGTATAAATATCAGCACTCTGTATTTTTATGCGATTGTACTGTGCCCATTAAATCTGTATGTTTGTGCATGTAGATTTGATTTCCAAAACCAATAAAGGAAAGAACAATGATGGGCAAAGATAAAAATAATCAGAATTTTTATAGAATACAAAGCGATTGTTCAATGGAATAAAGTATTTGGGATTATTTACATATTCAAAAGTTAACAAGCATTACACATCTTATTAAAAAAAGAAAAATGCACTTTACCTCCTGAATTATGGACAATATGTATTTTAATCCTTACATTTTAAAAAGACATAAATCAACCCCTTAAATTTTTTTAAATGTATATTATAGTTAAAATAAGTGTATTATATCCCCTAAATTTTAGATCACATCCAAATCGACCACCTAAACTTTTCTAAACATACAATCTGATACTCTAAATTTTTTTAAATATGCAATATTTCCATTAGCAATTGATGGAAAAATTATTAGAGCGAATGATTTGCACATTTAGAAAAGTTCATAGAGTTGATTTGCATTTTTTTGGAATACAAAAACTAAAGTGCACATGGTCTATAATTTAAAGGGGTAAAGTGTTATTTTCTCTATTAAAAATTCTGGCCCAGTAATATTATTCTAAAAATGCTAACACCATCATATTGTGACAATGATAATGTTTTGCAGCATTCCTGTCTGCAAAAAGGCTCATGAAGCAACTTGGTCTGTTTAATGCTTAGTGGCACGCCGCCCTTGAGATCTTGAGCAATCTGTTGGATATTCTTTGTCTATTTTAGGTGTCCATGCTTGGATATATGGTTTTCATGAATGCAATGTGCTTACTACGTTGTGGGTATGTCAATATGGAAACACTTTGAGTATTTGAACATTTTAAGCTAATCAACTCACTATGGTGGCCTTTCCACCATTTCAACAATGGTACAAGCATGTAAACCATAGCAAACCTCGGTCCCTGTACATATCTAGCATTTGTTGACAACCTTCTAAGATCTAACATTTAAGGCAATTTTTTTCTTTTGAAGTTTTATAAGCTGCCATGGCCCATATTCCCTTGTCTGCAAATTGCTAGAGCTAGAAACTAAGCACCAGAGTTTAATGTAATTTCCAATGTCGCTAAAGGCAAAAAGGGACGGACCGAATTGAATCCATCTACTAAAACCAGAGCCTATGCATTTTGGTTAATGACATCTCTCAGCATGCATTTTCGTTTGTTTATTAATCTTTCAGGAAGGTTACTCACAGCTTCAGAAGCATTATTGTTAAGCTAACATTTAGGATAATGATATGATTAAGAAATTTTCTTAGTTATTGTCCTTTTTTTTTAAAAAAATTCTATTTTACAGGTTGAACTTCAATTCTTTTCATAAAGATTTCAATGGAGGATGGCACATTTCATATATTGCAGATTAAATATTAATGGAGAGGGAATGTTTTAATCTGGGGACCCTGACATCTGTGGTTGGCTTGTCACTTTCCACTATAGGAATGCAATTGCATATGAATAGTAATGGAACTTAACTTTCCTTTTTTTTTCCCCTACAAATGAACGGATAAGAATTTTTATTTTTTTTTTCATTTTTCACATCTTATTCGGTATGTTTTATAACATGCATGATTTTGTCTCTCCCATGTGCAATGTGGTGTTAATATGGCCAAGCACTATATTCTCTTCCCCTCTCTTGACTCCGCATGTGGCAGCCATCCGTTACAAGAGAAAATATAAAGAAAAAAAACTCAGACACTTTCCCATTCCTAGAGATAAATTAGTTGAACGCTTGTCGTGTTTCTAATGTATAAGCCAAGTAACATTAGAGATAGACAACTCACGCAGAAAAAGAGCTGCCACAGAATTAACACAGCCACAAGTTTTCAAGTTTGAGCTGATTATCATAAATTAAAACAGAATAGAAAACATTTGTAGATCACTAAAATAATTCATTTTTGTAGCTTCTATTGGTGTTACTAGTAACATGTGTGGTTTTTTATTTGAAAACTTTTAAATTATAGTTTGGAAATATGTTAAATAACAAATATTTTATCTAATTTAGAGACTTTAAAATGAAAAATCAAACATACTATAACACACTCGTACACAAAAGTTGATGTTTCATTAATAATTTAGACTAAAAAAGAAAAAATTGATCCTCACCGACAAAATTTCACATCCCTCAAAATAAAGCATAAGCAGCAAGAATAGATTCAAAAGGATGAGGAGCAGAGTAAAATAAAGGCATTTGGATATTTAACAAAGCGAGATGGATGTGGTGACAAAGCTTGTCTAAACTTTGTATTTTATTTCCTAACATAGAAAATGGAAAGGTGAAATTAGTGGTGCTTTTCCTCTTAAGCGATTCTTATATTCCCTCTAGTAACATGCTATTGATTATAGCACTATAGTTTTCAACATTCCTATCGCCGAAATTCGATGACTGATATATATTCAGTGAAAAGGCAAGAGAAGTAAGATGCTACACCGAGGTGGTTACTATTCTCCCCCTACCTTTTTAAATCCAATTGCTTCAATTTAAGCTCAATATGAGAGGAGGCACAACTCATCAATCGGATTCCAATTTCTGTCCATAAAATTTTTGTTTTCTCCTTTTTGGAGAGCACCAAGATAGAGGGTACTTATAATGGGCCCAGTGGGAGTTTACCTTTTCAGTGTGGAAGACTTGGGAGTATTGGCTCCTTGATGCTAAGTGCGCATATGTGGATATGTGTTTCCTATCATCAACTTGTATTTAGAATTTAATATTTTTTTTAACTGTATTTAGAATTTAATTTTAATATATTATAATTTTTTATACTATTAGTTAATATTATATTATTAAAAATATTGTACGATAATTATATTAAAGGTTTTATAAAAAATTATATATAACTAATTGACAAATAAAATATTGTATACTAATAATATATTAAAATTAAATTCATTAATCTATATAAACACATAATTAGAGCCGCTGTTCTCTGTTTACTTCTACTATAGTACCTTTTCCTTTTTAACATATTCTCATTCAGTCCCTCTTGCATTCATATTTGTATCTTATAGCTACACAAGCATTGATTCGCTTGTTTTTTATGGATATATCTACCCTAGGCTAACCTACACCATCCATCAAGCTGAAACTTCTTGAACCAAGTCTTCAGAACCATATATCTTGGAATATGGATGAATTCGAATGTGGAATGTACTCGGTTCACATCAAGAGACTATAGGGGATTTACTGATATGATTCATAAGACAAGCGTCATTTTCGTCTGTCTAGAATGGGAATTAAAGGGTCGGTCTTTCATTAATCATCAATCCTTTAAAATGTGAAATATTTTCTTATTTCATAGTGAATATATTGGTTGACTCCAAGTGCCATATAACTGTGTTTATATCACAGCCGGTTTAACCATATTATTTTCTCTTTTCCCACGTACAAATTGCACAATATACAGTAAATTAACTAGACAGCATGCATCACAAGGTAAGGTCAGAGAAGGTTCAATGATATACCGGACAAAAAATTTAATAAAAACTATGTATAAGAATTTGAATTATATATTGTTCGTCATGATCATGCTTCTTAGAAGAGAAAAGCAAACAATTCGATATGATGATTCTGAGTAACTCAAAGGCCATCATGTTTAGTGTCTAAAGTGAATCCTGTGGACAGCCAATTAATCACAAAATTAAGATATGAAAGGATAGTAAGTACATATAAAATTTAGTACACACATAACGTATCCTCTTCGATGAGTACGATTTTTAGAGCTTCCGTAACAATTGTCAAGTAGAGAGTGCTTTATATAAACATGACGCACCAATATGATAAGTTTACGGTGGGAAATTTTTAGTTCGATTCCCTTATCTTACCGCTCTAAACCGCATTGTTCCTTTGTATCTCTTTATCACGGATAGGAAAGGCAATGGCGTAGAATAGGGTAACTTTGTTTGCGCCCAGTGCCTCAGAGAAAATTTACTTCTAAGGGTTTTCTTTTTTTTTTTTTTTCTCACTATAACCATTTGTTAAAAATGATTTTTTGACAAATTTGTTAACAACAATAATGACTTAGGGTGTGTTTGTTTGGGATTTTTTTTGACAAAAAATCAATTTTTTTCATCAAAAAAATAAGTTTTCGTATATTTAAATAAATTTTTAAAAATAATCAAATTCTTAAAAAAATTTATTTTTAACTTTTTTGTATAAGATAAAAAAAGTAATTTTAAAAAAAAAATAATTTTCAACATTTTTAATTATATATAAAATTTAAATTTTAAAATTATTTTTTAAAAAAATTAAAACAATTACACCCTTAACCCTTGTAAAAAAAATGGATGGGCTTGATGGATTTTGAATTGGATCAAAATGGATGGATAGAAGACAAAACAATAATATATGTAGAATCCGATAAAATGTAATAAAAACCTAACACACGCACAGCCCATTAAATAAATAATTATCCAACTCATCTATCTTTATTTATTTTTATTGATTGATATCCAATTTCATTTATTTAAAATTATATTATAATTCTTAAGATTCGTCTTTTGTTTTCATTTTTTTTAGAGCGGTTGATCATGAAGAACTATGGATAATTTATTATTTACTTAATACATATAATTTATCTAAAATTGTTTGTTTGTTTTTTGTTCAATATGCTATGCCACTTATGGCTTGTTTAAGAAACTGTATCTTTGTTTTTCTGTTTATCTCTTTAATTTTTGAGCTTTATTAATACTATAAAATAAAAGCTTTAAAATAACTTGTAAATAAATAAACAACTTGTAAATAAATGAATAAAAACAAAAAAAAAATTGTAAATAAATGCATTGGGCTATCGATTCTGAAATCCATATATGAATACTATGTTTAATTTACGAGAGAAACAAAAATGGAAAAAGAAATTGGATAATTTTGAATATGTTCTCTTTTTAAGTTGGTAAAAAAATTAAAAAATATTGGAGTCTCTCTTTAAAAATCTCTTATCAGAAATGAGTTAAAAAATAAGGAAAATGAGACGATTATTACAAAATTACAATTCTATATTTATCTTCTCTTCCTTTACATATAATTTTTTTTGTGATCTGGTACTTTATACATAATATTAAAGATATATGTTTGTAATTTTATATAGATTAGATTAGATGTTATATTGACACATTTCTGAATAGTTTTTATCTTCTTTTTTACATTTTTCTTCACCCAGATGCATGATAAAAAAAATTCTCCTTATTTTTCTTTTCGTCATTTTTTTTAATTTATTTCTTTGTCCAAAATAAACAAAATGTATTTTTTTTTTTTGTAACGTGAAACAAAATGTCTTTAATTCATATATGACGCATAGTACATGGATAGGGTACAAATGTGAATCGCACCATTAATTTTTTGAGATTAATTGGTATATATGTTTAGTGTAAAATATTTTTATATTGATATTTAATTATGTATTATTATAAAAATAAAGGTGATTTTCTTTTGAGATAGTGGATGTGAGAGTTAACTACTTTTATTTATGTAGCAGGATATATTAGATATCAGTATAAAAGAGTTCTATATTAATAATGCATACCAATTAAATCTTAATTTTTTTAAAGACAAATATATATCAACATTTCACATTATAATAAGTTACTCCATTCATCTTAATTTATTTATCAATTCGAATAATTTGATATATTTTTAAATTAATGTATTTAGATATAATAATTATATTCGAATATATTAATTTAAAAATATACTAAAATATCTAAATTAATAAATAAATTAAATCAGATGAATATTTTGGCGATTTCCATAAAAAAGAAAAAGAGACGCTTAAGATTCTTCGCTTCCTAGGACTTCAGCAAAGATAAGAACGCAATAATTGCAGCGCAGGGATACTCGTGTCGTTTAGCGAGTTAGCAAAGGTAGTCGGGAAGCTAACACATGGCGCCCACTCCAGCTTTCTAGTGGAGCAAAGCTTCTTGTCGTTTACTCCTGCTTCTCTTCTTGTTATCCCCACGCCACACTGATTAGGTCGTGCAGTGGTGTCTTAGTTTTTTTTTTTTTTCCAAAGTTTAAATATATTTTTAATTTTATAAATATAAGTCATTTTAATTTTGAACTTTCTAAAATTTTTATTTTAGTTTTGATTCCATTTTTTTTTAATCTCATCATTCTGGATTTTAGTTTTGATAAATACCTTAAAATATATATTTATCTTTACAAATATTAAAAAATTTATTTTTGGTCATTTATAAATATTTTTTTAATACTCTTTTGATTATTATGGATATTACTATTTAACATTGAGTTTAAACGAGAGGAACCAAAAACTAAATAATGAAAAATGTGGGATCAAAATCAAAGTAAAAATTTTAGAAGGGTCAAAATCAAAATAACTCATATTTATAAGGATCAAAAATATATTTAAACTTTTTTTATCTAATCTCTTATCTAAAATTTTGTATGTTCAAAATATAAAAAAAATAATAATTTGAATGTATTGACAGTTTAAAACCATCCATTTATATCTTACTACTTCGGCAAATATATAATTAAGTCTTATACCTATTATTTAAATGATTATACAAATAAAATGATATAATTAATTGACTGTATAAAAATATTTTATACTATTAATATATCCAAATTAAGCTTAAAAATTTCATTTTATTTTATTTATGAGTTGATACTTCAATTTTGTAAGTTATAACTATTTCTTACTTTCATATTATTTTTTTCGTGAAATAAGTAAAATCTCAAATTATAAATAAAATAAAATAAGAGTTTTTTTTAATTATTAACAACATTAAAAATCTCTTGCTTAACATTCTCACACGCATCTCCCTTCAAATCATTTGGTGGCGCAGGGGGAGATTGGGGTCTTATATATCAATTCTTTTTTTTTAAATTTAATTAAATTATCAATATTTAAAATTTAATAAATTTTAATTAATTTAACACTATTTTAATCAATTTATTATGGAAATAAATTTTTTTAATTAATTTTTTTGGCATCTATTATAAAATTCAAATTCAAAATCTTGTGAACCATTTGAATCGACCCAGCATTAGTCCCCTCCACTCAATTATGTATGTGTCTGTAGTTATCTCACATAATCTATTTTATTGAGTTTATTCATCAATAAAAATACATCAATGATAAGTACTAAATAATCTTTTATTAAAAATAAACGATCTTTTACTTTTGCCTTTAAAAATTAGGATGCGTGTCATTTTCTTTGTGGCTAAGCCCAAGAGATTTCCATTTTTAATTTCAATAATAATTGCTTCTTTCTAGTGTCGACCCCTTTCAATTTGTAGGACATAAACGAACTAATTTTTCAAAAGACGATGTAGGTCCAACTTTTTGGGTTGAAGAATCCATGATGATAGTGGATCATCTTTTTAATCAGAATTACTAGGACAAAGTGATGATCTGATTAACAAAGCTGAAATATAAAATCTTTCATTAACCCAAATCAAGTGGATGACTTTAAGGATGACAATAGGGCAGGAGGGGGTAGGGAGTAGTCTTCCGCTCCTTGCCTCATGCTTTCGGAGTTTTACTATCTCTATCCCTATTCTCCTCAGTAAGAGGAAATTCCTCCTCATCCCTATTTTTTATAGATCTCTATCTCCCCATAGAGATCCATAGATATAATAAAAAATATTTAAAAAATTAAAAAAAATGTCTAAGTAATTTAATTAGCTAGAATTTAAAAAAATTAAAAATAATAATATAAAGTTGATTCTAATCTTAAACTTATAATTTTACATTATTATCATGAAATTTTCAAATTTTAAATCAAGTCACAACTATTAATCTATCATAAGAATATTATATAAACTACAATCAATGTATAAGGTTGTAAAAGAGTAAATAAGTTAGAATTATATTTGTTTATTTTTATATTAAAAATATAATAAATATTTTTATATTAAAAATATAATAAATATTTTTATATATAAAATTATTAATATACTCTCGGACAGATATCTTCGCAGGATGGAGACATATTTTCCATCCCCATCCTCAAAGTTGCTATAGGGAGATTTTTACTTCCATCCTTATCTCTACATGAAAAAGATTCTCACATTTTAATCCCTATCTATAAATATTTCCACCAATGGATCTCCATTGCCATTTCTAAATGACTTTCAATCTTATTATTGATATATGATATGTGTAAAATGATGTACCAATCTCTCTTATCAACTCATTTGTATGCACTAACTTGTATACTATAATATCTTTTGCAATACCACGTTTACGCTGATGTGACACTACAATTGATCATACTACACTAATTTGTATGCTATGATATCTTATGCAATACCACATTAATTCTGATCTGACACGAAAAAAGTGATCCTACTCGTTATGACGTTATGCCATTTGATAACTTATATTAATATCTTAATGATGGATAATCTTTTGGTTGATTGTTTTCGTATCGAGATTATGTCCAAGTGAAATTACGTGACTCGACAAACATATATTGAATTTAAAGATAACAATCCACGTCGTGGTGATTATAGGCATTTGAAAAAAAATAAAAATCGTTGCAACATGGCCTTAAAAAGATTGATAAAGAATATGAGCTGTGCAAGCGAGTACATCTAATTGTCTAGCATGCTCACTTTTACTTATAAATCAATCTTTTCTTTCTTCTTCTTTTTTTTTTTCGTGCTCTAACAATGTAAATCATATTTCACTTGACTTATGCTACTGTAATGTTTTTTAACTAAATCTTGTCTTATATCAAATATGAGTAGTTTTAGCTGGGTGTTCTTAAAGCAAGAGAAATTAATTGTTTATTATTAAATATGTCTTACTTTACTTTATTGGTCATCAATATATCACAATTTCAATATATTTTTAATGTTATGGTTGGGATAATATAATTTCAAAACAAAAAGTAAGAGAATTTTTTAATGAAAATAGTTAAAATAATTTACTCTAGAGGTTTAATTTGATAGAATAATTCAACGTACTTATTGATTTTTGCATGGATGAGTGATCCCTACTATTTTATTCTTTCTAACAATTACTCTTGAATTAATTGAATTCTAACAAAAGGTTGGCTATATTTTTCTGTTACAACTCAAAGTTATATAATTTTTTTGTCCATTACCAAAAAATTTCATATAATTTTTGTATACGAATTTAAACTTTATATAATGTAAACATTTATGCAAGAAATCAATCCTTAGGAAATCCTAGAGTATCGCATTTTAAGCTTATCTTGGTAGGGATGCTTTAATTCTAAATGGTATCAACAATCAAGTCATTAGAAAAGCTATACCCCTGTGGAAAAACAAAAAAAGCGCTGCCCTTCTTCATCCATCCCCCTTAGTTCCACCTCTTTGTTTTACATCCACTTTTTTGGTGTTTTTGTTTTTTTGTGAATATTCTACATTGACTTTAGTTCCGGTTATTTTTTGGTGTTATTTTACAAACGGAGATTATGCCCGAATGTATGTTTTTATTATTTTCATATCAAGAAAAGAGATCAATACCCAATGATGGGAAGGAAATTTTTGGCACAAACAAGGCGGTCTAATCGAAATTCAATCCCCAGATCAAGCAAGGCCAGTTTGGTATGGGTGATAAGTAGGGATATAAAAAAAAACCTGCCCCATGGATACCCGCAATGGGGTGGGTATAGGGGAAGATTTTGCCCTCACGGATAATGGGAATGGAGATTTTAAATATCCGCATGTTAAATAAGACGGGATGGGGATCACTATCTTCATACCCGTAGGTACTTGATATAAAATTATTATTTTACCCTTACATTATTAACTTAGTTAGGCTAATATTATTGTTATTTAAATTGATTGGATTAAAATTTAAATTTAGAAGTTGAATTTATTTATACTTATTATATGTTAGACTAATAGTTAGATTACTATTATGTGTTTATTTTTATTTCAAGTATTTTAAGTTGTTAGAATTTAGATTGTGAAATTATATTATTGTATTTATTTTGTATTTATTTTATGTGTTTATCTTTATTTTAAGTATATTAAGTTGATAGAATTGAATTGTGGAATTGAATTGCTATTTATGCTTATTTTAAGTATTTTATGATATTAGAATCTTTGAATTTAATTTAAATTTTTAAAATTTTTAATATTCTAATAGGTATCCACAAGCATCCGTAAACCCGCGGGAAAGTAAAAAAAGGATATCTCTGCGGATTTGGGGCTGGGGACGGGGGCCTATTCCCCAATCCCGCCCCACCCCATTGACATCCCTAGTGATAACTGATAAAAATGAGACTAATTAAGGATCAAATTTTTTTATATATACATATACAAATAAATTTAACATAAATTTTTTATTCTCATCTTTACTCCATACTAAAATGATCCATTAAAAAATTTGATGCCACTTCAGTAAAGAATACTATAAACACCCTTTTATAGTAAAACTAATGACACAAATTTACACAGGAAGTTCGAAGTTGTACATTAATATATATAAATACAATAAAGAGTTCAAGAGTAAGGGTAAAATTCTGCTCACTATAGGCTAAACATTTTTAAGCCAGATAAAAAAATTATAATTTATTTAAATACAACTTCGGTGCATCCCTAACAACTAGAGGAATTTGTCTTTCTTTAGAACATTAGTTGACTAATCTAAAATCACTAGAAATAGAATGAGAATTGAAAATTCTTAGTAGATAACAATGAGTTTTAAAGTATTTAAACTATGATAGTTCTAATTGTGTTTTAGCATAGAAATCCACACGACTACTATATCATAATCACATCACATTACTTATAAGCAAATAATGCTTCATAATATTATGAGCAATAAGTGCAAAAAAATATGCTATGCAATTCAAACTACAAACAAGCATTATTAGGATTATAATATCTTTACTTTAATTTCTACTTTCCTTTATTTGTTTGTTTCACACATATTTAAAAGTCTTTTCTTAAGAAATTCCCTTTTCTCTAGTGTTACTCATAATATCATGACAACAAAGTAAGACCTTTACACCATATTATTCAAGTTAGATAACATAAAAAATCTTATATCTTATTTCTCTGCTTTCTTGACGGTTAATGGTAAATTTTAAATGTCTTTTTTTTACAATTACGTGCTTGCCACTATGTATAATTCATAGTAAATATAAATTTAAACAATAAATATAACTTAAATAAAAAACTTAAATAGCATAAAATAAATAATAACTTGACTAATATAATTAAATTCATCGCATAAAATTAAGCAATAAAATAAATTGAATAAAGTGCTAAAGATATAAACAAACTTAAAATAAATAAAGTGCATAAGAATTGAAATAATATAAGCTTCAGTAAAATAAACAACATAATATCTCAATAAAATTTATCAAAATATAGAGTTGTCAAATCTAAATATTAATTTTTAAAGGAACTGAATTTAAGACTATCTTTATTTAATTTCTTTTAAGCTTTCTTATCATGGTTTAAGAGTTTGTCCTTGTCATTATAGTACATTTAACGTATATAGGTCACGTCTTTACAAGGATTGCTATAAAGATACAGCAATGTCTATCAGTCAGGATATAAAATTCCAAGCTAATATATAAATAATTTAATAGTTTAGGTTCATATATAATAAACTTTACTTATTTTAAATGTTAGATACAATATTTTACTCTTAATATTGGTTCTTTAAAGAAATTACCATAAAAACTGACAACTCAAAATAATATATCATTATATAAACAATATGTGAACAACAACAACAACAACAATAATAATAAGCAATAGTATAAAGAATGTCAATTAAATTAACTTGAAAAAATGAATGAGATAAACTGCAATAATAATGAGCAATAATATAAATTAACATTAGATCAAATAACTTGGAATGATAAATTAAATATATTGCAATGAATAATAAGGAGTAATAATATAAAAGAACATTAAATAAAATACCTTGGAATATAAAATAAACTGCTATGATAAATAGTAATGAGTAAGAGTATAAAGTAATATTAAATAACACAATTTGCAATAAGTAAATATAGTTATAGTATTACTTCACAAATAATTTTATTATTTACTTCTAAATAGTGTGTTCTCTAAGCAACTTGCCAATCTCCTTCTTTTTTTTTGTACAAATAATTTCACGTATCCTCATGCCTATTTATAGGTGTGAATTGAAGGGATTGTTGTGGAAAATTTGGAAGAAGGTGTGTTGCAATTTCTAGTGCTATCATTCATTCTATATGACTTACGATCATCTTACTTAAAATTTCCATAATTACCATGACTTTATGATCACCATGTCTCTGTGTTGCTGCTATTTTATTGTTATTACTTATCTTTTGTTTACTTTCATATCTACTTACATACATACAGGTTTTATGCAAAAATTTTCTACCAAGACTTGACTTCAAGTCTTCATTGAGGTCATTTTTTTATATTATTATTATTATTATTATTATTATTATTATTATTGATATTATTATCCTTTATATAGAGTAATATATTTGAATTTTATAATCTTACTTTAGAAAGTAAATATCTATAATTTAACTATTTGATCAATTAATTATTATCACAAAATCAATTTAAACCGATCAAATAAATTAAGTTACTTTGCATAAAATATTTTATGATAAAAGGGAATGTTACAAATATAATTTTGGGATATTTTCCTTTTTTAAATTATAGCTTGGGTTAAATCTAACTGACATATTTAATGAGTAATTGTCAAAAAATCTTTAGGGTGTGTTTGAATAGAGAAAAGAAATTGGAAGGAAGGAAGTTGGGAGGAAAAAAGTTGAATAGAAAGAAATAGAGTATATTTATATTTTTCATATGTATGTTTGGATGAAAAGAAAATGAGAGGAAAGGAAAATAGAAGGAAAATGATTTTTCGTTGTTTATTTGTGTGGAAAAGTGAAAGGAAAGAAAAAGGGAATGCTACCAAATAACAATTTTATTCTTATATTGTTATAAAAGAGATTTCAACTATATTAATTAATATCAAATAATTTTTTTCTATTTTTAATTTAACAGTTTAAAATAATATCAACCTATTAAATTAAATTAAATTAAATAAAAATAAATTATTAAAAAATATTTAAAATAGGATTAATATTTTCAATTAATCTAATATTTCAAAAATATTACTTAAAAATATATATAACCAACTAAATAATAGCACAGAAGGAAAATTTTAGAATTATATATTACTTGTGCTTTGGAATACAATATTGGTAAATTATATATTACTTATGCTTTGGGTATTTTTTGTATTTATTTTTAATAATATAATGATAGAGGAATTAAAAATATTTAAATGAAATTTTTAGACATGTTGATTTGAAAAAAAAAAAAAGATAAAAGCAATGAGGGACCACACAACACCTTTAATGGTGTTGCACACTGTAAATTTCTCCCTATCATCATAACACCTTTTGCCCTCCCTCGCAGCACAGAAGGGCAAGAATGAAAACAGCAACCCACACCTTTCTCCCTCCAGTTTTTCGCCCAGTAACGGATGGAAAAAAAATTCTCCATTGTTCATGCGGGCCCATTGACTTTTGGGTATTATTCAATATTTCCTTCCCAATTTTTTCCTCTAACCAAACAACAAAAATATACTCTTTTCCTTTCTCTCCTTTTCCTTCCTTCCTAAATCACTCTAACCAAGCACATCCTTAATGAGTGATTGATCCCATTATCTTATAATGAAAAAATATTTTTTATATATAGTTTTTCATAGATTTAATGTTGATATACAATTTGTATAAAAGTTCTTTATATTATTATCACACATATTACTAAAAGTGTTTGGCTTTTATAATACTTATTTTCAAAATTACACATATAATATCAAAATCTTTACACCAATCATATATCAAAATTAAACTTTTTTTCTTCTTTTGTTCATGGTATTTTTATAGACATTATTATATGACTAATCCCTTGACATTGTTGAAATTAATTATAGATTCTCCCAATAATTATTTTTTTTAGAGTTTGAATTTTAGTCTTTTCGCTTAGAGTATAGCTTCCAAAAAGTCAAACTTATTTTATATTATATTAGATAATATTAGTACTTTATATTATAGACGATAAATTCTGTTAATTGCAAGGGAATAATCTTCTAGTGGTAGGATAATTCAAAATTCAAAATTCAAAATTCAAGCTATATTGAATTCCCATTTCCATGCGTAGTGATTTCATAGAATCTACTTGCTAGTTCAATCATGGCAAATCTAGCAATACATATGCATGAACACTCCCATTTTCTTCGACCATTTTCTTCAATACACTGGATTGATTGATTTGCGATACGTGTCGCATTGCTCATGGTTCTTATAAAGCTTGCCCCCGCTCGTGAAGATTGGTTTAAGTTAAAATAAAAATATAAATCTTTTTAAATTCAAAAACAAAAAAAAAAATCCTTGTAACATGTTACGACTTACAACCATATGATAGACGTCGTGGATCAACAAAATTGAGTATAGTAGTAAGTGAATTATACTTCTAAAAAAAATAAGGATTCAAATTTTAAAAGAAATAATTATCAAGAGAACTTTTTAACTATAACAATGTCCGAGAGTAAAATAGAAAGCATTTGTAATGCATTTGTAATATCACCACTGAAGATGATCGCAACACTTTTCTATTCTGCGTAACTGACATTATCTGCAGTTATCTAGATGGGGGGAATTATTATTAATCAATTAATTAATGAAGTAACAACTTTGTCAGGACTTTAGGTCATTAATTGACTACTTGGATGTAAATGCTTTTCTAAAATTGCACGTCATATTAGCAGATAAAAAGAAAAAGAGAAAGCATAACTTGCAAGTAGATAGTTAATTAGGTGTTTCAAAAGCAGCATTTTTCAAAAGATGCAATTTGGTTCTAACCATGGTTTTTTGTTTCCTTTAAAAAAATTAAGTTAAGGGGAAGGCTTGTTCTTATACATGATTAAGGCATGTCCTCAAGTTTAATAAGTATTTATAGAAATATTTATAGATGACCTATTAATAGAAAAAAAATTGAAAAATTAAATAATTAAATAAAAAATTTATCAATGATTCGATATAATTTCTCTCTCCTCTCTCATCTTTTTCTTAGGACAAAAAAATTTAACCCTCTTAAATCATATGTTATGTATTCTTTAATTTCTGTATTTTAAAAAGATATAAATCGATTCCTAAATTTTTTTGAATATGCAAATCAGCCATTTTATTAATTTTTTCATTTATTATTAATAAAAATAATATATATTCAAGAAGATTTGGCATTAGTTGTATATTTAAAAAAATTCAAGGGACTAATTTACATATAACCTAAAATTTATAAGATATAATATTTTATTTTGACTAAAATATATATTTAAAAAAATTTAAAAAATTAATTTATATATTTTTAAAATATAAAGACTAAAATATACATAATTTATAATTTTGTTAGGTAAAATATTTTTGTCTTTTTTTCAAAGGATGTTAACATCCCCAAAGAGAGGTCTACAGCTAGATATCTCTGCCTATTTGCTCTCCTATAAGTTGGAGGAGTGGACATGCTCAAATGCCTGATTAATTTACTTGTCCACTTCTTAATGTGTACTACACATGTTTAGCACACTTTGCATTGGCGCATGTGCTAGGTTCTCTATCATGCCTTTGCCACTGATAATTGAGAGTGTAAAAGAGAGATATCAAAGTGGGTATGATGTGGAAGATGAGAACCATACGAGAGAAAAAAAAATCTCACTTTCACTTTATTAGTTGAAATAATTTAATAATATTTTTTACAAAATTTTAAATTTAAATATTATGAATAAAAAATTAATATTAAAAGAATTTTATTTTTATAATAAAATATTTAACTTAAAATGAAATTAATGCAATCTAATAAACAAAAGAATGAATATGTAATTTAATTCCTAAAAAATTTGTATGATATTAATTTAATCTTTAAAAAGTTTTTTATATTAATTTAGTATCTGAAAGATCAAATATAATATTATATTAGTCTCTCAAAATTTTTGATATTAAATAAATTTTTAAAAGTTAAAATATGATATCAAATAGATTCATGAAAGTTATAATGTGATATTACTTTAGTCTTTTCGAAAGAAATTTTTAGATATCTATTTGATGTTATATATATCTTTTAGAGAATAAAATGATATCATATTTTAACTTTTAATTATCTGTTTAATATTAAATAATTTTTAAAAATTAATATGATATCATATATGAATTTTTAAGAATCTATTTAATATAAAAAATATTTTAAATATTAACTGATATCATATAAATTTTTCAAAAGTTAAATTGATATTCACTCTAAGCAGAATGGAGTTTATATATATATATATATAAAGAAAAAAGAGACAAATCCCAGGTGCCACTGCCAGGTTTCAGGCAGTAGAACCCACAGGAATCACGCGCGTGCCTCTTTTGTTTCATCTTGAAATCTTCCCATTCTGATTCTCCTTGCATTCTCTGCTCCAATTACTTTTTCTCTGTTTGAAAGGAGAGGTGAGGTGATTTGAATCAATTTGGGGCAAGGGAATGTTTTAGCTATGATTGCAGAAATGATATACAAAATATTCACGGATCTAGGTCCAAGGGATATTGCCATATTGACGATCAACCTGAAAGGGTACACGCAGGCGTGCGTCATTGAGTGAGACAGGTTTTAAAGAGGGAAAAAGTAAAAAAGAAAATTTGAAAAAAAATGTTTTTTCAACCTATTCATGATTACCATGATCATCACTTTAGATACATAAAAATTGAAGTGTAAATAACCAGATATTTTATTTAAGTTTCCAGTGAATGTGCTGAATATAGTAAGATAATTGATGGATTTAAATTTTTTAAAGTGAAATTTTCAATGAATTAAATTTATTATTGATTATTTAGTAGAATTCATATATATATATATATATATATATATATATATATATATATATATATATATATATATATATAAATTTAAAAATGAATAACTTTTTATTTTCTGTTTTATAGTAAATTTTATTTTAAAAAATCTAAAATTTATAATTAATAATAAAATTCTCAATTATTTATATGGAATTCTCCATATATCTAATTGGCGTGTAAAAAATTAATCTAGCAATGATATTACTGAAAATTGAAGGTAGATATTTGGGTTTTTCTTTTTCTTTTTCTTTTTCTTTTTTTGTACTTTTGGTAAGTGGTTGTCTTAGCTCAGCGGGTAGGGGGGAGGCACATCATGATAATTGGGAAGATTGTGTGGGTTGAGTATCTGTCTAGATAAAAACCCCTCACTGCCTCTAAGCTATATGGTAATTGACACACTTGAAAAGCAAGTGCGCAAACATAGCATAATCCTCTCTACTCATTGAGCTTAGCCGCAAGCCTGCATTTACACGCAGCCCCCAAGGTTGTCCTAAAGTTTGGCCTACTACCTGAGAATAATAGGTTGGTCGGAAACTCATATTGTTTCATAGAATAACATAGCTTAGCAGATAGATTTGTTAATTTGTGGCAGTTTAATTTCTTTTTACGATAATGGAAAACATAATTACTACATAGCAACTTTATGCGATGGATTCAACGATCTACATCATGTTGTGGTATTTTCGTTCGGTTTTCCTCTTTTTTCTTTTTTTGTTTGTCAAATTAATTTCTTGAATTATCATTACATTCTTTGTGGCTTCTCTATTATTTAAATTTCTTTTTCTTATACGGAAGTAGTACTTCACTTATATTATTACATTTAAATATTATAAATTTTATTTTTCTGATTTCAATCCTTTTTATAGTTAGTTATGTAATGAATAACAAAGATATGAAGGAAAGAATTAAATGATAATTTATTTTCCGTATTACAATTCAGCAAAGATTTAATAAAAAGGACAAGAATACTATTAATTTTTAAATTATTTTAAAACATTGGGATTGGACTGCTGGAGAGGAATTTGAAGAGAGTTTTCAAGAGATCATATCTAAACTGCATATTGTCTTTAAACTAGAGAAGGAAATTAAATTTAAATCTTTCTTTTTCAATATAATCACATCTGTTTTAATAAAACATATTACATATATGAAGAAAATATCCTTTCGCATTATTATTTTTAATGTCAATGTTGATCTCCACTTATCACACATTTATTCTCATCCCATTCCAAAATCATTATGCTCTTTTTTCTTCGCAGAATATATTGACTTTTATTTTACATTATCATGATAATCTAAATGTCTGATTTCTTTTTTTAATGAAATGATTGAATATTGTTATTAGATATTTTTACTAAAAATAATTAACGAGTGATAGCTTGACAGGTTTGAGAAAGAAACATTTATTTATCATAAACTAAGGTGCGAAACCATAATATTTTTGCATACTATCTAGAGAAGCACTAATTCCTGCTCCCTCGCATCAGTTGCATGGTAGGCCAAGAGCATAATCATGATTTGTGTCCGTACGATCTATTCAGATTTTTCGCATGCGTGTTTCAATTTAATTAATTTCAACTTTTTAGGATTGGAAAAAAATAACTTGCATTTTTCAATATCTTTTCAAAGTCAAATCAGTCGCGAATGAATAATAATAATTTAAAAAAAAAAAGTATGAAAGAGGTTTCTGCTAATCTTTCCTCAAGAAATTTAGCTTTGACGTTCACTATACAATACTGAACAAGCGCTCATATATTTAATCATATCAGAGCACATGCTCTCATTCTTTCTTCTTTTATAAATAAAGCATGTTCACATTTTTTTTTTTCCTTTTTTAATACATGTTCACTTTCACATTAGAGCTAATCTTAAAAGTTGAAACTAAATTTTACATGATTATCACAAATCAAAACTTTTTACTTGTTTGAATAAAATTAACATCTTAGAACTTTGAAGATACCAAAGCCTCTAAGATTTTGTCATATTGATATATAGTAGATACAGTTAGGCACACAGTACCATCTTGCCCCTTAAGTTTTCTGCCTGGGATCGGGCCCATGTAAATCATTTAACCCATATGAAAGACATTGGACTTTGGAGTTGTAACATAATTGGGCTTCATCAATATGAAGTGACCTTTCATGCTAGCCCGTTGTAAGTTGTTCAACATTCCAAGACAATCCCATTAACATGACTCATGACCCAATAAAAAGAAAACCCATTCAGATGAAAGAGATAAAATATCCATTAACAGGTATCCACGTTTCATTGGGTCGGTTCACCACAGCTTTCTTGTTGGGTTCAGAACAGCTTTCCACTTTGTCTTATTGCACTGCATTAAATAACTTGTTGACGTTGAATATAAATTTAATAAATATTAAATAAATATATAAAAAATTTCAATTAAATAAATATTTTTTGTCAAAAGAAAAACTAAAACTTACAAAAAACTTCATTTAATATTTTTTCATAAGTTATAAAGAATAGTTTTTCTTTATTGATATTACGTATATCTAAAAGGTAATTTTATTTGAATATTAGAAATTTTATAGGATGCATAATTCTTCCAATACTAATTATTTCATACTCAGAACTTGAATTTGAGATCAATAATTAAAAAAATGGATATCTACCACCTTAATCAATTATATATTGATCATAAAGAATAATTTTTTTAAGATATTAATTTTTATATACTAACTTTATATTATTATCAAATATAACATATGAAAAATGTTATGTTATCATGGATAATAATTACATAAAAATGAATCATATTGATACTTGTTTTAATTTTTATTGGATGAGAATATATTTTTTAGTTTAATTTATATATATATATATTTAATTATATATTATTATATTAATATATATAATTAAATATCACACTTATTATTTAAATAAATATATAAATAAAAATATAAATTAAATAATAATATCAAAATTAATATATCAAAATTAACCTCATAATTTCAGTATAGAAAATTAATTCCTTTCTTTATAAAGTAAGAAAAGAATTACATATTTTTCTAATTTAGACAAGGCAAAAGGCACGAAGGAGGAGCAAGCACGTCGGGAAGGTGCATAGTCCATAGAGATAGAAGCTCTTTATTTATTTCAGTAACGGACTCGAAAATCCCGACACGTTGTGCTCAAGTCCAATCAAATAAATAAATAAATGCCCTTCCCCCTGTTCTTCCTTCGTGACAAAGCATCGGTTATTTGAAATCACGACAATACAACATCGTTTTCAACGAACCAGTTGTTGTTCTCTCTCTCTCTCTCTCTCTCTCTCTGTGTCTCTGTGTTACTGTGTGTGAGAGTTAGTGAGTGAGCGAACTCAATGGGAGGAGGGGCTTGGGGGAACGAGATATGGAAGGCCCATACGGCGATGGCGATGGTGCAGCTCTTCAACGGAGGCTATCACGTAATTACCAAATTAGCCCTCAACGTTGGCGTCAACCAAATCGTCTTCTGCGTATTCCGCGATCTCCTTGCCCTCTCCATTCTCGCCCCCCTCGCTTTTTTCCGTGAAAGGTCAGTAACCCCATCTTCTCTCTATTTTCAAAATCTCTGTTTAACCATTTGATTCTTTTGCTTTTTCTTTTTCTTTTTTTTTTAAAAATTTTTTTAAACCCTCAGTTTGATGCAATTGAAAGAAATCTACAGTTACCCTTTTAAAAAGTTTGAATTTTTTTTTATTATTTTTGTTCCCACAATGTTTTGTTTGTGATGTTGTGCAATGCTCTGACTGCTCACAGAGTCATAGTCTGCATGTTACTCTCTGAAAGGCAGAAGTGAGTTGATCGTTGTTTTGTTTGTTCTTGTTCAATGCGCTTTACACAATGTATGCGTGTGTTTGGATAAATTTAAATAAAAAAAAATTGTACTATTTTAAGGTACAAATGAAAAACAGCACAAACATTTCTCCATCTATTTCTAAAAAAGAAGAAAAGGGTAGAAAAAAAATAGAAAACAGATTATTTTCTAATTATGCATTTTTTGAGAAGCTTATTCAAAAGACTGCATAACTTTAGAAGCATGTTTTATATTTGATTAATATCAAGTGGTTTATCCTGTTTGAGGTTTATCATCACATTCTCAAGTATGATTCTAGAAGTGCTTTACTTATGGTTGATTGTTGCCTATGCATAATTAACAGTTGTCATATTTGACTATTACTGCTAATTTTGCTTGCTGGCAGCTTGGATTATACTAGCTTTGCACATTTCACTGTGCTACATCATACTCATTCAAACTTAAGAAGTGAAATTTTGATTCAACCTTTTTTTTACCTCATTCTAATATTCTTCATTTTTTTCCCTAATGAGTGAGTACCCTAATCATGCCATTTTGTCTGTAGACGTACACGGCCACCCATAACCAAGCGCCTCTTGATGTCATTCTTCTTTCTTGGATTAACAGGGTAAGGTTCTTGGTATAGTCACATATTTTCTATTTTTGTTATATATGAATGATGCAGTGTTTATTAATGCATGTGGTACTTTTGCTTCTGGATTCATGCACAGGATATTTGGCAACCATCTTTTGTTTCTTATTGGTTTAAGCTATACTAATCCAACTTATGCTGCTGCAATACAGCCAGCCACTCCAGTATTTACATTTCTGTTGGCTGTAATGATGGGGTCAGTTTCTGTCTTATTAATTTCTATATGTGTGTGGATCTGTTTTGTTAATTCATCTCTTCTGGAACACAAACACATGATTGCAAACATTTTTTTTTTGTTGCACAGAAATTTGTAGACTAATTTAATTCAGGTACACTAGGTCTGGGACATACAGTAATCGGTACCTTGATAAACTTATTCATGCAGTACAGAAAGAGTGAACCTGCTAAGATATGAGGGTCTGGCCAAGGTTGGAGGAACTCTTATCTGTGTTTCGGGTGCCATATTGATGGTTTTGTATCGTGGTCCAGCGTTGATAGGATATACAGAAATGGACTTTGTTGCTCAAAGTGAAATAAGTGCCAAAGGTCAACCAGAGCCTTCTGGATGGTTAGTTGGTGGTTTAATGGATCTTGGATTGGATCATTTTCATCTGGGGGTTCTGTGCTTTATAGGGAACTGCTTGTGCATGGCTGCTTTCCTTGCCATTCAGGTACATATCTTTTCGATATCTTTTAAATGATAATTGACTATAGCATTAAGGAAAAAAGGCTAGTGATCCATGTCACTTATTATCCCTATCACCCATTTATTAGGCCCCAGTTTGCATCTGTAATACATCCGTGATAACCCCAATAGTTCTTACACTAGAGGAGTTTTCCTTTTCACAGATTTCTTGGCAGTCCATTTTTGTTCCCCTCCACCTTTACTGATCCAGCTAAAAGCGTGTGGGCTTTTGATAACTTTAGTTCCTTCTTGTAAACTCTTTTCATTTCCTAAGTTGTTCTCTGAACAAGGTTTGCTTTCATATAACCTTTTTTTTTTTTTTTGGTTTTTTGGGGGCAGGGATGTGATTCATATGACCATTTTACTTTATAATGTTGAGATTCTTTTAGAGTAAGGCTTTTGCTTGGCATATAATTATCAATAGAATTGATAATAATTACCTGCTGCATATTGAGGGTTTATCAAGGATTGGTCCCCTTATTTCTGCATTTGTGTTTTCAGAATTTTGAAAAATATAGTTGCATGTTTCTCACAATTCCTTTGCGTGGAATACATAGAGTGAGTTACTTGACGAGCTATGGATTTGCATATAAACTGTTGCATTGAGATGCTGTATTCCCCCTCCCCCCCCCCCCCCCCAAAAAAAAAATTCTCTTTTTATATTCATTTGAAATAGAGGTAAAATTCATGTTGTGCTTAATTTGCAGTGTTATAGCATATTTGATTGGAAGGAATGATTACAATAATAAAAATTGGTTCATCGAACTTCAAATGCCTTATGAAAGTGTTGTTAATATGTTATTTTGTTAGATAGCACTCATGAATTAGGCCTTAGTTGTAATTGCTAAGTATGTGAGATAAGAGGGAATGATGGGCACTCTTATGTAACAAAACTGCTGAGTCAGCAGTAAGATAGTGGGGGAGGGAGATAGAATGTGATTCTGTTGTGATGTGTGGGAACTGGGGGGGAAAATACTGATATATATACTACTAGGGGGAAATTGGGGGAGGTAGGCTGAATATTGGGAATAGGCTTGGGAGAGACTAAGCTGCTATAGTGCTCAGAAACTTCCTTTTCAATTTTATGCTGGCTTTGTATTTTCTTCTTCTTCCTCAAATGATCCACACTGGCTCATCTTGAGGGTGTTAATAATACACTCAGTTTCTTCTATTTTCTGGTTCCTATTTGTGATTTCTATCATATATGTTGGTGTTGTACTTCAAAACATGATAGGGATGATATTGAAATGTTTGATATTCAATTATTTTATATGTGAAATGTGTGGTATGTTTAATTATTATAACGAATTATTTTCAGGCGCCATTATTAAAAAAGTATCCTGCAAACCTATCTGTCACAGCATATTCATACTTCTTTGGAGCTGCACTGATGTTGACCACATCAATCTTCGTGACTAATGAGTCAACTGACTGGATGTTGACACAATCTGAAACAGTTGCCGTTATTTATGCTGTGAGTCAATAGAATTTTTTATCAACCTTCAGTGTCATGAGCCATTATTGTTTATTGCTGATCATTTTGGCCCATTTCCCTATTCATTGTTTTGCGCCATTTTATTCTTGAACACATTTGATGTCAGTCATTATGTGTTTCTCTAATGGAGGCCATTCTCACTTAAGGAAGTATATAGGAGTCAATCTTGTGATGGTACTACTACTTTTATGCTGGCGCTTCAAGTTAGGCGACGAGGAAAATGAAAAAATGTTGCTCTTGCATGCAGTTTTATGAATTTTCCTTAATTTTGGCTTTTAGATTTAATTTTGATCTACTATTAGTATACAGAGTATTAAACTATTTGCTAACTATATGGTGCCACCTGTTAAATAACTGTGAAAAGGTTTTGCTATTAGTGAAAAGCGTTTATTAAAATGATATAGCACTTTATTGTTACTTGATAGCATAAAGAGTTTCACATTGCCGGTCGATCAAATTTAAAGTCTTGAACTTTTGACTCTAATTTCAATGCTGAACATGTTTCTGTTGGCAACTCATAGTAGACCTTAAAAAAAAAGTTCCTATTCAAAATCTAATTGCATCTAATGATTGAAAAAAATTTTAATGATTGTATGCTACTTTGATTACAATTATTTTGTCTATGTTGCACGGGTGACTAAAGTTCTGTTTTGCTGATGATTGCCTAGACACTGTCATGCATATGTATCTATATCTGAATGTATTGTGTTTGTGTGTGTGTATTTGATGTTAAGAATGAATGCATTAGAGAAAAAGTTGGAGTAATACCTATTGTGTGAAAGATGGTTAAATCTCACTCTAGGTGATTTGGGCATGTATAGAGAAGGCTTGTAGAAGCCTTAGTGAGGAGAGTCAATCAAATGAAGGATAGTCCAATATTTAGAGATAAAGGGTGACCTAGACAAACCATCTGTGAAACTATTAAAAGAGATTTTGATTTTAATAATTTGAATGTAAACATAATTTACGATAGGATATTATAATATTGTCTAATCCATTTAGCTAATCCCCCATCTAGTGGGACAAGGCTTAGTTGTTGTTGTGCGTATGTATTTATGTTTCACAAATTCACTAAGCAAGTTTCTGTAAATCGATTACAACTATAAGACATTTTTAATGCCAGTCAGATTTTATATCTACTTTCAATAAATTATTTTGTAGGTTTTTAACTTGTAACTGCTCACAAATGTTTTCCTTGTTTGTGCAGGGAATTATTGCATCTGCCCTTAATTATGGACTCATTACATGGTGCAACAAGATCTTAGGGCCAGCAATGGTTGCCCTTTATAATCCACTTCAACCTGGGGCTTCTGCTCTCCTGTCTAGAATTTTTCTTGGAAGTCCAATTTACATGGGAAGGTACATCTCCTACTGCTTCCCATTGATGCTTTGTTCACTAGGTAGATATAAGCTTGCGCACCTTGTTATTGCCAACACGAAAAGAGCACAACATACTTCATTTTTCAAAGAAGATTTTGTTAGGACTTAATCAGATGTGTTATCTAGCTGAGCTTACTTAACTCCCCCACTATTTGGAGCTGAGACAATTTTGTTGTTACAAGTTTCTTATTGTTCTCAATTTTTTTATCCATGACAACAGCATCATTGGGGGATCTTTAATCATTACTGGTCTGTATGCGGTTACTTGGGCATCATATAGAGAAAGACAAGCAGCTGCTGGAGTTATTCCTCATGGCTCTTGGGTCTCTGATGACAAGAGTTCATACCAGAGAGGTCTCATTTTCTCAGGTTCCCCCAGCATAACCCCAAAGCCTTCGGATTAGCAAAAATGAACTATGGAATGCCTTGTAAAATGTCTCCTGATTTTTCGTTCTCTTACTGTCATCATATATACAGATAGCTGTTTTGAAGAGTTGGTACTCAGAGAATTGACATTAAAAAAAAAAAAAAAGATGAGTATATTTTCGAATCTGACATAGTTATCTTTCATAAGAATTTTTTTTCAAAAAAAAAAAAAAACCTTAGAAGTAAAATCACTGAGGTTAAATATTCGAAAAAAAAAATGGTATTAAACTGACTTTGATTGTATACGGTAAAAAGCGATAGTGTTATAGGATGGTATGTTTATATTTTATTTGAGTAAAATTTAGGATAAAATATAGTTTACCTCTTGCAACTTTAATTCACTTGCACTTTGCTCTTTGGAATATTAAAGGTGTACTTTACTCCTTTAAAATTTTACTAGTGAAGTATAAAATCAGTTCTTTTCAAATGTCATTTAAAGAATTAGTTGTGTTATGTCTGAAATGTTAATGACAAATGATGTGTATTCTATTCTTAAAACAGATTTGGACCACTGTCTGAAGTTTATTGTCATAACTCTAAAGTAGACCGCTTATTGTCTTCATATGAACTATTATCAAATTTGTCTTATTATTAATAACATTAATTGAATTGATTACTAGAATCATTTTGCACTGAACTCTATAATAGTATAGTTATAAACTTATAATTAGATTTGACTCTTTAAAAAGAAGATGAAAAGAGCAAACGGAGCAAATGATTTAAATAAAATTTGAAGAGAAGAGGTTTAAGTTGTACTATTTAATTTTAAAAAATAAATTATTCCTTCTAAAATCTTAACGGGGAAAATATAAGTAAGTTTAAAATTAAATTAGCAAACCTAAAATTTATCGGTGTGGTAGAGGGTGGAGAATAAGAGCTGGAAGGACAAGTAACAGTGCAGGAATGACCAAATGTTAAACTCTAATCAAAGACACACTAAAAAAAGGCCAATTGGCCTCTCAAGACAATTCTTAATTTCTTGTAGATCAAAAAATCTTCTTCTATTTTGAGTAGGTAATGAAAGCAAAAAAGGTTTAAAGTAGATTTCATTCGTACCTTTTTCAATAATTTAATTTTATATTTATATACTTTCTAAGTTTTGGTCCTTTTATTTTTACTTACTTAAGTTTTGATCTTTATAACTAAATATGAGTCTTTACATGCTTTTTACTTATTTGAATTTTATTCTATATTTTTTATTTTCTAAAACTAAATGTTTTTATTTTTCATAAATATTTGATCTCCATATTTTAATTTACCAAGGTATTAATTCCTCAAGAATCAAAACTTTAATAGTAAAAAGGTATAGGAATTTATACCAAAAAATTATAAAAATTAGAACCTACATAGTGAGAATTGTAGGACCGACATCCGCCTTAAAATTTTCTTCAACAAAGAACTTTATGTTTTCAACAAGCGAATATCATTCCAAAATCTTATATTTCGATTTTACGACGTTCATTTCATTAAGCACCACAAGCCAAATTTAGTTCGCAGTCATTATCATTAATTGGTAATAGCAGATGCCACATTGCCACCTTCTGAGTCGGCTTCTACGTTACTAACAAAATCAATATAGCAATTTAAACACAGTTCCACAAAACTTATATATATATATATATATATAATAGGTTAATTTCATTTATTTTAATTGTTAATTTTCATTTATTGCCATAAAATACAAACGGGCCAACAGAAACAGCACAAAACGGAGGCTCTCGTAAGTCCTACCAACAAAGATGTAATGTGCAAAATATGTCCATTTGGTCCATCTAGCCCATTCATAGAACAAAACGCCTAAAAAACTCTATTTTTTTAAAAATAAAACTTATTCTGACAAAAAAAGTTTTATTTAATATATTATTAACGTAATTTTTTTATATTATTAATTAATTATATATTATTATACATACACTTAAAGTGATTATTGTAATATTTTTAACAAATTTATAATACATTATAATAGCTTAATGTAGCCCATTCATAAAAAAAAAACAGAACAGTTTTTTTTAAGAGTTTAATTGATATGCACTGACAATATAGAATTATTTTATATTATCAACCAATAAAAATAGGGGAAAGTGAGAAATCATGGTGGATCCCTCATTATAATGAGTAATTATTTATATAAGTTGGCATATTCCATTATTTTTATTGGCTGACAGTGTAAAACTGTTTTATACTATCAGTATATTTAAATTAAATTCTTTTTTTAATAGGAAAAACAGAAATGAATTTAAATAAAAAAAATTAACTGTAATATATTGTTGATTCAAAAGACAAAACAATAAAAAGTTTTAATAAAGTAATTTTAATATATCATTAATATATTAATTACATCATTCTTTTTTTTTTTCTGATTCATACATCATTCATTAATTATGTATTATTATCTATACCTCTATATAAAGAGGTTGGAGCATTTTAACATTTTTTTGTCATATTTTATTTTCTATTATTATCCCTCAATTTCTCTTAACTTCTTTCAACTTTTTTTAATTTCTCTCAACTCCTCTAATTTTTTAATATTTTAAAAATAATAAAATCACTTCAATTTAATTTTTAAAAATAAATAAAAATAAAATTTTAAATTAATAATAAAAAAGTGGATTGATAGTAATCCCCTAGTATATATAAATCTAAAGTAATTCTTATGAAAAAAATACTTATTTTTGATAAATTTATAATTAATACGTATTACACTATAATAGTACAAAACTTTGGATCAAAGTCAAATTAAAAACGCACACAAATTTTATTTAAAAAAAAATGTAGAAACCGATCTCGTCCTTTTGTTTTTGCTGCTTTCGACCTAACCAAAACGATCCACAGATCCTTGAACAGCAGAGAGAGATCTGTGTAAGCTCTATTCCTTCTCTTCACTCTGCACTTTCCATCTTCAAACTCCAACACAAAGATCTCCAACAACACCAAAAACCAACAACAACAACTTTCACTAATTTACATTTTCCACCCCCTAGATCCCACTATATTTTCATTCAGCTCTCAACACAACACAACAGCCACTATGATGCAGCAACCAAATGCCGCATAATCTTCCAACTACAAAAAAACCATGGTCTTCGGCAAGAACAACACGCACAACAACCTACGAATCTCCTCGTCCCTTCAGGATCTCTCCTCGTACCGGCATCTCAATGATCCCCACGACAACCATGATCCTGCTCTCGGGTCCGATCCTTCGGATCCGACCCATTTGAAGAAACCCCATTACCTCCTCCAAAGAGAACCCTTTGTTTCCAGTTTCTCAAAAACAAAGCCGGTTCAGGGTCCGAACCCGGTTCGCAGAAAATGGGTCAGGTCCATCACACTCTCTCTATGCCTAATTTTGTTCATTTTTATGGTTTACATGGTTGTTAGTTCAATTTGGAATAATGGGTCAGGGAATTACTATGTTGTTCTTGATTGTGGTAGCACTGGTACTAGGGTTTATGTTTACCATGCTGAAATTGAGCATAAAGAAGATACTAGTCTTCCAATAGTTGTGAAATCAATTAAGGATGGTTCGGGAAAGAAGAGTGGTTTGATGAGTGGGAGAGCATATAATAGGATGGAAACTGAGCCTGGTCTTGATAAGTTGGTGCACAATGTGTCTGGCTTGAAGGGTACATTGAAGCCGCTTGTTAAATGGGCGCAGAAGCAGATTCCGGAGCGTGATCATCAGAGGACTTCGCTGTTTCTTTATGCTACGGCTGGTGTCCGGAGGCTGCCAAGTGAGGACTCCAAGTGGTTGTTGGACAATGCTTGGAATGTGCTTAAGGGATCGCCTTTCGTGTGCCGCAAGGAATGGGTTAAGATCATCACAGGGACGGAGGAGGCTTACTTTGGATGGATTGCGCTTAATTATCATAGTGGGATATTGGGTGTTAAGCCAAGGAAGGCGACTTATGGGGCGCTTGACTTGGGGGGTTCGTCGTTGCAGGTTACTTTTGAGGGTGATAAGCAGCTGAATAGTGAGACTAGCTTGTACATTAGGATTGGATCGGTGAACCATCATCTCACTGCATATTCACTTGCGGGGTATGGTCTTAATGAGGCGTTTGACAAGTCTGTGGCACATCTTTTTAACAAGGAGTTTAAGTCCAAAAATGTGGATCTGGCTAAGCGGAAGGTAGAACTTAAACATCCTTGCTTGCAGAATGGGTATAAGGATCAATTCACTTGCTCTCATTGTTCTTCTAGTAACCATGAAGTAGAAAGTCCTAGAATTAATGGGAAAGTATTGGATAAAAAAGGAGGATCAGGAACTCCGGTTGTGCTTGTTGGTGCTCCAAATTGGCAGGAGTGCAATGCACTTGCAAAAGTGGCTGTCAATTTATCTGAATGGTCTGATCTCAGTCCAGGACTTGATTGTGAAGTGCATCCGTGTGCTCTACGTGATAATCTCCCTCGCCCGTTAGGCAAATTTTATGTGATTTCTGGATTTTTTGTGGTGTACCGATTTTTCAACCTAACTTCTGAAGCCACACTTGATGATGTATTGGAAAAGGGCAGGGATTTCTGTGAAAAAGGATGGGAAATTGCAAAGAACAGCGTTGCTCCTCAGCCCTTTATTGAGCAATACTGCTTTAGGGCACCATATATTGCATCACTGCTGAGAGAGGGTTTGCACATTACTGATAAGTATATAACTGTTGGCTCTGGAAGTATCACTTGGACACTTGGGGTTGCCTTGCTGGAAGCTGGGAAGGCATATTCCGCCAGATTTGGGCTTCGTGGTTTTGACTTGCTCCAGACGAATATAAATCCTCTCATTCTTATTCCCATTTTGCTACTTTCTTTCATTCTCCTACTTTGTGCTTTATCATGTGTTGGCAATTGGATGCCAAGATTTTTCCGGAGGCAATATCTTCCCCTTTTCAGGCATAACACTGTGTCCACTGCATCCGTTCTTAATATCCCATCACCTTTTCGGTTCCAGCGGTGGAGTCCTATCATTTCTGGTAAGCTATTTATGCAAATGATTTCTAGTGAGTCAATAAATTTTACGTTTGAGCATGCCACAACTTAAAAACCAGATGAATCTATCTAATTATTTATTGTCATCGTCATCTATTCCATTTCACCAACGGATGTTTTCTAATGACACCATAAATTTAATGCCATGAAGTTGAGGCAACATAAACAACAGATGGCACTATCTAATTATTTATTGTCATTGTCGTGTATTCGTTTGGACACTAAATGTACATACTAATTCCACAGCTGTATTGGACCTAGGATGAAGCGGAAAATGGTCTCCATCAGCTTTTCTCAAATGTATTCTTGATTTGATTATCTCATGAATGATATTTTTGGGGAGTTTTAGATACAAAGATGAACCCTTATCTCATTAGATAGGAAAGAGATGAACAGATGGGGATATTGTTTAAATATATGCAATCTTATTCTAATATCTACGGTTAAGAATACATACTTGTGTAGAGCAAAAATATCTTTTTGTTATAACTTGATCCCTTGTTTTGGAAGAGCAATGTCACAGCCTTCCTAGATTTATATGGCCAGTATGTCATTTATATTTTAAATTTTGTTACAGAACGAAGATATCATTATAAGAGCTTGAGTCACTCAAGCATTATTGGTCTAAATTTGTAAATGAACTAAAAAAGAGAAATATTTTCTCTGATCCTTAATTGGGTTACAATAATGGAGTATAAATAGAAAATAAATCAGATCTGTACAATTAATCTAGGCCTAGAAATCAAGAAAGAATAATTCTCCTATAAATGCCATGGCTAACAAAGGAAAGAAAATTACAATATATTTATAGCTAGCTAAATCTAATCTAAATAAATCATGTGATTGATTGATATCCAAGACAATCTCCAATACTCCCCCTCAATCTGGGTGATAGATGTCTATCATTCCCAGATTGGTTCTAATACCCTTGTATGTGTGTCTTGGAAGAGCTTTGGTTAGGATATCTGCAGTTTGACTGCATGAGGGTACATGATCAATCTCTATGATGCCACCATCAATCTTCTCCTTAATGAAGTGTCTATCCATCTCTACATGTTTTGTCCTGTCATGGTGGATTGGGTTCTTGGCTATGCTGATGGCAGCCTTGTTGTCACATAGTATTCTCATTGTATAGTTGATAGAAATTTTGAGTTCTTTTAACATTTTTTTCCAACTAAATTCCTTTGCAAATGCCATGTGCCATGGCTCTGAATTCTGCTTCTGCACTGCTCCTAGCAACTACACCCTGTTTCTTGCTTTTCCAAGTAACCAAGTTCCCGCATACAAAGGAGCAATAGCCAATAGTTGATTTCCTGTCCACTGCACATCCTGCCCAGTCAGAATCGGTATATACTTCAACACCTCTATTTGAGTTTTTCTTGAAGTAAAGACCCCTTCTTGGTGTACCTTTAAGGTATTGACATATCCTATTCACAGCATTCATGTGGATGTTGGTTGGATTGGTCATGTGGTGACTTGCCATGCTTACAACAAATCCAATATTGGGCCTAGTGTGTGTTAGGTAGATTAATTTCCCAACAAGGCTCTGGTATCTATCTTTATTTGCTGGGGAACTGCCATCTTTTAAGTTGCTTCTTTTTGCTGGTTCTATAGGAGTATGAGCTACTTTACACCCAAGCATTCCGGTTTCTTGAAGAAGATCCAGGGTGTACTTCCTTTGAGACACATAAATCCCATTCTTTGTTCGGGCAACCTCCATCCCTAAGAAGTACTTTAGCTGTCCTAGGTCTTTGACTTCGAATTCTTTAGCCAAGAGCCCTTTTAGGTGCCTAATTTGATCATGATCATCTCCTGTAATAACAATATCGTCAACATAGACAATGAGTAAAGCTACCTTTCCTTCCGATGAGTGTTTGAGAAACATGGTGTGGTTTGATTGACATTGAGTGAATCCATCTTCCTTGACAACTCAAGTCAACCTGTCAAACCAAGCTCTCGGAGATTGCTTGAGGCCATACAAAGATTTCCGGAGCTTGCACGCCTTGTTTGAGGCACTGGATGATTCAAGTCCTGGGGGAATTTGCATGTAAACCTCCTCTTCTAACTCACCATTCAGAAAGGCATTTTTTATGTCCAATTGGTGTAATGGCCAATCCAAATTTGCAGCTAGAGAAAGGATGACACAAACTGAATTGAGTTTAACTGAACTGAGTTTGGCCACTAGTGCAAATGTTTCTTCGTAGTCCACACCATAAGACTGAGTGTAACCCGTTGCCACCAGCTGGGCTTTGTACCGATTTATACTCCCATCTGCATTGTATTTGATGGAAAAAAAAATCCATTTGCATCCCACCATTTTCTTCCCATCTGGTAGAGTAGTCAGCTCTCAAGTGTGGTTTTTTACCAAGGCCTGAATCTCCTCTGTCACAGCTACTGTCCACTTGGGATGTTGCAGTGCTTCGTGTATATTCCTTGGAATTTGGGTGCTGTCAAGTGATGCTACAAAGGTTTTGTACCCCTATGACAACTTTTCATAGATACATATTTTTCAATGGGATGGTGAGTGCAAGTTCTCACCCCTTTTCTCAAGGCAATAGGGATATCAAGCTCAGTTGTACTAGTATGTACAGGTTCAGAGTTAGAAATTTGATTACCTGGGGAAATTTCATTTTCTGGAGCTTGGTTAGACTCATGACTTTGCATTTGAGATGTGTTCTTTCTCCTTTTGAGTTTTCTTTCTCCTACAGTAAACCCTCAGGTAGTTTTCTTGTGCAGTAGGACCTTGGTTTGTTTCCATTGGTTCTGCTTCTTGGACCTCTTCTGATGCTTCTGGGACTGTTGGAGCAGTTATTTCCATAGGTGCTGTTGGTGTTACTTCATTGTCAAAAAATTGGAATTCTACCATTTCAGTTGGTATTTTTGTCTTCTCCCCCTAAATTCCAATTTTGGAAAAATAAGGCTGATTTTCAAAGAAGGTAACATCCATGGTGTGGTAGAATTTTCTGGTTAAAAGGGAGTAGCACTTGTAGCCCTTTGGTAAGGTGAGTATCCAAGGAAGATGCATTTGATGGATTTTGGGTTAAGTTTGCTGCGGTGAGGAGTGATATTGTGGACAAAGGCTGAACACCCAAAGATTTTAAAGGGTATTGAGGTGAGAAGTCTGCTGATTGGGTAGAAGGTCTAGAGAGTGGAGTGACGGGTGTTAAAATTGAGGACACGGGAAGGCATTCTGTTTATAAGGTAGGTTGCTGAAAGTACAGCTTCTCCCCAAAACTGTTTTGGTACATTTGAAGCCATCATGAGTGATCTGGTTACCTCTAGGAGGTGTCTGTTTTTCCTTTCTGCTACCCCATTCTGTTGTGGGGTGTCAACACATGAACTTTGATGAACAATCCCATGTTTTTGAAGGTAGGAATTCAGCATGGAATGAAAGTATTCTCGGCCATTGTTTGTCCTAAGAACCTTGATGCTCGTTTGGAATTGTGTTTGCACCATATTGTGGAAGCTTTCAAATATTCTCCCTACTTCCGATTTCTCCTTCATAAGAAATACCCATGTGATCCTTGTGTGATCATCAATGAAAGTGACAAACCATCTAAAGCCAGTAATGTTGCTGACCCTTGATGGTCCCCACACGTCACTATGAATCAAGGAGAATGGTTGAGAGGGCTTGTAAGGTTGAGCTGGATAAGTGCTGCGAGTGTGCTTAGATAATTGGCAAACTTCACATTGAAAATTCCTTTTATTTTTATTGAATAATGAGGGAAACATTCTTTCCAAGTACATGAAATTGGGGTGGCCTAGACGATAATGCCACAGCATTACAGAGTTTTCACTACTTGAAGGAACTACTGCACAAGAGTTGGCTTTGGGTTCACTTTTGGAGGCTTCAACTTGAAGGAGATAAAGTCCCGCACACTCTTTAGCATTGCCAATCGTCTTCCCTGACTTCATAATCTGAAATTCACACAGGTTAGGTGAGAACTTGGTGATGCAATTCAAATCTTTAGTCAATTTACTAATGGACAGCAAGTTGCAGTCAAGGTTAGGCACATAAAATATTGAATTCAGAGTTATATCTCTATTGATAACAACTGAACCTTTACCAATGACCTTTAAGAGTGTTCCGTCTGCTATTCGGACTGTTGAGTGGTCTTGACAGGGAGAATAATCATTAAATACCGTAATATCTCCAGTCATATGGTCTAATGCTCCTGAATCTACAATCCATGACTGTGTTTTCCCTTTACTAGCATTTAGAGCAGTTAAAAAATTACCTCTTTGTGCTACCGTTGCTGTACCAACATTCTTCCTTGTATCTAGCATGGCCTACTGAAGGAGTTTTTGTAGGGCCTCCATTTGTTCCTTGTTAAAAGGAGTTGTGTCAGGATTAGCTTCTGCTCCCTGAGAATTGTTGTAGGCTGTGTTGCCCTTGAATTCCTTGTTTCGGAATGTCTTCACATCGGCTGGCTTCCCATCTATGACCCAGCAAGTATCCTTAGTGTGTCTAGGCTTCCTGTAGTGATCACACCAGGGGCGATTCTTCTTTTGTGGTGGTCGAGACTGATTTCCTCTGGCTGCCATTGCTGAGCTTTCAATGGTTGGGGCAGAGGCATAGTTTCCCAACATGAGTTTTCTCTTGCTTTCTTCTCTTCTCACCTCTGGAAATGTCTCACGGATCTTTGGAAGAGGTTTAGTTCTCAGGATCCTTCCACGCACCTCATCAAGGTCTTTATCAAGTCCCAATAGGAACTTGTAAATCCTGTCTTTTTCCACCAGTTCTTTGTACTGCTTCTTGTCATCTGGGCATTTCCATTCAATTTCTTCATATATGTCCAACTGTTGCTAGTATTGATTGAGAGTGTTGAAGTAATCGGTGACTGAAGATTCACCCTGTCGCAGGTCATGGAGAAGGCTCTTGATTTCGAAAATGGCAGAGGTGTTATCCACATTGGAGTATGTCTCCTTCACCGCATCCCACATTTCGTTGGTGGTGTTATAGTACATGAAGTTCTCCCCAATCTCATTGGTCATGGTGTTGAGGAGCCATGACATTACTTGACAGTTTTTCAGCTCCCATTTTTGGAGATTTGAGTCTCCTTTCTCTGGTTGTTTGGAGTCTCCCGTGATGTATCCTTCCTTTCCCTTTCCTTGAAGGAAGATGCGAACAGATCGAGACCATTGGATGAAGTTTTGGCCATTCAATTTATGGCCTGTGATAGGTAAAGAGGGACTGTCGACAGAACTGGCACCAAGGAGTGTACCAGTCTCCATCTTGACCGAGTTTTCTGATCTTTCACCCTCCATGGTGGATTGGTGAATGGAATTTAGGATTGGTTCAGATCGGGCTCTGATACCATGCGGAAAAAAGAGAAATATTTTCTCTGATCCTTAATTGGGTTACAATAATGGAGTATAAATAGAAAAGAAACCAGATTTGTACAATTAATCTAGGCCTAGAAATCGCGAAAGAATAATTCTCCTATAAATGCTACGGCTAAAAAAAGAAAGAAAATTACAACAGATTTACAGCTAGCTAAATCTAATTTGAATAAATCATGTGATTGATTGATATTCAAGACAATCTCCAACATGAACCCTAATTTATAAAAGTTCACAAAGTCTTTTTTTTTTTTTGAAGAATTGCTTTGTTGTTTCTATCTAGTGAAGTAACCTGCACTGCTTTGTATATTGCATATTTAGAGTTCTTTTGCTCTGATCCGGTCATTTGCCAAAAAATTCTTTTAAATTTGCTTTCTTCATCAGATACATAACATTCCATGGAAAACTATGGATAATTATGGCTTGCACATGAATATGATTTGATTGCTCATCTCAAATTTAATCCTCTTGACTTTTTGTGGATGTCAAATTCATGTTTAGGGCCAGCCTTTGGCTGGCTTTGGCTTTGAACTGAACAATCCCAGTATTAAATTCCATTTATTCAATAAGTTATAGTACTATAACCTATGATCATAATGCAACAATGCTTGTAGTTGTAAGATGTGCATCATGTACTTTATTGTGGTCATTTTCAGTTTATTCATACAATACATCTGGGTTGCTCCTTTCAGATGATTCTGATGTTCTTGCCTAGTCTGATTTGTGTAGCAAACCCCACTTAGTAGGAGATAACTTGGTTGTGGTTGTATTTAGTGTTGGTCTGATGGTAATATTTCTTTATGATAGAACCTTGAATGCCAATATTCCTATGGTATTTGCAGGGGATGCAAGAATAAAGGCGCCACTCAGCCCGACAATTGCAGGTTCACAAGATAGACCATTTAGCCTTGGAGTTGATAACGGTGGTGGCATCCAGCTTGCGGAATCTTCCTTTTACCCTTCAGCTAGTAGTGTCTCACATAGTTATTCCTCAAGCAATTTAGGGCAGATGCAGTTTGACAGCAGTAATATAGGCAGCTTCTGGACGCCCCACAGAAGTCAAATGCGTCTACAGAGTAGGAGATCACAATCTAGAGAAGACCTGAATTCCTCATTGGCTGAAACACACATGGTGAAGGTTTAGGGCATCAACTTCTGGAAACTTCGGTATGATTGCACTAATATCTTCTCTAAAGTTGCATTTTTTATAGGCAAACCATTTTTTCTTGAGTCTTGCTTTATCAATTCTACATACTACACAGGCATTCTTTTCTGTAATATAAGAATTGGTTATAGGTAAGTAATAGTAAAGCAAATGCATATTCTTTTCAGATTGTTGTTTCTATTTTTTTCGAAAGTTAGTACTAGTTCCTTACCTATACCAGATAAGATTTCCACCCATTTCTCCTATACCCGTAAATCATGGGCTGCACTTGCACATGAGCAACAAATTTTATGGCTGGATATGAATTATAAGCCAAGCAAATTGGACTGCCCAAGATGAAAATTTTCTGCACATTGATTTAGCTTGAACATCTTGTCACTGTATTGTCATCATTAAAGACACATTTCCATAAAAGGGGTCTCTCAGAGTCGCTTCTATATATGTTATTTGTCTCTTAAATTTCACCGCAAATTGTAAGAGATTTATACATGTCCCAGCATTTCAGTTTTTGTCATGTTGATGACTGGGGGCTAAGGGAGATCTGGCCGGATCATTTTTTCGAATCGAATTTGCTTTCCCTGGATCTCACTTCTGAACTGACTTCCTCCACAACTTGTCTAGCACAAACAAGTACTCTTGTTCCATCATTCCTTACCCATCTCCTATACTGGCTATCGTTGTTGTGCTTCAGAACTGTACAGTCTTGGCGTGAGCTTAAGCGTTCAGATTTTATAGTGAAGCATCAAAGTCTAACAAGCACCGAAGCATTTGGTTCATGAAGCTGCTGAGATCAATTGATTTTGTGACTCTTTTGTGCATACCATTTTTTAGACTAATAACACGACATTAGTACAAATGATCTCCACTTGTTGACTGATGACTGAGGAAAAAAACTTGGGAAGTTGTAAAAGTTAAACCAAGGGGAGAAGTTGTAACATGGTACAATGCTTATGTATACGTCAAATAAGTTATAATCAAGTTGCAACTTGCAAGCAACTTAACACTTTAAAATGACAACGGGTACTTTCCACTTGAAGTAAAGCGTTCCGTTTGAATATTTATAAAGCAAACAGCATTGCCATGACTTTTAGTATATTGATATAGAAGTTTTGCCTCTCAAAAAGGTATAGCTCTATGTACCCCAAAATAAAAAAAAGGTATTGCTATATGCTAGCCAACTCTATTTATCATTGTGAATGAATGTAGAATTGCTTTACGTTTTGGCGAGCATTAATTTATCTTCAAGAAAACAAAACTCGTGATGAACAAAATTAAGTCTTGGCATGTTGAGAATATGCTGTGTACGTCGCAATTGAGACCTCTCAGTCTCAGAAATATCCAAGAAAAGTGAATCATATTGAAGGAGACGACTCTATGGAAAACCCAATAAAGTAGCATTGACACCTTAAAAACTTTACTCTTTTTTTTTTTTGGTTTAATTTTTTAATCTTTTACAGTTTATTTATTAGCTTCGTAACTTGATATTAACTATATTTTTACAAATTGTATTAAAATATTTATTGAATTTTTAAAAATATTCAGCTTTGAAAAAAATTAATGGCTAATTGATTCAACCACCTAAACTGATTGATTTAACTAGGATTTTAATTGACACAAGTTGGTTAAATTCTGAATTTGGATGAGACTCTAAATTACGGTTGGACTCATTGAATCATCCAATTCAATATGGTTTTAATAACACTAGTTTATAATGCAGATAAAAAAGAAAAGCACTAGTTGATTAATGTTGTCAATTATCTCAGCGCAAAAGCATGACATTCCAACAAGCAGAGTTTCTTCCGTTTCCATACCCGCTTTGCATTGCATGTATAAACAGTAGCAAGTAACCTACTTCTTCCATGCATGTCTATCAAACATCACTAACTAATGACAAAGTGAAAAAAAGAAAGAAGATAAGAAAAAGAAAATATTTCCCTCATAATCAGTAACGAGCATTATCAAAATAGGCAATAAATGACCGAGGAAGTTGCCTTACCTTCTTCTACTGATGAAACTTAGGTTTGATTCATGAGTTAGTCCGATGATGGATCACATGTAAATAAACACACGGATGTGTTTAAAGTTATGTTCTGACTCTAAACTCGGACAAACTATACATCCCTCAACTTAGATTTATCTTTTTCTATTAAAAATAAAATAAAATAGAATAGAATAAAGAGAGAGATAAATAGGGAAGAAATGAGCCTGAAGTCCCTCAGAGTCATTGTGTCGAACAGATGAGAGGCCCTTTCCAAGAGAGCATAAAGTAAAATGCAATACAAGGGGTATATATATAGTGGCGACGTAACATTCTCAGTGGAGGAAGGTAGTCATGGATGAATGTTAGAAGCCAAGATTATGAAGATGTGATAATGAATGAATAGCATAGAGAGAGAGAGAGAGAGAGAGAGTTGTGCTGTGTATAATATAATATATTCAGGGGTCGGTGCGAAAGAGTATCTCGAGGAGTAAATGAGAAGAGAGGGAGAGCTTGAGGGAAAGGGATGCGGTGGAGGTGGAAGGAGAAGAAGAAGGAGAAGGAGAAGGAGAAGGAGAAGGAGAAGCAGGGCCACGTGGCAGAAGAAGAAGCACCACTTGAGGCAGAAGAGGCAGATTCAGACGCAGCCGCACCACCATCCTCCTCCTCCTCTATGATTGCCCAAGTGTATTACACAAATACTACGGTTTCGGTTGTGGAGTGAGAATTTATACGGCTTACTTGTCAGAAATTTTAACATAACTAATACTGTTAACTCATCACAAATTTTAACATGCTCTACTGATAATAAATGAATTTAATTGGATGATAGGAAAAAAAAAAAATTTTACATTATCAACGTTTCAAGATTAAATCCATAATAAATTTTAGAGTGTTGATATTTGAACCTAGCAAAATAAATCATTGTAAAAAGACACTTAAAAAAGGACAATAGTGAGAGAAAGAATTTGACCTACAGCAATATACACTTACCACCTATGTTATATAGGTACAGTATTGGTACACAAATGAAAATTTTGTCAAACGTATGATACAGGTTCGTTATATATAATAATGAAGGTTTTTCTATCAAGTGTCTTAAGGTCATTGGTTAAGAAATTTAACGTATAAAGTTTTTAGAATTCTTAATGCATTTAGTATATTGGGAATTTAAGAAATTTACTATTCAATAAAAAAATTTCTACTTTAAGTTTCTTAATTTAAAAACCCTAATAATAATAATAATAATAATAGAGAAAATGCACAATTTAAACATAATAAAAAGAAGAGAATGAACAGAGACTCCAAAAACACATTGAAACAACTAAGAAAGACATAAAGAAAGGAAGCAAAAAAACATCAACGCATAATGTCGATTATCGCCAATGTTGCACCTCGTCATCTTTGGGGAGCTACTGCTTGTGGTTGGTCCAATTGACAGGGAAACTCATATGCTGTCACTTGTCCTCATCGATCGTTACTCATCGACGTTGCTAATGTTTGCTAGAGAAACTATTGTGAAGGTGTAGTAGCGGTTCGAACTTTGGGTGATTATTGTTAATATTCTAAAGGTGGTGTCACGAGAACAAAAGAAGAAAATAAGCATAGGTTTCAAATTAACATCAAAATGACTATATTTTGGGTAAAATTGTACTCAATAATATTCAAGTTGTACCTAAATATTAAAAAATAAAATAAAATAAAATAAAATTTCATTATGTATTAAGCATAATTGACACGCATTTGTATCTAGTATGGATACTAGGGCTTGTGGGGAGTACCCATGCAAAGGGAAAAATGCAAATCACATCACTTTTGCTTTTCCAACTCCTATTTTGCTGCTCGACAGCATTAGAATAGTAGCCTAGACACATACTATTTGCAAATGCTAGACGTCATGAATTAACCATATTAACCAAAAACAAAAAAAAATAAAAGCAATACCATAATGCTTCTAACTCATCTACAATTTTATTTTCTAAAATTAGCTGCAAATTTTGCATTATTTATGAGTTGTTACATTCTACAACAATTGCACTAAACAATAAATTTTAATATATTTAATGTAAAAAAATAATAACAACAATGTAAAAAATTTGAAAACACAACATCAAAACTAAATGCAATTGTTAATAAATGTTAGCTTGTGTGATTTATCTTCTACTTATTTTTTCTACTAATAGATTATTCATAAGCATTTCTCTAAGTATTCAATGAGTTTAAAGACATACCTTGACATTAAACTAGAGCAAACCTTTCTCTTAACCTAAATTTTTTGTAAAGAAAAAAAGAATTAAGCTAAACTCAATTTATTTTTATAACATAATTATATAAATTATCAAATACTTATTTGCATTTAATATATTATTGGCCTACCATTGATTAGGTTAGTAGCTATTGCCATTTCTTTTTATCTATTGTCACTTCCACTTAGCAAACTTATTTATTGATCCTCTCTTCTATTAAAAGTGTATTGGCATCAATTTGTTACCACATATTTTTTTCTCTTGCTCGATGCATTAACACATTATTTTATTCTTACTTTTTAACTTTTTAATTAACTCTCTTTCTTCTTGCACTTTTTAAACATTAAGTAAACCCTTCTCTTTCTTTTCATTTTTTTCTTTTCTTATTCCTCATTGGTTTTTTCCTTCTTGTGTGTTCTCATCAAATTTTTAATGGGCTTCTGCTGTAATACACATCATTTTGTTCATTATTCTGCACACTTGAATTTAAAAGTTTCTTGTGAAATATTATTATTATTATTATAATTAGTAATGCTAAAACATAATGATGATAATCATGTGATTATTTAATCAGAACAAAATTTTTATAAAGTTTTGTTATTTGAACATTTTTAGACACATTGCAATCGACACATACAAAAAAGTGAGGGAAATCTTGTTTTTACCCCCATTATATTTTGCCTTACTGTAATACTCTATCAAATATAAATACTATAATTAAATTATAATATTATATTTAGAGATTATCATAGATTTACTGAATTTTCTAATATAGTTACACAATAGCCACTCCAAAATATCTATTATCACTCTTATTTTGGTGGTTATTATTTGATTTCTCTAGAATGCCCTTTTCTTTTCTTTGCTAATAAAAATATATAATAGCTAAACAATACATTTTATTATTAATTATGATTTTATGTAAACTTATTAGTATTAACGTAATTCATATTTATTTTAACTTTTTAAAAATATTTACTTGTAAACATGAATAAAAATAAGGATATTTACAAAATCTTAATGTATAACACATACCAATGTTTTGCCATCCAGTGTTTATATAATTTTTTTTAAAAATAAGAAATAAACATAGGATATTAGGAATTGTTACCTAAAACTGGTTCTTGCAATGAAAGTGGATTGCGATCCCAAATGAATTTTATCTACAATATCAAGGTTCAAATCCTGGAGTTATCATTTTCGAAGTGCTTTACCTAACTACCAACTTTGACCAAAAATTGCATGGTCAATTCCTCAAATCAGAAAACATATTAAGATAATGTGATGCATTAAATAGCAACAAATCCATTTATTATATGTTTATTTAATAATTTTTAATCATATAAGCACTATGCTGAAAAAATGTATATATGCTGTATATTAAAATTTAGAGATTAATTTATGTGTACTAACAGTATAAAACTACTTTACACTATTGACCAATAAAAATGCAAGGAAGTGCTAAATTATAACGGGTAGTTATTTAGCATAATTTGGTACTTCTTTGCATATCTATTGGCTGATAATATAAAATTATTTTACATTATTAATGCATATAAATTAATCATTAAAATTTATTAGTACGTCTTTATTGTTAATCAATTTTACTTACTTTTTTTTTTAAAAAATCATTGCTATATTATTTGGATAATTATCATATCAAGAAAATTTTAAAAAATTAATATTTTGATCCAAATAATTATCTCAAATAAATTAATTAACAATACTTGTAATATATCAATTGATCATATCCAATCTTACTCAACCCATAGGTCAAGTTGCATATGGGATGGGCTAAGTTGGTTATGAGTTAGACATCGATTGAGTTAGGCTAGATTCGGTTGAGTTGGTTAGGTTGCATATGAGTTGAGTTAGGTTGAGTTGGATGGGTTAAATTAGATTGGGTTGCATATATGTTTAGTTGATTTAGGTTGGGTTGTATTGGATATGAGTTGAATTAGGTTAGGATGGGCTGGATATCGGTTGAGTTGAATTGGATTTGCATGGGTTAGACCGGATTGATTTAGGTTAGATATATGTTAAGTTGGGTTGGATTAGATATAGGTTAAGTTAGAAGGGTTGGATATGGGTTGAGAGGGCTAGACGTAGGTTGAGTTTGGTTGGATTTACATGGGTTGGGTTAGGGTAGGTTAGGTTGGATATGAGTTGAGTATAAGTATGAGTTGGGTTTGATGTAGGTTAAGTATGGATTGGGTTAGATGTGAGTTGGGTTAAGTGGAGTTTGGTTAGATATAAGTTGGGTTAAGTTTGGTTGGGTTGAATATGGGTTAGATTAGGATGTGTTTGATTGGATATAGGTTGAATTGGGTTGAGTATGGGTTGGGTTAGATATGGATTAGGTTGAATATGAGTTGAGTTGAAAATGGATTGGGTTAAGTTGGGTTCGTTGGGTTGATATGGGCTAAGTTGGGTTGATATTTGAGTTAGTTTGGGTAGATATGGGTTGAGTTGAGCTAGGTTAGATGTGGGGTTGGGTTGGATGTGAGTCGAGTATGAATTGGGTTAGAAGTGACTTGGGTTAGGTTATGTTTGATTAGATATAGGTTGGATTGAATATAGGTTAAGTTGGGTTGAATATGGGTTAGATTAGGTTGTGTTTGATTGGATATAGGTTGGGTTAAGTATGAGTTAAGCTAGGTTAGGTTAAATATAAGTTGTATTAGGTTGAGTATATGTTTGGTTGAATGTGGGTTAAGTTGAAAATGGGTTGTGTTAATTATGATTTATGTTGGGTTGAGTTGGATATAGGTTGGATTAAATTGGATATAAGTTGGGTTGGGTTGGGTTGAGTTGAATATAAATTGAGTTGAGTTTAGGTTAGGTTGGGTTAGTTTACGTTTGAGTTGAGTTGAGTTTGGATTGAGTTTGGTACGTGTTTGCTTAGGTTGGTTATGTATGTGTTAGATTAGATGTGGGTTAGGTTGGGTTAGGTTGAGTTTGAAATATGTTAGGTTAAGTTACGGGTGGGGTTGAGTTGGATGTGGGTTAGGTTGGTTTGCGATGAGTTTAGGTTGGGTTGGATGTGGGTTATGTTGAGTTGAGTATGGGTGGGATTGGTTGGGTTGGGTTAAGTATGGGTTGGTTTAAGTTAGGTTGAGTTAAGTGTGCGCTCGGTTGAGTATGGATTGGGTTAGATGTAGGTTAAATTAGGCTAAGTATGGGTTAGGTTGAGTTGAGAGTGCGTTGAGTTTAGTTATATATGAGTTGGGTTGAGTATTGGTTGGGTTGGGGATGGATTTGGTTAGATGTAGATTGGGCTGGGTTAGGTTGAGTTGGTTTGAGTTAAGTATGGATTGAGTTAGGTTGATTTACATATAAGTTGGGTTGATTTGAGTTGAGTCTGGATTGAGTTGGATTGGGTTGAGTTGCATATGAGTTGGGTTGGTTTGAGTCGAGTATAAGTTGAGTTGGATGTGGGTTGAGTTAGTTTGAGTTTGAGCTTGAGTTAAGTTGGATGTGGATTGCGTTGGGTTAAGTTTGGGTTGCATTCGGTATATATTAGGTTGGGTTGAATTAGATATGTGTTAGGTTGGTTGTGAGTTAGGTTGAGTTTGGAATAGGTTAAGTTAAGTTAAGTTAAGTAAATGTTGGGTTGAGTTGGATATGGATTGGGTTAAGCTTAGGTTGAGTTGGATATGGATTAGGTTGGATTGAGTTGAGTACCGGTTTGATTGGATGTGGGTTGGGTTAGGTTAGATATAGGTTAGGTTGGGCTGGGTTAGGTTGAGTTTAAGTTCCATAAGATGTAGGATGTGCTGGGTTCTAATGAGTTTCAGTTTAGTTGGATGTGAGTTGGGTTGGATATGAGTTGAGTTGAGTTTGGGTTGGATTAAGTTGAGTTCGGATTAGGTTGGGTTAAGTTGAGGATGGGTTAGGTTGGGTAAAGTTAATTAGTTGAGTATGGGTTAAATTGAATGTCGGCCGGCATGGGTTAAATTTGGGTTGGGTTGGATGTGGGTTAGATTAGGTTGGGTTGAATGTAGGTTAGGTTGGGTTGAGTTTGGATTGGATTAGGTTGGATATAGGTTCGGTTGGATTGAATATGAATTGAGTTCAGTTTGGATTGAGTTAAATTGGATGTAGGTTGGGTTGAACTAGTTGGGTTAAGTTGAGTTGAGTATAGGTTTGGTTTAATTTGGGTTAAGTTGAGTATGGGTTGGGTTGGATATGGGTTATGTTGGGATGGGTTGAATTGAGTATGCATTAGATTGGATTGGGTTGGATATGAATTGTGTTGAATATGGGTTGGGTTAGGTTGGATTGAGTTTAGGTTAGGTTGGGTTGAGTATAGGTTTGGTTGGATATGAGTTAAGTTTGGGTTGGGTTAGGTTGGATATGGATTGGGTTGAGTATGGGTTAGGTTGGGTTGGATGTGGGTTGGGTTTACATTGGTTGGGTTGGGTTAGGTTAGGTTGAGTTATGTATAGGGTTGGGTTGAGTTTTGTATGTGTTAGGTTGGACATGGGTTGAGTATGGGCTAGGCTGGGTTGGATTGAGTTTAGGTTAGGTTGGGTTAGGTTGGGTTGGGTTAGGTTAAGTTGAGTACGGGCTGGGTTAGGTTGGATGTAGGTTGGGTTTGCATTGGGTTAGGTTAGGTTAGATTATGTTGAGTTGAGTATGGATTGGGTTGGGTTTGGTTGGGTTGAGTATGGGTTAGGTTGGGTTGGATGTGGGTTGGATTGGGTTAAGTTAGGTTGAGTTGAGTATGGGTTGAGTTAAGTATGGGCTAAGTTGAGTTGTGTTAGATGTGGGTTGGGTTAGGTTAAGTTAGGTTGAGTTGAGTATGGGTTGAGTTGAGTTGAGTGTGCATTGAGTTGGGTTGAGTTGTATATTTGTTAGGTTGGATATGGGTTGAGCATGGGTTATGTTGGGCTGGATGGAATTTAGGTTAGATTGAGTTGGATTGGGTTGAGTTGAGTTGAGTTATGTATGTGTTAGGTTGGATATGGGTTGAGTATGGGTTGGGTTGGGTTGGATTGAGTTTAGGTTAGGTTGGGTTGGGTTGGGTTTGGTTAGGTTGAGTTGGGTATTGGTTGAGTTGGGTTGGATTGGATGTGGGTTGGGTTGAGTTAGGTTAGGTTGAGTTGAGTATGGGTTGAGTTAAGTTGTGTATGGGTTAGATTGGGTTAGGTTGAGTTTGGGTTGAATTGTGTATGTGTTAGGTTGGATATAGGTTGAGTACGGGTGAGGTTGGGCAGGATTGAATTTAGGTTGGGTTAGGTTGAGTTGGGTTAGGTTGACTTAAGTATGGGTTGGATATGGGTTGGTTTGGGTTAGGTTAGGTTAGGTTGAGTTGAGTATGGATTGGACATGGGTTAAGTTGGGTTTGCGTTGGGTTAAATGTGGATTGGATTAGGTTAGGTAGAGTTGAGTATGGGTTAGGTTGGATTGGATGTAGGTTGGGTTAAGTATGGATTAGGTTAGGTTAGGTTGGATGTGGGTTAGGTTGAGTTGAGTGTGCATTGAGTTAGATATGAATTGGCTTAAATATGGGTTGGGTTGGATTGAGTTGAGTGTGTGCTGGGTTTGATATGAATTAGGTTGGATATGGGTTAGGTTTGGTTGAGTTTGGATTGAGTTGGGTTAGATTGAGTCGAGTGTGCGTTGGGTTGGGTTGGGTTGGGTTAAGTTGAGTTGAGTATGGGTTGGGTTGAATATGGATTGAGTATGGGTTGGATGTGGGTTGGATTGAGTTTACGTTAGGTTGAGTTGAATATAGGTTAAATTGGGTTAGGTTGAATATGGGTTAGGTTGAGTTTGCATTGGGTTGGATGTGGGTTAGGTTTGCATTGGGTTGGGTTGAGTTGGGTTATACTAAATATAGGCTGTTTTGGATATGGGTTGGGTTAAATATGAGTTACGTTGAGTATAAATTGAGTTGGATGTAGGTTGGTTGGGCTGATTTGGATATAGGTTTGGTTGGATTGGATATGAGTTGGGTTGTATTCGGTTGGGTTGGGTTTGTTTGTCTCAGATATTGGTTGGGTTGAATATAGGTTGGGCTGGGTTGGGTTGAGTTTAACCCAAGCTAACCCCATGCTTAACCCAACTCAACCCATATCTAATCCAATCCAACCCAATTCATACTTAACCCAATTCAAATTATACTCAATTCAACCCAACTTAACCCATACTCAACCTAAGTTTCCTAACTCATATCTAGCCAACCCAACTCAATTCATATCCAAACTAATCCAATCCAACTTAACTCATATCCAACCTAACCCAAACCAACCCATAATCAACTCAATCTATATCTAACTGAACCTATATCCAACCTAATTGAACCTAACCCAACTTAATCTAACACATATCCAGACTAACTTAATTGATCTCCAACTTAACCCAACCTAAACCAACTTAACCCATTACCAACCCATATCCAGACTAGCTCAACCCATATCTTGCCCAATCCATAACCAACCCCAACTCAGACCAGCACAATTTAATCTATACCCAACCTATAACCAATCCAACCAACCTTTATGTAACTCAACTCAATCTATGTCCAACCCATAATCAATCTAATTGAACCTAGACCATCCTACATTCAACGCAAACCAACCCACACCAAACCTAACCTTACCCAACTCAACTCAAACCATATCCAACTTACATCTAACTTACACCTATATCTAACCTATTCCAACCCACACCAAAAGTAACTTAGCCCATGTCCAACCTATAGCTAACTTAAATCAACCCAACCCAACTTAACACATTCCAAACCAACCCATATCCAATCCAATTCAACCTAAGCCATAAGCTTAACCTATACCAAAACTAAATTAAACTATTAACTCAAACCATATCTAATCCAGGCCATCCTAACCTAATTTACAGCAAGCCCAACTCAATTGATAGGCAATAGCCAACCAAACTCAACCCAACCCAACCCACACCAAATCCAATTCAACCTAACCCACATAAACCCACCAACACTCATTGAACTAACTCATTTCGCGCTCAATCCAACCCACATCCAACTAGAGCTGTCAAAACAAGCCAGATTTGCTAGACTAGCCTGTTTACCTGCCAAAAGCAGGTGAATTGAGCTTAAGAAATCTTGACTCATTTAAATCAATTTATTTTTATCCTGATTCATTCAACCTAAAATTGGCTAGTTTGTTTATCCGTTTATTTATTTATTTTTAATATAAAAATTTGCCATCTTCTTATTAGCTCAACATAGCCAACATTCATTCAATCCATTACCCTGAGACCCTAAGCAAACTTTCAATAAAGGTTTAGTATCTTTTACATGTCTTAAAAATAAAGTCCAATAATAAAGATGATAAAATGGATAGAATCTGCTGACTTGGCCCGCTTAACTTGCAATTTTTGGCAATGTGGGTTAATATTTTCAATCCGTATAACTCGCCCCGCATGACTCATGGGTTATTTTCTTTTTTTTTTTTTAGGTCTTCATTCTTTAATTAACTCTACACAACATTTGAGTCAAGACCAAGAGGCCCACCCAAAGAATGCTCTAACACAACTCACTTTACTTGGACATCATATACAACATGTTACACGATCAAAATAAATAAATAAATAAATAAATAAATAAAAAGACACTCACACTCACACTCAACTCAAAGCGATTCATTATTTAGGTCTCATATTCTCATATCCTCATCTCTCATCTTCCTCAACAGCAACCGGCAGCGGCTCCGCACCCCATTTCTCTTTAATTCGGTGAGTGTGAAATTGAGACATCCAACGACATCATTGCATTAGGCTAGGTAAGGCGTCTTCTTAGTGACGACATCCCAGCGGTGTAGAGTGGTGGCGACAACTTGTTCTTTGGTAGCTTCTTCTTTTTCGGCTGTAAGTATGGATTAAAACAAGTTTCTATTTATTTATTTTTTTGGACCCACCAACTTGTATAAAAATATGGTAGGTTGGCATATTCACCCCATATTAATAATCCGGGTTGGCCTGCCTTGCCTTACATAAGGCTTGACCCGTGGCGGGTTGTTACATTTATCAATACTATCCAATAGTGTTTACTTGTCAAAATAAGTACAATAACTTTTTTTTTTGGGTCAACACACCAACACATTCATAGGGAGGGGAATGGTTCATACATCACAAATTAGGCTCTGGTTGATATTGAACTTGAGTGCAGTTAGTGAGAGGCGGACAATTTTACCACTAAACTAGTGCCTCAATTGCAAGTACAATAACTTTTAAAATTAACAAACAAACAAACAAAAAAGATCAATGGACTGCCTATTTAGACATGCGACCAACCTTAAATGTAGAGCCGTTAAAGTGGGCCGCATTTTGCGAGTCAGCTCGGCTCGACCCACTAGAATGGGGGGTTGAGCCAACAAAATTTCAACTCATATAAAAGTGGGTTAATTTGACTTAATCCGTATAATCCACGAGTTAAGTGGGTTTAGTGTGGGTTGGAAGTGGGTTGGCCATTTTTTGTTTTTTACAATTTTTTTTTTTTTTAAAGTTAGCACTAGTAAGGAGTGATGGGTAATACTAACAAGTAATCACTACATTCTGTGATGTATAGTATATAGTACTTTATAAAGTTGTTTAATTGTTATGTTTGACTAATCTTAACCACTACTTAATAAGATTATAAGTTATTAATTGTTACTATCTTGATGAACCTTTGCTTGTTATGTTGAATTCTGTATGTTATTCCCTTTGTTTTGTATAATTTCTTTTCATTTTTGTACAGCCAAAGTCTCTAATATTAGTGTATATACAATTCGTTTAATTTTTTAACCATTTTTGGTATTTTTTAATTAATTTTAAGATTTTTTTGATTTTTTTCTAATTTTTTTACTTTTTATTTTTTTTGGTAAGCGAGCCCGTTTAACCCATCAACTCGGGTTAGTTGAGCAGGGTTCGTATTTTTATGGCTCACCAAAAAAGTGAACCAGCCCGTATAACTAGTCTTGACTCGTGACCCATGGTGGGCCAACCCAGGTGAGCCGGGTCGGCCCACTTTGACAACTCTACTTAAATGGGTTAGGCCAATATATTTTCAACCTATTAATACTTACTATAGTTTTGCCTGATCCATTTAACTTGTGGGCTTAAACGAATTGGGATTGGCCCATCTGACACCCCTACTTTAAACCTCCAACAAATCCGCACTCAATCTCCAATACAATTAAACCCACATCCAAGCCATATTATTGCCAATTTGTTAAATAATAATTAATAACCATTTAAGTGCTTATATTTTTTTTCCAACTCATGGTTTTTTTTTTTGCGTACATTTTAATGAGTTAATTCTATACTTATTTAATAATATCAGGCATTCAAAAAAAGAAAAAGAAAAAAGAAAAAACAAAAGTGTCTTTTGGACTCTTAAAATATCAATTCGTTAACAATTTAATTTCAAAAAAATATTTTATTAGTCCATGATAGTTCAATAATAAATTCTATTATTATTAATAAACTTTATTAATATTAAAAAATATTTTAAAGATTAATTTGTCAACATATTAATCTTTTAAAGATTAACTTATCATTATATTTTATTAACATGTTAATTATTAACCATAAGTTAATAAAATAAATTTTAATGACTAATAGTTAATCTTTTGAGTGTAAAATTAGTATTTTTTTTATATTAAAAGAAGGTTTGCTTTGTTAAAACTAGACCGCTGTGTAAGAGGGTCTTAATTCTTAGCCTAGGCCTAGCTGGCTAAGGCCCAGTGCAACAAACACTGTTGGTTTCTCTGCTTTGGCTTATGTTACCTTCCTCAACCTCCCGCTAACCGCGCTCTGCTCCACAGCCATTGCCGCCGTCGCTCTGCTCCGGCCACCGCCCACCGGTGAGTTCATGGCCCACTTCATTCACTTTCCGTTCATTATGAATGGCTATAACGAATAAAACAAACGTTTCTCTTCAATCGCTTTCGTATGTAGCATGTCGAATTTAACTCAATATCACATTTTAATTTTTCCCCATTAATTAATTAATTATTGATTTGTTTGCAGCGCCCAAATAAAATAAAAATTGAAGCCTTGTGGTTTTGAATGGCGCGGAGGATGGAGTGGGCGGCGAGGGCAGAGCACTTGGGAGGCGTACCCAGGAAGATGGTGATCGCGGCGGTGGGCGCGTTCGCCAAAACGGTGTCGTGTCTTATGAACAGCACCACCGTTCACAACGCCGACACACTCATCCGCCTCGTACATTCTAGAACCCCCGGCGTCCCCTTAATCACCGTCAGCAACCACATGTCCACGTCAGCCCCCTCTCTCTCTCTCCTGCAATAAATTATGCGAATTTTGCGAGAAATTATTAGGGGGTCTGGGAGGAAGAAAAATTTATTATTCGGTTTTATTCACAATTTGGCATTCCAGCTATTTCGTTAAAAATATAGTGGCAGCGGAAAACAGCGTTGATAAGTGTCAAATTGTAAATGAAATGGAGCAAAACTTTTTTCTTATGCTGAGAGCACATTAGAATATTTGTTTGTTTGTTTTTGGTTTTGAGGTTTTTGGAACCTGTCTTAGGTTGGATGATCCAGTTATGTGGGGATTCAAGGGTTTTCCCATATTTAATACCAAGTTAGCTCGATGGGTACTTGCTGCGGAAGATATATGCTTTAAGAATGCGGTGTATTCGTATATTTTTCGGGTTGGTAAGTGTAGTAAAGTCTCAAGTCAAAATGATTCGAGTTTCAGTTTTTCAATGTTCATGTGTATCGGGTTGCTTTAAGTTTTTTGTCAATTAGCTTGAATTTGCTTCATTATGTGTTTGCATTAGCAGTTTATTGTATTGAACCATTAGACATGTCTCTGTTATTTTACTGGTTTTTAAGAACATAATAAGTTAAGCATGGAATTATAAACTTCATGAATTAAAATATGCTGAAAAGGTTTTGAATTTGTCTTTGTAGTCTACTGTTGTGTTGTTTCTAAAATGGTAACTTGCACAGGGAAATGCATACCTATTACAAGAGGTGGTGGAATTTATCAAGAGCACATGAATGAAGCTCTTGAGCGCTTAAATGATGGAGAATGGGTATCTATGTAACATTTCATATTTTTTTCCCTCCATATAAGCTTAACTCTTTGATGATGATATTTTGGGTAATTTATGTTAAGTGTTGATTATTATGATCCTCTAAATGGATTACAGTGTACAGACTTCTGAAGTAATGTCTTCCTAAATTTTTTAGTTGCATGGTGAATCATGGTTGCATTTTTAGTACATGAAGACAATGTCAATTTCTAAATACTTGAAGACAGTCAATTTCATCTGTTTCTTTGCATTGTGTATTTCTTCCCCCTAAAAAAATGCCCTCCTATGATGTGTTCATAGCCGGTGATTTATTCATGACTGGCAGTTGAATGAATGTTATTCTCGAAAGGAGTACTTGTTCCACATGCAATGAATTGATTTTTTTGAGAACGATCTATGATCCGAATTAAACCTTTTATTCCCATGTTTTGAATTTTGAGCATTGTTTTGATTCTTGTTCCGTAGTTTTGTAAAAAGCTACGCATGAGGAATTTACATGTCAGCACACCAATGCTAGGATTGGTTTTTTAGGGACATTTAGTTTAATGGAGAGATTTCCTTGGTTTAGGTTAAAGGAGGCCCAGCGCACAATCAAGTCATGGTGGGTAGGCTGTGATTTATATGAACGGATGTATATGAAGGGTAGATATTTGTTTTTCTCATGGGCAATGATCGGTAGTTGGGAATGGGAAACTGATCCAATAAGTGATTTGTTTTCAGTTTTTTCATTCAAGGTCAGATCTCGAAACAAACCCAGACCTCATTGGTGATTTGATGATCACCGAAGATAATAAGAAAAGCTCCGGCAGCCATTCTCTACCCATAGATAATAAGAAAAGCCTGACCACCTTTTTTCTATATTTTCATTTTCATGATATGCTCGATGCATTTATGAGCTGAATTTTAGAAGTGTATTGAGGTGGCAAAGAAGATGAATTTTTTATTGATTCTGTTGGTAGTGCATGGGTTGTAAATAGGTTTGTTTCAGTGACCGTCGTACTTATTTTTGTTGCGTTGAAACAATGTAGGCGAGCATGCTTGTTTTCACCTTTTTTTTATTATTGAAGATGATTTTCATTTCATCATTGGGAAAGCAGGGTTTAGAATCATGTGTTTCTCATTATGAAAAGAAAAGGATGATGATATGAAAGATGCCACTAGGCTTTGGTGGAAACAATGAAACAACTTTTGAGCACTTTCTGTTTTGGTCAATCTCAGGATAAATTTTTACAAAACATTCTCCTTTAAGCCAAATACATAAGCTACCTTTTCATTTATGCAAAAATGGAAACAGAAAAGACCTATGACTAGTATACCCTTGTATATTGTTTTTGTAAATGCAATTATTATAGAGGTCCATGCATGAAATTGATATACCGCAACCATAAGAAAACTAGATTCAGAAGCTATCTAAACATAGGCTTTAATTAGATGTTATGTTTTCATACCCAAATGAAAGTTCTCTATACTAGTTTTGATGACTCATTTTGGAATATGCTATTGCAGCTGCATACATTTCCTGAAGGAAAAGTGTATCAAGAAGATGCACCTATTAGGCGATTGAAATGGGGGATTGCTAGTCTAATTGTCCGTGCACCAGTAACTCCAATTGTATTGCCAATTGTCCATCATGGTTTTCAGGAGGTAACTCTCAGCATTTTGCTGTTATAAAGCTTATCTTTATAAATTTGGTCTAGTTCTAAAATGATTGAGCAGTTGAAGGAAGCGCTCATTTTCTTGGTGAGAACATGTGCATAATAAATCATCTGATTTGGTTGAAATATGTTGTATGTTTATTTTGGTTATTAATGTTAGGTTCTGCTTATATTTCTAGGTGATGCCAGAGAAATTTATGTTTGGTAGACGGCCTCCTGTACCGTTATGTAATAAGAAAATTGATATAATTATTGGTGATCCAATTGAATTTGACCTTCCAACAATGAGGCAAATGGCTATTTCCCAGTCTTGTAATGGCCAATTTCCTACTATTGGGTGGCCAACCACTTCAGATGGTCTAGATGAAGCAGCACAGAGATGTCTCTACACAACAATTTCAGAACAAATCCGTGCTGCCATGGAGAGACTAAGGAGTTTTCGTAAAAATTTTCTCGAGTCATAGGTTTAAACCTTGCTAAGCTCAGTTAGATCTTATGAGTTTATAAATTTTGTATGATTCTTTGTTATTATAGACTTGTAGTTGATGGTTTTGTGGGAGCTTTTAACTTGGAGGTCCTAAATCAAGTGCTATCAGAATATACTGAGGTTCCTAGGGGGAGATGGGCTACCCTCTATGTACAGCTCAAAATTAGATGGGCTAACTAATATTTCAAAAAACATTTTTTCAAATAAAATAAAATAAACTAAATCTTTCTAATTTTGGATGGATAATGGATTTTGATCCTTTGCAATTTTGTAGGGTGTCATGTGATGTGATGTAGGAGAGATAGAAATAAACAGCTGGGACTCACATTTTAGATGGGACCACAATTCAAGTGGACCGCATTGTTCATTTCTTTCTGTGTGATGTACAAGATCCTAATCCATGGTTTCATGTAATGTGCCATATCCTTTGTTGTTTATTTGTCCACATGGTACAGGTCCTGTTTAATTTGCTCCCTTCTTTTGTGGTCCAGCTCATCCCTCTCTTTTTTGCCGGTTAGTTTGCAACAAAGAGGGAAGAACAAGGGTTAGCTTAAGAGATAGGATTAGAGCCATTAGGCTCTACAAATCTAATACAAATGGCCCCATTGGCAAAAGGTAAGCTTGCAGCCAAGAATTTATACAGGACTTTGTAAGGTTTAATAATAAAAAGTTGTCTGATAGTGTGGGAGGTGATGTAAATATGGTGCTTATCATAGTCCTTAATACACGATAGAACTGTGTTCCAATTTACATCATATGTGGTAGCCCTAGACCTTACATGAAGAAATGCATATTATGTATAGAATAATTAAGGTGCCATTATTTCGTGTAAAGTAGTCTATTTATTGATGATTTGATCATTAAAATAAATAAATAAATAAAGACTTGATGTTAAAGGTATAATGATTAAATCATGTTTTAGTTTTTCGCAGAGTGTTTACACCACAGTTTTTACAGTCAATTCAGATAACGATGATGATGACAATTTTTTTGCACCATAATTAGAGCACACAATAGACAGAGTATGTATAATAAACAAATATCCAATTTGATTTATTGTTTCTTTATGTTGTATATTAAGAGCTTTCACATATGATGAAAATGTGGTTTACAGTTTGTGGTGTGCAATGTATCTATTTCTTTTGTAGATCAACTACAAATGCATGAATCTCTTAAATGACGTGTGAATTATTGTCTCTATGCCGGCTGATAAGTGGTTCTGCTTCGCCTTCCTAGATGAAAGCATTAACCTACAGGGATTTTAAGTGCTGTAGAGAAAATTTTGGTGTATAAGGTTAAGGTGACAGGCTTCCAGGCTGTTTAGATATTTCGTTGATGACCTTGGCGAGCTTCAATATCGGTAATGCTACTCACACTACTCACACATGTATATAAATATAAACTCACATATTTGTAGTTTTCACCATCTTATTATAATCGCTCCAAGCTCACCATAGTGGACCAATATGGGCTTAAGTCAGATTAATTGAAGCGTAATAAACTTTAAATACTAATCGTTTAAGAAAAAGGTCCAAGCTCATTATTATAAGTTGTCTCTTTGTGCATTATTCATTGAATAAATTGCAACTCTTGTGACAAACACGAATGAACAGTGAAGAGTTATATTCCTTTTACAGTTTTACTGGATTCCCTTTCACTAATTACTTGTTCGGATTGCCCAAAAGCTGCAATCATAACACACTCATCAGATCAGCTACGTACTATCTTGTTTTGAAGTATACATTTTGAACTTGGGAAACTTCAAGAGATTTTGGCCAATATGTGGTTAAGAGCCTTATTGTTACCTAACTATGGGCTAGCATTACATCGTGAGCTTGGCACGATTGTGTCCACGAGCATCTATTTCGATCTTTCATGAATAATAACACGATTCGATCAAATGGAAATTTGATTCATAAGAGGCATATGATCGTAAATGTCAATAATTTCCGACCTAAACAATTAAGTGGAGCCAATATGTAGCAAGCCAAATCATTAATACCACGGACTGAAGTAGCCGTTTTAAGTGAACCTTGTTCCTCCAAGAACGGAAATTGACATTTATATATGAATCATTTCTCATTGATTAAAATAAGGGTGGTATTTTCTCATCGATACTTTCTTCCTTTGTTCAAATGAAAGTCAAGTTTTACTAAGAAAGAAATTTCTCTTAGTTGTTACCTAAAGTTACCTTTGCCAACTACTTCTGATAATTTCTAATCAAGTTTTGTTTCTTTTAATCGCTTATTGCAATTTGGTCCACCCAATTGAAGAGTAAAGATTGCTCCTCAACTTTCACATGCATGTCTTAATGGCCAAAAGAGACCCTTCCTAGATTGCACTGCTCTCTGGTTGTTGGTAGAGTAACTTCTAAGGCTGCCTTTCATAAAGATCTTTGATAATTTTATTTTCTTTTTATATAAAATGGAAAACAAAAAGGACGAATATTGCACAATATTGCTCAAGGGGCATGAAATACTCAGTCAAAGTGACCATTCTCGTGAATCATATAACTTCACATTAATTAAACCCATGAGTTTCTTTCACTCTCTGCAATCTCTGGAAACTCTTGTTTTTAATTTGTCTACATTCCACAGGCCCTAGCCGGCAACGTTGGGAATTTATTTGCCTCGTGCAACTTTGGCTGTTAAGAAGAAAGATCTTATTGTAATTAGTTTATTTGCTTGCATTTTGGCTCTTTCGTTTTCTGAACTAGTCCATTTCAATCTGCCTATTCATTTGTATGCATGGATATGGCCCTCTATAATTCTGTTGAATTGAATCGTATAATGCATTTGGCGACAAGTTGAATAATAGTGAGAATAATTAGTCAATTACCTACTTGAGTGACTTGTTGAATAAGACATCATAAGCAACTACTGAGTAAAGCCTGCAGCTCCTCTGATTAATACCCTCCCTTGCTCTTTCTTTATTTTTAGACTAGAGATTATAAGAAAAGCAATCGATATTATTTTAGCATGTTAAATTGAAATTTTGTTTTCTAAAATCTGTTGAGATGTGGAAAAGTTACCATGTTCCAGTTATTATTTATCAGAAGATATGGCGATGAAGTAACTGAGCCGTTTGCATATATCACTAAATAAGTGGTTGGTTGAAACATTCAAAATTACTTTAATAAGTTTGAATTACGATTGGAAAATTTAGCTCAAAATTTAAAAATAAAATTTTTGGTGACGGTTCAATAGCTTCGAATATCATCTCCTCCGCTAACAAATACTTAAAGCCATTAAATAGAAACATATTAAACACAAATTTTATCACCTTAAATTGTTAAAAGAAAACAGGATCTAGAGCCTTAATTTTAAGGCCTTATATCATGTTTAATTTAACTTTTGAATTCACAAAATTATGGTTTAGACAAAAGTCATGAGAGACAAGCTTTTATATGAATTACGGTTTAGAACTTTATAAAAGTTAAGCTAAACATATTATGAAAAAATTCTTAAATGCTTACAAAAATAAGAAAATATTGTATTATGTATCATTCGTAGCTGAACATACCAATTTTGTAAGCCATTATTATCTCCTACTTCATTATTATACTTTAAATGTAATAGGTGATGTGTTTACCTAAGGATAGTGGAAAACACAATCCTTTTGTTACTATCCAAGAATATTTTCATCCTATAACTCCTGCTAAGTTATTAGCATGCCTTTTCTATTATTATATTATTTTCCCGCTTTCGTCTTTTGTCGTTGGTTATCATATTTTCAAGGCTAGTAACCCCTCAATAATTTCTTTTGTATCTCACGCATAACCCCACAAAGCACTGAACTCATATGTTGTGTTATGGAAAAAGTTGCGGTTTTCTGCTTTTCATAATTTGCTGGATAAAGAAAGCTACGAGACAGTTAGATGGTGTGATTGCCAGTTAAAACAACACTTCGGTGCAAAATCAATTATTATGCATAAAAGGTGTCAATTCTTAGAAATGTGAGATTATCCCAAAAAAAAAAAAAAGAATTATTGGTAATTTATGTTTTTCTAGATATCAAAATAGAAGTATAGACAGAATTATTGGATTCATAAAATTAATAAGAGTTAAATACAATGATAAATGAGCTACATTTTCAAAAAAAGATCAAAATTCAACTTCTGAAAGGATCTATTAATCGCAGCAATATCTAATAATAGAGATTTTTTATAAATTAAAAAAAAAAAAGATTATTGAGTACGTAGAGAAATATTTCTAATAGTTGAATAAGAATTTAAATAAAGAGCCTTCAACTTCATATACATTATTTATGATACACAAGATGAACAGCACACAACTTGCAACTTAAAATTGAAGGAAAAATCTAAAACAAAAACTAATATGACTGGCACTTTGAGAGCGTTAAGTATTGGTAAAGAGATGACAGTACAGATTTAGAGCGAGACATTGAAATTTTCGGTTGAATTCAGAGAAGATACATGCAGATGGTAGGGACCTACACAATTAAGGTGCAATGTCAAAATCCAATAGGGGCCACGCCGTTTGGAAGGAGGGAGGGAGGGTGCTGGTGCTGCCTTGCGAGTGCTGGCAACACCCTTCAGCTGGAAAGTCATGACCCACTTAGGACGAATCTTTAGAGGGACAAAAGGGGCACAAAGCTTGTGGGTCCAATGTTAGCTACTTCAAATTATGTACACATGATTTCTGGTTTATGCTTGTCCTTGGGGAGATTGGCCGGGTAGCAACATTTTTTTTTTAAAAGAAAAAGAAAATAGCATACAAAATAATATAGTAATATAATAGATAGAAGATTTATATCTAAAAAAAAAAATTTCAATTAAAGGAAGGTGTTAATTTCATAGGATTAATGTTTTATTAAAGTGTTTAAGTTTAGTAATATGATAGGAGGAAGTTTCTTGTTTTTTAATTTCAACATAAAGAAGATACGAGTTCTATAGGATTAATTAGTTATAAATGTGTCAATCTTCTGCATTATATTGTGTCATTACTTAAATTTAATTTTTAAGTTCCTTTATCAAAAATCATTTATAAATTTTTTTTTGAATTTAAAAGCTATCTTAATCTAATTAAAAATAAGTCCTTTTTATCTTAAGATCAATGTTATAACAAAAGTATAATTTTTTAATAATAAAAATTATTATATATTATTATATCATTAAATATATAACTTTATAATATACTGTTAATTATTAATAATAATATAAAATTTATATTCATAATTTATTAAAATTGAAACCCTTGACAAAAATTATGTTTACAGGTAACGAATCGCAGTTGCTGATGTCGCATCACTTAAATTTGACAAGATGGGTATTATTATTGAGCGAATATATTATTACTTATATTGGCATTTTGTTTACTTGTTGCTCGAAATTGCACCGTTCTATTGTGATAAAATTTTAGTCTAGTTTGATATGTGTAAATGAGAACATAACATTATTAAAGAAAATTAAAACATACCAGGGGCTCATCAAAAAAATTAAAACATACCAGGTTTACTAATGCGACTGGCATAATTTCAGAGTGTGTGAAAATATTGTCTAGGTGCAAGTCATGTGGTTACAGTGTCGTAAAAATTTAATATAGTATGTAATTGCTGTTATTATTTTAAATATGCAATTACATCACACAATCATGCATGAATCATGTAAAACCAAGAAAACAATTAGTACTATTCATTTCTCAAATTTGATATTCCGCATTGTTCTATTTGATTTTGTATCTAGATATAATCAAACTTTTTCATAATTATACGGAAAAATTTAATATTCTTCTTTTATTTTTTTTAATAAGTAAGATTCTAAAAATATAAAATGAATTGAATACAATTTAAAAGACAATTACATATAAAAAAATATAAATTATTTTAATTTTAATATACAATCAAAATATAAAATTTTAATATAATCAATTAATTATATTATTAACAATTATATATTATTATATTAAAAAAATTGACTCTTGCATCTTGTGTTTTAAAAGTTTTATATATAAAAATATATAATTAAATAATTGTATAAATATTTTTTTAATTCAATTTAAATATATTAACGATAAAAAATAATTTTATATTATCAGTTAATAGAAATAATAAAAAATATCAATTCATATAAATAATCATCTATTATAATAAGAGGTTATCATAATTTTTTAATTTTTAATAATTCTATTGGTTGACAGTATAAAACTATTTTACACTGTCAATACATATCAATTAAACTCATATTTTTTTCATTAACAACATGTTAAAATTAAAATTAGTTAGTCATCATGCGTTCAGAGGAAGGGACAAACCCTTAATTGTATCATAAGTGTTAAAATCGGTGATTTACATTTTCTTTCTGGACCAAACATATTGTGAAATCCATAAAATGCTTTATATTAAGATTTTATCAAAATTAATTTCATAAAAAAAAAATTGATTTCGGATTTGCTATATTTGTGAGGGAAGGAACCAAGGAATGAAAGAGTAAGGGACTTGCTGCACTTGCAGCTTTTCTTATGTTTTGAAATTTAAAAACCTGCATTTGTCCCTGTTACTGTTAGTGTTCCAACACCAACGACTATTCATTATTACTTCTTTAAAGCAACCGAGAACAAGAAGAAGAAGATCCATAGCCATTACCCCATTCCCATTTAGCAATAATGATTCATTGTTTCTCAACCTTCCAATTTGTTTCTTCTCATTGGAAAATCAAACAACAAAGAACTGATTTTGATTTGTGATTATTATAGTTTCCCACAAAACAAAGCCTTAGACACTTATATTGCTCTTGTGACTTTCTCTCACATTACACTCAAAACTCTTCACTGTCTTTCTACTTTCTCTCTCTTTGTAAACCCAATTGAACTGTCTTTGACTCCACCCTTAGATCTCCTATTCTTACAATCTTTTTCAGACACCATTTGTTGCTGCCACTCACCTCATTGCTGCTACAAAGGTTGGATTTTTTTTTCTTTATTATTATTTTTTATTTCCATTGTTTTCATTTTTCAGCTCAAAATCTCTCTTTTTTCACTTTTGAGTGTGATTTTGCGCATTTTGTGGTCAATGCTGAAGTGGGTCTGTGCCAAGATAAGCTGAAAGCGCCTGCAAATGCTTTGTTACCTTGTTTGGTACTTGAAAGTTTCTGGCTTTTTTTTGCCGATCCTGAGCTTCCTAGTTTGATGTTTGAAGCATTTTGGTTCCTGGAGTTGTGTTCGTCTTTTGCACTTCATCATTTTTTGTGTGTATTTGATGATTTTGACAAATGGGTTTTCGTCCTAGCCCGTATGTTCCTGAAATTCACAAGCTTGGTTCATGGTTGCAAAGGTTTTGTATTTTTAGATTATTTTTCATGTTTTCAAGAACAATCCCCCTTCTTCTCAAATTTTCTTTCTGAGCTCGAGTTTTCACACATCAGCAAAGCTCAGATTGTTGCTATTCCTTTGTTGTTGTTGTTTTTGTTTCTTTTTTTAATTGTGTTTTTTTTTTTTTTTTTTTTACTTAGGTTTTGATTTTTGTCATGCAGTGGAAGAGCTTGAAGGACAAAGGAGAGCAAAATTTATTGATTTGAGGGGCAGACCAATTTCAGATATCCTGAAAGTAAAATGACCATTGATATGCCCTCATCCATGGCCCAAAATGTGAGGGCAAGCAGATCTTCCTTTAGCTCTAGCAATGGCAAGGAGGATACACCTGTGCACCCCTATGCCAGTGTTAGCAATGGTGACGACTATGACAGTGATAGCTCCAATTTCGCACCACAGTGAGTATCATCCTTTCTTTTGGAGATATAAAAAATGATGATCCACATGGTAATGTTTAATAAAGATTACTTGGCTAAAATCTACTAGATGTATTCTTTTGAATTATAGAGTAGTGGATTAGAATCTCATTTACATTTCCTCTTGACAGATTGAAAATTATATTTAATGTCAAAAGTAATCATGTGATTATTTGAGTAGTGCTGATGATTTGTGGTTTTTATAAATTCTTGATCCCTGAAACATTAAGTGAAGGCAAAAGGTTTTAAATCAATAACACATTTCACTTATAAATGTGTTTTTCCTTCTTTGATACAGTTCTGCAATACTCAAATAGCACTTATATAACACATTTTGAAACTTCGTATCAACTCTTGGAAGTTGCACCTGTAAGCAAGCCTATATCAACTTTCACTTTATGCCCTTAAACAATATTCTTGAATAGTTGAATTTTTGTTCTCGTTGACAATGGTCAGCCTTACTCTTTGCAACATGCATTTTTCCTAGTTCCCCTTGAACTGAGTGGCTAGTTTTATGGCGAGAGAGAATAAATTTGTTGTTTTGCCCTTGTGCAACATTCTATTGTTCATAATTTGGTGTTTGTTTTGTTTGTTGCAGCACGCCATCAACTATATCAGTGGCTGTTCCAGCAGAACTCGCGGGAGCTGTACCCTTGATTGACAAATTCCAGGTGGGAAAATTTATGTTTTAATCTAGCTATAAGTACAACTTGTTTAATCAATATTGCTTTCCTGTAAGTCTTGTGCCCCAGTGATCTTTGTCTAACTAATTACCTGATTCAATGATGTTTTTGAATTTCTTGCTTTGTGTGCATGAACTTCTGATATCGTATTGATGTTGTTTGTCATAGGTGGACGGATTTTTAAAATTAATGCAGAAACAAATCCAATCGGCTGGGAAACGTGGTCTTTTCTCCAGAAAATCTGTAGGTCCCCAAATTCGAGAAAAATTTACATTTGAGGACATGCTGTGTTTCCAAAAGGTAATCAAACCAAATGCCAATTTTCCCAAAATATTTGTGGTTAAAATTCTTTTCAACCTATGAAGAACTAGCTCAATGATTCATGTAGGATCCAATACCAACATCATTGCTTAAGATCAACAGTGATTTAGTAAGTCGGGCAACAAAATTATTCCAGATAATTTTGAAATATATGGGAGTTGATTCATCTGATCGTGTAACTCCAATAAGCTTAGACGAACGAGTTGAGCTCGTAGGTAAGCTATACAAGCAAAGTTTGAAGCATTCAGGACTTCGAGATGAACTTTTTGTTCAGATATCAAAACAAACAAGAAATAATCCTGAGAGGTATGCAACTTGGTTTTTAGTCCTTGAAGCTATATCCATTGTTGTTTTTGTACTAGTGCATAATACCTGTCTTGTCTGATAACCAGGCAATACTTGATCAAAGCATGGGAGCTCATGTACTTATGTGCATCCTCCATGCCCCCTAGTAAAGATATAGGGGCTTATTTGTCAGAATATGTCCATAACATAGCACATGGTGCGGCTATTGATTCTGAGATCCAAGCTCTTGCATTAAATACATTAAATGCTTTGAAGCACTCTGTCAAGGCTGGTCCTAGGCACATAATACCTGGGCGTGAGGAGATTGAAGCTTTGATGACCGGGAGAAAGCTTACAACTATAGTGTTCTTCTTGGATGAAACATTTGAAGAAATCACATATGACATGTCAACAACAGTTGCTGATGCTGTTGAGGTACTTTGAAACACTTATATGCTTCTATGTCCAATTTCATGCATTTCTAACTGATATGAATATGTAGAAAATGTTACGGAAGATTGAAAATTCAAGTAAGTCTAATGCAAAATAGATAGGAGACTATTAATGACTTGGGTGAAAGTGATTACAAAAGGTTAGAGGAGAATATAGTCTCCTAACAGAATCTACTCGGTCTTAAGGTCATCCGTGTGAATCCAGTTTCATACATTTTTGGATGAAGGCCTATGATCACTTCAATTCTGTGTAGTCATTAAGCAGTTTTCCAAAGACAGTAAAATTGCACCTTATCTATATACTTTGTTTCTTTCACTTGGTGTGTCCTTTTGATTGCATTACATACTTAGTGGCTGCTAAATTGCGGCATTCTACTCTTCAGGACAATGCTGTTTGATGAATGTATTTGGTTATATTTTATTAGTTTGTTTGTTTCTGTTTTTACTTCTTGATAACTCAATTGTTTATGTTTTTTGTTTCTTACTCAACTTCATATTTACTCCAGGAACTTGCAGGGCTTATTAAATTGTCAACATGCTCCACCTTTAGTCTGTTTGAATGTCATAAGGTCGTTACGGGCTCCAAATCATCCGATCCTGGGAATGGCATGTCTTTTTTACCTCTCCATGATTGGTATAATATAAGCTAGCTAAAATCAGTAGTCTAACTGCTCCTTTTATTGTTATTCAGAGGAGTACATTGGCTTAGATGATAACAAATATATTGGGGATCTCCTGGCGGAATTTAAAGTAGCAAAGGATCGAAGTAAGGGAGAAATCTTGCACTGCAAACTGATATTCAAGAAAAAGTTATTCCGTGAGTCAGATGAAGCCGTGACAGATCCAATGTTTGTGCAATTGTCCTATGTTCAAGTATGCCCCTTCTCTTTGAAGTCTTACAAAAGAATAAAAGCTTATCAAGTTTATGTATGAACTATGAAGCTACGATTACCTTCCAGTTATAGATTTTTTATGCCTGGATGTGTTATTACAGTTGCAGCATGATTATATTTTGGGTAATTATCCTATTGGAAAGGATGATGCTGCTCAGCTTTCTGCATTACAAATCTTGGCTGCGATTGGATTTGTTAGCACACCTGAATCATGCACGTATGTGGGTTTTCAATGTTCAACTTGCTATTAACTATCTTGTAATAGTGTTTACTGTCATTTAAACTTTTTCCTAGTGAGTCAAACTTGACTTTTTTTCTATTTTCTGTAGTCTTGTGACTTCAGCTGACTGTGAGAATCTGTATTTCTCAGTGACTGGAACTCACTTTTGGAGCAATTCCTGCCTAGACAAATTGCAATGACACGAGCAAAACGGGAATGGGAGATGGACATTCTTTCTCGTTATCATTCATTGGTATGGGACTGGGATATTTTCTAAAATCCATCTGCTTATTTTTAGTTAGTGATGATTATGGGAAAATTAATTTTTTTAACTTGCTTTGTTAATTATTTTCATGCCTTTCATTCTGCATGTTCTTCAGTCTTTTGTCATTTTTGTGTTAGTTTTAAATATGGAAGTTGATCATAAGCTTTAAAATTGATGAAATGTACTACCGAATTTCTTTTTCCCCCCTGATAGATTTTTTTTTCCCTCCTTTTAATAGGAGCATCTGACTAAAGATGATGCAAGACAACAATTTCTGCGTATATTGAGAGCACTTCCTTATGGTAATTCTGTTTTCTTCAATGTTCGCAAGATTGATGATCCTATTGGACTCTTGCCTGGACGAATAATATTGGGAATTAACAAAAGAGGGGTAAGAGTAAATAGAAAAAAATGGTCAAATATGTAACATTACATGATTTACAATTGTACATTGTTAAAAATGAATTGTGCTTTTAATTTATGTTTTTTTCCTTTTCTTGATCAATTGTCTATAGATTCATTTTTTCCGTCCAGTTCCTAAGGAATATTTGCACTCAGCTGAGCTGAGAGACATAATGCAATTTGGAAGCAGCAATACAGCAGTATTTTTTAAAATGCGAGTTGCTGGTGTTCTTCACATATTCCAGTTTGAAACCAAGCAGGTAGAATACCTTCATTGATGTCACATAAGCCCTTTATTTTGGACTTCATTGACATCTTTATCACTTTGGAATTATTTTGCCTCACTGGCATTTTATCCTTCCTTGCAGGGAGAAGAAATTTGTGTAGCACTGCAGACACATATAAACGATGTAATGCTGCGCCGATATTCAAAAGCACGATCTGCTGCTGCTGGTCCTTTGAATGGAGATATTTCTAATAATTTTAAGTCTCCTAATTTGGAGTTGTATGAGAAGCGTGTTCAAGATTTATCAAAACTTGCTGAAGAATCTCAAAAAAATATTGATCAAGTAAGCATAAGCTTCTGGTGTATAATATAGTATGTTATGCAGGTTGTACAAAAAACACCAAACTGAACCATTAAATCTAGGGGTCATCATTTGTGGCTTGTTACATATTGAAAGAAACCTATAAGGCTTAGTTGCTTCCACATTTTCCCAGTCAATAGGAGACTTGTTTCTTGCCTAAAGTTATCAATGTAAATGAACGAAATTTATTTCCATATTTTATAGGATGTCTATTACAAATAGTTATAATATTTTAAATTATCTTGAATAGTTGTTTCAAGAATTGCATGAGAAGCAAAAACAAGAAGAGAAAATGCAAGAAGAATTGGAGGGCTTGAAAGAATCCTTAAAAGCCGATCGACAAAATCTTGAGGAAGTTACAAATGACCGTGATAGGCTTAGATCATTATGCAGTCAAAAAGATAAGGCACTTCAGGTAAAGGTCTTGACTCTATGGAATGACTCTGACTTTATCTGTCTTACTTTATCTTTGTTATTTACCTGTCTTACTTATGATGATATCTACTAGGCTGCAATTCTAGACAAAAGGAACATGGAAGCAAAGATGGCCAAGTTAAATAATCTAGTAATAGAGAATGCTGCCAACAAGGAACTCCTTGGAGCAAATAACCAAGTAAGATACTATATGAAACTGTTATTCATGCAGTCAATATCATCTCTCTAATTAAAATTGCCATTTTTAATTTATAAATTGTGGACTTTGGATGGTACCCAATAGGTGTCACAAAAGGTTGAAGATGAACTAAAACTTTGTAAAGATGAGTTGCATGCAGCTGAAGAAACTATCAAAAGCTTGACAAATGAAAAATTGGTTTTGGAACAGAAGCTATCTGCACTTGAGGAGAGTAATGCTGAAGAGGTAACACCAAAGGCAACAAATCATTATTTAAAATTAAAAACCATTTGTTTAAGTCAATCAACATAATGGTGGTGGTTGTAATGCAGATTACTTCTCTTCAACGGAAACTTGAGCAAGAACGCAAAGCTATAAAGTCTCAAGTGTATGAGCTTGAAAAAAGGCTAGAAGGGTTTAGACAAGAATTAGAGGCTGCGAAGTCTACTATTTCAGTCAAGGACTCTGAGTTGGCTGTATTGCAAAATAATTTAAAGGAATTAGAAGAATTGAGAGAAATGAAAGAGGTTTTGATATACTTATTTCATTTGATTAACAAATATAGGTTCTATTAGCTATGTATTTTTACTTATTCTGTTAATTTAATTACATATGAACATTTTGTATTATATAGGATATTGATAGAAAGAACGAACAAACAGCTGCTATATTGAAGATGCAAGGGGCTCAACTAGCTGAAATGGAAGCACTTTATAAGGAAGAGCAAGTTCTGAGGAAGCGTTATTATAATACAATAGAGGGTGAGTGACAAACTATTTGTATGGGAATTAAGTTTGTGAATGCATTGAGATACATACATTTGACATGTATTCAACAATGGAACTTGGTTTTATTTCAGATATGAAAGGCAAGATTAGAGTTTACTGTCGGCTAAGACCCCTTAGCGAAAGGGAAATTGCTGAGAAAGAAAGACAAGCACTTACCGTGGTAGATGAGTTTACAGTTGAACATCCATGGAAAGAAGATAAACCAAAGCAGTATGTATATGATCGTGTGTTTGATGGTGGTGCAACTCAAGAAAGTGTATTTGAGGATACAAAGGCAAGTCTTAGCGTAACAACTTATAGATAATAGTCTTTTCTTGCTTACAGGAATATATTACATTTTCGTAAACTCACTCATTACTAATTCCTTTTTATTTACAATGCAGTATTTGGTGCAATCTGCTGTAGATGGTTATAATGTTTGCATATTTGCTTATGGTCAAACTGGCTCTGGAAAGACATTTACAATATATGGAAGTGAAAACAACCCTGGGCTTACCCCTCGTGCTACTGCAGAACTTTTTAGAATTTTAAGGAGAGATAATAGCAAGTATTCCTTTTCCTTGAAGGTAAAGCATTTCACATTGAAAAATGTTATGTCCATTATGTCGTCAGATCTTGTCAATGTACATACTACATAGAAATATTTTTCACAGGTAAATGATTCAATTATAGTTTTTACAATTGTCTATTTCTGAGTGTAATATTGAGTGATAGGAATTCTTTAAAGGTCAATTCTTGTTGTCGTATGTAAACTCCTCTTGTATCAATGATGCAGGCATACATGGTGGAATTGTATCAAGATACCCTTATAGATCTTCTGTTACCTAAGAATGCAAAGAATTTAAAGTTGGATATCAAGAAGGATTCGACGGTACTCATCTCTATATTGTCATTGCAAATTCCATTTATAATACAAAGCATTTAAGTTGGATAGCATGAAGGACTAAGGTTTTTCTCTGTTTGCTTGTAATTTTGATTTCTCAGTTAGAAAATTCACTGGTCTGTTTGGTTATGTTTAACAATTTTTGTATTCCACTTTACTATGCTTTCTAGCAATTGTTGAGGGAGATTGCTTTTGTGACCCGGGAACATTTTGAAAATTATGGAACCTCTGAAAGCTGTCCCTTGGAAGAATTTTTCATGTCATGGGTTTCTTGCAATCATAATTGTTTTATTTTTAATTCTTCTGATGTTAGGGTATGGTAGCTGTGGAAAATGTAACAGTTCTCTCAATTTCCAAAGTAGAAGATTTGAATAATATAATACAAAGAGGATCAGAGCAACGGCATACATCAGGGACACAAATGAATGAAGAAAGTTCAAGATCTCATCTTATTCTATCAATTGTAATTGAAAGTACGAACCTTCAAAGTCAAGCAGTTGCAAGGGGAAAGGTATTCTTTGGAGTTTTCTCTCCTTTGAACAGCAGTAATATTATCCTTGTTCAGGAAATTTTTAAATACATGTCACCATAAAATATTTCATCATTTTAAATATCAATGGGGAACATTGATTTTATTTCATATGCCCAAGACATTGTGGATGTTCACTATTTTATGTTGGATTTACCATACAGCTGAGTTTTGTGGATCTTGCTGGTTCAGAAAGAGTGAAAAAGTCAGGTTCTGTTGGTAGTCAACTTAAGGAAGCTCAAAGTATCAACAAATCACTATCAGCACTTGGAGATGTTATTAGTGCTTTGACTGCTGGTGGTCAACACATACCTTACAGGAATCACAAATTAACTATGTTGATGAGTGATTCACTTGGTGGTAATGCCAAAACTCTAATGTTTGTGAATGTTTCTCCAGCAGAATCAAACTTGGATGAGACACATAACTCTCTTATGTAGGTTCTTTGATCTTTGTTATGTTGATTTTCTTCTATTATTATTATTATTATTTTTTTTTTTCTAACTTCAAGAAACTAGCTTTTAAATATTTTTAGGGCCTGTTTGGATATATATATATATATATATATATATATATATATATATATATATATATATATATATAGAATGAAAACAGAGTGGTTTGATTCAGCTAATATTCTAGCACATGTTCTAACAATATTCCGCTCTGCTCTATGCTTATTTAGGTACGCATCACGAGTGAGGTCAATAGTGAATGACCCTAGCAAAAATGTTTCTTCGAAAGAGATTGCTCGACTGAAGAAGTTGGTTGCTTACTGGAAAGAGCAAGCTGGTAGAAGAACCGAGGATGAAGATTTAGAAGAAATTCAGGAAGAACGACCAAATAAAGAGAGGGCAAGCTGGTAGAAAGCCCTGACGATGAAGATTTAGAAGAGATTCAAGAAGAATGACCAACAATTGCCACCAGTATAGTGGATTGGCGATATGCTCTATTTTCTTTTTGGAATGTTGTATAATCTCTTTCCATGATCAAAACATGCTGGATAGATTGTAATTCTGTAGAGCGATCTAGGTGTATAGTTTAATTGTATGTATATATTATTAATCCTTTTGACTCATGCACATATAAATATGTACTTTATTCTATCTCAATGTTTTAATATTTCTTAGCTACAAAATGTGTAAAGTATTTTGTGCTTGTTTTCATGAGTTCTTATATGTGAATTGCTTTGCCTACTACTGCAGTTCTTTTAATTCTTGTGCTAACTCTTCTTTTTTGTCCATAAATATTATGTGAGTACTTAAAAACGAATAAAATTCAATTCCAAGAAATCATATTTTCTACGAAGACATTCACTTGTAAGTAGAAGCCCTTTGAAGGAGGCGGTTATTCTAGCAGCTTTCATTCACTTGTGCAATTATTTGATTGGATTTGTTATGAGTCCCACATTGAGTACATAATCAAGCTCAATGTGACACTTTAGTTATACAGCTTTCTTACCTACTAGGCTAGTTGTTTTGGTTACACTCTCGCCCTCTCTATGAGCTTGGTCTCTGTAGATTTCTATTTTGCTATGCAATACAATAACTGGAACGTATGTTAACTGCCAAACTCCATAGAACAGTTTCCAGTTTCCATTATAAGGTCATTAAACTGCCTACAAATTCGAGTTACCATTATTTATATATTATATTTATATATCATATTCTAATATGTGAGCCAAAATGGGACACCAAGTGTTTTTAAGCTCAAGATGATGTATAAGCGAGCGTGTTAACATTCATTTAAATATATGGCAAGTGCAGAAGAATCTAGTACCTACATAGCAAAATTCTGCTGGAAAAAGCTGATAAATAATAATGAAGTTTGAGAGCAACCTCAGGGCATAAATATATCATTTGTTTGGACTCTAATGGTTGCTTGTGCTCCAAGAATATAAATAATGTAACTTTGGCATTGATCATCTAGTTTTCATTAGGAATTCAATATGAATGGTTGTTCTATTGACTATAGGGATCTCAAAGCTCTTGAACTAACATATATGTTATTTACAAAGCATTACTATCTGACCAACCCATGTTTTGTAGGTGCAACCTGGACAACTAAAGGACTGGTGACTTGTGATCTTCTATTCCTCCATGACAAGAACCCAAATGCATATCCCTTTGAAGGATCAGTTATTTTGAAATTCACAGTGAACTTGATTTTCTGCGCAAATCTTGTGAAGACTAACCGGTTTGGTACAACAGTGACATTAACACCAGGGGGAGAAGATACTACAGCAATATATATGCTTCTTGCTTTGCCAACATTGGTCACAATCCGAGTTACAGAGAAGGTGTCTCTAAGATTTGGCACTGCAATAGATGGATAATTGAGGTCAGATGCAGTTCTGAATGTCCTATCACAGGTGCTGTTGTCCCTAGTGACAAGATGGAGTGAACGCTGATCATAGCCAAGTGAACATAGAAATGTAACAAAATCTGCTGGCTCTGAATCATAGACGAGACCAGGATCAAGAACTCTTGCAGGGTTCACAAACCCTGACCCATAATCAAATGCATTAGCCCTTACTCGTTCCGGATCCTTGCTTATGGGTCTGTGGTGCTTATCTAGAATTGTAGCTGCATATTGAATTTTTGATTAGTTTCTTGGAGTTGAAGTAGGGAACCTTGTGCACTATAAGGTATATCTATATGACTATATCATGTTCTTTCCTTTTGGTGATATAGTTGCATTCATACCAATGTTCAGTGTCTAGATTTAGAGACATTAAGTGACACATGGTAAATATTCTATTGCGGATTTTTGTTTCAATTTGTCTGATTAAGAATCGGAAACCATAGTTATAGTCCTCTAGAGATTGATATTAATTGTTATTATGTGTTACCAGTTGTCATGATGGCAGATTTGATAGCAGATGGAGACCATGAAGGATGGACAGCTTTGACTATGGTTGCAATTCCAGTTACATGAGGGCAAGCCATAGAAGTCCCTGAGAGAATGTTGTACATGTTTCCAGCTGCTGGAGACCATGCTGCAAGGATATTCAGCCCTGGAGCTGTGACATCAGGCTATATAGCAATAGCAGTACAGTCAGAAGTCCAGGAATGAAATAAAAGATATTAAATGAATATTATAAATAAGCCAAAAATAATGAGAATATCACCTTCAAAATTTCCGGGTTTAAAGCATTGGGGCCTCTAGAAGAGAATCCTGCTACACGGGGTGCAGGCTGAGATCCTAGGACCGTCTTTGCTCTGAATATCCTTGACATAGGATTACTGTTCAGCATATAACGGGATGCTTGGTTAGACTCTAAAGAATGGCAGTAAAAGCATAGTACTTTTTAGAAGAGATATTATATTTGTATCCATAATTTAAGACAACATTTAGACATCTGGGGTCAATGTATAAATAACTAGGGATTTCAGTTATATTTTTTGTGGATCTGGTAAGGCAATTAATAATAATGTAATATCTTTTTATCAAACTCACCAATAAAATAACTTAAATGCAGAGTTATTAATACATGATTCCCTATATTTTCGCATAGGCAGATTCATCAGCTATACAACTGAAATCACCAGTTATTTATATGTAATTCTCCATGTATCTAATGATATCCACAAAAATGATGTTCAAATAATAGTATTTTAAAAAATGCCATCTTTTTTCAAATGTAAAACAAACCGTGTGCTTTTGACATAGGATAGAATCCGTTCCCCTGTTTTCCTTCCAACAATAGCTGAAGGGATCATGAATGGGATGGCAACATCTTGGTCTCTCTCATCAATAAGTACCATGCCAACCCCACCTGCATCTTTCACTACCTTGCTCTTTTCTACCTTTGACTCTGTTGAACTCTCTACATGCCGACACACAAGGACTTTCCCTTTGGTCTTGGTCTTATTCAGAGAGCTCTCTAAACAGTAACTACAGAAGACAAACAAAAGAGAACAAAATCTAACTTAAATAGCCATTCTTTTGCGCTGATTTCTTGGTAGTTCTCACTTTTAAGTACCTTGCTTCACCTGGATTGATAAGGAGTAAAATATCCTGCAAAGGCTTCAGAAGCAGAAATTATCCTTGTGGAAGCATTCATCTCCGAGACACTGAGACTTTCACCCTGTTTCCATCATTGCAAACTAGTCATGGTCCTCATAGTGTGCAGGAAGTCAACCTTTGAAAATCAGTAAGACTAAAAAATCATACAAATCTAACACCTTATATTAAGGCATACAATGAAGTAGATGGAACTCAAAAACAAGTGAGTGTATCTTAAACAAAACTAATAAAGCCCAGTTTTATTGGGATTGTGCCTAAATACGAGATGTTACATTTATATCCATGCAAGAACCTCTCCACTAAGACTTACCACGATTCTAGCACCATTTCCTAATATGATGTCAGAAGTGAAATCCCTGTCTGTTGAGCTAGCAGCAACAGTGAGCATCCATGGGGCAAGATTTGTGGCAGAGCCAGGTCTTCCTTCATTGCCAGCTGATGCAACAACCAGCACTCCACGGCTAGCAGCATGGAATGACCCCACAGACATGGCATCACTGAAATAGTCACCTTGGGGAGACTCAGCACCAAGAGATAGAGATAAAATGTGAACCCCATCTCTTATGGCATCATCAAAGGCAGCTAGTAAGTCCACATCATAGCAACCTGAGTCCCAACATGTCTTGTACACAGCAATCCTAGCCATAGGTGCACCTCCCCTAGCACCTCCAGCTGCCAGCCCCATATAATTCATGTTTGCCACATAGCGCCCTGCAGCTATAGAAGCTGTATGGCTTCCATGACCAGTGCTATCCCTTGCAGATCTGAAGGAGACTTTTGCGTCTGACTCTTCCTCAGCTTCATATCCACTCATATAGTATCTAGCTCCAATCACTTTCCTATTCCATGCATTATTATTAAGTATTAACCAATGAAGATGAGATGACCCACCTAGAGGCTATGATGTTAAATGAAAAAAAAAAAATGATGAAGATAAGATTCAATTTAACCAAAAACCTGTTGCAAGTTGAAGAATTGAATGCTTCTCCGGATTGACATCGGCCCTTCCATCCAGGTGGCACTGGAGGCATGTCAGTGTCACTAAAGCTTGGGGATTCAGGCCAAATTCCTATGTGAATAGTGATCATGAATGAAAGCACATTTTATTACCATTTATTAACAAAATCCAAGTAATTAAGGTCTGTCACACCAAAGGGGCATTTTCAACATGCAAGTGCCTAAACCATATTTTACAGTGATATTTTGAAGCTTCATTCCGATTTCTTGGAGTCATTGTAGCAAAAGCAAAACAGGATATGAATAGAGCATACTTAGGCTCAATTCTAACCCTCCTCAGAAGACGAGTTAGCTAACTATAAGAGTTCATAAATAAGAAATTCAATACCATAATGATGTCACGTGAAGTCCAATTTCCACTGCTATTAAGTATACTTTCCTTAAGCTGCTACTGCTAGAAGGAGAGAGATAAAGGGGCAGAGTTTCTGACACAAAAGTAATAAATGAAAGTGTGGAAGTGGAAGTTCTTGTGAACTGAAGAATAAATGTCCATATGGGACTTTGAAGGAAAGGGTTTCAATTTTATGCTGAACTTGGGGATGAAGGGATTCATTGCAACATGGAAGTTATCAACTTATCATAAAGGGTGAAACTTTGCTGCAAATGGTAACATTGATTACTTACCCGTATCAATGAAACCAATGATGATATTTTCTTGGTTTCTGATGGAGTAGCCTAGAGTCTCCATGGTTTGGTCATCCAGAAGCCCCATGAAGTCCCATGAATGAGTTGTGTGCAGCTTTCTTTTAGAATTGGGAAACACAGAAACCACTCCTGGCATTTCTGGTCAAATTTGAACATTAAAGGTTAATTTGGACATAAGTATGAACAATTTGGACAATTAGAAGTTGAGAAAAAAGGTAAAGAAAAAATGAAGAGGAAAGTTCCAATGGCTTACTAGAAATTTGAGAAGCCTGTTCATCAGTGAGCTTGGCTGCAAAGCCTCTGAAACCATGCTTGTAGCTGTAAACATGAGAAGCTTGTGCTTCCTCAATGCTGTCGAAAACATTTCCAGATGGTTAAAGAGAAAAACCACTTATCTGAAATAATGGGGATTGGCAAAATGCAATGGAAACACCACAACAATAACAATGACAAAGTCTTGTCCCATTGGATGCCGTCAGCTACATGAATCAGATAGACATACAAGTAGTAGGTAAAAACACCTGCAGAGTTTGCAGAAGAAGAAAAACTGACCTTCCACCGTGAACTTCAGCAAGAATTTGATGATTTTGTTTCAGAATATCATCTGGGTGTTCACCATTTTTGCTTCCCATGTACACTACATAAAGCTGCCATCCAAGAAATAACCATAACCAAAAAGCTACACCAAACACACACACACACACACACACGCATAACAATAACTACTGTGTCTGAATTTACCTTGGCAGAAAAGCAAAAGCTAACTTTTGCAACAAGCACTGCAAGAAACAGATAAAACAAGGCACCGCATCTGGCATGACTACTATAAGACATTGTTAAATGCTAAAAGACTCAAACTTTGGCCTAAAAGCAGTGTATTAACATGTAGTGATGGCAAAGAATAAAAAGGACAGTAGGAACCAGGTTCTATAAATAAAGAGGAGATGGATGCAGACAAATGGCAACCAATTCAGGATTTTGAGGATCAAAAAATAAAGTAGAAAGGGAAACCCAGATGGAAAAAAAAAAGCAGGGAGAGAATCATGTTTAAGGTACATTATTGGCAGCTGTCATGTGTCAATAATCCAAGGAGGTTTTTAAATAACAACAAAAAGAGACGGGGATGATACTATGAGAAAAACATGGTGTAGTAGTGTAGTAGTGGCGACAAAGGGCCAAAAGCTACCAGTACTAGTGGGAAAAAGTGTGAGCTAGATGATGACAATGAGAGAGACAAGAAAAATTCTATTGTTACATATTATATTTAGGTACATTTTTAATAAAATTGGCTAGAAATCAGGGACATTATCTTGAATTAAGTTAATAAGACTCACTTTTATTAGAGTGATATTATTTATATATCAAAAGCATACATCAAAAGTTAATACTAAGAAAAGAGACACAAAATATTTGATAATAGTGGGTGGTATAAAGATTGAATAATTTTTTTCTATGTTGTCTATTCTTAATGTATAATTATCCTTACTCATTTAATTATAAGTTTGTCTAAATATGACTATTATTAGCATGCTTGATTTTCTGTTTAGAATAAAAAATCATGGTTTGTCAAAATCGTGATTTTAGAGTTTGCAAATTAAAAAACAAACATACTGTATATTCGTTATCTATACAAGAATCAGTTCAAAGAAAAAGACAAAGAAAAAGGGAAAGACAGAGAGAGAGAGAGAGAGAGAGGGATTGGTGCTTTTGTATCAAGCCAAAGAAGCCACAAAGCATCTATTTCTGGGTGTCCACCAAAATGTTAATGTGGCCCTCATATCCCGGGGACTGTTAAAAAGCAATGTAATTAACGATCAAGCTTAGTGGAGGCAAGTTGGCTGAAATTGCTGAGCACCAAGCATGTGACCTTCACTTGTGTTTTGATTCGTTATTTTTTGGCGGATAATTCTATTATCTTATCTAATTTTAGGTAAGGCCGTTGTTATTCTATATATTTTGTCACTTGCTGGGAGAGTGAGAGTTGAAAAAAATAATTGAGCTATATGTTATATGTCTCAATCCCTAAGTTGATTGCATAATTAATTATTGATTTCTCACTTCTCATACTGTATAGTGATGGATTTGTGATATCCTGGATATCACACAACTATTCAAACCAGAAAAGATGAACGCACCAAACATGTTATGGCCAACAAAATCAACTTTGGGCATGTTCATGGTGAGAAATATAGCGCTTCACGCCAATGCAACGGTAACTCTGTCCAAACAGCAAGATAGCACATTTCCTCAATATAATATTTGCATATGGTATCAAGGGGTGACTATTACAAAGTTTAATAATTAGCACTTAAGTATTATAGAAATGAAAATAAACCATTAGTTTGAGTTAGTTAGTTTATAAAGGATAATTTAAGACAATAACAAAGAATTAGTCCAATACAAATAATAGTTAATAATTAGTTAAATGAGAAATCTTTCAGTATTATTTATGTTTAAGAAGATACGGATATCCTTTGATAATTAGTAGTTAATATTTGATTATAAATTGATTAACCCTTAAATATAATATTTTTATATTATTTTTTTAAAATTATACATATTACTCGATATCAATTACAAATCATTATATCAACACTCTTACCAAAAAAAAAAAAATGGTATTGAAGAAACTCCTTAATACTGAGATGAATAAAAATGCATGAACCTCACCTCACCTTTTTTTTTTTTTTTTCCTAATTTCTTAAACAATGGATAGGTGAGAAAAAAAATGGTCGACAGAGTACGGACAGAGGATCACCCGGCGGATGCAAAGAAACTTTACCGTTACCCTGCATCATTCTCATGGAATTTCAGTGCCCAAAAGTCAACATTCTTTTGGATGTGTGTGCAGTTTTACCTCCACCTAGTAATCAAATATGATTAGCTCACTCACATATGTACTACCATCAATTACCATCATTATGATCGATTTCTTTCACATCGCAAAGCATAATAATTGCATTCATCACTGGAAAAAAAATAAAAAAAAATAAAAAATTACCATAATCATTATATTATTTCTGGGTAACAACATTCCACTATAGTCATGTAATTTATGGAATCTTAAATCACATCATTACATATATTGTTTTATCTACACTTTTGTTGCAACCAAGCATAAGAAGTAGTGATTAGTGATTGGTTACAGTAAAAATAATTATTAATTTTATCTATAATGTTAGTGTTTGATTAGATTTTAAAGTTGCCATCTTAGAAAAGATTTGATTTATTGCCTGTTTGGTTCCATAATTAAAACTTTCAAAGGGATATTTGGCGACACAAATCATGATTTGATAATTTTGGTCACTTATTTGATTTTTCATTTTTCTTCTTTTTCAAACTTTGTTTGAGATCCAAAATTGATTTTATCTAGAAGCAAAAATTTATTATTTTTGTAGTTGGCATAAATTATTATTATTTTTTTGTAAATAGGCATGAGCTCAACCCCAAAATCGGAGGGGCAGACAAAAACACTTTAGCAAACAATACAACACAGGTTCAGAACATAGCAGCAACAAAAGCAGAATATTTATGCCTGAGTTTAACTATTTAATTTTGTCAAAATCACTTTTCAAGTATTTTAAAATCTCATTTAACTAAAATCAATTTTGTTAAAATAAATTTGATAAAGAATCAAGTTTGCAAACATAGAATCAAACACACACTTTGTCAATGCTTTCAACCTGAAATGGTGTGAGTAATTCTTTAACAAAAAATATTCACATGCATAAAAATCATAACCCTTTATTTGGGTAAAGCATATGATTCATTATTTGAGTTTGAAATAAAGAAAATAATCAAAATGGTAAAAGGACACTTAAGTTAGATGAAACCAAGTACATAATTATGAATATTTATAAGTACAAAAAACTGTATAAACCCTTGATTTTAATCTGACCACTTGCTCTAATATGAGAGGTAAAGGCATCAACTACATTCCCTAAGGATCTTTGGGCAACCATGGCTTCTTGGGCAGGACCACCATTCAGTACTTGCAGGTTTTGCCAGTTCGATTTTTCCTGGATATTATTGTTACGATTACAAAAGGGCCCAGGTTATCATGAACTGGATGACGTGGTATGATTCTCCAATCATGTGATATTTCTTCGTTGGCTTCAACCAAATATTTTATAATTAATATTTATGCAATTATTAATATCTAATTGGTTTCTATGAGTAAAATTTTTGGAGTTGAGTGTTAAGGTAAAAATTTCAGATTTGAGTCTTTTAAATAAAAACTAGTGCATTTAAATATATGGTGCCATAAATTTTAATAATAGTATAATCATTTAATATTCTCAGAGATGTTAATTATCTCAAACGAACTTTACATAAAAATTATATATATATATATATATATATATGATATTTAATTAATTGATATCACATTTATATAGGAATTTTTTATTCAATTTTGATACATTGTTAATATTTTCATTCAATCATTCGATTATGTATTGACAAATTTTATAAATATTTGACTTTTATTATAATTATCTTAAAAATTACGTATATAGAAAAATATAATTGATTTAAAATTTAAAATGTAAAATATTTTATATTAATAATATATTTTTTTAACTTTTGTTTTATGTTTTTTTTTTCTTGGCAACAGACTCCCAGGCAGCCACGATAGAAAGGGCTGACATTATTACGGAAAGCAATTACTTGCACCGAAACCCTGTCCTTACATGTGCGGGATTAATCGATTGTATTCATATTTTCTCTGTCTGCTACTTTAATCCTTACTCCCTCTTTTTCTTTTCCTTGGTTTCTTTCTTCCATCCCATCGATCATTGGCACATACCCTTTTCGGTTCACTATCATTTTCTAAACCACATCATGAATGCACTATATAAAGATTACCATGTATAAAAGGTTCTTTGGATATGTCAGCTCCCTCGGATCTATGATCACAAGATGTAGATCTGTTGTATGAGTACACAGATGTACATCTTATGAGATAATGAGTATGTGGCTAATTAATTAAAATGATGACAGATATTTAGATAGATGCACCAGAGTGCAGAATCGCAGGTCTTCACTCTTCACATGTAATATCTTATGTTTTTTTTTTTTTGGCTAGTCAATTATATTGCATTGGTTGATATAAAGTATATGATGGTTTCTCACGCATGTATTATCAGCAAGATTTTAACTCTCAATTTTTTTTAAAAGATAATTTTGAGTCAACTTTTGTGTTAATTGTGGTTGAATGCTTCTAGTTACAATTGATTTCAAATGTGCACATTCACTAGTGTGTTATTCTGAACATGAAGCATCCAAATTACTTAATCATGTTGTGTCACGTTGGAATAATATATATATATTATTAGAAGAGTTCCTTATGTTTGAGTTTAATCATAGAGATTCATTCAATTAGATATTTTTATTTGTAAAATTTTTAAGATAATATATAATTGAGTCAAATTCTTTACACTAACAGTGTATACAAATTAAATTCTTAATTATAATTTAAGTATGATTAGTTTTATACTCAAAATGTATATTAAATACTTGTCACTAAACTAAACATAAATGTGCACCTTTAGAGAAATAAATTAAATTTTTTTTTATGCTGGCTTAAAATTCCAATCCAAATAATTAAGGTAAAGAACACGCATATTTAACCACTAGATCAACTTGTATCTACTCACATAATAACCTTTGATTCTTTGGAAAATTTTATTAGTCATAATTTAATGAGATGTCAACAAACTAATTCCTTTGTGTAACATATCATCCAATACTCGATATGGAGCATACATAATCGAGTAAATTTAATTGATTTGACTAAATAGGTGTGAAAAGTAGAGATTTAAAATTATAATCATAAGATGGCCCAAGTAATATTAAGTAAGCTTGAGATTTGTATGAAAGTACTTAATAGAGATAGCCTCGTTACACTGATAATTAATTTCATATAGAGATATGACATTGTAAACAGGGATGACAACAGGTATTTATAGAGGCAGGGACATGACCTCGCCTCTCGTCCCTATTTAGAAAGTTGCCCCCTTTTTCATCCCCATCCTCGTTACAGGTCTCTATTCCCCGTTCCTTGTGTGGATTCAAATCCACACGGATATTTATAGGTTTATGTAATCTTAAACTTTCTAAAACATTTATAAATATCTATAATTTATTATAATCTTAGTAACACCATACAATCCAAATTAAAAATAAAAATACATTATACAAGTCCAAGTTATTATAAATTTTATTTTGATCAAAGTTAATTAATTATTATAAATTTGATTTTGGTTAAAAATTTAGTTTATCATATATTGACTATATTTTGAATTAACTTGATTTCATTGTGTATTATTATTTAATAGGTTTTCATGAAACGAGAATCTCATCTCTTATCCCGGCTCCATTTAATAAATGGAGATTTTATCCCCATATCTGTGGGGACCAAATTAGTCCCCATACCTATCTTTGTTATATATAATCCCCGCGGATATTCATTTTAGGGGGATTCTTTTACCCATCCTAGTGGTAGATCATAAACAAAAACAAAATTTCATAATGATATTATAATAATCACATTGCAAGTGCAATCGACAAATATTGAGGAGCGTAGTGGTGGTGACTTGCCCTATTATATCTCCGTGTCTTATGCCTGTGTTTCAGGTTGCAATCAGAATCAAAACCTCTAGTCATGGAAATAATTAAGAAAAAGCAAGGGAATTGTTTGACTTAAATACGCAATTTAATAATCTAGATTCTACACTCTAATTTGTTGCTTTTTTAAATTAAAAATGTGTTAAGCGTGAGTTGGGTTGGCCGGTTGATTTTGAAATTAAAAATTCCAAATTCAATGGTGTGGCACTTAGTAACTTGTGTCAACTTAATTTTCAATCGAAGTCTCTGTTACTATTTCAGCCAAGAATTTAATGTCAACTTTTTTAATTGTTCTCTTTTATTATCATCAATAACTACAATCTCTATAATTACTCTATAATTGCATTTCATAAAATTTCCCAGCAGTGGTATAAAAACTAATGATAAGTACGAATTCTCCACTATCAAATTTGGCGAGCTATCTTCCTTTTTTCTTTGTTGGTCTTTTATTTGACGAGCTATCACATGGCCAATTTTCACAACCGTGTGATCGAACACGTGGTCTTCACCTTTTAAGTGGGCCTCGGTCATGAGTCTTATGGACTGGGCTTCAAGGTTTCACCTTCTCCAAAGAGTAGGCAACTGCTCTCTCATGCAAGCAACATCAAGGCCTAAGGAAAGGATAGGTCGCCTTGACATTTTTGTTTGATGTTAATTTATACTCATTTTTTACGTTGTAACATAATCTGAAATGTTTTTTGTACTAAGTTTTTTAGGCATCATTTACACATATGGAGAATCATGTATCAATAGCTATAAAATTCAGTAACTTTTTAGTGGATGTGGTGAATATAATAAAGTAATTAATATTAAATGTAAAATTCTTTAATCAAATTTATCATTAAGATAACTGAATCTACAGAAAGAGCCCTGTAAGGAGAGTTGATTGCTATATCACCCTAAGCATGCGTGACAATAATACACTTTAGGTTGGGCATATGAATTAAATCACTAGGAGAAGTAGATTCCTTTTATGTTAGGTATGATATACTTTATGAGAAATGGTTGGTTGTGCGGGAAGGTAATTAAGGAGACACTTTCTTTTGAATGGCTAACTAGAGAGTATTCAGCTTCACTAGCTTTCTTTTAGGCTTCCTAAACAATAGTAGGTTAAGCTAAGAACACTTCCCTGAGTCTCACGACACGTCGTAATAACGAACTTAGTGACTAACCTATTCCTATTACGCAATTCATCGAAACAAGTGGTATAAACAAGTATAGAAACAGTGGATTGTTTCAGATTTAGAGTTGCATGAATTCACTTTTATAGCAGGTGGGAAGATACTTATCATGCAATTTTTGTTTCATGTCCACCCACGCAGTGATTTCCTATAACATAGCACTTTTGATCTCTCTCAACAATTCTCCAATAATTTAGGGCAGCTTCTACAAGCATAACATTGGGAAAACAAACTCTACAGCTTACAGGGTCTACTCTGTTACTCAAAATATATCGTGTTAAAATTTTTTAAGTTTGGACTTCTATTGATTGGTGGACTTTTTAGTTTAATACAATGGATTGAATGGATAGCCTAATTATTAACTAAAAATTCATGTAATTATTAAGTGATCCATTATGGGCTTGTGATTCATCATGTATTATTGGGTTTGGACTCAATAATGAATATGCTTGAGGGTGTAGAGGCCCAAGATAACCTAAGTCTTTGATGGATTGGACTAGGGTACTATATATATTCATATTATAAACAGAATCTCCACTCTAGTCTTGACACTCTTGACCGCTACTGTTCCATCAATGTGGCCATCTGAAAGAGAAGGAAATAGAGTGGGTTCTTTTGTACCTGGCGTATGCATGTGCATACGTTTTCTCTTTGCAACAGGATTTATAAATGATATTCTTCGATAATATGGATCTGACAGGTACACATTATTTATCACATTATTTATCCGAATTCCTATTATAATTGGTGTTCTAAATTCTTATTATAGATCAGTTAAAATCTTACATATTGCGCCCATGCTAGCCAGGCCATCCAATTAATAAAGGCTTTTGGGTTTAGCCTACCATTAAAGTTTGGGACTTCTAAAATAGCGCTTCTAGTGATGTTGTTCTCTGCTTCGTGTTCTTAGTTATTGCTTATTATTCTATCTAAAAGCTTTATGCCAACAAATTGCTGTAGCACAATTTGCTTGAATTGATACAACTTCAGCGTTGATTAATTTATAATTTTTTGTTTGTGAGACTCATTAGCAAGCACTACTTATTATTGTCAGTGTGACCAAGTAAAGTCTCGTTGCATTAAATTGTACATGTTTTTTAATATATGTTTTATATTATCACAAGCTATGTTGATTTTCACTCTGGACAGTTGGTTACTGTATTGAAATTGAAAGATTAGTTGGATTTCCTTTAACAGTAATGTTTAATTAATTCTTGCAAATTTTTTTTAATTAGTTATTTATAAATAATTCATTTAATATTTGGGATGTGATAAAAATTATTCAAGCTTTCATACGCTTGAGTCGGTATAAGTAATTTTTTTTTAAAAAAATTTCTTTAAATAAAATATGCACGTATTTATAATATTTTTATCATCTCTTTTTTTGGTCGTAATATTTTAATCATCTAATGAATGAAAAATTGAAAGAGTCATGAAATCGAGCTTGCAGTAAGTAATATGCTCCTTAATATTAAATATAATAACATATGTTGAGTTTTATATATATGATGATATTGAAAGTACCTAAGAAATTCTCCTCATATGTAACCCAAAAAAAGAAAAGAAAAGAAATTCTACTGATACACGCCTACTCCTTAAAACAACAAACCTTATATTGTTGGTTTTATTTAGTTAATGTTATTTTTTAAAATTTGAAGGGCCTAACATTCCAGTGCATAATACTTATAATAAGCACAATCTCTTATGTTATATACAATTTTGAGAAATGGCAAGGAAATAAAATGATATCCCTTTCTATCAAATATAGTTTTTGGTCTAGCCATAAACATTTCATTCAACGCTCATATGAACTCACTGGGGGCAGATGCAGTTGTCATTCAAAGGAATAGACAAAGTGATCCATCATACTTTGGATATGTGTGAACGCAATAACTGTATGATAACAAAATCATTCGTAGGTTTTTCAACCAAATTCAATAAAAGATGATGCTTCCTAATCTCTGACATGCTTTGAAGTCAAGCCATCCGTTCCTGTCCACACGTTGGGAGAAGACTTGGAATGCAATGAATGCAAACAATAGAGTATGGAAATGGAAGCTGGTTATAATATGAAATGAAGTCAACTACATAAAATTCATTTAGTACCCACCTAAAAATTGAACTGCGGTTACTAATGTATACAATTTGATCTCTTCTTCTTCTAAACTCCATGTGAAAGTTGCCACATCCTGCATTTTTTTATGCTATAGTTTTTGGTTGCAGCCACTCAGTTACATCATTTGCATGTGTCTTTGTAAATTGTAATTTGTTTGTTTAATACATAGAAATAATGAAGACATATGAAAGAGAAGAGCCTAATGCACCCTTGTCCATTCTGCAGAGATTGGATCACCTAGAGCGTCTGGTAAGTCCAACTTTTCTGCTCAAACTATTTTACAATCGTTTATGCTTCAATTTAGATATGTTCAATATATTAATCATATGTCACTTTTGATTTTATTATAATGTTCATTCTTGATAATGTAGATGCTGTTTCTGGAAGAAAAACACAGCTGTACAAAAGCGGATTCTGCTGCCGCTGTAGACAAATTTTTGAAACCAGTGGAGCAGTGCAAGAGTTTGTCCTCTGCCCTTGAAGAGGTTCACCACAAAGGCACGTTGATGGAGAGAGTAGCACTGCTAGAAAATCGAGGAAATCAGGTTGGTGAAGACCCAAATAATTTTTTTTAATTGAAAATTTACCCCCCCCCCCCAACCTCCACCTCACAAAAAAAAAAGGTCATTTATAAAATAGTAGCCAACAGCTAAAGCTAGGACTCTATACACATATTTTTAGGCGTTCACAGAGCATGAGAAAGGTTGTGCTCTGTTCGATTTATAGTTTAACACTTCAATTTTGTGGATTATTATTGATTTCTATTTTCACTACATTTTTAATGTAATAGCTGGGGTGTTAAGCCCTAAATAAGACAAAATATCGTAATTTTCTTGCTCTTAGCATCTAAGATTTCTCCTAAAGCAATGCATATGTCATTGCTACTTGTTATTCTTGCATGTTGTGACCAATTTATTGTATGTTTTGGTATTTAATCATTCAGCTGAGCATAAACATGGACTTAGGGAACACATCAAGGTCTAGTTCTTCCACATCTGCAGTAGCTGAAAGGCCATGTCATGGGTCAGGATCTATGCAGGATAATGGACTAAATAAGGATGTGAATATGGTCACCACCCTGCAAGAGAAGCAGAACCCTCTTATAATAAAAGTAAGTTTTAGAGATCCCTTCTGCAGAATCACTAATTCTAGACACATAAAAACACAGTTTGGTTTTTCATTCTGCCATATATGCACAAACATTTCCACCCAAATGCATTTTAAAGGTTGAAATTGTGGTCTTGCAGGATAGCATTGTTGCGGAAGCTTGTACATTAAACTCACCATCTTGCAAGGCAAACAGAAGACACAACAAAACCATGTCTAAAGTGGACAATAATAGAAAATGGCTGCAGTGGTTGAAATTGGGATGTTCATGTTAGACCCTATAGCATTGGCTTTGTCTTTCAAATTCTCAACAATTCCTGGCTTAACTTAAAAAGGGTAGAAGCCAAAGTAGTCTTGTAAATAGTTCATCATAAATTTTTGCTGTGTGTCAATCGACAAGGAATAGACACTGCAAGCCTATGTTGAGTAATTATGCTTTGTGCTTATCTGGATTGCAACCAATAAGCAAGAACCAGGTCACAAATTTGCGATCATTATGCTTAACTTAAAGTCAAATTTTTAAAGTACTCATTTAGAGAGGTTCCCCTTCTGGTTCAAGTTCCCATAATTCATTTTCTTTTTGGTGATTCCCATAATTCATTTTTCATAATTCATTTAGTGGCTAGAATTTAAATTTATTCTACTTTTGTATAGTTGTGGAATCATGAGCATGAGGCTTTACATAGGCCCAAAAGCATATGGGCCCATGAGCTATTAAGAAAAATGAGAAACGGCCAAAAATTAAAACATGACCATGAAATTAAGACCAACAAGCTTCCCTTTCACTGCACTGCATACTGTAATATGTGAAAGATGGCAAATGGAAATTCAGGTATGGAAAGGGATTCCCACCGCCAGAGTATTACAAATAGGTAAAGACCAAGATATATAACAGTTGATTTATGCTTCAAAGGTATGTGGAATGCAAATTTTATTTTTATTTTTTATATATGATGTAGTATGCAATCTTGTTCCCGAAGGAGTGGAACCTAATTTTGTATATGTCTTGCTGCATAGATAAGCCTTTCAGAATCATAATAGAGTTAAAATGTCTAGGACACTTGCAAATGAGAACACCTGCAACTGCAATGTATTTGTGCCAAAAAAGTAAAAAAGAAAAGGGAAAAGAAAGCAAGGGGGTGAATTGTTATCATTTGAGATAATTGTACTCTTCTCTCCGAATTCTAGTAAATTTTTCTTTGTTGAGTTTAGGCCATTCTTTTTCTTATTTCGTACTCATTCAAATTATTTGCATCTCTCTATCAGAAAGCCATAATATGTAAATCAAAATCAATGTTTGAAAGCAGAAAATTTTGAACATTAGAGGTGACTGTGGGGATTTTGCCAATTTAGTTGAAATAAAATGTTTTCCTTTCACGTGATAGAAAGAACGCATTAAGCATTTGAAACAAAAAATGTAAAAGAATATAAAACCCCTTGAAATTTGATCCTATTTGTAAGTTGGTATCTTTAACTTTAGCGTTTTTTTTTCTTCCCTTTAATTTAGTCTCTAAATTATAACTATTCCATCATTCCGGAATTTCTGTGTTACTATTTGAATAGTTCGATTTTCATTTTTTAAATAAAAATAATTTATGAATTTAATTTAAATGCACTAATATTATAAAATAATTTTACACTGTTAGCCAATAGAAATGTTAGAAAATATCAACTCATACCAACTCATACAAATAACCATCTATTACAATGAGAGATCTATCATAATTTCTCATTTTCTAATATTTCTATTTAATATATATATATATATATATATATATATATATATATATATATATATTATTAGTCATTTAAAATTGAAAGATAAATATAATATGATAGTAATTCTTTATTTATATAATTAAATATATAAATAAAAAATAAAGTTTAAATATTGTTTTCATTAACCACAATATGTTTAAATATTTTTAATTTCAAAAAATACAAAAGATAAATAAATAATAGGTTTAATTGAGATGCACTAATAATGTAAAATAAGTTTATACTGTCAATTAATAGAAATATTAGAAAATATGAAATTATGATGGATCTCTCATTATAATAGATAATTATTTATATAAATTGATATTTTTTAATATTTTTATTAATTAATAATATAAAATTTAATATATTTAAATTAAATTCATAAACAATTACTTGCTAGTATACATTACGCAACTAAACCAGCAAAATAACAAAACATATCAAAATCTAACGTATAAAATTTGTATGGATGCATGTAAACGGTGTGCACGTGAGTTGGAGAACCGAGCACGTCACCGTGGAGCCTCCATCAATTGACAATAATTAAAGACGACATTCTGGAAAATGGCCGTACCCCACCTATAACCTGTACGTTTATATTAAATAATCACGTTTGGCACGATACCTTCCTTTATATATATATATATATATATATATATTTCCCCTTTTAACGGAGGGGCTAACTTTATTGACCTTCCACAATTCATGGTCGTGGATATTGCGCTGAGAGTAAACGGATGGCAATAGATTTTTTTATATGAAAATTTTATATAATTTAATTGTGTTTTTTTACTGTTTTAAATTAAAAAAATATATTATTTGAGTTTAATTGAAATATTTTGATAGTATAAAATAATTTTATATTATTAGTCAATAGAAATACTCGAAAGTAAGAAATTATGGTGGATCCTTCATTGTAATGGGAGATTATTTGTATGAATTAGCACATTTTAATATTTCTATTAATTGACAGTATAAAATTATTTTATATTAAATTAAATTCATATTATTTACATATATATGCTTTTTTAATATTTTTTACCAAAATATCTTTTTTTTGGACAGTAATAAATTCGATTAAAACTAAAACGAATTTATTACTATGCAAATTTATTTCATACGAATAGAATTTAATACTATTCATGTGAATAGTATTAAATTTGATCTATCCTGGATCAAATTTAATATTATTCACATGAATAGTATTGAATTTAATTTATCCTCGATCAAATTCAAAATGGCCAAAGGGGTTTATGATAGAATTTAGGATGAGCTATAGTATTTTAGGTTCATGGTGGACCTAATATAGTTAAATCACCAAAAAGTATGGTTAATTATCAAACAAGTATGGCTTCTTGTGCGGCAAAACGTAGGGTCTACTATGGATTAGGGTCTATCCTAAAATATAGTAATCATTAGACCTTACTCTCTATTAAAACTGTAAAGAAATGAATGAGAACAATATCCAAATCAGTCATTGGAGACTTAATAGCCACATATTTAATATTTAAAAAATTCATACTTATTGTTTCTATGTATGCGATTGTGAGTATATATATATATTCTCTTATTATATCTAAAGTCAATATTTTTTTATATTTATATTACACCAGTAATGAATTTGATTTAAGTTGGATCGAATTTATCATTATTCGCTTGAAAAAAAAAATATAAACATATGATATTTCTTCATTAATTATCATTACAATAAATAAACCAAACTAAATTACTATTTAAGTACATTAACTATGTTAATATATCCCAAACTAATTTCTAAGTTACCATTAAATTAGTTTAGATGATGTTAACTTAGTTAATATATTTAAATAATAATTTAGTTTGGTTAATTTATTATAATGATAATTAATTAAGAAATATCACAAGCTTAAATTTTTTTCTTTTGGATGAATAATGATGAATCGAATCTAACTTAGATCAAATTTATCACTGGTGCAATATAAATATTAAAAAATATTGACTTTAGATATAGCGAGAGACTATATATATATATACCCACAATCGCATATATAGAAACAATAAATATGAATTTTTTAAATATTAAATACTATAACTATTAAGCCTCTAACGATTGATCCAGATGTTGTTCTCATTTATTTTTTTACGGCCTTAATAGAGAATAAGATCTAATTATTGTCATATTTTAGGATGGACCCAATCCATAGTGGACCCGGTGCTTTGCGACACCTTATGTGACAATTAACTATACTTATGGTCATTTAACTATATTAAATCAACTATAGACCTAAAATACTATAGCCCACCCTAAACTCTACCCTAAACCCCTTTGGCCATTTTGAATTTGATTTAGGATAAATTGAATTCAATAAAATTCATGTGAATAATGTTGAATTCGATCTAGAGTAGATCAAATTCAATACCAATATGAATAGTATTGAATTCGATTTAACATAGATCAAATTCTGTTGGTACAAAATAAATTTGCACAATAATAAATTCGATCCAACCTTAATTAAATTTACTATGATCCAAAAAAAACATAACATTTTGGTAAAAAATGTTGGAAAAGCGTATATATGTAAATAATATATTTTTTTAATTTAAAACAATAAAAAAATCTAATTTAATCAGAGCCAGTATAAAAAAAATTTACACCATCACCAAAATCAAATAAACTACTAACCTGGCGAGGATTTATAGTGAAATTACAAATTATTTATCAACATAAGATCTTTAAGATTTGAACTTAAATATTGCAGCTGTCATTGGCCGAAAGTCTAATCGGATTAGTCAATCACCTTCTCTATTTAAGGTACATTAAAATGAAATAAAAACACCAATATAAATTGGTTTCAATTAGTAAAAGTGAAATTTTTAGGTAGGTATTTTTTATCACGTTAGTATTTAGATTTCTCATTATATTTCAACACTTGTAAAAGTAGTGTTCTCATACATCTCACGTTATACTTGACTACTATTACACATGTATTAATATGAATATTAGCAATGTTTGTATAAATTTATACTCAAACACCAATCATATATTCATATACAAGTAATTATATGTCTAAGCTATGTTTGGAAGGTTTAAAAACGATGAAAGTGAGTAATTCAAATTCTTTTTTTTAGGGTTTAATTCTCCTTTTGATTTTGGGTTTTATTCATTTATTCATGAGAAAAACTATTTAAAAAAAAATTTTGATAAAATGGCTTCAATCTTGTCAAACCAGAATGAGAAAATGAAATCTAGATAAATACCAAGACCTAACTATTATGGGTATAAGGATAGAAATCAAAATAAATAATTTTTGCGGCCCAGAATAAAAAAAAGAAAAGAAAAAGAGTTTGCTGTTTTAAAATGCTTTTAACTTATAATAAAATAGAAAGTAAAGGAATAAAATGAAATAAAACATGTCACTTTGTTGTTTGATTATGTAATAAATTTAATAATGAAAAAAAAATGGAAATAAAAAAATGGAAATACATGGTATTCTTTTTCTTGATTTTCAATCTAAACTCTTATTTTAAATTACTTTGAAATACTTTTTTAATAACTTTGTTATTCTGTAACTTATTATCCTTGCAAAGTCGTAGTTTGATTATGACTTCTTTTTATTCCATACATAGCAAGGGAAACAAAAATCTAAAACAACCATAGTGTTTCGCTGTATTATGAGCAAGTGACCATCAAATCAAAGTTTAACTAATTTACGAGATCTCCAAGTAAAGGGTGTAAAGTAGGCAATACGGAACATAGGCTGCCTAGCTCCAGAGAAAGGCTTTCATAGGGGTTGTTGGATGACTGTTTCGATTGATTTATTAAGATTAGGCAGCATAACGGATGACAACTAATGATAATTGTTTAATGAGATAACCTAAACATCTCTTATAATTATAGTTGGTAATTGCCTTTAAATCCGTTCGGTCTTGGTAGTGTTTGAGCAAATTGAGCCCTATGAGTCTGGTCGTCAAGGACCAAGTATTGGTCCGAATTGCACACCACAATGCGTGATGACCAAACGAGCTTGCAAAAGAAGATTAAGAAGCGGTTTGTAGGATGTGCTCCATTATTAGACATATGGATGCAGAGACATTTTAAGTGTATCAAAGATAGAGTCATGAGACCCTACCTCCCACAACATAACAAGGGTGAATATTCCTCTTGGGCTGTCGAACAAAATTCAACCACACTAGAATGGCTGGTACAAAAGTGCCATCTACTATGGTATGACCACATCTATTTCCTACCTGCTTGTACGTAGCACTTACCTGCTTTCACTGAGTGGATTGCTTGCTTTTACCTAAGGTTGGTAGGGAGTGTCAATGATGTTAACAAAACATAAAAGAATAATAACAGAGTTCAATTGCCCAAGTCTAGCAAGAAAATCAGCGGCATATAGTTCTCCCTAAGTGGGATATGCAGGAAGGAAAATGTTAATATAGACAAGAAATTATAGGGAATCTTATATGTGTTAATATATCAATTAATAATTTTATAATATTTATATATTTATAATTTTAAATTATATTTTAAACAGTTGATATATTACTGTGTGCGAAAAACTTAATCATCCTAGGGCAAAATTTTTATTTCCTAAACAATGTACAATCATAAATAGTAAAGTAATTATTAAGAAGTTATGGCCTTTTTTCGGGTGATTTTTTTTAATATGAAATTTTGAAAGTGAAATTGAGAATATGTGAAATTTTGATAAAATTAGAGAAATATAAAACTTTAAAATAAATTTGATAGAGAGAAAATTAGATTCTATTTTTTTATTATTTTTAAAAAGTAAATTTAGTGGAGAGATAATTGAATTTTATTTCTTTTATTATTTTTAAAAAGTAAATTTGGTAGGGAAAGGACTAGATTTTATTTTTTATTATTTTTAAAAAGTAAATTCAATGAAAAGAGAATCAAATTTTATTTTTTTATTATTTTTAAAAAACAAATTCAATAAAAAGAGAACCAGACTTATTTTTTAAAAATAATAAAAAAAATAGAAATTGAATTTGTGTGTGAGTGTGAGAGAGAAAGAGAAGAAAGAGAGACAGAGCGTAGAGTGTGGGGGAAGAGAAAAGAAAAAAGTGAGAGAGAGAAAAGTAAAGGAGAAAAAAATAATAAAAAAATATTATATTTTTTAAATTTTACCTAAAAATATCATATTTTTAAAATTTTTTTACACAAAAATTATATGAAAAATAAATAGCCCTTTTTTTTCTATTGAAAAATAAAGTCCATATTAAGTACATTTAAATAATTGTACAATTATATTTTCCTTTAAGTATGATGATACTTGTGCCTAGTAAAATTAGTTTTTTTTTTTAATTGACTACTTTAAGAATGAGAATAGGTTCTTTACATTTAAACTCATGTACTAAAACTGTCCCGATCAAGAGATCAATCAAAAAAAATCAAGTCCTCCCCGTCAAAAAATAAATCAAGTTCTATTGATAAAATTAAAACGTTATTTAACATCTTGCATAAGAATATATAACGTGTGATTGTAGTTTATTCAAATACCATTATTTAATATTACCGATCCGAGCGTAAAGATAAGTAGAAATCACATATTAATAATTTGAGGATTTTAATTATATTATTAATAAATTTATTCATGAGAAAATATAAAAAATTATGTGTTAATAATTAGAAATTTTAATTATATCATTAATAAATTTAGTAAAAAATCATATTTATTATTAATTATCTTACCATATTTTATAAAAATATAATTAAAAATTTTAATTATTTACACGTTAATTCCTAAGTATAAATAATGTGTAAATCATGAGTTCAACAAATACTTTAACAATTTTTTTTTGAGACAAATAGAAACATTTTATTTTCTTATGAGGAGAAATTAATGTGAGGGGCTGAGGGCTCATGCCAGCTTGACCTGAAAAGATGGGTTACTACTTTTCGGCAAATTTTCTTGAACAGTTTTTTCCCTAGACAAAACAACCTTGACTAACCGTTTAGGTTCTTTTCTCTATTTAAGACAAACGGAAACCAAACATAGCTTACTATTTTGGGTCATTCTGTGGGCGCATTTTAATATGGACTGTGTTAAAAATAGTGCACCATGTATCATGTGATCCAATGGATTGGATGTTCAGGTATATATATATACTTACTTTCTGTGATATACTATAAAAATTGCTCTCTTAACGTCCAAGTTGGAACAGAAATTTTGAGCTTGAGTTTCGATCTTATACCAAGTTTTTTATTTTACTAGCAGACTCAATATCCAAGTCAGAACAAAATTTTTTTCACCCGAGTTCCAATATTATACTTACTCCTACATCGGAATTTTACACCCTAGTTCCGATCTTATATCAAGTTTTTTATTTTACTAGTAGACTTAATGTCCAAGTTGGAACAGGATTTTTTCACACGAGTTCCGATATTACCATATCTGAATTTTTACGTCTGAGGTCCGATCTTATGCCATTTTTATTTTACTAGCAGACTCAACGTTCAAGTTGGAATATAATTTTCACACGACTTTCAATATTATGCGAACAACAGCTTACTTCCACATCGGATCCACCCTCTGAGTTGGAGCAGGAGCCTTCCCATAAGTTTCGATCTTACAACTGAGGACTCTTATAGTGCATCATCTGATTTAAGTGCATGGTTAGTCCAATAACTTAGATGGAAGACAACTCCAAGGTGTCTGATGCACCATGTTAATCTTACAACCGAAGACTCCTGCAGTGCATCACCTGATTTAAGTGCATGGTTTATCCAACAATTTAAATAAAAGACAACTCCAAGATATTTGATACACCATAATTAACACAGTGCATTAGGGACAACGCTCATTCTATGGTATACCATCTAATTTTGACTAGCGAGTAGTGAAAGTGAAGGTTATTCAGTCATTCAACCACACTTACAAAATGCGGTTAAACGCATTCCAAATGTGGTTAAATGCAAAAGCTTTGCATATCCAAATCTAGCAAATCCCATCACAAACTGTGTCTCCTCCCAAGCAACCTGTTGCTCCTCCTCCCCTTCCCCTTAGTCATCGTCGCATACAAGTAAAAGTTATGGCAGCTGGTGATCATAATTTGAAACTAATCCGCATGAATCAAGTGGGAAATACGTATAAAAAATTATACGTACTATGGATGGAGTACTATAGTTTTGGCAATAAAAGGACTCTTACAATTTTTGGTGGAAAATAAATTTGAATCCTGCTTAGCCATTTTACGACTAATTGTACACTTAGCTAGTAAATGTGTGCAACATTTTTGTATCTCCGCTGTCAAAGACGAACACCACTAGAGAGATGGAATTTGCCACTGGAGATGGATGCTGGGTTGCTGGCGATGAAGGTCAGACCCAAGGCCAAGAACGGCGGTAGTGATGCAGGCAAACTGGCATTGAGGCAAGCAAACGAGCTGTGGGGGCGCAATGGGTGGAGCTCCAGTGCAAGGGACGGGAGCAATAGCAATGACTAGTGATGTACAACAAAATGTTTTTAATCTCTGCCATCAGATATCATTAAATCCCAATCAATGATATGGATTAGCTAATTCTACAATGCACCCTCTTTTATTCTAAAGGGTGCACTACACACTATAATTAAAAGAGTGCACCGCAAAACCTGTCGACTATTTTTACTATTTTCGTGAACTATTTTGTTTTACTAAGAAAAGAACAAAAATTAAAAAGAAAAAAAATTAAAAAACAAATCCAAGCATGTGACGAAGACGCATACGGAAACTCCGAGACAAGTCTACTTGACAATTTTACCCCTGATACTCTCCTCAATTTACGAAATGCTCCTCATTTCCTCTATATACTCACCACTCTCCCGGTGAGGTGAACGTGATAATCGGAACCTCAAACACCAAATAACATGACGGAGGACGGGAAGGTCACGGTGGTGCCGGGGGCGGCGGCGGAGGAGAAGGTGTTCAGGGCGACCGAAGTGTTCGCGGCGGAGTCGTCGTCGAAATCCAAAGGTTTCAAAACGACGTTGGCGTTGGCGTTGTGGCTGGGAGCTATTCACTTCAACGGCGCCTTGATGCTCTTCGCATTCCTGTTCCTCCCTCTCTCCAAAGCACTCTTGTTCGTTTCTCTCTCTCTCTCTCTCTCTCTCTCTATGAGCTAAGCTAATACTTAAATTGGTGCTTGGGCAATATATGCAAAACATTAAATTATTTTTTTAAAAAAATTTTGGTGTTAATTTGATCTTTTATGTTGTGAAATATTCATTAATTGAAGTTTAAATATATATTAGAGGACTGAATTGATCTATAATTTAAATGATGAGTGACTAATTTTATGACCAGAATTTTTAGTGGACTAATTTGATGTTAATTTGACTGTTTACTTTTTTGCTTTTCTGTGTTGCTTGTTCAAAGCTATTATTCATTTTTTGTGTGTTTTTGTTTTAATCTTTTTGCGTTGCATGTCAGGGTTTTTGCTTTGTTGTTTGTGTTCATGGTGATTCCTATAGATGAAAAGAGCAAATTCGGTCGAAAATTGGCCAGGTAACCTTTTTCGCCATCTTTTTTTTTCAAAAATTTTTCTTCTTTTTGATGAAGCACTTTTTTAGTACTTTTCCTTTATGGTTTCGATGAAAAATTCTTTTTCTTTTTCTTTTTCTTTTTTTTCTCTAAAAAAAATTGGGTACGTTACTTTTCAGGTATATATGCAAGCATGTTTGCAGTTATTTTCCCGTCACGCTTCATGTAGAGGACATAAAGGCCTTCAATCCTAATCGTGCTTATGGTTTGAACCAAACTATTAATTCAATTTTGAGAAATATTTTATTTTATGCTTTATGATGGTTTCATTTGCAATCTTTTGCCCTTTTTCTCTTGAAATGGGTGGAAAAAAAGAGTCCCGGGGGGGGGGGGGGAAGAGAGAAAACTTGTTTTTCTTGTGAGTTTGCTCTGTCGGTTCGGTTTAGGAAGAAAGGGTTATGGGAAAAGTGGCATGATAATGATAGATTAATGAAGTTTTTGGGGATTGAGATTATTATTCCCATTTCCCCACAAGGGGTGCTTGGTGAGAGGTGTGAAAAGTATAACTTTACCTGAAATTTTACCAGAATTAACTCTTTAATTGCTGACTTTCTGTTTTGAGTCTTATTTCTTAAATTGTCATTAATTAAATGTGACAAGAGGAATATGAATATGATTTATTAAGGTTTGACCTTAATTAAAGTTTCTAATTATTGATAATTTAAGAAATTACAATAAAAGTAGTTATTGTGAAGTGGAAGTACGCAATGGATAGTGTGCCAATTGCCCGACCCAAACATAAGGATTTGTAAATGAATTGAATTCTTATATTAATATCTCTCCAACAAATTTTATACGATGGTTCATTTCTAAATGAAATCATTCTTTCTTTCTAAAGATTCGACATTTGGTAAATATGTATGTCTATATTTCCCGAATGAAATCTTGAAATGATTTTTTGCTTATCCTTGACTAGAGCTAGATCAGAAACATGATTTACAAATTTTTCAAAAAAGTGGATTGTTTGGTTCAAATCAAATACTGGAAGTTTTGAGTGGAGTCTGTGATTAGCGCAATTTACTATGGATGTTCTTTTTTTTTTTTTTTTAAAGCAAAAAAAAAAAAAATCCTGTTTGTTAGTTAATCATTGTGATTATTGCTGTTCTGTTTTTATTTTCTTGATTATAGCTTATCGATAGTAACAATGGTATGCCCTCAATGCAGTTTTTGGCTATGAACCACATTCAGTTTTGCCAATTGGCGTTGTTGCACTAGCTGACAGCACAGGTTTTATGCCTCTTCCAAAGATAAAGGTTCTTGCTAGCAGTGCGGTAAGGGTTTTACTTGAGACTCTGTTTTGTATTGGTTATTAAGTATATAATTTTAAAATTTTCTCATCTCATTTGATGAGTAGGTATTTTATACACCGTTTTTGAGACACATATGGACATGGTTGGGTCTTACACCAGCAACAAAGAAAAATTTTCTCTCCTTGTTAGATGCTGGCTATAGTTGCATTTTAATACCCGGTGGAGTGCAAGAAACATTTCTCATGGAGCACGGTTCTGAGGTACATTGCTTTTCACTTTTCATTCTATTGTTGATAACTGAAAACGTTCATTGTTCCATAGATATAGGGTTATGGCTGACGCCAAGTTTACTAATATGTTGTTATGGGCATTTTCCCTTGCTATGCTACATAAGTCCTTGAGCTTGACTACCGTATGAGTGGCATAAGTTTGAATAATTACTTATGTACTCTGATTGTCATTACTCATTTTCCCCCTTTAGTATTTCATATCTAATTTGTATTTGGATTAAAGTGAGGCTGAAAATTTCATTTCTTTTGCTTCATTTAAATGGGTTATAGAATTTACGGTCAATAACCTGAAATATTTCAGCTTATGACATATTAACAACTTAGCTGTGCATGTTTCTTCTAGGATCGTATCAGTATGTAGTCACAAAATACCTAAAAAAGTTGCAAATTATATTGAGGATAGTACACTGTTGGTTACATCTTTTGGTGGCTATATCTTGATGGTTTTGTAAGGCTGGTTTTTCTTTCGTTATCCTTTTGTGTTGCATTTATCCTGCTTTGACTATTCATAAAGATGGGTTGAAGAGGAGTTGAGGTCAAATGGGTCTTTCAAGATGATCCTCACTATTTGCAGCATATGATTTATATTCAAATAGGTTAGTCATATGAAGAATTATTTACTTTGTAGATTGCCTTTCTCAAGGCAAGAAGAGGATTTGTCCGCATTGCAATGGAGAAGGGCCAACCTCTGGTTCCAGTTTTCTGCTTTGGACAGGTACTTATTTCCTGTCTAGATCTCTTTTAACATGGACATCTTTCAGCTTTTGTTGGCTCCATATATCAGCTTTACAACACTAAAATATATCAGTGTATCACTTCCTTTTCTGTTAGTTTTGATGATTTATGTTTTTCATTTTCTTTGTTCATTTAAATTAACTATTATTTCTCATTTTCTCTTTTGCTGCAATATTGCTATAGTCAGATGTCTATAAGTGGTGGAAACCGGGTGGGAAGATAATTCTGAATTTTGCAAGGGCTATCAAGTTCACCCCAATATATTTTTGGGGAATTTTCGGGTGCGTGTTTCTTTTAAATGTCAGCTTGCCTCCTGCTTGTAATTTTCGTTACTCCTGTTTTCACTAGGCAATTTTTTTTCCCCATGAGTTAAGGTATCTAATTCTTTACTTGAAGTTGAGTCTGTCTAATTTTTAACACAAATCATTTCTTTCTAGATCTCCCATACCTTTCAAACATCCAATGTATGTTGTGGTGGGTAGACCAATTGAGATCGAGAAAAATCCAGAACCAACGACTGTGGAGGTATGTACTATCATACAGCTTATCTGTTAAATAGCATTCAGAATCCAGTAGCTTTTAACCTCTCCTAAGATAAAATGTCAGCCATTTTTTTCTCTCCTTTCTTTCCCCATTCATCTTTTCTATTTGTCTCTCGTTGCCAAGATGATACTAAACAAAATTTGTAATAATAAGGACTTCGGTCTGGTTTGAACGGTATCTTGTCTTATCTTCTGCTAAAGGTTTTGACTTTCATGCAATAAACTTTCAGTCAAGCCTTTAATACACCAAAATATACAGAGGCTAACCCAAGATTCCATGATATGGATGAACTGTTTCTAAATGGGACCTCTTGTTACTATTGTAAACCATGAGGCCCGTGAGGTATTGAGTTATAGCTGGCTAAAATTTTGATATCTTTTATTAATTTTACTTCGGTTTAGGTTGCCAGAGTGCATAGTCAGTTCGTTGAAGCACTTCAAGATCTTTTCGAACGGTACAAAGCTCCAGCTGGATATCCAAACCTTGAGTTGAGAATTGTTTGACGAGGCGATGATTGTGTCCCATATTTTCTTGGGGTAGTTATACTCACCTTTCCTAGGGTTTGTGCTAATTACACTTTGACACTCCTCTTACTTGAAGGACTACATCTGCATTCATTATTTTATATGCTGTTCTTGTACGTGGCACCCTTCTTTGTTTGAGGAGTTACACCTTCTTGCATTTTCTGTTGTAAATGACAATTTGAAGCTGATGCAACTTTCCCAATAAGGTGTAATAAGCATTAACTCTAGAGGAGGTCAATGTAACTATTCTTATTTTCATTGTTTGTGTACTTAGTTGCCCTTTTTTTTTTTTTGTGTTGTTGGGGGGAGGGGGGCTTGGTGAGGGGGATGTTGTGATGTGGTGAAGGTATTTAGGCAAAGGATTACTTGTAATTATTGTTAACTTTATAACTATCAACCACCATGGGAATGGAAAAAAGTATAATCAATATTTTTTTGGTTTTGTTTCTTTATCGTTTGGTGGGGTTGTTATGGTTGTTCAAGCCCTGCTCCAGCATTTCATCTGAATGGCAACAATTTGGAACGACTTGCGAATAAGATACACCCGCATCTAAGAAAATCATTGCTGGTTGTTCTTGTCATTTTGTCCTTGATAATCCATCAATGGGGCTGTGTTACAATTCACAACGAACCAACCAATAGCTTGAAAATGAATACTTCAAGATTAAGGCAATCTTTACGAAGGGAAAACAGGGCAGCTTTGAAAAGTTGGTCTTTATGGAGTTGCTTATACTTCTAGTTTGCGATTGTTGTTTTGAACAGTTAGCGAAATGTCAGGCGTTATAGGCGGGGCTTCCAAGCTTCCCGACTCCTTAAACTTTTGCCCAAATAAAATAATTTCAAGAGGTTTAGATTAGATTAACCTAGTGAGGGGGAAAGAAAGAATCAATTTGAGAACTTCTATTAACAAACAGAATTATGGACTAATATATATGGAACAGGGAATGCAAGTGACATTTCCAAGAGAACCTCAGGATGAGAAAGGATGATAAACTCAGAGCCAACAAAAACGCATATTTCCTTAAGACATTGGTAGTTGTAAACAAAATGATATTTCATACGCAAGTTACACAAGCTATTAGTTGTATCATCTATTTGGGGGAGAAAAAGCTCTAGAACCAATCTCAATCAAAAAGTTCCGGGGCATTTGACAAAATATTAAAGTAGTTGAACAAAGGGAGCCTTCAAAAGTAATCTAGAACCATAATTCAGTCAGTGGTCTCGAGTGATACTTCAGTTACTACAATCAAGTACAGTAAAGTAGTATATTCAAACTGAGGAGCATATGTAGCTTAAAAACCAAACCGGATGAGGATAAAGTAAGTCTGAGTTTGGGAATAGGTGGTTAATTCCATCTTCTATGTCTAACACGCCATTGTCATGACCACCAACAAGTTCAACCATATCAACATTACCAAAATATCGGGACCTGTGATTTACTAATTGATTATCTATATAATAGATATGGGACTCGATGGCTGTGTGTTTACTGGGTTTTTTATTTTTAATTTTTCCAAGTATGGACTACTTTTTTGTTTTTATGTTTTTTTTAATTGTTTGGTCTATATGGTGCCGCAGAATTGGTGTTATTTTTAAAACAGAAACGATGTTTGGACGTAAAACTGTCCAACATGTAACACACTTAAAAACCGAGAGAGAAGGTAAGAGGAGGAGAGATACAGTGGGGGCAAGTACACTGTTTTCCCTCCACTCTTTCGTATGTGTCGGGTGTATTGCGTCTCCAAAAGGGGTTCAAATATCAGAACTCCTTGAAAAGAAGAAGGTGAATTGGGAACTACTTCTAATCCGGATCGGATCAAACAAAGGTTAGGATGTTGGGTATCAGCTTGGTGTAAAGATCTGCCGTTCTCAATTGATTTCATACTGGAAAATGCTGGAGCGGTTGATTGGTGGAAGAATAAATGTCTAAGGCTTTCAACATCTACAGTTCTAGTTCACCAAGGAAGTCTGGTATGGTGGCTGTGTTATGGATTTATAAAAGGAGTGGATAAGTTTGCTATTGGAGGAGTTCTAGTGGGGGAACATTGAAATATCTTATGTTGTGTGTTAGACTATGCTTCAGCCAATTCTCATCAGGAGGCTGAGCTTCTAGCAGCAGTGGAGATATTTCAATGTGCAAGTCTGATTCCTTGGATTGCCGATTCGAACCTTGTACTTCAGATGGCAAATCAGGAGGATTTATCATGGCTTGGAGAGGCAAATGGTATTGTTTGGTGGCTGAGATTTGCTTGGAACAAACTCCAAGCAATCAGAGGCTGTTTTCAAAAGGTAACACATATTCTTAATGCAAACAGCTCTAATACCCATCAAAATTTCTAGTATAAATTTGAAGAATCTGACAGGGGTGAAAAGACTATTAAATGGTTTTGAAAAATAGTATAAGTGCCTTGTGGTTTGAGTAGAGCCTTACATGGTGAGCTCTGAAGTGCTGCAGAAGTGATTCTTGCCTCTTAAAGCTATCAGTTTTGTTTTGGTATCTTGCAATATGACAAATGCTGACAAGTGGTATTGGATGATGCTGAGTTTTTTTACACAGAAGTTTTTAACTCATAAGCACGTGTTGGCGCGTTTTGCTATGCACCTCAGTGAAGATGGTGCATGATACACCTTGTCATCTAATGGTATGGATTGGATGGTATATGGATACAATTAACACCTATGATCCACCATAAAGTTTCTCACCCTCACTCTTCCATCTCCACCAACTCGGCTTCTCAGTTCTTTATGTTTCTCTCTCTTCAACTCTGTAGAAGATAGAACTTCTCTCTCTACAGAAGCGGGAGCCGGTGGTGGCAGAGGCCTTGGTTGTGAAGCTGATCGGCTACCGCTCTACCCACGATAATCGACAATACGAAGGCCAAGCTCGCCGACTTCGACGCCCACCTCTGGACTTTGTTCTGCTCCGCTTAGGTAGCCAATGTTTCTTGCGTTCAAACCACTCCCTTTGATGGCCAAAAGCCTGGAACGTATGGTCTCCGCAAGTCCTATTTTCAACACCATTTGATCCTTTGCTCAATCATTTCATATCCTTGCATTTTTTGATAGGTTTGTCTTCTTTCTTTTAATTTTCTTTATTTGATAACTAAATCACTGGATTGTACTTGAGACAAGATCTCTTGAACCTAATATGTTTGTGGGTGCGTTTTTCCGTTGCAAATGTTTTTGCTTTGTGATTTATATATAAATTGTGATTGGGTCAGAGAGAAGCTAACAGAGATATATGTAGTAGTGTTGTTTAGAGCAATAGATAGAAGTGATGGTGGATGGGGTCACCAGAGGAAGGCATGATGGTGGAGAGAGAGGAGTAGAAGGGAAAGAGGGAGTGTGTGAGAGAGTAAAAAATTTTTATGATGCATCATAGATGTTGGTTGCATTAATACACCATTCAATCTATACTATTAGATAACAATGTGCACTATGCACCATCTTCACCAAGGTGCATTTAGAACGTCGCCGCAGGGGTGTTGATCTATGTTTTAATGTATTTGCTTGGCTGGTGATATCCTGTTTCCATAAATTAGGTGTTTGTTTAGGCACTATCAATGCAATGCACCACTGATAGACTTAATATTTTACTAGAGAGAGGAAACCTCAATCAAGAATAGAAAAAGAATAAAAAAAATAGCATAATCAACTGAAAAAAAAAAAGAGAAAGGAAATCTCACCGAAGAATAAAGAAACAATTATGAAAGCATTATAGCCAACTAAAAAAAGAGAAAAGTACAATAATTTCTTGAAATTTTTGAAAAAGACATAAATATGCAAGCTTACACTCCACTCCACTGTCCCCCCCCCAAAAAAGAAAACAGAAAATTGCAAGTGGCTTGCAAATGGTTTTAGAAAATACAGTAATCTCCAAACTTATTAAAAAATAAACATTCCACCTCAATTTTCATCAAATCATATTTAACCATAGTTAAGCATGATTACTTTAAGTGAAGCATCATTATATTTAGTTGAATTGTAACAATAAATAATGTGGACAAAATACGAAACAAATAAAATTATTTACATATTTGTCTAATTTTTTGTCTCTTGTTGATTTTATTTTTGTCCTTTTCATAGTTTTAATTTTATATAAATATGTTATGTTGTGGAATAAATTATAAAATGAAATAATTTCTAAAGTATTTTTTTAATTCTCAATTATGTAATGTGAGAAAAAAATAATTTTTTCCATGACATTTTATCAATGGAGTAATATATATATATTCTTAAACTGAATGAATTATAAGTAAATTTTACATGTGAATGGCATACAAACTTTGCATGAAAAATTTGTAACTTCTAGTCATGCAGTGTGAGTGGAAAACAATTTTTTGATGAAAATTTTGGATGAAGCAATAGTTCAGTATTATATATATGATTGTTTGAGAACTCTTGTTAAATTGCTTATGAACAATCACTTGCTAAACTCTTTCATATTTGTGTTGTATTACACCAAAACCCTTCTACATAAGTTTACATACATACAATTCAATAAGTTTACATACATACAATTCAATTGGCTCCACACATTCATTGACTACTTTGAGCATATTTTCTCTGGTTAGTGTGTGCTTTTGCATAGTTTCCATGGCTTTTTCCCTTGCTTTATTTCTTGCACATACATTTGTTTCTTGCTAACCTCAACTCCATATTTGAAATTCATACTTCAATTTAGGATCAACCCTAAATTGACTTTCCATTTTTTTTACAATCTACGTAAAGAGGTCACCTCAGTGTTCCTAGTGCTCCTAACATAAGTATGCTTATCTTCGTACTTCTTGATTTCAAATGTCACATCATCAAGGTTAATACCAGCATAAATATACCAAGCACCCCCTACCAACACATGTTACATAGATCCTATGTTTCGTTCTTATTCCTAACAATTTCAAAACCTTCTTGGATAACATACTCTTTGAGTGCATCTCTAAAAATGTCAACAGACCCAAATAACATACCTTGATCAAATTTAATCTTTTGTCCATTACTAGATTCAAAAATTTTCCATTGTATGCTCTGTCAATGTAAGGCCTCTTCTCATCACTACCAAATCGATGCAAATTAAGTTCATAGTTTTCATACTCAAAATCATAAAGACCATCTGAATAAGTACAGTTAGATTCATCACTAGAATCAATTTCATGAGCACTAAGACTTTAGGGTGTATTCGTCATTGATGACATAGTATTTGTCAACAAATACAACCTCATCCTCTTGTGTGTATTTAGAATTTTCAGTTCTATCTCAATGAAGAATAAACAAACACATCAACTAAATAAAAGAGTAACAAAAAAAAACTCAATCAAGAATAGACAAAGGATCAAGAAAATAGCACAATGGGATCTTGAAATGAAGCTTCTACATTAACAATGGTGTTTGGGTTTCCTCACTCTCACAGATAACTTTACAAACTCTTCAACTCCTTTTCTTGCCTTGGTTGTATTCCTAACAATGGAGCTATATATCAAGTCCGTTAATATGTTACAACATTAACATGCTAGTCACTTACATGGGGTGGCTGTTATGTGTAGTCTAACATAGGGAAATAATAAATTATATCCAGAAAAGATGAGATTGGGGGAAGATCAAAATGAGACTTCATAAATGGATCATTTAACATACCAATGCTCCATCAAATACCATGACAATAATAAAAAAATCCACAACATGAAGCACAAAAAAGGTTGTTTCAAATCTATGGTAATCTAAGGTGGCAAATCTCCTTTTCTTCAAGACCAAGAGTATTAAAAATCTCGTCAAAAGGTATATCTAGCAATGGATTTTTGTGATTTGGAGTATTTTCAAGTAATAAGTTTCATTGCTTACATGCGTGACGAAGTCAAATGTGATCATCATAAGAATTTGTACTCTTAGCAACCTCATCTAATAAATTGGGATGGAGATTGTCCATTGATCAACCACACCCATTTTAGATTCGATCATAAAGACAAAAAATATAAAAAGCACTGCAAAAAACAAAAAGATTTAATTTTGATTTACTGATAGTGTAAATGATTTTCATAGAGTAACTAATCATATCTTTTTATTTGTATGACTATTTAAGTAGTGGATGTGAGACTTAACCATATTTGTTGATATGACAACATATAATTGGATGATATATAAAAACTTTTTATATTAATAGTGCATACATATTAAATAAAAAAAAACACAATAAGAGAGAGAAATTAATTTTGCTACTATGTTAGTATTCATCCAATCATATTTTTCTATTTGTAAGACTTTTAAATAGCATGTGGTTAAGTTAAATACTTTTGCTAATATAACAATACATGATTGAATGTTTGTCTAAAACCTTTTTATACGGACCGTGCATAAAAATTAAATCAAAAATAAAAGAAAAAAACTCACCTATAGGAGTTTGTGGACTATGGGACACTATGAGAGAGAGAGAGAGAGAGAGAGAGAGAGAGAGCTAAGGGGGATGAATTAGAAAGAGAGAACAAAGAAGAGGAATCAAAGAAAAAAAACAAGTGAGATGAGAATGTTAAGAGTGAATCTTAATTTTATTTTATTTTTTGGAGTGATGAGAGGTAGTTTAAAAGGACAAGGAAAAATATGATATCAATATCACTATTTAGGGCCTATTTGGTTAAAACTTTGGGAGAAGAATTTCTTCGAAAGTAGAATCAGAAGTAGAAACTGTAATAGAAGCAAAAAATATTTTGTATTTAGATATTACTATAGAAGTACTTTTAATCAGAATCAGAAGTTGTAAAAATGTTTGCATGTAATAAATATAAAACTACTTTTTCAATGTAAAATTACAATTTCGTATATATATAGATATATATATATATATATATATATATAGTAGCATTTTCAAGAAAAATTTAAGGATAAAACGGTAATAGTGCAAAAAAGTAGTGAATTAGAAATTTGAAAACTACTTTTCTCCCTCTTCTACTACTCACATTTTTTAGAGAGGTAGCTCCCAATCTACTTATCCAAAAAACAGAAAATTTATCAAAAAAATAGAAAAAATTGATTATTTTATATTTATATATTTTTTAGAAGTACAAATAAATAATATTAGAAATATTTTTTTATTTCTAAAATAAATAAATAAAAAGTACTTTTGGGCCTTGAAAAGGCAAAAACAAACAAGCTAATTAGGTTGAGATTTGGATGACATGCTATGTGATTTTGATATTTGGATGACATTAGGGATGGCAATGATGGTCCCTCCCCCCATCCCCATTCCCCACATGGAATCGAATCTCCATGAAATCCGTAGATTTATACAAAAAATTTAGAAAAATCCAAAAGAATCCAAAAAAGGAATAATTCTTAAAAAAAATTATTAAATATGAATAAAACATTAATAAATATCCTAAATCCATTGATATAATACAATCCAAATTAAAACTGAAGTACATGATGCAAATCTATTAAAAGATAATTAGAAATATCCAAAATCACAAAAATACAAATATCCAAATTTCATTAAGGAAGAATAACTTGGGTTTTTTTTTTTTGGTATATATAAAGCCATTTAAATAAATTTACATTAATGGAGATTTAGCAAGTACTCATGGAACAAGGACCTCATCCCTACCTCCGCCCTATTTACTAAACAAAGACTTCCCTCATCTCCGTAAAGATCAAATCTATCCTCGTCCCTCTCACGAATAATTCTTGCGGGTACCCGCTTTGGTGGATTTTTTTTGCCTTTCCTAGATGGCATGTCACATATGCATGCAAAGATTGGTTTAGATTCTCATAGAATTATTTTTAAAATAAGGTCAACTTTTATATAATGTTAATGTAAAAGAGTTTTATATTATTATCTAATAAGATATTTCTATATGTATGATTCTTAAAATAGTGGTTGGTTAAGTTAAATATTTTAACTAATAATAATATATGATTAAATATTTATGTCAAAAATTTTATACATTGATAGAACATAAAAATTAAATCTTTTAAAAGTAATAAATTAATTTTGTTATATATGGTACGAATTGTTATATATGGTACAAATTAATTTTGTTATAAAAAAAAATTGCAAAATGTTATATATGGTGCGAAAACAAGGGCACGAACGCCTGGACGAATTATCCCTACCACCCATCATATTTTTATCATTTTTTTTCATTATTTATTTGTTGAGATATAAAACAACTGCGGCATGATTTGTATTCGTCCACTTTTGATGAAAATTTTTTGCGACATATAGCAATGCTCAAAAAACAATTTATATTATTAGTTAACAGAATTGTAAAAAAATATCGGATTAGCGTAGGTCATTACCTACTATAAAAATTATTTATTATAATTTATTATTTTTTATAATTTTATTGGCTAATAGTATAATTTTGTATTTATATTATCAGTACATATAAATTAATCTTTTAAAATAATTAAAATTAAACAAATTTAATTTTTTAAAATTTGTTTTAAAAGAATTTATTTATATTTAAAATTTATATTAAAATAAGTTTTTTTTTAAAATAATAAAGTAAAATTACTTTTAAAAATATAATTACTAAAACAGATATTTCCCTCTTAGCATCATTTGGAATGATTAAAATTAAAAATTAATTTAATTTAATTTATAAATTTAATCTTATATTAGGAATGATTTAATAAAATAAGATTTATATTGATTTATTAATAAATTCTTATGTTTAGAATAAATTAGATAATATTTGGAATGAATAAAAATAAAAATTGATTTAATTTGTATTTAAATTTTAAAATTAAATCTAATAAGATTTAACAAATAAAATTATTTTTTATTTTTAAAACTTCTAAATATAAGATTTGGTTTACAAATTAAATCAATTTTTTTTAATTTTAAACACTACTTTTTTTTTTAAGACAATAGTGTGGATAGTACAGTAATTGTATTTTTGTGTTCCCATGGTACAGAAAAAAAAGCTAGAATTGAGAGCTTTGGTCAAATTTGATTCTATTTACCATATCTCACTTTTATCAAACGAAAAAAAAAAAAAAGTAGTCAAACATAACAACTTCCACTCAACACAACTTTTTTACTCGCAACTGGAATTGATAGTTATTAAACTTTCGATTTATCTCTTAAATTTTTACGAGTTTCTGATTCTACCATATATAAATGAGTTAATTCATATATAAACTCTTTTTTTGTCAAATTCGTATGAGTTTAAATAAATTTTAACAAAATTAGTAATTTTTTTATTCTACAAATGAGTTTATAAATTTAAAATTATACTTGATTTTGCTCTCCAAATATAAAAGATTGGTCATTTTTGTTGTATACTTTAGTTTACTTATCTATTTTATGCAATATTTATTAATTTTATTCAATTAATTTTATCCATTTGTTATTATTTAATTATGTTATAAAAAAAATATGATATAAAAATGAAGTTATGTATTAGACTATATTTTATGATTTCTTTTTCATTTATATTGTTATAAAGTTTCAGTTATTTAGTATTAATCATAAAAATGTCATTTAATTATATTTAATTACTAAAATATATATTTTAAATAATATTTTTTAAATATATAAACTTTTACAAGTTTACAAGTCAAGTTTACGATTTAAGTTTGTTAAGATTTTACGAGTTTACTTAAACCCTTGAGTTTGATAACTTTACTAGAGTTTAATGGCAAAACAAACGACACTTTATGAGGATTGAATTTTTTTTTTTTTCAGAAAAGTTATAAATTTTGAAAAAAAGGAAAACCAATACTTGATTAATTTTAGTGGATTGGCACTAATATATATAAAACAAGGAATGAAAGTGACGATTCCAAGAGATAACCTCACGATGAGAAAGAATGATAAAACTCAGAGCTAACAAGAATGTATATTTCCTGTGACATTTTGGGGCAACGCCAAAGAGAATTAAGGTATAGACTGGAATGAACTTTCTTAAAGCTGAAAAAAGGAAGCTTAAGGAAAAAAATAATAATAATAAAACGGTACTATAATCATATTAAGACACTAGATACATGAAGAAGGTTGACCAAAGGGTAACTGCAATTGATGCCACCGCATATGTCCATAGCATGATTACTGAACATTCACTTCCACCTGCTCCGAACAATTGGGCGATGGTGCCTGCCATGGGAGAGTCAAGTTGAAACAACAAGAACAAATTAGTTACTTATGTGTACTACGACTAAAGAATTGCCAATGTGAAAAGCATTGCCGCATACCACAAATAAGTTGCAATTCACTAGTCAATATAATATTTAAAAAAGCAGAAATGATTTTTTTAATGTAATGTATAAGCACCAAAATAGGCATGTGATTATTGTAGTTTAAATAAATATGGATTTTAATTATATAAGTGTTGAACGCAATATTAATTAAGAACGAACTTACATTGTTAGTAAAGACAATATATCGATTCAATACTTAATTATATAATTAAGATTGACATTTGTTTAAATTGTGACTATCACATATTGATTTGTTTGTTCAAATCACTATGTTAAAATAATGCAACTGTTAAAAAAGTGAGTTGTGGCACCTATGTTCATAGCTGGTGGAGTTGCATACTGAAGTAGAAGCACGAATTGATATAAGGGATATGATTGCACCAAACCAAAGTGTATAGCCCCTTTAACAACTACAACACCCAATAATGGCAGGAAAATAAATCGAGCTGCTATAATTCCCACAATGGTCCACTTTGGAGTACCAGTTCCCTTCAAGCCTATCACCATTCATTGATAAAGAAAGTTCTCTATTTAATCAACCACCAAAGAGAAAAAAAGAGAATTGAACTAGGCCATATATGTAAGCAACTAAGAGCATTTGGTATCTTTTTTGATAGTATAAAGATGCCGATAGGATAAGGGTTGATAGTATAAGGGCTGATAGGATAAGGCCTGATAAAAATTTAATATGATGCAGTGTTTGATATGTCATTGTATAAGATATTATATTATATAAAATATAACAAAAAGAAGAGATTATAATAAATATAATTTTTAAATAGTTATCATAATTATTTTAGCTCTATTTTATTATATATAAAAATAATTTTATATTAAAAATTATTTATTTATTTATTTTTAATATTTTTTTATAAATATAAAAAATATGAGAGAGAGAGAGAGAAAGAGTGAAATAGCGATAGAGTTTTTATATATCAAAATCTAAATAGACTTACTATCACATTCCTATATTTGGTTATATTTTTTATTATATATAATTAAATTTATATTAAATATTATTATTTATATATTTTAATAATAAATTTTTATTCTTATATTTTTATTTTAGTTTGAATAATTATTTTATAATTTTTTTAAAAAATATTTATTTATTATTAAATAATATTATTTTTATTTATATATTTTTATTTTTTATTATTTAGTTAATAATTAATTTTTTAATAAAATATATTAAAAAATAAAAAAAAAAAGTGAAAGAACCCTTATACATTAAAAGCTAATCAGATCTAATACGGCCTCTTTAGGCCGTATTAAGTTATCCATCATTATAACGTATAAGGGATGTTTGATGGATAAGGTTATACAATACGTTGATTACACCAAACAACGGATAAGATCATAACGTATTGTATAATCTTATCCTATCATGCCTAATACGGCATGCCAAACAACCCCTAAATGACTAAAATTACAATTAGTTTACCGTTGAGGAGGTTTGCACCCAATATAAGGGTGACAGTTGGGATGGCCGCATCACTAGATGTAATGAGATGGAAAAATGAAAGTCAGAGATGTCTTCCTTTGAATTCTAGAGGAATGGAAGAACAACAAACTAGCTGCAACTTCTACATAATGAATGGTGGGAGAGATAGAGCAAAGGGAATGAAAGTGGTTCATTTTCACTTATAAAACCAATATATTACTCCCCTATTTTTTTCCCGCTAAAGACAACAGCATTGAAGTGTAGTAATATATAAGGAAATAAAATTTCTCAAGGAAATAATAACATGTGAGAAGTTCCGAGTGAATTCAGTGATACTTAAATGTATGTAAGAGTTATAGTTCACCTCTTTTAAGGGTCACAACTTATTATTGGTGTAAAAATTGAAGTATTTAACAGTTCAGTACTCATCAACCATACCAACGAAAGGATTTGAATTTTAAATGGCTGGATAAAGAAAGAAAAGGGTTCAAAGATAGCAACTGGATCTTTTGTGCTGCAAAACTTTGAAGCACTTCAAATTTGTTAGATAATATAAGGCAGTGAAATATCATGTCAAAGTGTCAAACAATAATATGCAAGAATTTAGTTACAATATCACTGCACACAGTTTTGGCTTTCAATCTTTTGTAACTTTAAAATCTTGAAGACAACGTTTTGGAATACATATACCCCAGCATCGATGCAGTGTCTTCGACCACATGAAGTGGAGCATTGCTGCCAATCATGAAGTTACGTATTTGGGGGATTACACCAATGATAAAGCCAGCAATCTGTGAAAAATGGAACATTTATCAGGGTACTCACAGTAAAATATTTAAGAAACATTTTCAGCTACTCTTAACTAACAATATTCTGGAGATATAATCAAAACAATGCTAAAAAAGAAGCAAAAATTCTGTGTTGCCAAATTAATGTGGAAAATACCATAAGCCTGTAGTGACCAAAGGCATCAAACTATTTCATGCATATTGCTTGCTTTCATAATTCATATTCATAAAAATTTGTACAAAGACTTTATCATCATAGCATGCACCTGCTATATACAGGCTCTATACTAAAACTCCATAACTGTGGACAAGGAATAGTGCAGCCTATCAATAAACGTGAACAGAAGATAAGTCACATACTGCTCCAAGAGTTGCTGGCGAAAACATGGCTTTGAAATTTAAGTTGCTTGAAATCATCTTCAAGTGGTGCTTAATTTTATCTGAGATTGGTACCTGGAAAAAACACCTAAAACTTATTGTCAACTCCTAGTTATATGACAAATAAAATGAAATAAAAGTAGATTAGAAGGCTTATATCGAACATTGTTGTGCTCAATGATGCAAGCATATATAATGGATTGACCTTAAGTAAGGGAATTCTTTAACTTTTGGAATGATATCAGATAAATATTTAATTCATTATTTATATAGAAACAGATAAATTTGAGATAAATTAAATTTATGTTTATGCAATGCCAACAAACAAAACTAAGCTAAATTTCTTTATAATAAATAGAATCTTTGAAAAGGGAAATATGTAAGAACCTTTAACTATTTCCGCTGATTGTGTGTTAGGAACCAGTATGGTATATGCATCATCCATTGCATCTGAGGGTGATTCTGATATCTCCCCGTAAGGCTTCAATTTGCTGGGGTCATTGCTTGTAGTACCATCTTTGTGGACTTTACTTGAGGAAATCCGAATTATGTTGTAAACATAAGACCATAAATAAACAGCTCCAATCTAAAGTTTCCCCAAATGAACCCCCAGCAAAAATAAGGTCAATTATAGCCAAATGATTTTTTTTTTGTTTGGATAACTGCATACCATATCAACACTTATAAAATAGAGGAGCTAATGAAGTTGCATACCGCCATAGAAAGTGAAGCATAGGCCCTCCCATACTTAGAGCAGGCATCTGGTTCCCCAAAAGGATTACCCTTTTCTTTACACATTGCTGGGATAATAATGACAGGCAAGGTTCCTAAATTTCCTGTTCATATCAATCTAAAATGATGAGCTCAACCAAAAGATGCATTACATGAAGAACCATGCATCAATAATTAGGGTTTTCAGTTATGTTACTGGTGAATCTGCACGTAAGAAACCACAGAAAATTTTACTAGTGAATCTAGTGAAAAAATTTTCACCAATAAGATAATTGAATATTCTCGGATATTAACAGATGATTCCTTGTGATTCTCTACATACATTTAACATAACTAACATGTTCAGTTATTGGTATATGATTCTCCATATATCAAAATAGTATAAGAAGAAGTTATCTACAAAATACAAATAACAGTACTCTAGATAAAAATAGTACATTACAAACACAATGCTAGAACTATTTTTGTTTTTAGAATCTTCAGAACAGCTAGACAGTCTTAGAGACACAACCAAAATGCAGACTAAATTGTAAAGATATGCGTGTGATAAGGTTGATCACTGGAAAACTTGTTTCTTCTTGACAATTTAAAATTTGTCAAATACTCTATTACTATTAAGTAATGAATTCAATGTCTGAGTTTACCGGATTATATATATAGCCAAGAAACGTATTCGTCCATTATCAGAATTTAGAAAAAAGAACTAGTGAAAGCATCACACAGATTGCATAATCTATCTTTTAGCATTCATTTATTTTGTGCTGAGAAGGAGTCTACCTGCAGTGCAACAACCCAAGATTAGACCTTCCGTGTGTTTGGGAGGCCGTGTCATTCTAATCAGAATCCATCCTAAGGCTGATCCTATTATGTATGTACCAAGAACATTGACTGGCATGAACCACCTAAATGACAACAACAAAATGTGACAAGCTTTCACTTAGCTTGAAGAAGCCAATCCTCAAATTAGAAGTAAGTTTTATCAATACTCACAACAAAACAACACTCTCAAAAGTAATTGTCTTGGCCAAACTGCTACCAAACAGTGAAGGATTAAACACATAAAATACAATCTGTCAAAGAAAGAGAGCTGTTTGTTAGTATAAGCTATATAGATAGGGGAAAGAAAGAGAAGAAAGTTTCTTTCTGAAGCATTCAAGGAGTTACATAATTCACTTTATCCCTTGCATCTTCTCCCAATACATTTATGCCGTCCAGCGCAAGAAACAAGCCAAGAGCAGTCGGCAGTAATACTTTGATCACAGGGAAAGAGGCAACATAAAATAGTTGTAAAAGCCCCATTATCACATATCTTCCAAAAATATATGCTAATCCTACAAAGTGCACACAAAGAAAAGAGTTGTAAAACGAGTATAACTTGAAGCACAATATAACAACAAAACAAAACACACACAAATATCGAGAATAGAAGGACAAAAGTTGTTAGGAATATCAGAGTAGGATATATCTAAGCGTATTAAACACTTTATAGATATGAGCGGAAGCGTGCCCAAATTTACGTGGAGAGTAACAAATAAAATAAAGCACATGAACAGTATTTTATAATGAGACCCACTTGTCACTATTTACACAAGCAAAATATATCAAAAAAATTGCATATCAAATTTTAATATGAAAAATCCTCCTAAATAATGAGAGAAAAACCATGGGACAAACTCCGAAAAATATCCACTATATTTAAAGATAATTACAATGTAGTATTTCCTAGTGAGGTTGTCTTTTGCTACAATTTGTAATATTGCAGAGACATAGAGAACATACCCAAATCTTTAGTGTATACTCACTCACTACACTCTTGGAATTTCTCACACACTCTAATATTACTTTCATTGCAAGAAGCTAAATTGCTTCTTCTTATTGCTGGAAATGCTTCAGCTTTGGATGATTTTCGGATGGAGCTCACGGCTTCTATTTATAGAGCCTTCCCACGCAATTGCATTTAATGCAATTTCACCACCTAACCAACAATTACTTGCTCGTATGACTTTGCATATGAAAAGAAAAATTTTCAACTTTCATTGTTGACATTGGCAATGTAAAACTGCAAGCCATTATTATTGACGTTGTGCATTGCAAAAGCAAGCCACCGACAATTAACCACCTCAGCTTGCATTTTGCAATAGTCTTCAACCTTTGCAAATATTGATCAAGTCTAATCAAATTTATCAATTGGCAATGGTTTCGTTATCATGTCTGTTGGGTTCTTAGCTATGGCTATCTTTTGAACCGTAATAGTGCCATTACTAACACTTTCTCTGACAAAATGAAGTCTAACATCAATATGATTAGTTCTTTCATGATAGACTGAGTTTCTAACCAAATGAATTGCACTTTGACTATCATAGAGTGCCAACTAGTTTGGATTGATCCATATTAAAGCATTGTAGCATTTTCATGTTATAGGTTTACTATGTCAAGCACAATCTGCCACAATTCCTCTCCCTATAAATCTCCATTCCAAGAATCTTCCTTGTTGCACCTAAGTCTTTCATCTCGAATTCTTTTCTTAACTAAGTTTTCAATATATTAATTTTAGTTTTGTTGTGAGATGCAATTAGCATATCATCTACATACAACAACAGATAAATCCGCAAACCATCTGAAAGCTCCTTAGAGTATATGCAGTTATTATATCAATTTCTATTGTATCTAGCACTAATCATAAATGCATCAAACCTTTTGTACCACTACCTTGGTTGCTTCAAGCCATACAGACTTCTTTAATAAGCAAACATGATCCTTCTTATCAGAAGCTATGAACCCCTCTAGTTGATTCATGTAGATCTGCTCTTCTAGCTCACCATGTAAGAATGTCGTCTTCACATCAAGTTGTTCAAGCTCCAAGTCAAACATACTCATAATAACTAATAAGATTCAAAGAGATCTATACTTCACTACAGGTGATAACAATACTTCATGAAAGACAACACCCTCCTTCTAAGTATAACCCTCTACTACCAGTCTTGCCTTGAACCTAGGAGGTTTAATGCTAAGGATTCCTTCTTTCATTTTGAAGACCCATTTGCAACCAATTACTCTCTTTCCCTTTAGAAGTTGTTCCAACTCCTATGTCTAATTTTTCTGAAGAGATTCAATTTCCTCATTATTGTTGTTAGCCACTACTTTGACTCTTTATTGTCTATTGCATTGTGGTAGGTACATGGTTCATCTCCAACTACACCATCCACCATAGCCAAGGCAAAGGCTATAGGATCTCCATCTGATGAGTCAATTGCATAAGCAGTAAAATTCAAATATCTCTATCGTTTTTGAATTTGTTGTCTTTCTCTGCCAATAGCAATATTGTATGGCTTTACCTCTTCATTAGCATTTTTGTTGTTAGGTTCATCTTGTTGTTCTACTTTAGGTTGAGCAGTCCCTAAAGTACTCAGCTGATTCGTCTCATCTTCTTCTTCCTTTATCTTCCCACAGTTAATCTCCAGCTCCACCTACTTCATAGCACCATAATCTGTTTCTGCCTGATCTACTTTAGATTCCTACTTCTGATTTACCATTGTCTCCTCATCAAAAATGACATTTATGCCAACAATAATTTTTGGTGAACTTGCCTTTTTCATACACCAAAGTCTATAGCCTTTCACCCTTCATGCATACCTTAGCAATATACACCTTTTTTCCCTTACCTTAAGTTTACCATCACTCACATGGGCACATGCAGGGCAACTAAATGTCTTTAAATCATAGTAGAGTACAAGTCGACGGAACCATATGTCTTGTGGGATCTTTAAATCAATTACAGTTGATACAGATTTATTTACTAGGTATGCAGTTGTTTTGATCGCCTTTGCCCAAAATGATTTGCGAAGTGCAGCATTAATTCCCATACACCTCACACACTCCAGAAGTGTTCTATTCCTCTGTTTTGCAACTTCATTTCGTTGTGGGGTTTTAGGTATAGTATGGTGCCTTACCACACCAGCATTCTTGTAGAACTTTGCAAATTCTTTGTTGCAAAATTCTCCGCCATTGCCAGTTCTCAGTCTCTTAACTAACCACCCAATTTGCTTCTCGACCATGGCCTTCCATTACTTGAATTGGTCAAACATCTCATACTTTTGCTTTAAGAAATAAACCCAGACTTTTTTGGAATAATCATCTATCAGAGTAAAACAATAACAAGCTATACCTAAGGAGCTAACAGGGGCTGGACCCCAAATATCCGAGTGGACATACTCCAAAATCCCCTGTTAATATGTTTAGCAGTGCCAAACTTCATTCGTTTCTACTTTCCAAAGACATAATTTTCACTTAAGCTAAGTTTATGGCACTTTAAACTTTTTAATAGGACTCTACCAGCAAGTATAGTCATTCCTTTCTCACTCATACGGCTAAGCTGCATGTGCCACAATTGTGTAGTAGCATCATCACTTCTTTCAAAGGATAGAGCAACAGCAATTCCATTGATTGTGCTTCCAAACAATAGATAGATCCCACTTTGCAACCTTTCTTTCATCATCACCATCGAGCCTTTGATCACCTTCAAGAAACCACCATCTCCAAGGAACTTGTACCCCTGATTGTCTAGGGCACTTAATGAGATCAGGTTCCTACCTAGTTCTCGTACATGCCATGCCTGAAACGTCTATTCAATATCATCATCCAATATGAATCGCACCTCTTCTTCACTTATAAGCGAAATTATTGTGTTGACTCCCAATTTGACTTTTTCTTCTCGTTTTTTATAGGAAATGAAAACGCTTCTATTAGGTGTCATGTGAAAAGATGCGCCATAATCCAGGATCTACTCTTTTCTTGAGTTACTAGTGAATACTATTAAAATGAAACCAACATCACTATCATCAAAACTTGCAACTGCTATGTTGGCAGAATTTCCTAATTTCTCCTTTCTCTCTAGGCTTTCTTCTGATATGCCTTATCTGGTGACAATCATAGCACGTCACAAATTTGTGCTTTTTGGACTTTGACTTTCTCTTACCCTTTTCTCTTGATCCTCTTTCTTGACTATGCCCTCTTGTCATGAACAACCCATCTATAGAATTATCAGCACTGGGTCTGCATACTAACTTCTAATGCTTCTTTATCATCAAAGCTTCTTTGACATTTTTGACTATGTCAGATCTACTGTATAATATGGTATCACAGAAATTATCATAGGATGGAGGTAGTGACGTTAACAAGATCATAGCTTGATCAACATCTTCTACTTTTACTACTGCCGCTTCAACATTAGAGATCATCCGATTGAAGTCGTTTATGTGGTGTCGAATTGATTTTTCTCCTGAATATTTGGAAGTGTATAGTCACTTCCTCTAATAAAGTTTGTTTGGCAGAGTCTATATGGAATTAATATTTTTCTTCTAAAGCTTTCCATAGTGAATTAGCGGTCATATCTACCATAACCTCTTGCAGCACATTGTCTACTAGGCTCAGTAGTATTGTACTACGTGCTTTGACCATCATCTCCTCCTTCTTCTCAATAGATAATGATTCCAGCAATTTATCCTTGCCTTCCAATGCCATTGCTAGACCTTGCTAATTTAGCAATGCTTGCAGCTTCAACTTTCATAAACTGAAGTCATTGGACCTGTTGAACTTCTTCGCTTCAAATTTTGGCATCAACATCTTAGATCCAAAACTAAGTGGCTTGAATACCACTTGTTAGGGATATCAAAGTAGGATACACTCCAAGTGTATTATATATTTTATGGATATGAGTGAAAATATGCCCAAATTTATGTGGAGAGTAACAAATAAAATAAAGACGTGAACAACACTTTATAATGATATATACTCATCACTATTCACACCAACAAAATATATCAAAAAAATTACACATCAAATTTTAATGTGGAAAACTCTCCTAAATAATGAGAGAAAAATCACGGGACAAACTTAAAAAATATCCATTATATTTAAAAATAATTATAATATAGTGTTTTCCAGTGAAACTCTTTTCGAGTACAATTTGTAGTATTACAAAAACCTAGAAAATATACCAAAATCCCTAATATATACTCACTCACTACACTCTTAGAATTTTTCACACACTTTCTAATATTACTCTTACTATAAGAAGTTAAATTGCTTCTTCCTATTGTTGGAAATGCTTCAGCTTTGGACGATTTTCGAATGGAGTTCACGGCCTCTATTTTATAGAGCCTTCCCAAAAATTGCATTTAATGTAATTTCACCACCCAACCAATAATTACTTGCTCGTATGACTTTTGCATATGAAAAGCAAAATTTTCTACCTTTCATTATTGACATTGACAGTGTAAAAACTGCAAGCCATTATTATTAACGTTGTGCATTGTAAAAGAAAGCCACCATCTAACAAAAGTTCCACTCTATAACCGTAACACAACTTCAACAAATGATATGATAACTTGGCAGAAAATTAAAAGCAGATGTGAACAATAACAATTAAAGCAAAAAGTGGCTAAGGCAGAAGAAGGAATGTTGATATTCTAAAACAAGAACAAGAGAGGGAAGTGGACAAAGAGAAGTTACTTCCCATCTTCAGTTTGGATGTTTAAATACAGTGGTGGATCCAAATATATAGCTCAATGGGAAGCAAGGATAATATAATTGCGTTTTAAGCCCTTAGGAGTAGTCAAGTAATAAGAGGTTTGGATAATTAGCATGAAGTCCTAATTTCAAACCTCATTATTGCCGATGTATTAAAAATATATATAATTGCATTTCATGCTAACAATAAATGAGATTAATCTTATCTTTTAAATTGTAAGATGTAACAATATGTGTCATCTATTATCGATTAGTTATTATATCTAGTTATTGTGATAGAGATCCCACTTTAGTTTAGTGCCTAATTTAAGATTCAAAGAAAAATATAAGAGAGACAAAATGAGTAGTAATCTTATTAATCGCTTAAAAGTTTAAAGATAAATACAACAAAAAAAATTAGTTTTATTAATCTATCAAATAAATACAGTAATTTAAATTTGTTTGGTCTTCAATTGTAATTATTTTTGCATAGATGGTACAAATACAGATTCATACAACTTGTGCGAGTGAGTTTGATTGATGGAAATTTTTTACAACTAACCTCTCCGTTATTTTCCACCCATGATTTCTGTATTTTATCATTCTTTCATTCAAGTAGCTTGAATTTGTGCATCTTTAGAACGAAGAACTGCGGAACCAAATAGCATTTTCTTTAAATACATTTAGCTTAATAAATTATACCAAGTGATGACAATATTGCAATGTGATATACTTAAAATAACTGAGGTGACGCTTACCTTTTACTATTTTTTTTATAATAACAAAAAGTTTGCCAGTAGACTGCATATACAACACTACTAGAAAAGCATAAATTACCGGCAGATTTACGGACGGAAATAATTCATCAATAATAAAAAATATTAATATTACCCACGATTTTTCTATTCCGTTGATAATATTCCTTATTTTACCAACGGAAAATATTCATCGATGTTATTTTAAAAATGTCGGTAATCATAACGCCAGAAATCGTCATTGACCAAATTTTACCGATGTCTTTGTTTATAATTATCGACGGAATTTTGTCGATAAAATTATAAAATAAATAAGATTTTTGAATTGTTTTTTTCATTTTTGTTATTAAAATCTGAAATTAATATTTATATATTTCAAATTATTATTTAAATTATAAATAAAATATAAAAATATACACTGTTCATTAAAATAAAAGCTGTCAATTACAGAAATGATAGAATAAAATTATCACAGTATAATTCCAAAAATAGAAAAAAAAATCCTAAAATCTACGAGAGGACTATCTTTGCACCTCGTTATTCAGAAAATTGAGAACTATCTTCATCACTCTCAGTTTCAACATTGTCGTCGAATTCCTCTTCCTCATCATCATCCCCATCCCTCTTATCAGCCTGGCCTATTGAATATTGTCTTTGGAGTTCAATTATGTCAACTTCCCCCAAGATGGAACATAGATTACAGGGGATAACTATATCAACAACAACCCTAGCAGAGTTTGGATCATCAGTTTGGCAAGTTTGCTGATCAGATACTTCTTCAAACTCTACTCTACTCTACCCCTTGGTTTGTATTTTGTTATCACCCTCCAATTAGATTTGCATTTTCCAAGGCATGACAAGTAATAAACTTGTCTTACATTTTGGGTGATGATCAATAGATCAAAATTTTCATACCTTTTAATATAGTTAATCTCAATTATTTTGTAGTTATTATGTTTACATGTTCTTCTGGGACATGTTGAATTATATCATTCACAAGTAAATAGCACAACTCTTTTAACAGGTTCACCAGAGTACTCTAATTCAAGTATTTCATTAGCTACTCCATGCCAATCACTTTCTCCATGTATCTCCTCTAACACAAACTCTAGTGTTGCCAGTTTTCTTTCCCCTTCCCCATTCAACTATATAAAACTTATAACCATTGACATGGTACATTAGCCAACTTGTAGCTTTAATTTTTGGACCCCAAGCCAAATTATACAAGTGAGGATTTGTTACATCATTTCTCTTATCATGCACCTAAATATAAATATTAGAATATTAATAACATAATAACATAAAAACAAAAATATGAACAGCAAAATAGAATTACTTTATCACATATAAATGATTTGAACCATTCAAAAAATTGTTCAAGAAATTGTTGAAAGTATAATTGCTCAAAATACCTGGAAATATTAGACAAAATACAAGAGAAAACAGTTTGTCATCATAGTTTACTATTATATAGAATTTGAGGAATTATAAAATAAAGAATATAATAAAATAGTTTATCAGTTACCTTTTGAATGACTCCACTTCATCACAATTTAGCAATATATGTAAATATGTAGATTTCTATTCACTCTCAATCAACCATCGGTTCTTCATCGTCCAGCAGCACGACCAGGTTGGTTGAATACTAACAAGGTTGGTTTGATTGAGCTTTCACCACCTTCGTCATTCCGACTAACTTTAGTTCTTCTAAATTCGACATGCAGCTCAAAGTAATAAGAGCAAAAGTTAGATGTCGAAATGTATGCTTGACATATTGATCCCTCTACTTTCACTCTATTTTTTACCGCTTTTTTGAATCCTCCTATTTCCCGTTCAAATGGATACATCTATCTATATTGGATAAGTCCACATACCCGTGCTTCATAAGCCAAGTGTACAGGCAAGTGCTCTATGGAATCAAAAAATCCAGGAAGAAAGATCCTCTTTAACTTACAAAGAATAATGGGATTGTTCTTCTCCATCACTGAAAGATTATCAACCCTGAGAGTGGATGAACACAAATATTTAAAGTACACACTCAACTCAGTTAACGGCCTCCAAACATGATCAGGCAATTCTCTCAATGCAATAGACAGTAAACACTCCATAAATACATGACATCATGAATTTTTATGCCAAAAAATTTTCCTTGTGCAACATTCACAAATCTACCCAAGTTTAAGGCATAACTATCCGATATTTTTAACTCTTACACCTATTTACATATATCTTGTTTCTGTATAGAAGTCAATATATAACTGTTTTTAAGCTTACACCAGCAACCATCTCTTAAAGGTTGTAAATTCAACTCAAGGCGTTTACAATACTCATCTTAATCCATCCTGGCTTTGTCATTGTCTTTAGCTCGGTCATTATTCATCATAGTGTGTATAATATTATAAAATATATTCTTTTCAACATGCATCATATCCAAATAATGACAGACTAAGTGATCCTTCCAATAGGGTAGTTCCTAAAATATGCTTTATTTGAACCAATTGTATTCTACCCCATAGCTAGGTAATGTAACAGATTTTTCAACTTCTATCATCTTTAGAAGTTGCCTAATCTTGTCCCAAATTTGCTTACTGGTAAGTCTAATAGGAGCCTCCTCCTCATTCTCTATGGTGTTCTTTCTAGATCCATACCTACTGCATCTATAAGTATGATTCATATTCAAAAATCTTCTATAACAGTCAAATCAAGAATTCTTTTCGCCATACTTTAGAATGAACGCTTTTGTATGCTTCATACATATCCGACATGTCAATTTCCTTTATGTCACCCATCCAGACAATATCCAATAAGCTCGAAAATCATTGATCGTCTATATCAATGCTGCCCTTAACTTAAAATTCTGCTTAGCTGATATATCATAAGTTAAAACATCATCACACCATAACTCATTTAATTCATGAATTCAAAGTTGGAGATAAATATCAATCTTGGCCTTTGGATTATTAGGACTAGGGATTATATAAGTTAAGAACAAGTAAAGATCTTTCACACACATTTCAAGAGGAAGATTGTAAGAAGTGACAACCACAGACCAGCTAGAATATAGTTTACTAAATTAATTATTAGGAGTAAAACCATCAGCATATAGCCCTAACCTAATATTGTGAGGATCAGACGCAAAATCAGGATAAGTTCGATCAAAATGATGTCAAGTTTCACCATGAGAAGGATGTGTCACTACACTATCACTCCTTCGGCTCTCAAAGTACCATTTCATGTAAGATGCTAAGCTGATTGATGCATACAACCTTTTAAGTCTACAGATTAAGGGTAGATAGTGTATTCTTTTATGCGGAGCATCCTTATATATCACACTTTCCCTTCTCTTCGGCTTAAACCTAGGCTCTCCACAGAGTTTACAATGAGTCAAGACAATATCATCTTTATAATAGAGCATACATCCATTTAAACAACAATCAAACTTTACTTTATACAACCCAAACTTAGAAACTAATCTTTTGACTTGATAAAAGTTTTTTGGAATAGTTTCTGATTGTGGACTAAGCTCACTCATCAACGAAGCCCATTGATCAAAGAAATTTTGGCTTTGGTTTGTCTGTAACTTATTACTCAACATTCTTACCGCCAAAAACAACTGTGAATGCACACACCCTTCCCATAAAAGGCCTATTCACTACCTCTAACATACTATAAAATCTCTAGTCATCCTGATTGGGAAACTCTTCCGAAAATACGGAATACATTCCAAACTCCTGGCCAACAACATCGAAAATCACTTACCTTCTTCATTATCTACATGGACCCCACAGTTGAACTACTTCCAACATAACTGACACCAAATTTATTCTTCGATGGTAGGGTCTCCCCTTGTTCAGTCCAAACCTAGTAATCAGGCTTAAACTCACTCTTATACAAGTGATATTTAATAGACTCTATGTCTAAAAACCTCATACATTTACATTTACGATAATAACACCTAGATGTCCTTTCACGAGTAAATTATTCTATTCGAACATGGGCCATTATGAATTCTTTAACTCCCTCATAAAATTATGGTTTAATCTCTCCCCGACTTGGGTGCAATCTATCATACATCTATGCTCAATTTAGAGCAAATATTTTATATCTTAACAATATCACATACCTACAAAGCAATACAATCACACATCAATAAAAAAATTTAAGTAGAGTCTTCCCTTAAATTAGGATCTTGCACAAAATTTAATTTATCCCCTAAACACATCTAACAATTACTTATTTCATTACAATAATTATTTAATTCAAACATTATTCTAAATGCTTAATAAAATTTGGGCAGAGTCTTCCTTTATTTTAGGAGCCTCCATAGAAATTATTTTATCAGTCAAACATAAATAACAAATATATGTAGTCATACAAATTAATTAGTTAATCCTAAAAATCATTCTAGAGTGCATCCCTTACTTCACATCATACAGACATACAACACCACAGCACATAATTCAAACAATGGGAAGGAATTCTAAGCCTTTCTCGAGTCACGTAATCCTATCTTCCTTATTCCATCTTACAACTCTATACTAGAAATTTTAAGTCTTTAATATTTCAAAAAACATAAAGAATAACAAATGGGTCTAATGTACATACCTAAAGCTTCTCAACTTACTCCAGTCAATTAATGCATTAATCACCAAGTGCTCCAAATGAGATGTTTAATAATTAACACAACAAATCAAATTAGTTAATTAACTCAAAAATTAAAAACTTTGAGTAGAGAAATGGAATAGCAAAAAAAGACTAAACAAAAAAATTAAACCAATTAAAATACTCATTAACATACCACAAACACAATGGCAGTATCCGGCGGCGAAATGGAAGCTTCAGCGACAAGAAAATGGCCTGAGGTCGTAATGGCGGACGAGAGAGAGATAGAGAGAGACGTTACACGCAGAATGAGAAAGAAGGGGGTCATTTGTGTTTTCGTGCTCGATCTCAATATTACCGATGGATTTTTTGTCGGTAAAAATGATTCTGGCGGGAATTTTATTTTTCATATACCGATGAAAAATTTGTTGGTAAAAAAAATGGAAAAATAAAAAATAATTAATGCTTATTTTATCTAAATTACCGATGGATTAGCTGATGGTTATGATTTTCCGCCATTAGGCGCCAACATTTATTGACAATTGGACCGACGGATATATAAACTGTCGATAATAGTCGACATCAAAATTTAGCTCTTATTTATCCGTCGGTAAAACCAATAGAATTAATCCATCAGTAAAATCTATCGGTTCTAAAATAATTTTTAGTAGTGCAAGTCATTGAAGGAAGAAAGAAACAGCTAGCATTAGAGCTTAGGCAAAAGGAAACAAGAAAAGTGTTAAAAAAAAGAGAGTCTAAAATGCAGTTAATAAATCAATTAAAGGTGACATTGATAAAATTCAAAATTTAATTAAACAATAAAAATAATTTTAATAAAATTTAAAATATAATTTTTTTTCGGGAAAATTTAAAATATAATTAAGAATAAAGTGGATAAGATAATCCCAATAACTATGGATAATACAAAAACATATAAAGAGAGAAACTAATTTATTTGGAGTCAAAACTCAAAAGTTCATAATAGCTTCTTCATCTTCTGCACAATATAATGAGTTGCATTTCTTTCATTCTTTTTTTGGTTTGTTACATATATTCTCCTACTAAAAACAATTATATTTAAGTATCATGGAACTTAAATTATACATAAAAGATGTTAAAGATATATCATATACCTTTTATCTTTGCTAACACACTAGCTTCTGCGTGCTATTAGTATATACCAATTAATTATTATCTCACTAAATAGAGTCTATCACGGTGCTGCCCAAATTTAAACAAAAATTACTATATTTAATTTGCAAATATGTGAAGCATGTACTTTTTATTGTCTTAAAATGATTTCATTATAAAAAAAATAAAAATCATAGTTACACGTAAATTCTAGTGATGAATGTTTCATATCTAGTTATATGACAAAGCTAGAATATAGGTGTGAAGAAAATAAGAAAAGTTCAATTATTATTAAATAATAAAATGCAAATTTGTATTAAGCTTGTGTAGTAGATTTGAACATTATGTTTTATAGTGGTTCTATGTTTAGGGTTGTGGTATTATACGCTACTATTTTTATTAGACATGCAAAAATTAGGTGCGATAAAATGGACTTAATTTGTCGGGTTGACCCGCCAAATTCGTCAAAAATGACGGGTTATGATGATATATTGAATCTGTCAAAAAATTTAAATCCGCCTAAACTACAGGCTTAAGCGGGGCAAGGCAGGCAGAATCCATGAGCTGAGCTGAGTTGAGTTGAGTTGAGTGGTTAGTTTTGCACACATGATTTTTTGTTGCAAATCTTGTGACCCAAGCCCACTAATTAAGGCAACAGACTCACTCACATGCACCTCACCAGGGTCCTTGCTAATGTATAAGGTCGTATTTACAAACAGAGGCTGGCATCTCACTTCTCCCACTTGCTGTACCGTGTTTCCAACCAACAGCCATACTTGTCTATTTCCATTTCATCAGCGCCATTCCAATTCTGATTCATCAAGTGTTCATAAATTATTTGTAAAATATTCATGTACTCAAAATGAGAAAAAAAAATTTATATTCATAAAATATATTATACGTATAATTTATTAAATAATATAAAATAAATATATCTTTATCGCTTTAAGACTAATACTAGTAGAGCCCGTTTAGTTTCCGTCAGAATTAGTTTTTCTTTTTTCTTTTTGTATCAATGAATCTTTACTAATAGCTAAGTAATTAAAACATGAAGTGATGAAAATATATCATCCTAATTAATTTATTGTATTTGTGTTTAAATTAAGTTTGTATATAAATTATATAATTTAATTATTTTTTAAGTTTATGTGAATATTATTCTATCATATTTAAGTGAATTTTTCATTAGATGGATTTTTAAAATTTTTAAAATTTTTTAAGGTGATTTAACTCACAAAAAAAATTAAAATAAATTTATTTATATATTTTTAATTTTTTAGCTAGCCAATTCACCAATCCATCATTAAATAGAGTGGATTAAGATGCTGGGCCCATTTTCCTAAAGCAACCCACCCTACTCTGCCCCACATTTAGTAGGTTTTTGGCGGGTCGGGATAGGTCAACCCGCTTTATCAATACTAGCAAAAATAAACTCTAGCAAGTCAAACATAGTAGAAAATAGCGGGGAGTACCCACTACCCTTGCCCGAGATGGAACGGACAGTAGACAAAAGCACAATGTTCCTATTAGAACAATTATAGGGTAATCATGTATTCTTTTTCCTTTTTTTTCTTAATTATAATTTGGATTGAGAATGTCAGATTCAATTTAAGGTCTGATTTACTTTCAAATTTATTAAATATTTATAAAAATACTTATAAATAATTTACCAATGAAAGAATTCAAGAGTCAAACTCAGACCATTTTATGCATGAGAGCAAGATTGACGAGGTAATCATTAACTCCATTATCATTTCTTCTTTTTTTTTATTAATTGGATTCATGTATTCTATTTATATTTTATTAATGGGATTCGGCTACTCAGAACAATAACTTTCAACCTTTCTAGTATCACTTCTTCTTCTTTTTTTTTTTTACAATAAGATCAAGGTTGAGAAGATGCTTGTGTTATTTTTAAAAATGACTTTGTTATTTTTGGTAACAAAGCATGTTATAATGTTTAATGCAAGAAAAGTTTGAAAACCCATTATTCTTCCCTTTTACGTTGGTATTTGTAGCAGTACTATGCAGTACGAAATTATTTTTGTAGAAGTATAATGAATGGTCAAATGACCAATCACAACATCTTTGCGGTGGCAAAGGAGGAGAGAGAAATATTATCACCTACAAAAACCTCAACCGATTTCTATAATGATTTACCATTCGTATGCCGTTTTACGAATAATCATTCATACCATTTATCATTTTCATTGTCTTTATCACATTCAATAAATCTTTCTCTTCCCTTCCTTAGCTCCTCACCAACGCTTGCTAAATGTTCGGTTCAATTTGGTCACAGTGATTGATTTGGCGACGTTTACAATGGTCCAGGCCAGATCCTGGACCACTGATGTACCAGGATTTTCCCGGTCGGTCCGCGGTTATTGTTTTTTTGACATTGTGTAAAGACAATTGAACCCTCATCATGAACACTAATTCACAATACTGAGTACGTTTACTAAGCGCAAGTGTTGGGAAACATATTTTTCAAAAATTAAATATGTTTGACAAATTTATAAAAATAAATTATAATTTAAAATTGATAATTTTAAGTTGAAAAATAATTTATAGATATAAATAATTTTTTGAAACTTATAATTATAAATAGAAATTGATTATTTTAAAATTATTATATTTTTATCAAATTAAACATAAATAATAAATATTATATAATATAAATAATTATTTTATATCTTTTTAAGTAATTTTATTATATAAAAATAATTTTATTGTATAACTTAAATAAAATAAATTATTTTAAAATTATTTTTTAATTAAAATATTTAAATATAAATTAATTCTCATATAAATAATTATATAAAAAATTAATTATATAAACAAATAATTATTAAAATAATTCTAATTTTTTAATTTTTTCAAACACACGCTAAAAATAAAAGCAACTTCCTGCTTTTCAAGTCTGCACAGTATCGGGCAGACTGCAATATCCTGCCATGTTTGTCATTCAATACTATCATGTCAACAAAATTTGAATAAAAAAAAAAAAAAACCTTCGATATAGCATTAACTAAACGAAATTATTCACTACATTATTCACAAATTTTATTTTTATGCAGCAAGATGAAACTTTATTACCGATTAATTACTTGCTAATTACGACAACACACAGCACACCTAGTTACTTATCATTCGTAATTATTCATTAACTAATTTCACTTATCCACTAAAACATAGAAAACAAGTTATGTAAAATTAAAATTTCGTTAAACATCAAAGCATTAACTAATTAGTTTCAACAAAATAGACAAATAAAAATTTAACACACTGATAACGGTCTTTACCATTGTCAAATATGCTGGTATCTATTATTTAAATTTTATTTAAAAAGATTTACCATTTATTATTTCATATAATGTCCATTATGATTTACTGCAAATTTTGCAGCCTTCATATTAATTTTTGAAGCGTGGCTATTACCACATATAATATCTATTGACACACTCTTTTTATTGATTTTAATATTATATTTTTAAATGAGAAGTGATAGAGAGACGTATTTTTTATGATGCAGTACGCAATGCATACAAAGAAAACAAGTAAAATGACAAAAATATTTAAATAATAGGTCCCAAATAATTATTATTATGTTTGTTCAGTTTTTTTAAAAAAATTATCAGTATTTTTCAACAATACGCTGATAAGTAATCTTACCAGTGTTTTGAACAATATGCTGGTAACTTTGTATATATATATATATGTAAAACTTACTACCGTATTGTTGAAAAATGCTAGTAAGTTTTTGGATAAAAAAAAATTGAATAAAAGTAATAATGATTATGTGGGACCTATTATCTAAGCATTTTTGTCATTTATTCACTTTTTCCGTATGCGTTGCGTACTATGTCGTAAAAGATGCGTCACCAAATATTTTTCTTTCTAAATTATCCTTAAGTATAGGTTGTATTTAATTTTTATCTATTGTCACTCTGATACTCTAAATTATATTTGATAATTTTACTAATTAATCTTAAATACAAAAATTCACTATTTTTAATTTAATAATTTTAAAATAAAATTAACATATTAAATCAAGCTCATTTTAAGACCACTTTATTTACAAATTTGATCAAAAAAATTTATAATAGAATCTTTTTTGATACTTTTCCTTATATAATATTTTTATATGGTACTTACTTTTTTGCAACCATCCTCTTGTTAATCTCATAAGCTCTTTTTTATGGAGTTATAATATAATAAAATTTTAATGTATTATTCTTACATAAATATGATATGAAGAGAATGTTATATTTTTTATTTAATCAAACTTTACAAGTTATTTAAATTTTATTTTACTACATTTTTCTTGCTACCCCATAATAAAAAATAGCTAATAGTTAGGACTCATATTCCACAAGCTTGGCTAAGGAAGAATTACGAACGTAAAAATATACGGATTAAAAGATTAGGACATACTTTATTTATTTATAAGTATCCACCATTTATGAAAATATTTTTTCTTTTTTTTTTCAAAGAAAACAATAAAGTAAGGCCAAGTTGATTATTAGATTTAATTGGGACTTTTTTTGAGTTGTAGGAAGGTAAGAAAAATATATTAATTGAAGACAAATTTTATGTCATTAATCTTTTGAAAATCAAGTTGACAATATATCTAAGAATCTTTCAAGGATGATACAAGGAGTTTATATATTCTATCGTCTTGCATATCAAAGATCCTGGGTTAACCCTTGTAGACAGTTTCACAACCTTAACATCACTTAGGGTTGCATAGTTACTCAACTTAGGTCCTCTAATGTTGCGAAATTCTAACTTATGTTTTTTTTTTTTTTCCCGTGTATATGGGTCCTTAGTATTTTTGCAGTGTCTTCATAATGGATTGCCATAAGTACCATAAAAATATCATATTAGAGAGAGTATTAAATAGATTTCTATTATAAAAAATTTTGGTCTAGTTTGTAAATAAATTTGGCTTAATATAAGCTTGATTTAATATGTTAATTTATTTTAAAATTATTAAATTGAAACTAGTTAATTTTTGTATTTAATATTAATTAATATAATTTAGAATATACTAGTTGTAACAAACAATAATTTAATATAACTTTTAAATAAGGATAATTTAAAAATATCAAAATATAGAAAGGTGTGATAATAAATATTAGAGTGTGATAAAAGCCACCCTCTAATTCCAATATTATATATTACACTAATCAACTCTTGTATTGACATGTTTATAAATTAACTCAAACGCAAAAAATAGTAGACTTATTAGAAGGTGTTTGATAGATAGAATAAATTTTTATTCCTAAAAATAGTATTTTTAGGAATGCTATTTCCGAGAATAATATTTTTGTGCATCATATTTTAGTATGTTTGGTATATAAATTGAATTTTTGAAAATATTTTATAAATTTAAAAAAAAATCCTTGATGGAGATGGCGGGAGGTGGTTGACGGCGACGGACGGTGATGATCGATAGCTAGGCTTTGGGTCATAACAGGAGTATTTTGATCTTTTTATTATGATAAATATTTCCTTTCTTTAGGAATGTTGAATTCCCATAGATGGTGATAGTATTTTTAAGGTGATTTTTCTTCCCAAAAATACAATATTTCCGAAAATATTATTTCAAATCTGTTACTATTTTCACATCCGGACACACACACACACACACACACACACACACACATATATATATATATATATATATCGCAATGTAAGGGTTACAACTCATTTAACTTCTCTGACTTCTTTACACCCAAAAAAGGGGTAAAAAAAAAAAAAAAATCTTTTCAACTTGCCCATAGTCCAATCTACTCTGGAGATGGGAAAAAATCTAGTCACATGCTTGCTAATGGCCGGCTTAACTTGCCAAGCCTATTTCTGCCCTTTTACGTCATTTTAATACTAACAGGGTGACAACTAGTGTATCCATAGTTGAATAGTCTGCTGTACTATGTGAGATTTACAACAAACAATCTACACCATCTTCCGTTTTTATTTAATATCTGCACGGTCTAAAAATTTTGGTGTGCCACGATTTGGCCTGGACGCCGATTTTGAAAGAAGGGAGAGGGGGGGGGGGGGTTTGGAAGTTCACAAGTATGTGTTAAGCTAGCCCATCTGACATTTATCAAAATTCTCCTGCCTACATTGAGAAAGAACATGCTCCTTTCAACTTTTAACTATTTTCAAACTGTCCTTTACAAACTCAAGGACTACCCCCTTGATTTTGTATTCATTATGTCAGTCTAAACGTGCAACATGAAAAATACGGTCACTTTTGTCTTTGTTGCTATGGCCGCCAAAGTTGTCATTATATTATACAAACAAATGTGAAACAATACATTGAAAAGTTTCTTTATTTGACTAAGGTTTTCTACTTTTATGTGAGCTTGCCAAAGAGTAGTTAATGACATAATGTCACATAGCCTACAACTTTTTGGTTCATGGGTGCAAGTGCTGCTTGTATAAAGTGACCAATTGCAAGATGGGAATTAAAATGCAAGCTTTTAGTAATTGCTAGCTGTATGAAGAAAAACTCTTTAATTATTTCATAAACTTGACTCTGCAATGCACTTCACATGGTAAAAGCAGGCAGATAGGCCTGCTGCTGTTCCATTTTCTGCACCCGGAGCCATAAATGAGCACTCACTTTAATGTAGCGTGCACATTTCTCCCTAGAGTTTTTGTTAAAACAAAATGTGCATTAAAACAATTATTGTCAGAATCATACATAATTCCCATACCAATGCCTTGATCTAATGGCTGCAAACCTTAAGCGTTCATGCCCTTAAACTTTTGCTAGCATATGCGAAATGTTAAGTTATGTAAAAAGTGAGCAAAATTTTATATGACACTTCAAAAAATATATAAAAATAAGAAGAAGATCCATGCTTGTTTCGGCCTCAGAATTTTTTTCAAAAGAAAAAAAGGATATGAACTAACAAAATTGCACTTTTCCTGTAACATTTTTGCCAATGTCGACTAGAGGCTGGAGGTATAGTATAGAACCAATTTTCTTAAAGTAGAGAGAGTGAAACTTGCGAATAAAAATATAGCAATTAAAATATTAATAAAAATTAAATAATAATCATATCAATACAAAATCAAGACACTAGCCACATGAAGAAGGTTGACCAAAGGGTAACTGCAATTGAAGCCAAAGCATATGTCCATAGCATGATTACAGAGCATTCGCTTTGACCAGATCCGAACAATTGAGCCATAGTTCCTGCCAAAGGAGAGTAAGGTGGGAGCAAGAATAGGTTAGTTATGTGTACTAAGACTAAGGAATTGCAATGTTTGAAATAAAAGAAAGCGGGGGACTTTACAAAGTACACATTACTTTGCTACTGAGAAACAATTATAACTACAACCATCTAAGGTCGTGTATGTGCGGCCTATTTCTATAGTTTTCTACCCAATTGCAGGCTTTGGAAGTTATTTTCACATAACCAAATTATGTGTGAATTTTCACCGTTGTTATGCGTCACATGTGTCATGGATGAGCCTCACTTTCTTAATCAAAAATGAAAATTCGCATGTAACCTATAGCATGTTTGGGAGCCCGTTTGGGCTCCCCAAAATCAATTCTAGACCCTCAAAATCAATTTTGAGGATTTTTTATGATATTTGGTTGTTCACTCTCAGAATCAATTCTGGTCTCTAGAATTGATTTTGGGAGAAATAAAAATTTTTTACTTTATGTGAAATTCACTTTTAGAGAAACTACCAAATATAAATTATTTTACCTTAAAATCAATTCTATAAAATCAATTTTCTCTAGAATCAATTCTACAAAAGTAGAACCAAACACGCTACTAGTCATTTGAAAATTTCAAATAAGAGGATTTATTCCTCATTTCCATTAGTAAATTTGCTAATTAGAAAGTAGAGATATGGTACCTATATTCATAGCTGGCGGAAGTGCATATTGAAGTAGTAGCACGAATTGAAATAAGGGATCTGATTGCACCAAACCCAAGTGTATTGCCCCTTTAACAACTACAACACCCAACAATGGAAGGAAAATATACCGGACTGCAACAATTCCGGCAATGGTCCATACTGGAGTACTTGTTCCCCTTAAGCCTGGTCCATTCATCCATGACATTTTTCTTATAATAAATCACCATAGAGGGAAAAAAAAAAAATGAACTAGTCTATATAAGAAATTAAACTAGCATTGAAAATAGTTTACCTTTAAGGAGGTTTGCACCCAATATAAGGGTGACAGTTGGGATGGCTGCATCACTGGAAGTAATGAGACAGAAAAATGAAAGTGAGATGTTTTCCTTAGAATTCCAAAGAAATAATGGCAGACAACAGACTAGTTGCAACAGTTGGACAATGACTAGTGAGAGTTAGCCAGAGGGGATGAAAATGATCGGTTTTCGCTGCCAAAGCCAATTTATTACTTTCCCTAGATATTCTCCTAATAGGAACAGCACTATGTTATATTAATATGTAAGGAAATAATGCTAATTAAGAAAATGATAAGGCATGAACAGTTCTAGTTAACTTAGTAATAAACAATGAGGTGAGTGCATTAGTTGAGGTTCGCCTCTATTTAGGTGTCACATTTATCCAAAAACTGAAGTAAACTCACAGTTGTGTAATGTAACCCTTATAATAACAATACAAAAAGAACAGAGTAGAGTTTTAAATGGCTGTATAAATAAGAACCCGGTTCCTTCAATTTCAGCCAAAAAAGCAGCAAACTAGGGTCTTTGAACTTTTGGGACACGCACAAACATGAGAAAGTGACTTTTTCTTTTAGCAACAATATGATGCACATGACTATCATAGGATTAGAACCTGCAACTATGGAGCAGCAAACTTCGAAGATTTCAAATTTGATAGAGAATAGAAAACATTAACTATCATGTCAAAAACCAACATGCAATATGGTAGCTAAAATAAGCAGTGCACACAATTTTTGGCTTTTGATCTTTTTGTAACTTAAAAATCATGATGACCAAGTTTTCAGATGCATACCCCAACATGGATGCAGAGTCTTCGACCACACGAAGTGGAGCATCACTTCCAATCAAGAAATTGCGTAATAGAGGGATTACACCAATGATAAAGCCAGTAAGCTGTGATGGAAAATAGGGAAAAAGATTTAGAGACTCACAGAACAACTTTTAACATGTTCTATTTGCCATTCCTAACAAATAGTATTAAACTGAAATAAGAATTGAGACACATGAGAATAAGTACTATGACTATTGCAGTGTGGATCCAACATCCTTCCCAGAAATAAAAAGGGGAAATAATAAAAAATCATAAAGAAAAAGGAAAAATGTTGTGTTGCTAATGTGGCAATACATGAGTTCCTAAGTAATTTTTAGACTTTAGCACAGTATGTCCAAAGGTACAAAACTAAATTATGCTTCCCTGGCATTCACATTCAAAAGTATCATACTAAAAAATATCACTGGACAAATACTAGTGCAGCCTGTATTACTAAATGTGCAAAAAATATAAGTGGATGACAAACAAGGAAAACAACATGATAACAAGTTGTTTACAAAGAAATGAAAATGTATCATACTGCTCCAATGGTTGAAGGTGCAAACATGGATTTTAAATTGACACTGCTTGAAATTGTCCTCAGCCGGCGCTTAATTTTATCTGAGATTGGAATCTGGAAGCAAACACCAAAACATTATCGTGACTACATTTCTTGCCATGAGAGAAATGAAAAGAAAGAAATATGGAAGATTATGTGACTTATACTGGACATTTTTTGCTCAATGATACATGTATAATAGATTGACGATAAGTTAGGCAATTCTCTTGCATATAGAAGAAGATCAGCTTTATAAAAGCAAATAAATTGATATAATAAAAGTAAAGATGCTTGGTGGATTATATTAAGGATTCTGCATTTCTGTCGATAATTCATTGGGCACAGGCAATAAATTACAATACTTAAATTCAGGATTACTTAAGTTTCATTTGTTTCCTTTGTTCTTTTAGTACCTCTTATGTTTCCAAAGGTACTTGAATTGTTAATTCTGCTGTCTATTCAATTTGAACTCATTGTCTGTATTCACTGGCCAAAATAAGAAGGAAAAGAAAAGTGAAACAAAAATTGATTTTCTACCATTCCTGTTTACCTTTATGTGTATTCAATTTGAAAATTATATTGAAGTTTATTGTAATAAGCATTATATATAAGTTGGTACCACCTTGTTGAGTTTTCTAAATGCAACTGCTAGTTATACAATGCTTGTAAAGAAAACTATTCTGAAATTATAATCAGTATATAAGATCTTTCAAAAGAGAAGTTTTTAAGCAACCTTCACTTTTTCCTCAGATTCTGTGCTAGGAAGCAGTATGGTATATGCATCATCCAAGGTGTCTTTTGCAGGATTAAGTGCTTCTGAAAAATTGTCCGGATCTGACTCTGATATCTCCCCTGAAGCCTTCAATTTGCTGGGGGAATCGCTTGTATTACCTTCTTTGTGGACTCTACTTGAGGAAATTCGCATTATGTTGTAAACATAAGACCATAAGAAAACTGCTCCAGTCTAAAGTTCCCCAAATGAACCCCAATCCATAAAATAAAAATAGAATCAATTAGTGCGAAATAACTGTTTTTTTTTTCTTTTCTTGAACAAATGCACGCTAGATTGACACTTGCGAATTCAACATTGACATCAAAGGGACCAATGGAGCTGCGTACCGCCATAGAAAGTGTAGCATAAGCCATGCCATATTGATGACAGAGACCAGGATCTCCAAAAGGACTGCCTTTCTCTTTACATACAGCCGGAACAATGATTACAAGCAAGTTTCCTAAATTTCCTGTTCATATAATCTAAAAGATGAGTTCAACCAAAAGATCCATTAGGCAAGGAATGATGATGCAGTTTGAAGCTTACACAAAATCATAGAAATAACACATTCCAAACTTAATGCAGGCAGTAAGAGGCAACAAGTGCAAGATGTTTTCTTAGTTTTAGTAAAACTTTCATGTGTACAAAAAGCATTTGACTATCACTCACAAACCAGGAATTGGGCGGCATCAACCTCATGCATATAATAACTCCTATATAGCATTGTTTCCTAGGATACATATTTTGCTGAAGAATCTGAAGAAGGGTTTAGAAAGAAATATGCATGTGATGAGTTTGGTCACAATCTCATGGAAATTAAATTCATACGTACATATGAACTCAAATTTGATTAAACAAACTAAAGGGCGGCCCAATGCACAAGGCTCCCACCTAGTAGGATTTGAGGAGGGTAGATGCATGCAACCTTAACCCTACAAGCAACGAGACTATTTCCAGGATTTGAACCCGTGACCATCAAATCTCAAGATAGCAGCCTTACCTATGCGCCGATGCTCACCCTCTGATTATACAAACTATCTAGCAATATTTTCATCTGTGATTACTAAGTTATCTAGCCAAAAGGGGTCTTCAATATGTATTATGTAATCACCATGTACATAAGAGCCTAGTGAAAGCATCATAGAAATACAGGTGTGGCTTCCTGCATTCATTTATTTGAGGGGGAGTCTACCTGCAGAACAGCAACCCAATGTTAGGCCTTCAATGTGTTTGGGAGGCCTTGTGATTTTAATCAGAATCCATCCTAAGGCTGAGCCTAATATGAATGTAACAAGAATGTTGACTGGCATGAACCACCTAATGACAAGCAAAAATGTAACAGAAATTGTGAATTAAATTGAAGAAACCAATCCTCTAATTAGAATCTCAAGCACAGTTATATGATTACAAATCAGTACTCACAATAAAACAAAACTCTCAAAAGTAATCGTTTTGGCCAAACTGCTACCCACCAGTGAAGGATTAAACACATAAAATACAAGCTGTCACAGAAAGGTCATTGTTGTCAGCAAACTAAACTTCATAGAAACAAGAGGGGGGGGGGGGGGAGGAAAAGAAAAGAGAGAGATAAACTTGATAAAGCAATCGAGGAGTTACATCATTCACTTTCTTCCTTGCATCTTCTCCCAGTATATTTATGTTATCCACTGCTAGAAACAAACCAAGTGCAGTAACCAGCAATACTTTAATGACCGGGAAAGAAGCAACAACAAAAAGCTGTAGAAACCCCATTATCACAAATCTTGCAATAATATATGCTAATCCTACACACAAAAAGTAAAGAATTGTCACCAAATATATCTGAAACAAAATCTGAATTACAATGTTCAAATCGAAAATAACGAAACAGAACCCCACAGACATAAACCAAAAAGAAGAAACCGACAGATACCGAAAAAACTGATGAATTTTGTCCCATCCTATTACTATTAGATGACCTTAAATTAAATGGTATGTGTTGGCAGTAAAGAACACATCACTTCATTGAACACCAAAACCACGAGTAGTTCTACTGCACAATATATTCATGAAAAAGCACATAAATAAATGTTTGAATAGCGGTTAGCTGGCCAAGTTATAACTAGAACAACTAAACATAAATTAATGGTTTGGACCGAAATGACATTAACAATTATATTTATGCAGCCTTTAATAAATTCAGTACTATTACCTTCTTTTCAATTCCTCTAGACAAATGGAGAGACACTGAACAAAATGTAACCAACCGACTTTGATCTACAGAAGATGTGGGACATATAAATTATTATTATATTATTATTATTATATACTATTATACTAATAGCAGCCACAATGATATGAACCATTGTTAATTAACCCTTAAAAGAGAAAAAAAATAGTAATAAATCTGTGCCATGCTTACTTTGATGATGCTTCAACGCATGCAATAAAAAGAATCATTGCGTACCATGCTGGTTGAATAGTCTTAGATTCCTTACCTATAAAAAGCTTCAGAAACTCCTATTGTTGCCTTGGGATTTATAGTGAAGGCAGAGAGGTACACACGAATGAGGAAGAAACTGGCTATGGTTGCCTGCCATCCGAAGGAACATTACGTATTGTAGCAAAAAGGAGCATATGGGGAAGAAAGGTAAAAGAAAAAGAAAACATATAAAAAGAAGGGGAAAAAAATATAAAAAAGTGATCCAAATGATGCTAATGGAGAATAAAAAAATATTTAATTTTGATATACAAACTCAATAGAAAAATATATATAGAAATAAATTTATTTTTATACTCCAATAAAATATTATTATGTATCTCATAAAAATATTTAACTCCTACAATAATTATATCAAAAGTTATATATATAACAAGATTAATTTTTATACGTTGTTAGTATTAAAATAAAAATTATATTGTTTTTAATTATATATTTTTATATATGTAATTTTAGAGATAATAAAAATAAAAATTAAATATTTTTATTAATATGATAATATATAATTAAATAATTATAAAAAAATATTATACTAATAATATATTAAGATATATATATATATATATATATATAGTTTTTGCAATTAATTCGATTCACGATTCATTAATTTATTTTTTGAATGAAACCACCAATTCACTGGATCTTATATATTATTAAAAATTTGACTAATTTGATTCATCATACCTTATTACCAAAATTCAAAAAGCGCTTTAGATCTTTTAACAAAATTTTTTTCTACTATCAGAGCTCAAATTCAAAACATACAGTTAAGGCCCGAAGCAGGTAGTCACTCGAACCAACTCCATCTTGGTTAATCATTGGTCCATTAATTAAAGGATTTTTGGAGGTTAGCCGAAAGATTAACCTTCGCCTAAGGATGTGCAAAATTGTTAGCAACAGTTGTAGAATTAAAACCGTTCAACACGCATTTGACCTTGGATTTGCATCGTTTAACGATTTGATACTTTGGAGCTGCTAAGCAGCCACACCTCGGGACCCAAAAAAACGTGCCACACATGGCTTATTAGCAGAGTGCTACTGTCCCAGTCAAAAGGAAAGAAAGAATTAGTGGCGTTAACATTCAATCAGACCCAATTAAACGCCGTAAATCAATTAAAAAAAACTAAAAATTGATTAAAACTTTAAAAATTTGGATTGGTTTAGTTTTTATTTTTTAAAAATTACTTGAATCAGATTAAATTTTGGATTTAATTTTCAAGATCCATCTATTTCAATTCAAATCAAATATATATATTTTATAATATAATTTTTTTTGTTATTATATCTATATTTTTACTTATAATAATTTTAATTTATTGTATAAGCTTTTTATTTATATATTATTCTCACTTAAATAATTAAATAGGTTACTTTTATTTTTATTTATTTCTTTTATTGACTTAAATTAATTTAATTTATAATCTTTTAAAGTTAAAATTTTCTTTTGATCAAAGATTGATCAAATCCAAACTGATAAAAATTGAATTGGATTAGATTAAATTCAAATTTTGAATTAAATCGATTCAAATTATACTATTTAAATTAATTTAATTTTTTTATTCAAAATCCATCCAAATCATATTATAAATACATCTAAAAAAATAATATTATTCATTCCACTCTTTGTGACATTTTCTAAATGACTTTATAATATATTTTTTAAATATTAGTTAAAAGAAGAGTTATGACTTTCTTTCAGCCAATATTTAAAAGATATTAAAATCCTTTGAGGAAGCCAGATTGTCATCCCTACTTGCCTGGTTAATTGAGACGGGTAAAATTGCTATCCTTATTGCCTGGTTAATTGAGGGAAGGAACGTGTAGGACAAGGCTAAGAAATGATGAGATGGGGCCCCCAAAAAAAAAAAAAGAGACAAAGATATGCGGTTCCTTGAACCCATATAATATTTTTTTTGATAATTTTGAACCAATATAATATATGAGTACCAAATAAAATGCGTACACGTCAAAGATGATAATGTTCATGTTTGAGGATGAAGCTGAACCGCTATCCTCCCTGAGGAGGAGATTTTTCTATTTGATTACCGAGCTCAGAACACGCTTTTTTCTTCTCATCTTAATCTGAATGTTTCTCTGGAAAGATGGTGCCACTTTTGTCTTTTGTCACAAACGTGGCGAAGTTGTCGTTTTATACAAAACAAAATTGAAACCGTATCAAAGCACAACAAATAAAAATAATAATAATCAAATTAGCCTCCCAGTTAAAATTCTCTCTAGAAAGTAAATAGGAATTTTATCTGAATTACAATACACTTCTATTATTACACCAACTCTCTTGTTGATAAAGATAGGCGGCATGAATACGAATTCATAGAATTTGCCCAACTAAATCTGATTGGTGGATAATTTTTTATATCCACTTATTCCACTTTTTACTCCCATGATTTTCGACTTTGACCGCTCTTTGGCTTTTTGTAATTAAAATTCGTGCATTTTCATGTACTTTTTTGTCGTGCCAAATGGCACTTCTCGATTGAAGCCGTATGTAATTCTGAAGTAATTGTGCAATCAAAATTGTTTTCGATAGATAAAAGAATCTCGAAAGTCTCAAAAGAGAGGAGCAAGTCCAAGCATACGAAAGAGACAAAATCAAGAGAAAAGGGACTTACATAATCAAAAGAAATCCGTGAAGTCTCTTAATCGTATGAGGAGAGCCCCAAAGTCCAAAATAAAACACCTACAGAAATTCTCTTCACAGCTGTGTAATATCCCCACTTCTATATACCATTCGTCTCCTCTTCGTCCACCGTTCCGGCGCTTGCAATCAAATCTATTTAATATGCATGAGAGTAAGGAACCAGGAATACATTTATTCTTAAAAACGTTTTTATATATTTTTTGGTTATATATTAAAGTGCACTCTCATAATCTTCTGGAGGTATATTATATAAAATATTAGATGTTAAGCTTAATATATTAGCAATGTAAAGTGTTTTATTTTGTCAATCAATCATATTTTATTTTTTGTTTAAATTTTCAGGTTGTTGTGTATATACAAAAAAAATAAATACTCTCATGCATATTAAATGGCTTTGATTGGGTGACTACTTCATGTGCCCCAAAAAAAAAGTTGTTATGATAAAAATAAATACTTTTAATGATATGATTATATATAATTATATAAATGTGTAAAAAAGTTATACAATCCAAAATGTTAATGTAATAACATCTTTAAGCAACTAGAGTTGGTTTAATAACAAAGAATTTAGGTAGTTTCCATAAGGTTTTAAGTATAAATTTTATTACTATCAATGTATCAAAAAATATATATAATAACATCTTTATTAAAAAATAATAATAACATCCATATTGATGTAGATGTCATTTAATGCCATATCAGGTAGAGTGGTGACTTGGTATCATTTAGAGAACAATCTTATAAAGAAGTTCTTAATTACTTCAACAAATACAATAATCAGGATAAAGTAATTTCTCAAAATATGGTTTCAATTTATTGACTCAGCGCATCTATTTTTGATAGTTATTTAAGTTGATTTGTTAGGCTTGATTCATTTTAATACACTCATAACTTTACTCTATTGTGATATTGTTATAAAAATTTGACTTCTTTCTTTTTCAACTTTCATTTTTCATAAGATAAATATTAAAAAAAATTACATATTATTAACATTATTTCACATAACTATTTTTTATACTCTAAAATTATGGGAGACATTATTTTCACAATTTCGGGAGATAAAATATTTAAGATTATTCTCTCAATAAATATATTTTTTGATATTCAAACTAATATTTTTGTCCTTACAGAGGATAGAACTGCTTACATAACTATTCTAATTAATTTACACAAATATAAATTTTTGAACCAAACTTACACTTGGCTTCTATAAAATTTTCCACGTATTTACATGGGTATTGCTGCACATTCTGGTTGTGGAAATCACAAATGAATAGGATGCTAATTAATATGAAATATTTTTATATTAAAAAATTATAATTGAATACAAAAATTGTGGAGCCCGACAAATTATACCAACTGGAACTCATTTAGGTCTGAATCTTTAAGATTTTCCGACATATTTTACTTATTTTACACTACTAATCATTATATTACTACAAAAGTTTGAATTTTGATATAATTGTTTAAAAAGATGCAATAATTTAATCTTACAAATAATTAGTAAAAATAAGAAGTCCAAAGACTTTGCTATCACTCCATTTTGTTTCAAAATTGAATGATGGACCAGACAAAAATGTTAGTTGGCGGTTCATGCACTTATGCATCACATTGACGTATTCTAAATTTCCAATGAATGGTGAGAGTAATCAACTTTTCTTCTACCAAAATCCTATCTAACTAACATTCAACTTGCTGGTTGCTTTGTCATCACGTGCCAGTTGCCAATTACACCACAAACAATCTACTAGTCAATCAATTTTTTTTTTCTTTTTTCCTACAAGTATTATTTATTAGAGATAATTCTATTTGAGACACAATTGAATATTAATAAGTATTTTTATCAGTTAACATTTGGACTGTCATTCACTATTTTGTGGAAGACCAACTCGTTGCACTAGAGTATATAGGATGAGAATATATTGACCACTTCTTTAAACAAATAATATGGGTTAACCTATTCATCATGATCCACAAAGCCAACACAATCCACATGGTCTTACTACATAATACATATAACAACCAAAAAGTATATAACTCCATATTATTAAGGATTCCATAAGTGAGATTTTAACTTTAAGCAAAACACATATAGACACTCTAAATTTAAAACACTCACCATATATATATATATACACTCTAAATCTAACACTCTCCAGATTTTGACCACCAAAGGATTTGATAACATTCCAATTTCCACTCCCTTGATGAAATTCTATCAACTTCAATACTAGTATATCCCCCTCCCCCTCCCCCCCAAAAAAAATCTAAAGAGTATAATTTGAATGCATAAATAGTATGAAAGATTTTTAAATAGTCAATCAATCATATCTTTTTATTTTCATTATCATTTAAATAATGAATGTGAGACTTAATTATATTTTTGATCTATCAAGATATAATTAGATGATAGTGTAAAAAAATTTTATACTATTAATACATTCAAATTAAATTCAAATCTGAAAGTAGGTAAAAATTCTAACAAAAATACTTTTGGTACTAAACCAAATTCGTGGAGTTAATTTCCAACATTTTTCTCTCACTTGAATGTTGTCAATTGCCTGATTTTTGTTGTTCTTCAAATCTTATTGGTTGAATTTTTTTCATACATACTTTTCGTACCAATTAGCACCCCTCATTACCTCAAAAAAAGAAAAAAAAAAGTAAAAAAGGTACCACCTCAAATTCTATTTGAAATTAAAGGACAAGTAAAAACTCACAAGGCTCCATCCAATATCTGGCTCCATTGTTCAACGTAAACCAATAAAATTCCTCACGCTCCTGATTAATTTGACTTTCGTAATTCAAACAAGATCTTCGGGCAATTCATGCATGTGACGTCGCAGTTAATGCAATACATGCACGCCAAAATGGGAAACGGGCAAGGGCAAAGCAGAAAGGGCATCTTGCTGCCCCGCTCTTCTGCTCCTCAGGTAAGAAATCACATATAAATATACTAATAATTTTATTTTAATACACTCCCATATACATAACTATTATCTTAAAAATTTTATGAATATAAATATATAATTAGATAGTAATATAATTTTTTTATATTAATAATATATTAAAATTAAACTCTAAATAAAAATATAATAATGGCTAAGGAGGGACATACACATTGCTCCCCCCCCAAACAAATTCTCGATATGAATTATTCATTATTACTTGTTGGAGCACTGTTATATAGACTTAAGAAAATCCAGACTCATCTACCAACACATACTTGAGATTTGTTAAAATTGATTAAAAAAATTTTGAATAAAAAACTCATTAATCTCGACAATATTTAGCGAGGTGAGTTGATAATGTCTCATAAAAAATGAGTAGAAACAGTTTCTCTACTTTTTGTGATCTTTACTACAGTAGCAACACCATTCAAATATGATATTAATTGTCATTTAGAGTATCAAGGTTATCTCTTCATAAATGTTTTTTCAAGAGTTTTCAGTTTTTTTACTAGTATCTCAACCATTTAACTATTGAAAAAAAAATTTAACTCAAACTTATTTATCACCCAACTTATTACTTATAGATAATGATTCATTTTTCTTCATTTTTTCTCTTTTGAATGCAAGGAAGGATTTATCATTTTAAGAACTAAAACTTCAAATTGATTCTAAAAAAAATTATGAGACATTTATTTAATTTTTAAAAGATTTGTGATATCAATTTAATTCTTACAAAATTAATTTTTATTTCACATTATTTCAAATATTGGTCTTTGTGAAAGAATGCTAATTATATATGATAATATGACATATGATGTGATGATATGTATCATGTCATATATTGAGATGAATCTCATATATATTAGTATTTAAAAGAATTAAAGGTATCAATTTGATTATTAAAAGATTAATTTTCATTTATTTCAATGATACATTAATATTTTACAACTTTTTCAAGGATCGATTTAAAAGTCCATTTGAGCATATAACTTGTCACATTATCATATAACCCGACATATTATCACATTACATGACACACAAGACACTAGTTAATAATTTCTTCACAAAATTTATAGCATGGACTAACATAAAATGAAAATTAGTCATTTGAAAACCAAATAAGACCAAATTGATATCCTCTCTTTCAAGGCCAATTTGAAAGTTTACTCTTTTTTTTTTTTTTGGTCGTGAAATTTTACTATTTGAAGAAGCCATTATTGATTAAAGTTGATTGGTCCAACTTTCTTTTTTTGGTCCAACTTGAACCAGACCAGTTTGCATTTTCGCGGCTGGATTAACTTAACGGCCGAGCTTAACCAATTCGATTAGTCGGTCCAGTGTAGTTTGCTCTTATATGCATTGCATTCCATAGAAAGATTTTATTTTATTTTTTTTTGGTGATTATCCATAGAAAGATGTTAACCATATAATATATATATATATATATATTTTGGACTAACGATAATTGAGCGAGTTATTTCATTGAAAAGAAAGATAAAAGTTTAAATCCTGAAAAATTAATTATTAGACCATTAATATATATATACTAAACTATAACGTTACTTCAATATTTTAGGAATAAATTTCTATGGTGAAAAGATAAGCTAAAATCAAAGTGTCCTTAAGATACAAGATGATGTGGATTTAGACAAACAGCAAATAATAAAGAAATAAAATTCATCTTAAATTTAAATTTTAGAATATGCCACTGCTGAATTATCTAATCTGTTTAAGCAGAAAAGAACTACAATAACTTTATTTTCTTAAGAATAAAATTCTTTTACTAAAAGATACCTCGACATCATATTTTGTCGTCATGATACAAGATGATATGGCTTTAGACAAACAACCAATAATTAAGAAATAGGATGATTAATTACAACAACAAGAAACAAAAAATGAAAATAAAATCATGATATAAATCTCATATTGAATGCTCAGTCGAAAAGAGCTAGGACATCTAAAAGAGTAGCAATGTCCAATCCCCATATATGTTGGTTATGTTCTATATTCCAATCTCCCTTCCCTTATCCCATGTCTACCTCTCATGCCCCACTAGAGCTTCTTAGGGGCCTCACTAAGAGGGTTTTTCTGTCAAGTCTCTAAGATGGGTTTCAAGCCTTAATGGCCAATTTGGCAAGCCCGATAATATAAGATTTAATATGATAATGGTTGATAGTATAAGATTTGATAAAATTTTAATATTATATAATATTTGATATGTCACTGTATAATATATTATATTATATAAAATATAATTAGGAAAAGAGATCATAATATATACAATTTTTTAAATATTAAATTAAAATTTTAAAAAATAATATAATTGTTTAAATATTTATTATTTTTATTACAATTATTTTAGTTATTTTTGTATTATATATAAATATAATGTTATATTGACAATTATTTATTTATTTATATATTTTAGTATTTATTAATAGATACCAAAAATAAGAGAGAAAGAGGAAGTTTTTATACATCAAAATTCAAACAGGTCTAATATTACATTTCTATACATATAATTAAATTTATATTAAATGTTATTTATTATTATTTATAGATTTTAATAATAAATTTTTATTCCAATATTTTTATATTAGTCTGAAAAGTTATTTTATAATTATAATTTTTAAAAACATTTATTTATTATTAAATATTTTTATTAAATAATATTATTTTTATTTATATAGTTTTTATTTTCTATTATTTATTTGATAATTATTTTTAATAAAATATGTTAAAAAATAAAAAATAAAAGAGTCTTTATACATCAAAAGTTAATCAAGCTTAATACAGCTTTCTAGGCTAGATTATATATAAGAAAAATTTGATGGATAAACTTACATAATACATTGACGATACCAAATAATGGATAAGGTCATAACATACTATATTATTTTCTCCTATCATGTCAAATACGACATACCAAACACACCCTAAAAAAATATTATGATAATTAAAAAAATTCCTTTTTGGTTTTTCCTTTTTGTTTGCTGAAAAGGTTAGGAAGTGTTATAAACCATCTCTCTTAAAAACTTAAGCTATTAGGTAAAGGTTCATGACTAACTTTTATATTTTAACATACCCTTCATGTAAGAGCCTCTTTATGCTTGAAGTGTCTACTTTGCACATGTTCATCTTATCTTATGTTGAAATTTAACTTTTATTTTTAGAAGAATAGGATAAACAAATATTAAATTCTAGACCTCTTAGTTATAAAGACTCAAATAAAGACACATGAATGATTTTTATATTCTAACGGGAAGCAACTAGAGCGGACATTATGAAACAATCAAAAGACTGTTTAAAATGCTTCGAAACAATTTGATCATGTGTAGGTATTGTGTGAATTTCCCGTTTGATGAGAAAGAAACGTAAGCATTAACTAGCAAAGATGTCACTCCAGGATCCACATGAAGAACGTGCACCATAGCGTGAGAGCAAACGTAGCAATTGCATATGTCCATAGCATGATAAGTGAACATTCACTCTCAGCAGTCCCAAGCAACTGAACAATTGTCCCTGCAAGATTACCGACAACCATGTAAAAAACCACCCTCTATAAGGTGGAAAAATAAACAATTTATTAAAGAAACAAATCATTTAAGTGAGAGTTAATGATTTAATGGTTAGAGGTTTGGATAGTTTGTCAAAGTAATTTAAGTTTGAACGTATAAATACTTAAGTAGTGAGTTATGAACTATGATTAACACGGCCAAAAACACCTAAGACTTGTACACTTCATGCCAAGTAAAATGCTCCAGAAACTGCCTCCTAGTGTGGTAATAATATATCCATGTGGTTATTCTTCCCATGCTTAAATTACAACAAAGACTGTAAAGTTGCACCGATTACCAAATGTTAAATGCACACCAGAGGAAAAACTTGAATATTGGAGTTAAGCATATAATTATACATCTAGGGACAAAAGAAGTTCTACAAAGAAGCTATGTAACCAAACAAGTAAAGGCATGTCATGCAGAACAAGTCATACACTGCTTCAAGTGAAGTGTGAGAAAGTCATCATACCTACAGTTGTTGCAGGTGGAAGCGCATACTGAAGCATAAGAACAAACTGATATAGATTATATGATCCCACCAATCCCCAATGATATGCAGCCTTAACAATAAAAATACCCAAGATAGGTGATAGTATGAACCGCACTACCATAATCCCTATAATCAGAAACAAGCTTATTCCTGACTGCTTTAAACCTGGCAAATTTGGAAAACAAATCATCAGTAGAGAAATTTGAAATAACATTTAAGTAAAACTTTTAGGCTTTATTCGATTTTTGTTTTCATTTCCTGTTTTAATTTGTTGTGTTACCTGTTTTCAGAATTTTGGAAAAGAGATAGTAAAAATAGAAAATAAAAACCTGAAACATAATTTTATTATTTTTACTGTTTTTACTATTTCCATCATAAAATCCTAATGAAAACACAAGAAATAAAAATAGAAAATGAAGACAAAAATAAAACATGCCCTTAGTTTTTTGAATTTCAGAAGTTAGAATAGTCAACTTTGATATAAAGAAAGAGAAAACAAATTGATAAAATACCATCAAGAAGATTTGCTCCGACTATCAGAGTCATGGACACAATCGTTGCCTCCCTGCAATTCACATAACAACTATGAGAATGATAGTACGACATAACACATTATACACTTGAAAGAATTATTCTTCATAATGCTATCTCATGGCAGTCATAAATGCCCTCAAGTATTAATAAAGAGTTCAAGCCTTTTTATCCCCATCCCCCCAAAAAATAGTTATATAAATACTCCATGTTAGAAGCTTTCATACTAGTAACACATCAGAAACATGGGTTGGAAGTCTATGCATGATGACATCAATCTCAGCTTTAGGATAGGTACTTTACTTATTTGCAGCTATTTTTACTGACAGCTGTAATATATAGTTTAAATAAAAGCAATATATAAAATATGATGAGACATTAGCAATATCTCAAAATAAGGAGTACTTTAAAGATGCCCTGCATCATGCAAGAATATAATATAATACAATGCTTTTTAAGTGTTCTTCTATGATCAGAAAAGGCAAATCCATGTCTTCCAGGCATATAAAGATCTCATACCCCACCAAAGATGCAGAACTGATAATTACACGAAGGGGAGCACTATCACCAACCATGAGCTTTTGAATTGGAGAGACTGCTCCAATGATAAGTCCTATAATCTGAAGAAGAGAACCAAAAAAGATAAAGTTGATGACACGATCACATATTGCAAGATTAACAAGTCAGTATTAATTATTATATTGGTCAACAAAATATATTAGTTTGACAAAGATAAAAAGAATTCTTCCCAAGTACCATCGTACTTAAAAACCTTTCCCTGTCCTCCCTTTCCCTCCATCCCAAACATATACCATCAGGGACTGACCAATTGGCAAGAATCAAGTTTGACTTTATCGAATTTTGGCCAGACTAGGGATGACCTGGCTCTTGTTTGGTCACAAATTTTCTTGAAATAAAGCAAAGGGAAGAAGAAGTCCATTGAGATTAGTTCTGAATCTTCAGATGCCAAATTGACAAGACAAAAACAAAATATCAGGCTCATGCAAATTAAGCTGAATAGTAACCAATCTATTATTAAAGGAAGTATATATCAAACAATGGTAACAGTTAACGATTCCAACATGACAAAAATGCAGCTTAAAATGACCATTACTGAGTACCACTGCAAATGTTAATGGTGTAAACACCATCTCCAGCTTGACATGTCTCTTACATATCGTAATTGGCCAAGTAATACAATCCAAGATTGACACCTGCAATAGAAAATGGAAAATGGCATTCAATAGTTGACCTGTTTTTTAAATAAAACAAAATCTTGAGCTGTTGGTTAATAGCTTAAAATTTTGGATCAAGTTAAATTTTATTCTACGTGGTATCAAAGTTGACCACCTGTTCTGGAGTTGATTCTTAACAAACCTCTCTCATGATGAAACCTAAGAAGGTCAAGCTAAGATAATTGTAAGAAACATATTGATATGATAAGAATAGCTATACGTTGTAATGGATAAACTCTAAGGTTGCCTAAGGAAAAAAAAAAATGAAAGGATGAAAAAGAAACAGCTGGAACTCATAAGCATCCCAATATAATCAAAAATAGGCCAGCATAATGCCTATTAAAGAACGCATGTTGCTTACTGCATTTATTTCCATACTACATACCAAAAGTCACAGCTGACATTTAAATTTTAAGAAAATATAAATCCAAGACTCAATAATATCCACAAAATCTCCAATGTCCCACTTCATTTCATCCAGGAAAAGGGCAACGTATGATTGAACAATCCAAAAGTGAATTTCATTCATTGCAGAAAGGTTTATATACAACTTAGTATGATGCTATTGGCGGCAAAGTCTGAAACTAAACTAACTGTATTAACTGATTCCGAGCTGACTAACTATTCCAACTCATCAATAAGTAATTACTTCATTTACAGCTCATCGCATGATTTAATCACATGTTCTATTACCTTCATCATCTCAACACTATAAGAAAAATAATTTTATTGCATAGAATTATTTCCATTTTAAGAGTGCATCATTCTTTCAAAATTAAAAGATCAACTTTCATTTCAGGCATGAAAGTATATCACAAGAGATAATTTCCTTCAATAAAAGTAAACTAATAAATATACTGGTTGATTAAAGCTAGGAGCAGTGACCTTCCGATTTCTGTTACATGTTGACTCATGTTGAACTGAAAGGTTGTCAGAGCTCACGATGTTTGTTGAAGGAAGCAATGATTCTGTGATATTTTCCTGAAATGTTTCTGGGGTACCTCCAGTACTTATTGTGCTGGCTGTGGAGTCGCTGGTGTTCATATTTTCAGTGCTCCTATCCACACTCGCCCCCACGATGATATAGAGATATGTCCATACAAAAATTGAAGATACCTGAGATCTCAAAAAGCAGATTAATTATGGCCAGAAGCAACAAGCAATAGACAAATTTAATAGAAATATTTTATACTGAAAGGTTTCAAGAAATACACAAGACATGGATTCCATAGGATTAGATCAGATTGTTTTCATTAACAATACTCTCTAGTTTGGATCAGACTAAAAGGTGTCATTTGACCAAGAGGAGGTATAGTATAACAAGAGGTCCATGATTTAACTAAGAAGAGATCAGTGATTAAGGCATATCACTTGTAATATTGGAAAAAAAACTTAAAGCAACACTGGAACTTTACGGTTAAAAATTTAAACTACAATTTGGCACATAAAAATTAGGAAAAAAGGCACTTCAGTCCCTTAAACTATAAGTCATGTGTGTTTTAACCTTGTATTTTGAAAAAGTGCAAAATTACAAATCAACATTTGAATTTTTTTTAATATATATTTTAATCAAAATAAATCTATTATATCTCCTAAACTTTGATTTATATGCAAATTGATATCTGAATTTTCCTAAATATGTAACTGAATACTTTAGACTTTATTAAATGTATGTTATTTCCATCAACAATTGATGAAAAAGTAAACGCAAGAGTTTATTTACATATTTTGAAAAATTTACGAATTGATTTACATTTTTTCAAAATATCATTATTAAAGTGCACATAACCTATTATTTAGAAATAAAATGTTTTTATCCCCTTAAAATAAGAAAAATGATAGTATAAATTCGAATTTATGGTGAATTTGACACATAGTAATATATCAACCAATAATTTTTATAATATTTGTATATTATAATTATAAATTATATTTTGAATAGTTGATATCCTACCATATGTAAGGTTTATGGTGAACTCGAGACTATAGTATCGTTACTATTAAAATAAAGCAGAAATGGAATCATACTCCAGCAGAAACCGATGCGTAAGCCTCCCCATATGTTGAACAAGTGGATGAATCTCCAAATGGGCTATCGCTCTCCTCACAAACCGCTGGGACAATGATAAGAAGCAAATTCCCCAAATTCCCTGCGCACATGAATCCACAAACACAACCACCCTCAAAAGTAAGAACATGATAGTGGTGTAATTAGAGAGCTGCTACTCGGCCGGAAACATTGCCCGGCCCTAAACAGTTGGCAGCTTCTATTAAATGACATGGAAAGTCACTTATGCTATGTTAATATGTTATTATTTATGTCTATCAAAAAAAAAAAATGTTATTATTTATAATTTATATTTTTTATATAAATTAAAACACGATTCTGGTAACTACACCTCGATGGGGTTCTTTTACTGTGAATATCTATAGAGCTGTGATTTGTGACTCAGAGTCTGATGAGCGAGATGAACAGTGAGCACCCGGATGTGAATGTACAAAGTCTGTTTTGAAGAGTGAAAAAATAATTAAAAAAAAAAGTCAAATTTGGCAAGGATAGACGGCACAGAGCTTGCTGATGTGCCCTGCCCATTTCGTTCGGGCGCAAGATTTAGGGCATAAATTCTGGCCTAATAGTATTTTTCGTGTAATTAATGTACATTAGTGTCAGAAGAAAGGTAGCAAAACTAAATTATAAAAGAAAAATACCTCAGAGCCAAAATTTTTATGCTTGAATTTATCATACAGAATTATGCGTTGTAGGTGGCTGATTTTTAGAAAAGGAAGTGGGCAACATCAGTCTATTCTATTTAACAAGCACCGTTGTTTTGTTTCCTTTTTTGTTTTTTTGTTTTTTTTTTTTTTTGCCGGGTGAGCATTGACCATTGTTTTCTATAAAAAGTTTTGATACGTTTCTTGGGTAGCATTACTTATTATAAAATAATTAAAGGTTTGCAATTTTACAGTCAAGTTTCAACTTCAACCAAAATTGAGGGCATTTATTTAATGTTTTTGTAAACATTACTAATATATATATATACACAATCATTTAATTACATACTTTTATTTATAAGATTTTTAAAGTAATAAGTGATTGAGTCAAATATTTTTATTGATATAATAATATATGAGTAGATGTTTCGATTAAAAAAATTATAATGATAATAGATTAAAATTAAATTTTAAAATTAATTCATAATTAAATAAAATTTTCATAAAAAAAGTTAAAATAGAAGACTATTATACTATTCTTATAAGTTAAAAAATAAATTAAAATATATAATAAAAATATTTTTCTAAGCTTAAACGAAAGCAATTTAATAGTATTTTTCTTTCATTTATCTTTCTCTAAATTCCAATTTTGAAACAATTGGCTAGAACACGACCAAAAAAAAAAGTTTGTTAGAGAAAAAAAAATTAAAATCTAGGGTACGTTTATTTCAATTTTCAAAAAATATGATTATTAACCTTAAATTTTATATACAATTTAAAAAATTGAAAATTAATTTTTTTTAGAAACTATTTTTTTTAATTTCTATAAAAAAATTGAAAACAAATATTTTTTTAAAAATTTAATTATTTTAAAAATTTAATTATTTTTTAAAAATTATTCAAATATCTGAAATCTAATTTTTTAATTAAAAAATATTTTTCTTACCAAAAAAAATCACAAACAAACACAACTTTTGTAAATAAATTCTCTTCCTCTAATATATCGATTGCCATATAAAAAGGTAGTGGATGGATGGTTGAGGGGACCAACAAAATTCAAAACAATAAATAAATTAATTATAGCAAGAGAAATGCTTACTCCAAGCGTAACAAAAAAAATTCCCCGGAGAAAAATAAGAATAAACCACAAACACAAGAAAAATGAATTAATCAATCGATCTCATGATAAAAAACCGATTGGAAGATAATGAGAAGGAACCAACCAGCAGCGCAACAACCATTAACAAGGCCGCGAAGGTGATTAGGTGTTCTGGCGATTTTGTTAAGCATCCAACCGAGCATCGATCCAACCACGAACGTTAAGAAGATATTCACCAGCATAAACCACCTCAACATAACAACACAAACACATACATATATACATAACATAATCAGAACCAAACAGAGCATAAAAATAGATCATAATGGTGATTTTGAAGATGAATTGATAATAATGATTTAAGTACTCACATTTCAACCAATCGATCGAACGTGATTGTTTCGGCCAATTCGGCAAGGATGAGCGCAGGCAGGAATATGTAAAACACCAGCTGTAATTCAACGATGAAGCGTATATATGCGAGATTGCGTTAGGGGTTTGAAAATTTGGAAACCCTTGCATGATCATCGTAAACGTGAGTTAAGAGAAAATTGAAGGAACTGTTTGGGTGTAACCCCTAACGAATCACGAGTATGCACCAAAGTTAGAGCCTCAGAAGGAGAGTTCTGAACTCAAGTGGGTTTGCGCGGGAAATGAAGAAATAAAAACAATAATCTCCACTATTTGTGCGTTTCTCTTTCTTTTGGTAACTGAATGTGCGTGGACCCTTGCGGCTATTTTGGGCTTGCGTTGAGCTCTGTAGCCCGAGCTGTACGGATGATAGATACATAGGTGGCAATGTTTCGACCAATAAAAAAATAAAAAAAAGGCAACAATAAGGTTTAAATCGCCGACTTCATATATTTTATCCAAGTCTTTTACCGGTAACCCTCTCCTAATGACTTCTAATGATAGATCTATAATTATTCAAAAAGATTAATTTTGAGTGAGCAAAAATAAAATAGATTAATTTTAATATTGAAAAAAATTTTACCTTGATATCAAATTCTATGTTATTAAACAAAGGTATTTGCGGTGCGATTTGGATCGGTTTTAAGCAAAAAATTCATCCAATCTAAATAATAAAATATATAGCAGTTTGGATTGGATCGGTTTAGTTTAGATTTTAAATTCGATTCAATCCAAACCAATCTTTTGCGGTTTAGATTGGATCGATTTAATCGATTTTTTATAAAAGAAAATCTTAAGTATAGAATATTATAAATATAAAGTAACTTAAATTAATAAAATAAATTAATGAAAATAAAAATAAAAATAACTAATGTAATATGCATGACATAATATTTAAATGAAAATAACATACAAATATAGAAAATTATGTGATAAATTAACATTATTATAAGTAAAAGTACAAAATTAAAAATAAAAAATTATATTAGATGGTATTATTCGGTTTGGATTGGATTTAATCGATTTTGAAAATTAAATTTGAAATCCGATCCGATCCAAAAGGTTTATGAAAAATAAGATCTAATCCAATCCAAACTTTTGTGATTTTGATCAATTTTCGGTTTGAATTGGATGGGTTTTGCGGTTTTAATTGGATTGGATTTGATTGAATTTGAACACCTCTAATTATTAAATATGTGACTTTTGACACAACAATTTTAAAAGTCAAATATTATACAAATCTCATACACAAAGTGTATAATATTGTTGGACAAGAATCTTCTAAAATGAGTTTATGTCTAAAATAAGAAAGTGAGAAGTAGCCACCCTTATATCAATAAAGCATACTCTAATCATAACTCATTAAATAATCTAAAGATGAAAATTGAATACTTTAACGCATGTTGAAGACAAGCTTAATATAGAGTTTTTATCAATACTAAAATAATATAAAAATGGATTTGATTTTTGGATTTTTGGTGGTAATAAGTTTTTGGCAATTTTTGTATCATCTTGGTTGATGATAAAATAAATTTACAAATCTCTGAACTACAATAGGTTAAGAGTTTTTGTTTAACTAAACAGAAAGTCTTTTTCTTTTTGAAGTGTAAATGCAATTTAAAGATTAAAGTATGAATGACATTTTCTCTCTTCTCTCTCTGTGTTCTTTCCTTGTGTGATTGTTGTTGAGAGGTCTGCAATATTTCTTCTTTGATGGTAAACCTTCTATTTTCCCCCTTTTCATTGCTTATAGTAATCTATTTTTTGTATTGTTTTTGTTATCCCTTTTGTGGGAGATTTTCCTTGTATCTTTTATGGGAGCTTTGGTTTCCTTTTTGTAGGTGTTGCTATTTTAATGCTCTTATAAATGATGAAGTCATTCAGTTTTATTTTGAAAAGAAGTATAATATATTTTTCAAGCTGCAATATTATTTGGATTAGTCTCCAATATGAAAGATATTTGGACATTAATAGTTTTAGGGCAAGAAGCAGAGTCATAGATCGTTGATTAGCTCAGAATATAGAATGTATTTATTTTTTATTAAATTTAAATTTGATATGTCTTTTTCAATTTGTGAGTGGCTTGTTTATAAATGAAATTTGAAAATTTCTTTCTCTTAAAAAAATTAGATTAAAGTATGAATGACAATAATTTATTAATGGAAAAAATTATTTAATGTGATATTTATATTTTCATAAAAAAATAATTTGTTGATTTTTTGTATTTGTGGTTATCTACCTGTCTTATATTTTTTATATCCATGAATAGAAAACTAATATTCTTTCAACTACCAGTCAAGATTTAAGTATTTGGTCAATCAAGTTCGTGCTGTCGCTTTCGGTTGTTAATGTATAGCCAAATCGAATTTAAAACAACAACACGTCTTGTGTTCAATCTTACATAAACTTATGTCAGATTAACATAAACAATTCTGAAAATGGCTCTTTAGTAATGCCATCCATAGAATTTAGATCCAAGATTACCCTAAAGCATTTATTAAGAACATATTAATCAATGTCAACCTAAGATCCCATATTTAATAGTTATAATAAATTCACAATTGATTGTTATAAATTCGACAGAACAAAAAATCATTTGGTAATTTATCCTCACAAGCAAACAGCTGAAATAAAAGAAAAAGGCAGAAAACCACAGTAATATTTCCTTACATCCCATCCAAACTATGCAGTATGCAAAAAGAAATGAACTTTCAAAGGATATTCTTAGCTTAAAAGGGCACGGTCCAAGTCTAATTTCGGAGGTTGGATGCTCTACCATTTCTCTACACGAAAAAATCTTACATGTTCTTAGAATATGATTTTTTTTTTTCCATTCATTATTTGATAAATAGCTTTGTGGGTGGTTAAAAGACGATAATGGATGACTAAGAAATTAAATATGACTCGCGAAACTAATTTGTCAAATAATGGATACAACAGAACAAGAGAAACATTTTGCTCAAAGAATATATAAAAATTTCTCAACACCTTAATCCCTTCCCTTAAACAGGTGGTGTAAATTAGAAAACACAAGAAAGAAATATGAACTTACATTGTTCAAATAATTCCTTGCAGCAATGTCTCTCAGGAAATTAAAACGCTCGGTGGCAATCAATGACCCAAGGAGAGTGATCAAGAGTGTCTCCAGCACTGGCACCAGTGCCACTAAGAACAGGTCCCAGAATGCCATTGATGAATAATGTAATGTGAGAAGCAGCAAGATTGATTTATCTCTACTAAAGAAGCTTTTCTATTGGAGAATACGAAATGGGGTATCGGAACTAGGCTAGCATATATACTAATTCATGTGTGCCACAAAGAAGAATAAAATCAATTTATATGATCTATCAGCTTTTGTACAGGTTGGTGTGAGGTTGAAAGGGTGTTTCTATGCGAAAAGCAAAGGTGATTTTTGCTTTCTCTCTTTTTTGTTTTTTTTGGCGGGGTACCGACACAGGATTGCTCAGAAAAGCCTCAGGTTTGTACAGTGGCAGCAACAAATAATGCCAGTGCTTTATGTTGTTGTTGTTGGCTTTTTTTTTTTTTCCCGAAGGTATTTCAATCCTTGGATATTATTGTGATTAAAAAATTTTTTTAATAATTATCTTTTTAAGGAATTGAACCCTCATCTTCTTTCTAAATATGTAATGTAGTTACCACTACGTTCAACTCTTGTTGGTGCCTTATGTCGCTTTCAAGTTGAAATTACACAATTATATGTTATTTAAACCTTATTGGTGGACAAATTATGGGACACCTCTACTTTTCAACATGTACAAATTTTTAATCTATTCTCCCTATACTCATATAGTGTCCTTAAATCTCATGTTAAAATTTTACATAACTTATTTATTTTAAATTTTTATTATTGAGTAGATTTTTTATAGGATTTAGGCTATGACTCATTTTTTTGATCAATAATAAAAATTTACACATAATTATATCACATAAAATTTTTATGTAAAAGGATTCATTTCTCCATAAAAGTATCAGTAAAAACATCTTTCTTATTGTTAGTACCTACGGAAGTTTAGTTTGCACATGCATTATTACATTATGTGGGTTGGCTCAACTTGTTGAAAGGATTAGAATAGCACTGTATGTGCATGGGTGTTTTTCATTTGATTGGTAATTCTGTTTGGTGGTCATCTTTTCTCTGTAGAGGTTCCGTTGCGCCTAACAGACCTAACTTGATTAGCACTTATTCCAGTTATTAAAGTTGCAATGTGATGATTATGATGTTGGTGATTCAACTCATATATGGCCTTCATTACCTCATATGTATCCAATAAAAGTAAAGTAATATTTAAGGTGGTTGCTCTGGTGCCCTTTTAATTTAGAGGGTACAAAAACCCTTCTTAATTGGTGCTGTTTAAATTGAAACATATGTTCATTTAATGCAATACTATTAATAAATGGTCAAATATATTCCTAAGCTCCAAGATTTTTTTTTTATATATATACTTTGATCACAAATGTTAGTTACATATATTTTTTAATTTTACACATTAATCCATGAATCAATCTTCAAATACTGTTGGTGATACATGCATTGGAGCTCAAAGCTGAGACTGTGAGACAAGTTAGATTAATGTCTTCTCTGTTTTTTTGCAAGTGTTTGGCTTTTTTATTGTAAAAAGAAAATGGTGATGCATGCATTGGCTTTTTCTTTTTATATATAATGGAAAAGCCAAATACATGCATCACTATTTTTTTTTTTTTTACAATGGAAAAGCCAAATGCATGCTAAAAAAAAAAAGAAAATATTAATATAACTTATCTTAGCTTTGACTTTGAATGCATACATCACCAGCAATATCAAGATAGATTTAGGAATTAATGTGTAAAATTAAAAAGTAAATTTAACTAACATTTGGGAACAAAATATAAGAAAAAAATTAAATGTTGGGACTTAAAAAATATTTGACCATTTACTAATGATATGATATTAGATGAACATATATTTCAATTTGAATGGTACCAACTAAGAAGGATTTTTATACCCTGCAAATAAACAGACACCATAGCAGCCACCAATATTTAAAGGGTAATCAGTAATTTCATTAAGAAATAAAAAAAGAAGAACGAAAGGTTTTTAAACCTTTGAGCCGACATGCCCCATAAGCAAAATTCATATGTAAAAGTGAAAACGTGAATTATATGTAATTTTATATAGTAGAACGAAGTTTACATTTCTCAATTGTAGAGAGAAAACACTGGGTCCCTTTTCTTGGCTGGACAATTAGTTATATTTGAAGCTGTTTTAGTGACATTGCCTAACTACTGGTCTTCTTCATCCAACAGTCAACGGATCAGGAGCAAAAATATCCTTTTATGTCAAAAATTACACAACTGAACATCGTATAAAATCAAATTTTTAGAATTATAAGTTTGGAGCTGGGAAGAAAAGAACTGGGCTTCGTTTTAAGAGAAAACAGTTTTTTAAATGAAAGACACTATTATTATTATTATTATTATTATTATAATTATTTTAATTTCTAACTTAACCTATTAACTAAAAGTGAGTCCCAACTTTCCTCCCAATCAATATTTAAGTAATATCTCAAGATATTTCTTAAAAAATATCTTTAAAAATGATATAAATAACACAACTTTTTTTTCCCCATTTCTTTTCTATTTACCTTTCCTATCACCCCTTTTTATGGGTGTATCTATAGATGCCAACAAAAACTATATACAAATATCTTTTTTCTTTTCATATGGACCATTACTGACCAAAGTGCTTATACTATTTTTTTTTCTCATCAACAAATAAAATTTAAGTTGAGGAAAATTCGCTCTAATTTAGGGTTAAGACACACCTCGAACTCATCGAACACTTATAGAGATACTCATATATCACCTTCTAATAATAGAAAATCTAAAAATTGAATTTAAATCATAATAATATATAAGTTGAAACTTGAAGGCCAATCAAATGAGCTAACTCTATTAGCACTAGTCTAGTATATTATATGCATTGGTTTAGATGATTTTTTAAAATAATTATATGAATTTTTGGAAGATGAAAAATAATACTTTTTTTTATAAAAGGATATTTCTAGAAGTAGAAAATTCTAATTAAGAAAAGCTATATACTAAATTATCAAATGAAACTTTTTTTTTTAATTTTTTAACATCGATGGCAATGAATTATAAACATGTAATTTCATACAAATTATTCATATCTCCTATCATCAAATCACATCTACTAACTTTTTTTTTTCAAGTTTTTATAATGCATCTTTTTTAATTAGTAACATAGCCAATGTACCCAGTATTTCTTACGACGTTGTTAAGCTTGTGTAAGAATTGAAATTACTTGCCAATGAGGTTTGGGGCAATTAGTTAAAAATAGGCTTGTATCCCATAAGAATGCAGATAAGTCTGTTTTTCTATTATTAATATGATGATTTTGTTGGTAAGTAATATTATAAATTTTCTATAAATACTTTTTGATTTTGAAGATCATGTTGTAACTTTTGATAAAATAATTAATATCGAATACACCTAAACTTATATAATAAAAGGAAGAATTGAAATTACTTTCTTTTTGGACTCACGTCCGTTGTTTATAAAAAGAAATGAGTTAAAATTACTTTAAAATGAAGAATTTTTTTTGTAAGCAAAATGAAGACTTTTTGGTCTATTGTAATGAAAACTAAGAAGTCAATTAAAAAAAAAAGAAAACTAAGAAGTACATATTATAACAATAAATAAATAAATTGATTTCATAAAGAAATTTTTTTTCCGATTGTTGGTATCAAATTAAAAGAATAATAATTGATTAGCCGGAACAAGTATACAATTAAAAATTACTAAGGATTTGAGAAGTAAACAAAAAATAGAGATGATAACCCTTAGTAAGAAATATGAGATTTATATATTTTAAGTATTAATTATGATCACATATAATATTAAAAGCTATTTTGTAATGTTTTGACTAAAATAAAATTTAAATTAAGGTGTATTTTATTATGCACCATTTTAAGAATGGTGTACTATGCACTTTATAAATTTAGGAAATTTAAATATTAAATAAGAGAGTGATAGACGTACACTTTAAATAAAAGGAGTTCTTTTTAAATTTGTGAGATTCATTTATATTTATCTTTATCTTAATATAACATGTTTAAATTCCATGTTTGAAAAAATTAAAAAATATGAAAACATGATTATATTTGAATCAAACATGAGAGGATTCTAACCCAAAGCAAAAGTTATAATTTTTTGAGAGAAAATTGCTCACAAGCAAAAGTTAATTTTTTTTTATTTAAACAATTAATATTTAAAGTGTGTTAAATTTCAATTAATCTAATTTAAGTTTGATTAATCTATTATAATTTATAAAAGTAAAACTGCCTATTTTTTATTTTTATTTTCTCGCATCATCTAAACAAAATGTTAGCATTAAATTTTTTCCTTTCACCCCTCGAACTCGGGATCTCATATAAAATAAACAAACATCAAAACAATTCTCTAAGCAAAAGCCTCGTTTTTCAACATTATTTGATTATAATATTTTGAATCACAGAGTGAGTGGTTTATTGTGCTTTGAGCTTTGCCAGAGCGACGGGGATGTCTGGTGTAACGCTGCCCAACGGAACGTCACTGTTCCTGTTAAATCCATCGCTTCAGCTACAAAATCTGAGTTATTATTCTTAAATCTTGTTTAGGGTTTATCGAATTCAACCCTTCTGCTCCTCCGATTTTTAGGGTTTCTCGTGCTAGCCACTGAAAGTGCCTTCATTTTCTGTGCTGGTAATTCTACATTACTTTCTTTCTTTTAATTTCTTTTAATCTAATTTGTTTTACTTTGAATGCCTGCAAATAACACCGAGAAATCCAATTTTTTGGGGTTTTAGCATTATAATTCACAATTACAGAGTTTGATTGAGGTTCAGTTTATGAATTAGCAGTGGCTGCTTGCAGTAATTGATGAAAAACTAGGGTTTTATTCTTAGGGAAAAGGAATTTTTTATTTGTTACTTTCTTCATGTATTTATTTAATATTTATTTATTGTTTTGTTAATTTTGGTGGTGTTTTGGCAAATTATTATTATTATTATTATCTTTTGAAATTTCCGTACTGTTTGTATTCTGTTCCTGTAATGGGTTGGTGTAGGAGGAGGTTGTGTTCTCTCATGTGTGTTTAAATTTTGGAGATGAGTGATTCAAAAGAGAAGGAGGAAGGAGGGCAGAATGCGCCTTTGGCTGTGCATAAAACCCAGCAGTCGGTTGATGCACAAGTTCAACCTGAAGCTTTGGCAGCTCCTCAGCCTATAGAGGAAAAAACGAATGATGTTGAAAATAGGAAGGTAGAGGCTGAGGCACCCGCAGGGTATAAAACTGGGAAGGTAGAGGTAGAGGCACCCATGGAGGAACAAAATGGGAAGGTAGAGGTAGAGGCACCTGTGGAGGATAAAAATGGGAAGGTGCAGGTAGAGGCACCCTCTGCGGATAAAAATGAGGAGGCACTGGTAGAGGCACCTATGGTGGATAAAAATGTGAAACTGGAGGCCAATTTAGAGGGCGTTCCAAGACAAGATGCTGAAAATAGTGAAAATAGTACCCTTCACTCGGTCCTTGTAGAGGACGATGCACAGGCTTTGAAAAAAACCAAGTATGAATGTGTGTCGGATGTCAAGAGTGAAGCTGAAGAAGTTCCTCAGAGTGATAAGGTCATTGAGAATGATGCTAGTGTTTGTCAAAACAACGTTGATCCTGCTGAAACGGCACTAGAGATGAAGCCTGAATCTTGTGAAGCAGCTGATAGTAGAACTCGCAATGATGGCGACTCCGTGCCCTTGATTCAGAATGAACCTATTACGCCATCTGATAGAAAAGTTGAAATCGAGAATGGATTAGAAATTGAGAATAAGGACAATGAAGCACAAGCTGCTGTTGCGCCTGCCGATAATGGGAATTCAATCGCAAAGAACTTCTGTTTTTTGGATGCTGACCATTCATATGATGGTAATGAGTCAGGAACAGATGAGGAGCAATCAGCTTTTATGAAGGAGCTTGAAAATTTCTTTAGGGAGAGGAGCATGGAATTCAAACCTCCCAAGTTCTATGGAGAGGGCCTTAATTGCCTTAAGTGAGTTATGCCTTTTCATTTAAGCTTTCTTCTCTTTAAATATGCCGTAAATACACCAAAATCTGAAATATTGTCACTTTGACCTAATACTTAATTTGCTGAATATAAGGTTATGGAGAGCTGTAATCAGATTGGGCGGCTATGACAAGGTATACATTCTTTTTCTTTTCGCTGAAGCACTAAAGCTAATTTATGTAACCAACTTTGTATGGAACTTCTTTGGAGGTTGTTTCTTGGGGCAAAATAACATCAACTACACTAACTACACTAAGTTTCAAGTTTGTTTATTTCAGAGCAGTTGATTTTATTGTGCCATGACATACACCTAAGTGGCTTATATTTATTAATAGGTGACCACATGTAAATTATGGCGGCAAGTGGGAGAATCTTTCAAACCTCCTAAGTAAGGAACCACTTGGAGTTTCTTGTCTTGATCTTGTTTGTAGCTCTGAAATTGAAAAGTCTCCTCATATGAGCATGTGACAATTTGGTGCCTTAATGTCTCTTTTAGTGTTATTGGATGTTAAATTTGTTATGTGTGTTCTATCTGTTTTGCTATGTATGCTATTGTAAAATTATATTCTGTATTGAAAAGGTGTCGACAGAAATCAAAGTGTCTTTCTAAGTGTTCATGGAAAACAAACAGATGGGTGCTTCTGTTGAGTTATGCATGCTTGATTGTTTCCCATATTGATTGGAAAGCATACTGTTGAGCAGTTTTCATTATTAAGATATGGATTTCTTGTGCTTGTGCACAGTTCCTTCATCCTGCTCCCCTGGTCTTCTCCAACTAGTCAACTACATGTTTTTTTCTCTCCTTTTCTTTTCCTTTTGGCTTTTAGGGTGGTGGGAGGAAAGCAAACTGTTTGTGTGAAAATATTATCTCTCATTCCTTGATTCAATTAGGTTACACCTTAGGCTATAAATACAAGCTGAGCAGTAATGCTCCGGGAGCTAAAAAAGGAAACAAATAATTAGAATCCTAGAATTCCTATCTGCCTGTAATTATTTACATGATCCTAATTTAATGACTAATCTTATAATAATGGTGACAGAATCAGTAGCCATAATTCATAGAATAATTCCCTTATTTGAGCCTCATCATGATCAGATCTGATTTGACAGATTCTGACAGGAGAATCAGATCTCCAACACTCTCCCTCAAGCTGGGTGGTGAATGTCAATCATCCCCAGCTTGGAGCTTAAGTTGTCATAATTTTGTCGTGATAGCCCTTTAGTTAGAATATCTGCTGTCTGTTGACTTGATGGAGTAAATTCCAGTGTGATGCTTCCATCATCAATCTTCTCCTTGATAAAGTGGCGATCTATTTCCACATGTTTGGTTCTATCATGGTGGACCGGGTTTTTTGCAATGCTTATGGCTGCCTTATTATCGCATAGAATGCTCATAGTATGTTCTGATGGCATGCTCAGTTCCTTAAGCATCCGATGAAGCCATATGCCCTCACAAATACCATGGGCCATGGCCCTAAACTCTGCTTCCGCATTTGCTGGCAACCAATGGGTGTTTCTTGCTTCTCCATGTTACTAGATTACCCCACACATAAGAGCAGTATCCTGTAGTTGACCTGCAATCTATTATAGAACCAGCCCAGTCGGCGTCTGTAAAAATTTCTACTTTTCTGTTGGAGTTCTTCTTAAAGTATAATCCTCTTCCAGGAGTCTTCTTGAGGTAATTTGCAGAATGCGGTTGATTGACTCATGTGGCTTTCTATGGGATTATTCATAAATCAACTCACCAAGCTAACTGGATAGCATATATTAGGTCGAGTGTGAGTCAAATAGATTAGTCTCCTTACTAATCTCTGATATCTATCCCGGTTTGTAGGGGAACTTCCTTCTTCAGTTCCAAGTTTTGTGTTTGGTTCTATGGGAGTATCTGCTGGTTTGCATCCCATCATCCTTGTTTCTTTCAACAGATCTAGCACATATTTTCTTTGGGATACAGCAATACCGTCCTTGGTGCGAGCCACTTCCATCCCAAGAAAATATCTAAGGTGACCAAGGTCCTTGACTTCAAAATTACTTGCCAAGACCCTTTTCAGTTTATGAATTTCTTCTTCATCATCCCCTGTGATGATAATGTCATCCACGTAGACAATGAATAATGCCATCTTACCATTTCCTGCATGTTTTACGAACATGGTATGATCAGTTTGACATTGAGTGAAGTCATGACTTTTCACTACACGAGTTAATCGATCAAACCACGCTCTAGGGGACTGCTTGAGACCGTAGAGAGACTTTCGAAGCTTACACACCTTGCCACAATTCTTTGAAGTTTCTAGTCCTGGAGGAATCTTCATGTAGACATCTTCTTCAAGTTCTCCATTCAGAAATGTGTTTTTGATATCAAGCTGGTGGAGAGGCCAATCCAGATTTGCTGTCAATGACATAATGACACGAACAGAGTTTAGTTTTGCAACGGGGGCAAATGTCTCTTCATAGTCGATTCTCGTGGATTGTGTGAACCCCTTGGCCACCAACCTAGCCTTGTATGCAGGTTGGTAGCCATCCGAGTTGTGTTTGATTGAGAAGATCCACTTACAGCCTACTGGTTTCTTTCCTGTTGGCAGGTTCATGATTTCCCATGTTCCATTCTTCTCTAAAGCATTTATTTCTTCCTCAAAAGCAGCCTTCCACTTAGGTTGTTGGAGTGCTTCTCTGACATCACATGGCACTTTTACTTTGTCCAGATTGGTAACAAAGGCCCTGTATTCCTGTGATAGGTTCTCATAGGACAAAAAATTACCAATGGGGTGTTGAGTGCAAGACCTCACCCCCTTTCTTAAAACTACAGTTTTGTCAAGATCATCTAAAATTGAGCAGTCATTGGTTGGATCAGAAAGTGTGTTACCTGTGTGGAACTCAGGTGCTTCTGTATTCTGGTTAGAGGGTTGACTTTGCTTTGGAGAGGTGCAGGTCTCTAATTCCCTGTGGGCCTTCCTTTTCCTTGAGTACACCAGTAATTCTTTGTCACCCTGTGAATTAGATGACTCAACTTTGTCTTGAGTTCCCAATGTTGGCTGAGAAATAGCATGCTTCGGAATCTGCTCAAACTGCTCAAACTCTAAGACCTGCTCTGGAATCTGCTCAAACTCCAAGACCTGTTCTGGAATTTGCTCAAACTCCAAAGGTTGGAATTCTCTGGTCGGCATCCCCCCCTGAATGCTACCTTTGGAGTAGAAGGCCTGGTCTTCGAAAAATGTAACATCCATGCTAGTGTAGAATCTTTTTGTAGTGGGTGAATAGCACCTGTACCCTTTTTGATTTTGGGAATAGCCTAGGAAGATACATTTTATTGACTTTGGATCAAGTTTGCTTTGGTTGGGTTGGTGGTTATGGACAAAGGCTATACAGCCAAATATTCTAGGTGGTATGTTGGTGAAGAGATGTGGGTTACGACAATGCGGCTGGAGGGCTTGGAGTGGTGATTTGTAGTTGAGGACTTTGGAAGGCATGCGGTTAATTAGATATGCTGAGGAAAGGACAGCTTCACCCCATAAATGATTCGGTACATTCGTTGACATCATGAGAGATCTAGTGACCTCCAATAGGTGCCTGTTTTTGCATTCTGCAACTCCATTTTGCTGGGGTGTATCAGCACATGACGTTTGGTGGATGATCCCATGTTTGTGGAGATAAGACGCAAGGATTGTATTGTAGTATTCTCGGGCATTGTCTATTCTTAAAATTTGCACCTTGGTCTGGAATTGTGTCTGGACCATTTGATGAAAGGATTCAAATATTTTTGTGACCTCAGATTTTTCTTTCATGAGAAAAACCCAGGTGGTCCTTGTGTGGTCATCTATGAAAGTTACAAACCATCTAGCTCCAGTAATAGTCTTAACTCGGGAAGGTCCCCAAACATCACTATGAACAAGTGCAAATGGTTTAGAAGACTTATAAGGTTGTGTCGGATAACTGTTCCTCGCATGTTTGGCTAATTGACAAATTTCACACTGAAATATGTTTGAGCTTTTATTAAAAATGGAGGGCAACATCTGCCTAAGATATACAAAATTAGGGTGCCCTAGGCGGTAGTGCCACAACATTACATTATTGTCTTCTTTTCCACTGTTGGCTACATAACTTCTCCCTCTTGGTTGTTCCTCATTGTCAACCCGAAGAAAGTAGAGACCTGCAGATTCCTCAAAGACTTGATAATCCTCATCCTCGAATCCATTGCCTGAAATTCACACACATTTGGAAGGAACTTAGTAACATAGTTAAGATCGCGAGTAAGTTTACTAATAGATAAAAGGTTGCAGTCTAAGTTTGGGACATATAGGACAGAATTAAGTGTGATGTCCTTGATACTGGCAACTAGCCTTCTTGGCCACCTTGGATGTTGATCCATCTGCAATTCTTACTAAGGAGTCATCTTTACATGGAGTATAATTATCAAAGAGTGTGATGTCTCCTGTCATGTGGTCAGAGGCCCCAGAGTCTACAATCCAGGATTTGTGTTTGTCATGTCTAATAGAAAGCGCACCATGTATATTACCTTTATGTGCCAACAAACCTGCTGTGGAGGAAGTTGTACTTGTAGTTTGAAGGGTTTGCTGGAGTAGTTTCTGTAGGACCTCCATTTGTTCTTTGCTAAATGGTCTTGGTTCAGTTGCACCACTTGGTTTTCCACCTTCTGGTCCATTAATGGAAGTCACATTGGCCCGGTTCTCCTTGCCACGATAAGTCTTCAGCTCTGCAGGTTTACCATGAATGGACCAGCAGGTGCCTCGAGTATGTCCTGATTTCTTGCACTGATCACACCAGCCTCGTGACTTCTTTGGATGATTTGGCTAGTATCCTTTGGTGGCAAGAGCTGATCCTTCAATGTTCTGATTCTGGTTTGGTACCCCCAGCATGATTTTCTTCCTGCTTTCTTCTCTTCTTACTTCTGAGAATGCTTCACAGATGCTCGGAAGGGGTTTTGTTCTCAAAATTCTTCCTCGCACTTCATCAAGGTTCTTATTGAGACCTAGTAGAAACTTGTAGATGCGATCCTTCTCTACTAGCTTCCTGTATTGCTGCTGATCTTCTGGACAGTTCCATTCGATATCCTCATAGACATCTAACTGCTGCCAGAACCGAGTGAGAGTCTGGTAGTACTCCGTGATTGTAGAGTCACCTTGGCGAAGATCATGGAGAAGACTTTTGATTTTGAATATTGCTGACGTGTTGTCGGCATTGGAATAGGTTTCTTTTGCTGCACTCCAAATTTCTTGGGCTGTGCTATAGTACATGAAGTTTTCTCCTGTTTCATTGGTCATCGAATTCAGCAGCCATGACATTACAAGGCTGTTTTCGAGTTTCCATTTTTGGTAGCTGGGATCGTTCTTCTGTGGCTCCTTGGATTCGCCAGTGATATAATCTTCTTTTCCCTTTCCTTGAAGGTAAATTCGGACTAATCTAGCCCATTGAGTGTAGTTCTAGCCATTCAGTTTGAAGCCAGTAACTGGTAGAATTGCAGGTTCGGTCAGGTTCGGAACATTGATTGTTTCCTCTCCTGCCTTAGGTTTTGGGTTGATGACTTCGTTGGCCATGGATGAAGTCGGAGGAACTTATGTCTGAATCAAATTTTGCTCTGATGCCATGTGAAAATTGTATCTCTCATTCCTTGATTCAATTAGGTTACATCTTAGGCTATAAATATAGGCTGAGCAGTAATGCTCCGGGAGCTAAAAAAGGAAACAAATAATTAGAATCCTAGAATTCCTATCTGCCTGTAATTATTTACATGATCCTAATTTAATGACTAATCTTATGATAATGGTGACAGAATCAGCAGCCATAATTCATAGAATAATTCCCTTATTTGAGCCTCATCATGATCAGATCTGATTTGACAGATTCTGACAGGAGAATCAGATCTCCAACAGTTTGGATAGCATAGGTTATTTATGATGTTTTAATACCGTCTGTTTTCAATTTATGCAGGACATGCACCACGGTTTCGTGGACTTTTCGCGGATTTTATGAGAAGGTGATTCTAGATTAATAAGGTGTACTTTGGGCTTTAGCTTTTGGCATTTCCTTATTGTTCTCTTTTAACAATTTCTTTTGCAAATATTGTTTTCAAGATATCCATGCTTGCTCAATGATCCTCTAAAGCTTATAAGTAGACATTTCTATTTGGGCATGGATATGTACTTTTGTTGTAGATGATGTGCATTTACCTGAATTTATTTGTGCGTCATACTTTTCCTGATTGGTTTGACACTGACCAGTAAAGCTTTGTCTTTTTAAACCCTGCTTCATTATTGCTGTCTCTGATATGCAATGCCAGGCACTTCTTGATTATGAAAGGCATAAAACACAAAGTGGTGAGCTGAATGTACCTTTTGCTTCTCATTCAGAGCCTATGAATATTGAAAATCAGGTAATACTTAATTATATCTATTTAGTGACACGTTTTATATCAATAGTAACTATGATTGCTGGCACGTGTCACTTCTGATGTTCTGTAGAATATTGTTCTGAAGTCAAGTAGCATTATTATTTTGCAGTTGCTGCCTTAGCTAACTTAAATTATATGCAGAGTTCCCTCATGTCTCCCTCCAAATATGCTTCATATATGTCTCTGGTCATGTCTATTTATAATATGTCTGCCGTACTTCTGAAGCAAAGGGAAAAAAAATTATACTTTTAAGTTCTAAGCATAGGAAATTAATGAATATATGATGGGCTTAAGGCATCATTAACTGTGAGGCAACTTCCATGTGCAGTTGCTCGAATAATATATGAAAATGGTTTAAAATTCTACCTTGTGTCCCAAGTCAGTGAATTTCCTCCTTCAGTTGCAGTAGGCTTTGCAAGTAGAATGTTAGGACCCCAATAAGTGGTGAAGTAAAAGTAAATGGTAGGATTTCACCTTATGCTAAGGTATATGTGAGAAGAAATAAAAAAAAGAAGGATGACGTGGAGGGGCTGGGTGGAAGGAGTGTGAGTAGTATGTCTTGTAACTAACTTTGCCAGCTGGCAAGGTAGTGAGGGGGGTCTGAGGAAAAACTGAATCTGTTATGGGTTCGAAGGAGGAATATAGGGTAGGGGGAGAGTGCCGAGGGGGGTATCTCAGAATGTGGGAATAGACTGGGAGAGAACTAGGTCTCTCGAACACCTAGTGTGCTTGTATACGTTTCTTGATCGTGAATAATACACCTTTGAGAGAGGAGCTAGATACCTCACTGGTACTGGTTCTGTTCTTTCTGTCTTGTTATTCAATTGCTGAGTTTCTTATTTACTGATACCAATCTTACATAGAACTAGTTCTGTCATTAACACTGTGATAACAATACTTACGTTTGTCTTACAGTCCCTTTTGCCTGACAAGTGCATCCAGGCTTCAGCATCAGGTAGAGCACGGAGAGATGCTGCAGCAAAAGCTATGCAGGGTTGGCATTCACAGCGACTCCTTGGTAATGGTGAAGTTAGTGATCCTGTTATTAAGGTCTGGTTAACTTCTGATGTTGTGACTTGTGATTCATGTTCTCCCCAATGTTATTTCAGTCTGCATTTTTACTGCTAAATAAATGCTTGATACTCTTGTTTTTCTTAGGATAGGAATTCTTTGTCTATGCAAAAGCGTGAAAAGCAGCTTAAAAGCATCAGTATGGTCCTTTATCCTATTGCTATAATTTTAACTGTGTTATAGGCGCTTAATGATTCTCAGTATTTGATTTTCTCCCCCCTTATTGGCTCAGATTTACTTAAACGTAAGAAACCATCTTACATGGATAACACAGTCAAAGCGGCACGTAGTAAACCATCTAGGCCACAGTTAAGACATATGTTACTTCATTTTCTCTCTCTATATCTTGTGTGCATGGTGCTTGTTTACTTATCTATTTGTCTAGTTAACCTGAAATGTGTTGCCAGCCAATACCCTTGATAGAAGTGTTTACTTTGCCATTTTGGTTCGATTGCTGACTTGCCTGCCTGTGTTGATATGTGTGGCTGCCTAGGTTGGACACATCTGTGATTGATATTGGACCTCCTGCTGATTGGGTAAAAATTAATGTGCAAAAAACTGTAAGTTTCTTTATCTTGTTTTCAAATAGAACACAATCTGTGTATGTATTATTTAATTTACTCATCAAACGAACGTTTTTCTGTGCAGAAAGATTGTTTTGAGGTCTATGCTTTAGTTCCTGGCCTTCTACGGGAAGAGGTAATATGCTGAGATATCTTCTGTACTAATCTATAGTTCTGTACTTCTGTTGAAAATTCAGGTCATAATTTTCACCCTTTTTTTCTTCCCTTCTGAGAGCGTTTGGGGAGGATTGCAAATTGCAAGGTAGAATTAGTGGCAGGTTCTGTATCTTAAAGGATGAAGCCACCTGTTTCTAGAATATTCTGCAATGTAGCCTTTCAACTTTGAGCCACAAAGGAACCAAAAAAATAAAAGGGAAAGCTAGTTCTCTGTTTTTGTATGAGTTGCTTGATGCCATGTATGACTCTATGGTAAATTGGCAAGCATACTCACAGTGGCATCCCTTTTACTCATAAATAAAATTTAATTCATTAAATGCAGTGAAAGATGACAATGCCCTTGCATCAATGCTTATCAGCAGATTTTGAGCTGCATGCCAGCACATGGGGTAGAGCACTGGAAATTCTCTACCTGCTGATTGTGTTGTGATAGCCATGTATATTAAAATAATTAATTCTAATGTGCATGTCTACTCCAAAAATTATGATAGTAGAAATTAAAGGGTTTTGGCATAAGGGGATCAGAGTTAACCTCTACGGTAAAGTGCTTTCATTGACCCGTTTTACATTTCCTTTTCTAGCATTTACTGTTTGTAAGCTCTGTTAGTTGAAACTCTGCCTTTCTTCAGCTTTGTTACTTTCGATGCAATAAAAAGTAAAATTCAAAAGCGTAATTTACCAAACTGCAATGGAATTGAGGATAATCTATATACTCTCCAAAACCAGGTTCGCGTTCAATCAGATCCAGCAGGACGCTTGGTCATAAGTGGTGAGCCTGAGCATCCTGATAATCCCTGGGGTGTGACACCGTTCAAAAAGGTAGGTTTTATTTATCATTCTTTTAACAACTTGTAATGTTTAAAATCTTGATGACTAATTTTGCTTCCAATTTCTTCGTGTGTTGTGAAACAATCATCCTAATCTCCCCCACCCCCTCCCCAAAAATATTACTAGAAACTTAACTGAAGCTACCACCATTTTTTTTTTCTTTTTGTTATACCAAGCTATCAGTAGTCGCTACTGTAAAAGCTTACTTGTGCATTCCCCATATTTATACAATCATCTCGCCACATTATTTGCTTTTCTACCTTCTATTCCTCTAATTAGAGAAATTTAATTAATCCAGGTTGTCAGCTTGCCATCAAGAATTGATCCTCATCAGACATCAGCCGTGGTGACCCTGCATGGACAGTTGTTTGTTCGTGTCCCATTTGAGCAATCAGAATAGAGATGGCTGATGGATTTAATAGGATAGTTGACCCCAAGTCAAATCATGCCAAGTTCTAGATCAGCGTAGCATGTATACATGATTTTCGCAATCGTTATGATTTGACCATTGTTAATATCAGCTAGCTAGGATTCTCTAATTGCTGAAGATCCCGCCATAAATTTTTCAACTATGGTAGTGAGATTACAGCTACCCCTTTATTTGTTACCATTTATGCTTGAATCTGCTGTATTTGCTCCACATGCATCAATTTAATGGAAACTTTATAAGATTACATATTTTATTGCTTTACAGAATGCGAGGAAGCTTCTACACAAACAATGCATTAAAATTAAAGTTTTTTACAGTTATTTAATTATGTATTAACTAATGTCAACAAAAGTGATTTTTAGTATTATTATCTCCAAAGTCATGCATAATAGTATATGATTAAGGCTTGATTTGATATTGTTGTAATTTTTTAAAGGTTGTTAAGTTTTCTTGAGTTTCTAAAAGTTGCTTTCAAAAAGTTATAGTAGTATCGTTTAATAAAATAATATAAAAATTGTTCTCAATAAGCAGAAATCACAAAAATAGTATTTGGTAAAATTGTTCTTAATATCTAAAATGATTATAATAATTATAAATACTAAAGAGAATAATTTTTATTTTTAATACCATTAAATAGAGTAGGGTTATATTAATCTTTTAAATTTTGGAGAACACAAGCCAACTTCGAAAAATATCCCATGAGAGTTTCCAAAAGCATCCCTTGCTCTCAAAAGCCAAGAGTAAAAGTATTTCAGCTTTACGATTTATCAAACAGAAAATATTGGCTTATGCTTTTCATAAGTAAGAGTATCCCTTCAGAGAATACTACTAAACTAGACCTAAATGATAGTATAAAATTTTTTTGACTGACATTATTAATCTCTCTCTCCCAACCCTAAACTACATATATAAAAAAATCCCTTAAATTTGAGAAGAGTAAAGATCTTCCCTTTTAAGGCTAAGAGAGTGATTGTCACATTCAAGCAAGCAAAACATTGCCAAACATCTTGAGGGTATTTAATAATCTACCATAATATTAACTGAGGATAGGTTGACTATGCTCAAAGGAACATTAATTTTGGTTCCTAAAAGATATACATAATATTAAGGGTGAGTTACACTGACCTCCCTTGAGGTTCAGTGTAATTATATTCAGCATCCCTTCATTTCTAAAATTGATTGCAAAGGTCCCTAAGTTTTATTTTTCATAACCCTAACCACCCCTTCCGTTAGTGTTCTGTGAGTAATGTTAATAGAATATCTCCCATGTGCTTATCACATGATCAGTAATGGCATTTTTGAAATATTATCAAACTATTTAACATGTCAATTGACTCTAAAATCCTTCTCCCATATTAAACGATCAATTCTCCCCCACATTCCTCCCCTGCACCTGCTCCTTTGCATGTCCCCCATATTGCTCCCCTGCACTTGCTCCTCTCATCAGTCATCACGTTAATGGCAGCCACAATTCTTCCAATTCATTTCTTAATAGTCATAATCAACATCCAAAAATTAAAGGAGCTACTATAAATTGCATAACTATGTAAATGAAATCGAGCTTCATAAAATTTATCAAGAGTTGGCAGATGCCATACAGTTGTTCCATACTTAATTGTTCAATACCTAATTACATGGACTTGAAATTTTCAGCACCTAATTTTTCCAAAAAAATGGACTTTACAGCCTGATATAACCAATATTTTCAACCCCTTTATATCCATATAACCCAAAAAAAAAAAGAGCCTATACCCCCAGCTGTGCATATTCCAAAAAATAATGGTGCAGTATATGTCAAAATAATGCTATGTCCCCACAAAGAAAAAAGTCTCCTACACTATATATGCAGCAACTATGTGTGGCTCCTTGTTGGCCTTCTTGGTTGAAGCTTCATGCAGGCATTGACTTGTCGTTCAGGCTGGCTAGCAATTTCCATTGTGGGCAAGCGTGCACCAATCTTTTGTCTTTGCATGGAACAAATGCAATTAGCCCCATTTAAGTAAGCAAATAATTAGTTATTCATTAGATAGTTCATACCTTCTGTCCGGTTGACAAAGTAACTGAAGCTTGTGTAGAACTTCCACCCTCAATAGCAGTAGAGATCCCCCCTTGACCAATTCCAACAAGAGCTTGCTTCTTATATCAAACAATAAGTAAACCCAATTTTGTGAACAAATTACACACAGGATTCAAATGATTTTTTGTGTATCATTTTCAAGTAAAATAGAACATAAGTCCAAAATATGAGAAAATAACAAATTTGAGTATAAGAGCATGAAAATACCTGAGTTGAAGGTTTATTTTGATTACCACCACTTGAACTCCCTCCTTGATCAGTAGCAGCCATTTGCTTCTATGAAGAACATCCAAATATGAAATTAATGGCAAATGAGGCATCAAGAAGCGCATGATAAGATTGAAATTACCTTTTTCCTCCCCCTTCTAGATGTACTAACTAAGGACTGATTACCAACAGCAGATATAGCCTCTTGTTTCTATAGAAAACTCAAATGACAAAGATTACTAACAGCATACTAGTTGTTAAAAATAAAAAATAAAAACCCTACATACCTTTTCCCTAGCAGTTTTGTCTCTTTGACAATCCTTTCTATTGTGACCAAACTGTTTGCAAATACCACATCTGACAGTACTTGATCTTCTCGCATCACTTTCTCCTCTTCTACCCTCATCAGGTCCTCTCTTTTGAGCTCTCCTAGGCCTACTCGGTAGTCTTTTTAACTTGGGTGGATCCATTCTAGGATATCCACCCTGCTCTTGCTCATCCAACTCAGGCAAAGGGTGTATTAACTATTGATATGTGGTGCAATACATGACAGTCGAATAATAGTGGTCAACATACCTTTCCACATTATGCCTCCTATAAGCTATGCATGCACAAGCATGAGTGCATGGCTAGCCACAAATACTCCAATACTGGCAACCACAAGACCTACTCATAAGATTCACTGCACTAACTTGAAACTCATCATCTCCAGCATATGTAACTCTACAAAACCTCCCATCTTGCATAATTGTATCAACAACTTTTCTAATCCTCGGGGTTATGACAGATTCAAAGCTACGCCCCTTCTCATACCTCCTTTGAAATCTTCCCATAATCCTAGTGGTCAAGCTCTCAACCAACCCTAGTATAGGTTTCTTCCTATCATCTCCAACCCAATTATTAAATGATTCAGCCACATTATTAGTAATGTGGTTAGATTTACACCTATGGTCACACATACCTAGCCCACATATCTTAAGCCCTCTCACTTGACAATAACCACTCTACAGCATTTTCATCAATACTCCTAAGTTTTGTCAACCTTTTCTCAAAGACAAATTCATTGTATGCCTTAGCCACAATCCAATAGTTCATGGTAAGCACAAGTGATTTGAAATTTAATTTGAAGTTACTTAACAAATGGCGACAGCAATACCTATTATATTCAACAAAAAATGCAGCAATGAATTCACACTTACAGAAAATTAGCAACACGTAAATATAAGAAACTAACATGTACATAAGTCAAGAAACATACAAGAAACAACAAAATCACTTAAAGGTACTTTCTTCCAGCAAAATCAGCACATATAAACACATAAAGATAAATTAAAAACTAACATCTACATATAAGAAACACCAAAATCAGCACATATAAATATAAGAAACGATAGATCTAGCAACAAGTAGGAGCAAATTTTTATAAAGAAATAGTTTAAGGATAACAGTACCTATGCTTGGCTAATGGGAAGAACTCGGCCACAGAACCTGTCAAACCCTGATACACAATGCAAGAAGCACAAAATCAGAAAGACACAAAGTGTGTTTTTTCAAAGAAAAAAAAAGAATAACAAAAGAAGCATTTTAAGTGTTGTTATAGTACCTTTTGCATATCACTCATAATGGTCGATGGTGCCTTTTCCATCAAGGATCCGAAGCTAATGCCTCATAAAGTAAACTCAGAAAAAACTTCCAACTATCCAAATATCCCACTTCCACTATAGCAAAGGCAATTGGGAACATTCCTTTGTTACCATCAACTGCAACAACAGACAATAGCACTCCTCCATAGTTACCCTTCAAGTGACAACCATCAATTCCAAACCATGGCCTACATCCTCTCACAAAACCTTTCTTCATAGCATCAAGACAAACAAAAAACCTCTTGAACTGGGGGTTTGCAGGAATCCTTATTTCTACCTCCATCTTAACAATACTCCCTGAATTTGTCTTTCTTGCAAGCTTAGCCCAAGCTGGCAGCTTGTTATAAGACTCTGCATAATTCCCTTGATATTCCTCCTTCACCTTTCTCCTTGCACGATATAATTGCATTTGATTACTTGGCTCTAACCCAAATTTTTCCAACAATTCTGCCCTCATACTTGAATAACTCATATCAGGATTAGCAACCAACTTAGATTGCAGTTTTTTTGCAATCCAAGTTGAAGTTGCATTAGAGTTCAATGTAGTTCTAATGCAATTATGCTCAGGGTTATAGATTTTAATCTTATAGGTAACTCCATCTGGTGTAGAGGAAGCATGAATCCTTCATCTACATCCCTCAGTCGCACACTTTGCTGTCACTCTAGCTTTTTCATTCTTAACTTTCAAAATCTCAAACCCTTCCTGTATAATGAAGTCCTTACAAGCTTCCCAAAACTCATTCACATCTACGAACAATAGCCCTTTTTCTAATTCAATCTTCCCATTAGGTCCTCAGCTAAATTGTTTTCCTCTTATGCCTCTATCAATGTAAATCTCATCCCTCTCTTCATCAGAATTAACCTTGTCAACAACATCATATGTTTCTTCATGATAGCTTAATTGATCACTATCATTCCCATCTAGTGTTTCTAGCTCACCAACACAAGTAGAATCTAAGTCAGACCTAGTATCACTCTCAATTTTAGAATTTTGATGCCACTCATCGTCAGATTCACTGATTACTACTTCTCTATCACTAGCTACACCCTCAATAGCTACAACTTCCCTAATCTCATTCTCAGCCACAAAACTATCAATAATATCAATAGAATCAGCTACTAAATCAACAGCAATAGTAGCATGCATAACAGACTCATTCACAGGTTCATTCATAACATTAAGAGTAGTATTAACAGGCTCATTTGCAACATCAGTCACTCCACAAATATTCACAGTATCATTCATATCAATAGGCACTATATTACTATTCACAGCATCATTCACATTAGTACGAGTTGGAACATGCACAGTAGCATGAGAAAGGTTACCACTACCACTAGTAGCCATTATAAATCCTTGTTTTCCATTACTATCGCTACTAATTAAAATATCAACATTACCTGGGTTTGGACCCAGGTAAATAACCCTTTCCATAACATTGCAAAACAAAATTCCAATGTTAGAAGCGCAATGACCAAAAACAAATTTAGCAATTAAATTTTAGAAAACACTAATAGAGAGCAACATAGCACCAACAAATAGCAACACAATTCGTGTGTATAATAGTTAAAAAAAAAATAGAAATAATCAATATGTGCACATAATAGTTAAAAAAAAATAGAAATAATCAATTTAAGGGACCCTATACTACCAGTCCCATGTATGGACTCAAATGAGAATCCCTAAACTATCAATCCAAACCCTAAACTACCAACTAATTTTTGAAGAAAAAATTGAATATCAGAATTGAAATGAAATCAAATGGTGGGCTCATTTGGACTCAAGAAAGTCCACGAAAGCCCAAAATGAGCACTGAATGCAAAATTCCTAAGATGGAAGAAGTAAAAGCCAAATCCAACAGAGATGTTGAAGTAGCTCCATCCTTCATTGTGGTTGACCCAAATCGAACCTCCACCGCTATGGCATCTTCAATAACCAGCCGTGGGTCTTCATCGTCGAAGAAGAGGCTTCGTAGTGGTGTTCAAGATTGAGCACGATTGAACACCTTGAGCGCTTAACACCTTCAGTGCAGTTGTAGTTGTGAGAGGAAGGAAAGAAAGGAAGGTTGTGGCTATGAGCTTGAGCACATAGAGTGTTGCAGTTGTAAGAGGAAGGTTGCGATTGTGAAAGGAAGGAGAAGAATGAAGCCATGGCGAAGTACAATCAAGGATGAGAAGCAAGCCTTTACCTTTCACTTTCAGAGATAGTGTTGGTCACCTCGCTGCTATGCAAGATGAGCACAGGAGGGGAAGTTGTGATTTTGAGTTTCTTCCCTTTTGTTGGTTTCAGAGAATCGGGGTTTAGTGAATGGGAGAGGGTGATGGTGTGGGGTGAGAAATAAAGGGTAGATTGGACATAATACATCATGATTTAACGACATCAATTTGTGTTTGTATCAGGGATGGTTAGTGTCGCGTGTATAAATAGAGGGATGCCAAGTGCAATTACACTAAACTTCAGGGGAGGTTAGTGTAATTCTCCCTAACCTTAACTTAGTTTTTGAAAGTTGAATAACATTGAATAATTCTCTAAAAGTTAAAAATATAATATCGAGTTAAGCTATTTCAATCTAATGCTCCATGTGGAATGTTACAATGTGCTAATATCGGTGATATGAAATTTAAAATTGAAGAGAGAGAGAGAGAGAGGGAGAGAGAGATTGAAGATAGTGAAAATTTCATCAATCTATTTATCCTATGATTTCTCAATTTCCTTCACTTTTTGAGACTTTTTGTCCCTTCACAATTTGAGAATCAAGCCATTGCCGAAGGAAAATATCACATCTTCTATTTATACATGTCCAAAATCTTCTACTCGGTTGTCTTCCATTATAGAAGTACATATAATAACCCTTCTTCCACATTCAAACATAATTGCTTAATTCATCCTTGGGTTTTGGAGCATTGTTAGTCACGAATAACGAGAGAAATTGGCAACTCGTTTTGCAATTCTCATCTTCGCAATTTTCATCTTTGATTTGTGTGGCTAGGGGAACAGCGCTTCTTCAATCAGTTGGGAGGCAGTTGGGAGGCATCTTGTTGGTTTCAGAGATTTAGGGTCGATGAAGTTAGGGTTTTAATTTTGGGATGTTAAAGGTTAGTGTTCTTTTGGGAGAGACAAACACTAACACAAATAGCCCTCCACATGGAATCCTAAGTGGAGATAAAGGCCCAGTTAAGATACACAATGTGCAAAGTATGGCATTTGTGAATGTCATTATAATTAAGACAAATGAAAAAATTAGCATCACGTCACATTTTAACTTTTGGAAGTTTATATAATGTCACATAAATTTTAGAGACTAAATTGATATTACATAAATTTTTCAAGGACTAAAATACTCACTGAAAAAAAAGAGAAAAAGGGAGTAGAAACAAGCTTGAATGTATATCATCCTCCGCATTTTTTCCGTAGAACCCATGCTACCGGAAATGGCTCCGTTTCGCTTAAATCTGTTACAAATTCAAGGGAGCGACAATGAGTCCAAACTAAGTTTTTCAATGCCATATTAATTTAACAGTGAAACATGGTCATCTTAATGTTCTATTTCCAGACAATAGTCATGGTTACCTATTAGATCAAGAAATTGATGTTTTCTTTGTATACAGGGATTTGGTTCTCTAGTTTCATTATAGCTAACATAATTTGAAGATTAACGAGCAAGAATTCAGTTGCCACTAGGACTAGGACTAGGACCGAGTTAAACTAATTGGAAGCATGCACTAAGTCGGGAAGCTTGATGTTTCTCTAATTCTAAAATATTTCCTATACCACAAAGATGCATCATTCTTTTGATATGGATCGGGAAACTGTACATTTGTTTCAAATCAGTTTCGAATTCCTTTTTAATGTCACAACCGAGAAGCTGTAGTAACCGATTTTGGGGTGTTTTCTTTGGAGAAATTGATGTGACGAAATTTCTAAATCGCATAAACAATAAATAATTATAATTTAATGACAAAAGCGGTATTGCAAAAAATAAAAAAGAAGAAAAACTTGATACAATTTTACAAATCTGATAGCTTTTTGATTCTTTTTTCTCACAAACACCGCCTCAGGCAGTTACCATGGACGCCAAGTCCAACTCTTCATCAGAATCTATCACCTCTTCAAAATCATAATAGGCATTCACCTGCACAACAGAACAAAGATACAATTAACTACTATACAAATAATTTTACTGTTAGAACTGTAGAAGGTATGCAATTTAAACGCAATAACGCATAAGTATAGCACTAATTATACGTTTCCCTAGTATCCTTGAAATGCCTAGAAAATTCATTAGACATCTGAGAGAGATTATATATTCCTTGATGATCGTATGAGTAAGATTCTTTTACCTTTGGCCTTGGAGTAACTGCTGCAAATCCATGAAATATAGGATTGTCAAAATTTGGGGGTTCAAGAACAACATAGGCTCCTTTGTTGTTATACCTCTCCTCTGTTGCCTGTAGCAAAAATGTTCTTATGATAAAGAAACTGTGACATGTATTATGAATGGTATTTGCAGTACAATGGACTTCAAACTAAAATACAGCAAGCTGAAGTGCTGACATGTGTTAGCAATGAAGAAGGAAAAAAGAACAATACAAAAAATGTTTAGCAGCCACTTCAAAAACAAACAATCAAACAAAACAAAACGAAACCAAAAAAAAAAAATCCCCAGTCAAAGCCAATGCCCAAATATATATGCCTCTCTCATGTCTGAATTCATCTGCATTCCAAATCTTAGTCATTTACATTTCATACATCATTCATAACTTCTGCAGTTGATTAAAGCAAAAGTACTAAATACCAAACCAAAAGGAAATTGTCATAGCTGACGAGTGATGAAAAACAAGGTTCGTCAATGGCTTAAATTTATCACCCTTCTATCCAATAGGAAGAACAAAGATCATGTGACCACTTGTGGTCTCTCACCAGCAGTTTTAGTAATCAATTTCTTAATTCCTATGTTTGCCCAATTGGAAGGTTATGTAAGTAAATTCCATAGAAGGAAAAAAGTAATTATGTAAAATAATACATTTTCAAGAGTATAATAAGGGGGGTTATTTCCATTAACAAAACAAGGTCAGGTACCGTTCATCAAACCATCGTCCCATGGCCAGGAACATTTTAGTTCTTCCAGAACGCTATTCTTCCAGGTCAAGTTCAACCAATGCCTAAACTACTTGATCAAGCTGCATATTTTTTAATACTTGTCTACAAGACCATCTTAAAAGAAAACAGCTGTTTGCTCTCTAGAGCAAACCACATACATCTAAACAAGATAAAGCCAAAACAAAACAAAAAGCCATTTCTGCAAATCATCAGACAATATTACTAAATACAAGCAAAGATAGCCTTCAACAAGAATTTAACATACAAAAGCAACTTACCATCTTATATCATAGAATTTCAAGCTGATGGGCCTCATTCAACTACTACCTTGAGGACAATGTGAGTAAGGGGCAGAAAGAGGAATTTGGGCTGCAAAGTACTGTAACAACCCTACCTATGGGGCAAGGGCTGTGGGAAGAAAGGGGTAATGGGTGAAGAGCAAGGGTAAAAGGAAGGGAAGGATCTGAGAGGAGGGAGGCAGACATTGAGCAGAAGGTGGTTCAGAGTGGGGTAGGCCCTTTCCTAAGGCTAGGGGCTCAATCTCCGGTTGAGTCAATTTCAGTTTCTTTTTTTACTTATTTTTATTTATTTATTTATTTATTTATTATTATTATTATTGTTATTATTTTGCATTCCAAGAATTTCCAGAATTCATTTCTGGTGTAAGCAGTTAGTCTCCACTTTTCTTATCAGTAAAACCAGTTCTTAACACAACCCAAGAGCCACTTGAGCATAACTTAAGTGGTTGGGGTGGGAGGAGAAACGTCGATAATAGGTCAGTGTCAGTTATAGATGAATCTAATAATGATTCTTTGATGATCCAAAAGGATGCAAGCCAAGAACATTTTTTATGAAAGCAGATAAAATCAGATAATTCATCATTTTTTTGTGAACATTTTCAACAAAATTATCAACAGAAATAGTTTTGGTTTGGATTAGCTTATTTAAAGCTCAAAACAACTTATAATTAAAAGGATCTTGAGAGGCATTTTGAAAAACAGGCAATTACTTCTCCCAAAATAATCAAAACCAGACATGGCTAGAATGTATGTCAAATTGATTGTGCATATATAGGATGATGCTATTCATATACAGAGCATACTGTTTCAAGTTGTATTAGTTTTTTTTTTTTTTTTTGCCCTGCCTTAACGTAAAATAACTAGTACCAAGTTTAAGTCAAACAAGTAGCCAAGAGTACTATAAACAAACCTGAAATTGTGGGTAATCTGGAGCACTAAAGAGGGTGATCAGCTTTCCAGAATCCACAATATGATCAATAGTGTAACCTTCAGCCATTCCTTCAAAACCATCCCTCTTTTCCCGAGCATCAGGACCTTCATGTGATCTGATGATCAACTGAAAAAAGAAAGTGGCAATCCATACATCAGTGATAATCTAAAATAAAAAGTTGGGGGTAGACATTGACATGAAAACCAAGATAAACAAGAAACTATCATATACACATACAAAGAAGCTACAAGAAAACATAGAATATAATGCAGAACCATGAAGCAAATGTTAGGCAAACACACAAAGCATTTAGCCATTCTGTAGTTTATTTATCAGAATTAAACACTATGAAGTTGATATGTTAACTAAGCCTAGAAAAGTCCAATCTCATTATTAGGGGGTCTAAGTAATTATAGGCATCATAGATGATGGTGGCAGTGACTGGCAAGGCGGGTGACAATGGGTATCTAGGGTGTTGGCCAGTTGGATGTTTCTGCCTATGATTTGAGGTTGCCAGCACTGAGAACAGCTCTGGGAAATAATTATTGTTTCTACCTATTGAGAGAAATTTGAGTGTGGGCTGCGTACTTGATCTTGTATACCTTGCTTACAATCAATAGAGTAATCAATGTAATATTTGGAGTTAACTACAAGGTAACTTACATCCTAATAAGCAGTAGCTACCTAATCACTAGCTAGTCAACAATCAACATAATTATAGTGGACTAGATATTTTAACATAAATGCCAATTTAGTATTTGAACATCCATAAATTTCCTGCCATGCAACTTTAAATTTAAACAAATTCCTGAAACTATTTCCATATTTTTCCTTTCTATCCAACCCTAAATCTAAATGAATTCCAGGGCAGCATCAAATATACTATGTTAAACTTAGGTTTCAATTAGTATTGAACTTGGCTAGCATACTGAATAGAAGCAGGTTGCCTGACCACCCAAACTCCTGGTTTAACAACAAAGTTATGATTTACTATTCTGGTTTTACCCCTTTTATCACCTCTCTTTTCAGAAGTATTTTGAAACAATATGATGAATTAACTACCTTGTTTCCCATAGGCATGTCATTCAGAGAATACATTAAAATCACAACAATTAAATTTCTTAGCTCGACTTAGATAATCATGTTAAATCAAGTAAAAATCTGAAGCTGGCAAAGACAATACATGTTCTCATTATATCAATGTACATCAAAATTATCCTTCTCTCATAAATATGTTAATAAAATTCCCATCAATAACTTCCTAGAGAACCAATTAAATGACTTAAATCCAATCCACCAAGACAATTAAACACATCATCATGAAATTAAAAGTAACATGTTTTATCACCTTCAGTTGATACTTCTTCAAAAATTCTTCAGTACAATCAGGACCCCACAACAAGCCAATGCCTCTTTCTTTGTTTGGAGCAAGACCAGGAGTTTTCGATGGATCAGACCACAAAACATCACCAGGGATCAAGTTTGTGCCTTCCCAAGGAGGATCAAGAACTGATCGTCGAGCTTTAGACAACTCTTCCAAGGAACCAAGAGATAAAATTTTGTTATCATGACTAAGATGAATCTTTCGGTTCTTCTTCCCTTTTAATCTCTTCGACGGCGTCACAGTTACGCTGCGGAAAAGTCCTCCATGAGCCGTGTATACACACCCCGCTATAATGGAAGCCAAAGGAAGACCTTCAAAGCACCCCAAGCATTTCCGGTACACATGCTTACCTTTATCACCATACTTTACCATCACTTCTCTCTCAAAACCATAAACCGACGTACAGTATTTCGATTCATGATTCCCTCGTAGTAAAAATACGTTATGAGGCATGAACACCTGATACAAAATAATCAGACCCATAAATAACATAAAAATAAAAACCAAAATCACCTCACCCCCCAATGACTCTAAGAGAATAACCCTATTCCAAGCAATCAAATTCTTTCTTAGAAGATTACCCTAGCTTATTCACACTATCTAGACAAATTAGGCTAGTATCAACACAATAACACAAGCCGTAAAGCAGAGTATATAGTGCCTGATTTTGCCCCCTCAAAAAAAAAAAAAAAACGTTTAAAAAGCTTTCGAACTGTCATAGTACATTAATACCACATAGTGCATATTTTACATCGAGTTAAGCTCCCTTCACATTTGACCTTCTGAACTGTTAAAAGCACATTAATACCATACACTACAACATACATAAAAAAAAGCTTTTGAACTGAGTCAAGTAAGAATAATAGTTAAATAAAAGTAACAAAACAAAAAAACACCACAAAACCCAATGGCGAAAATTTGAAACTTCATTTAGCCGGGAAAAAATAATAATAATAATAAAAGGAAAAACTTTAAACTTCAATTTTGCCATAAACTTTTTTTCTCCCAACTAATCTAACTCACAAAAACACTTAAAACTACGAAATGATTGTAAAGTTTGAATTTTTATTCATTTATTATTATTATTATTATTTTACCTTCCAAGCTAATAACAGCAAGAAAGTTTCGAGTCCCCAAGCTCCACGATCAACATAATCACCATTGAAGACGAAGATTCGATCATCGGAGGGGTAACCTGCGTCACGGAGCAGGAACAGCAGATCATGCATCTGCCCGTGCACGTCCCCAACGACTACCACGGAGGCCGGCGCCACCGAATCGGAACCGGAATTTGGGCGAAACGGCTCAACGGTAACGCAATTCGGTTCCTTGTGGAGCATCTTCGACGCGACGAGGATGAGCGAGTCGAAGGCCTGAACGGGGAGGACGGAAGGGAAGTCGGAGGGAGGGAGGTTCCTCGATGACCAATCGAAGCATTGCATGAGGTTGTGGATCCATTCGATGCTGAGGCTCCCGTCTTGCGGCCACGATATTGGGAGTTCGAGTTCCTGCGGCGGGGTTGGGAGCGATAAGGGTGGCGTTTCGGAGGAGGTGGAGGCGCCGCCGTTGACGGCGGTGGCGGTGGTGTCGTTGGCGGAATCCGGCGGAGGAGGAGGAGAAGGCGGTGAATCAGTATGAAGCGTCATGGTGTAGAGCAACACACAAAGTGTTGGGAGAAGAAGTATGCCTGAAACTTGTTGCTGACATGTATATTTTTCTCCTTCTCTCTCTCTCTCTCTCTCTCTCTCTCATTTTTTAAGATATGATTAATGTTTAATTATACAAATTAGCTAATTTTATAATTAAAAGTATTTAATTATAAAGTTAGCTAATTTATTTAATATGATTAATTCATTATTCTTTTTTGTAAAATGATTAATGCTTAAAGATATTGTGCCATTATTGCAGGAATAAAAGTATAAATTAATTTTTATATATTATTAGTGAAAAATATTTTATCTTGTTAATTAATTATATATTATTATAAGTGTAATTTTTGAGATAATTATTATAAGAGTCAAATATTTTTAATGATGCAATAATATATAATTAGATTATTGTTTGTAAAATTAATTTATTTATTTAATATAATTAATATGTAATACTCATTTTTGTAAAAATGATTAATATTTAATGATATTATGCCATTATTATAGAAATATAAAAAAAAATTGAATAGTATTGACATTATACAAACACTTGTTTATAAAAATAAATTTTGAATTTTTTATCTAAATTTTTAGTATTTGAAATTTATTAAACTCTAACTAATTTAAATCAAGTCGGATTAATCTATTATGAAAAAAAATTTGATGTGTTGATACAAATAAAATTTTTTATATAATCATTTAATCATATATTACTATATTAATTTTGATGTCATGCTAGTATATAGTGTTTTACATCATTAATCAATTACATTTCATTATACGTGAGACTTTTAAGATAATTATGCAAGATACTTTTACAAAATTGATATATCATAATTTAATTATTTTTAAAATAATTTTGTTTATAATTTTTATTATTGTTAGTATTAGCATTAATAGGGAAAGCTCAATGTTTTAATTTTTAATAAAAATCCCATCATCCTCTTTTTTGAATCAACTTATAATGTTGGATAATTTTGTAATTATATTTTATTTATATCAATTACTATTTTAATTTTCCTATCAACTATATAATACTTTATTTCCTTTTAATGCAGATTAAATAAAATTATAAAATTACTCGTTATATACATAGATCCAAAACAGAAGAGAGTGGATAATTTTATAGTTTTATTTCATCTATATTAATTATTACTTTAATTTTTTTTCTTTAATTTATATAATAATTTTTTTAATATTGATAAAATAAAATTATAAAATTATCCACTATTATTACTTGATTCAAAAAATAGGATGATTGGTCTTTTTTCATTCAAAATAAAATGTAAAACTTCGTACAATGCTCTTATTAATATCATTATTTGTGCCGTGGTTGCAGTTTATTTTATTTGCTAATATACGTAGGCAGTGCTGCTTAGTTGTTAAAGATGTCTGTTTCCTTGACTTATGGGATGTCTCCAATGTCTGGTTTTGGGATTTAAAACTAAACCAAATGTTGGAACCCTAACGACATTATGAGAACCGAATCGATGCTTCCGAATAGGGTAGGATGTTAATGTGTTGGCTTTAGACTGTGTAAGGGATTAAACCCAAATAAAATAAATAAATAAAGGTGTTTTGGTCGGTAAAAGTATACAACAATAGTTAAATGTGTATCTTACGCTGGCATGCCCACATTTATAGGCTGATCCAAACACCATGCATTTGAATTTGTTCATGATTAGAAGAAGTTGAAAGCGGAGAAGGGATAATGCTTGTGCAGAGCTGGTAAACAAGTTTTAATTAAATCACTAGCTTAATCTATCCAATATTAAACCATCAGTAGAAAAGGGAATCCGAGGCAATTAATTATGATGAGTTGGATGTATCATAATTCATAATGATAATTCTCAGTTCTTAATTTCTCAATTTTTCTAAATTCTCTCTCTCAAACCTATACGGTTCTTTTCCTTTTGATGGTATCAGAGCTCTGAAAAGAGATTTTAGAGCTCTGTTGTGCATCGATCCAACAATGGCGAGGAACACACATCAAGGTGTTGCTACTAGTGCTGCAAACCAGAATCAAGGAACTGGTGCAAACCAGAATATGCAGATGCAGAATCAGAATCAGTATCAAGATCCATCATAGAACCCTTACTTTCTTCATCCAAATGAGAGTCCTAATCAGGTGCTAGTTTCTTGCATTTTTACTGGTTCTAACTATCATACCTAGGCTAGATCCATGAAAAGAGCTTTGATCTCAAAGAATAAGTTCAAATTTGTCAATGGTTTGATTTCTAAGCCAAATGAGTTTCATCCTCTGTTTGATGCTTAGGAAAGGTGTAACAATATGGTTCATAATTGGTTAATGCACTCCATTTCACCTTTAATAGCTAGGAGTGTCAGTGCACTAGAATTGGCATCGGATGTGTGGAAAGATCTGAAAGAAAAGTTCTATAGAGGAGATATGGAGAGAATTGCAGAATTGATGAAGGAATTTGATGGATTCAAGTAGAGAACACTAACAGTGATTGAATACCACACTGAATTGAAAGCATTTTGGGAGGAATTGGAAAACTATAGACCGATTCCTTTATGCTCTTGTCTAGTTCAATGTAGCTGTGAAGCAATGAGAAACGCCAGGCAATTCAAGCAGCAGGAGCATGTTGTGAAATTTCTAAAGGGCTCAGATGAACAATATTCTCAAATCAAGCTCCAGATTCTGCAAACAGATCTATTTCCTACTATGAATCAAGCTTTCTCTAAGATTTTGCAATAGGAGAAGTCAGTCTCTGGTGGTATGCAGTATCAGGATGAGTCAAAAATTATGATCAATGCAGCTGCTGTTAGCACTAAAAGCTATGGCAGAGGCAAAGGTGTCAATGCCAATAAAGTTTGTACCTATTGTGGAAAGGTTGGACACACTGTGGATGTGTGCTATAGGAAACATGGATTCCTTTCACACTTCAAATTCAGGAATGGAACTTCTGCACACAATGTTTTTCAAGAAGAAAATGCAGACATGAAAGCCAATGAAGAGGATACTACCTCCAAGGGTGAAGTTCCTCAATAATCAGGTTCTAGTTTGACTCAAGAACGGTATAAGACATTAGTGACCTTGCTTCAACAAGCGAACTTGCACAGTCAACCTTCCATTACACCAAATCAAGTCTCAGCCTCTCACATTATCATAGTTTCCCAACCTACATGTGCACAACCTTCAGATCACAACTCTAGTAAAGTGTTTGTTCTCTCTTGCTTTCCTTTCATTTCACCACACACTTGGATATTTGATTCTGGAGCCACAGATCATATATGCTCCTCTTTGACCTCTTTTGCATCTTATTCTCGAATTAAACCTATTCAAGTCAAGTTGCCAAATAGTCATATTGTTTTAGCTGAATATGCAGGTATAGTCTGTTTTTCTACGACATTTGTCTTGAGTAATGTGTTATATATTCTAGACTTCAATTTCAACTTAATATCAATTTCCAAATTGTCAGACTCCCTCAGTTGTTCACTAACTTTCACAAACAAGCAATGCCTTGTGCAGAATACTCAGTCTCAGAAAATGATTGGTTTGGGTAAGGAATGCAATGGCCTGTATTACTTGGATACTGCACCTCAAGAAAGTAGCTGCATTAACTCTCTACACACTCGAGCTCATACCTTCACTAGCCCTTCCATCCCAATAATAGAACTTTGGCATTATAAATTAGGTCATTTGTCACATAGTAGGACACAGATTTTTCTTAACAATTATTGATGATCATAGTCGATTTTGTTGGACAATAATGCTGAAATCCAAATCTAAAGTACACTTGAGTATTCAAAATTTTATAACCCTTGTTGAAAAGCAATTTGATGCAAAAATTAAAGCTATTAAAACTGATAATGGAACAGAATTTTCTCTAAATCAATACTTCAATGAAAAGGGAATCATTCATCAAACTTCATGTATTGAAACACCCCAACAAAATGGTAAGGTGGAAAGGAAACATCAACATTTACTATATGTTGCTAGAGCTTTATTGTTTCAATCCAAATTGCCTAAAATTTTCTGGTCTTATGCTGTCCTACATGCAACCTTCTTAATTAATCGAATCCCAACTCCATTGCTAAATAACCAGTCACCTCATGAGATTCTTTTCTTGACAAAGCCTAATCTGCACATTCTCAAACCTTTTGGATGCCTTTGTTAAGCATCCACCTTACTTGCTGGAAGGCATTGATACTAGGGCAAGGAAGTGTGTTTTTCTTGGGTTCAAACCTGGTATAAAGGGTTTTGTTCTCTTAGATATGCATTCTAGGGAAATCATGATTTCTAGAAATGTTATTTTCTTTGAAACTCATCTTCCATATGCATCAAATGGATATACCTTTCTTGATTTGCACAATGTTGACCCTTCACATAGTACACCTCTTTCACCAACCTCCACCACTACACCAAAAAACCCTGCATCAGCAACACCTGCACCTAGCCTCAGCATTGGTGATTTACCACCACCTTCTTCCCATTCCTCCTCTCCTTCAGTTGCTCGAGTGTCTTAGAAAGTTAAGAAAGCTCCTTCTTATTTGGCAAATTATCACTGTAATCAAGCCACAATTCCCAGCACTTATTCTTCATCTTCCAAGATTTTGTATCCTTTGTCAAATTCTGTTTCCTACAACTCACTTTCTGCTTCGCACAAGTCTTACTCCTTGGCATTATCTACCGAATCTGAACCTTCATCCTATGCTGAGGCTATGCAATTTGCTTGTTGGCGTGATGCCATGAAAGCTGAAATACTTGCTCTTGAGGCCAACAAGACCTAGACTGTTGTGGATCTTTCCACTGGTGTAGTGCCTATAAGCAACAAGTGGGTGTTCAAAATCAAAAGAAAGTCTTATGGTAGCATCGAAAGGTATAAGGCCGGTCTAGTTGCAAAGGGCTACAACCAAATTGAAGGGTTGGACTACTTTGATACCTTTTTACTAGTCGCAAAACTGACCACCATCATATTACTCCTTGCATTAGCTGCTGTGCATAATTGGCATCTCCACCAATTGGATGTCAACAATTCATTTTTTCATGGTGAGTTGGAGGAAGATGTATACATGACATTCCTACTTGGCTTTCCTTCTCCAAGACCAAATAAAGTGTGCAAACTCATCAAATCTCTCTATGGCTTGAAGCAAGATAGCAGTAAGTGGTTTGAGAAGCTGTCTTTTGTGCTTTTGCAATGTGGCTATGATCAAGCCAATGCTGACCACACTTTGTTTCTCAAATCTGACTCCTCATCATTCACTGCCCTTCTAGTATATGTCGATGACATCATATTTGCAAGGAATTCTTTATCTGAGTTTGCCTCTATTAAGTGGATACTTAATGAAAAGTTAAAAATCAAAGACCTAGAGTTGCTGAAATATTTCCTCAGGCTTGAGGTTGCTCATTCAACTCAAGGGATCTCACTGTGTCAGAGAAAATATTGCTTGGAATTGCTGCAAGATTCTGGGCTCACTGCTTCCAAACCCACCTCCACTCCCCTTGACCCTGCAGTTCATTTGCACCAAGACAGTGGCCAACCTTTCTCAGACATTCTAGCTTATAGGCGCCTTGTTGGACGCCTTCTTTACCTTACCAACACTAGACCTGACATTGCTTTCGCCACTTAATAACTTAGCCAGTTTATGGCTATTCCTACCATGCAACATTTCAAAGCTGCTATGAGGTTTGTGCATTATCTCAAGGCTTCTCCTAGACACGGTTTATTCTTCTCTCGCACCTCTGAAATTCATTTGCTTGGGTTTAGTGATGCGGAATAAGGGGGCTGTGCAGACACTCGCAAGTCCATAAGTGGCTATTGCTTCTTCCTCGAGCATTTCCTTGTTTCTTGGAAGTCTAAGAAACAGAGCACAGTATCCCGATCTTCTGCAGAAGCCGAGTATCGGGCATTGGCCGCTACCACTTTTGAGCTTCAACAGCTGGTCTACCTCTTGGCTGATCTCCATATCCAGTGCACTAGCATTCTTGTTCTATACTATGATAGCCAGAGTGCACTCCATATTACAGCCAATCCAGTCTTCCATGAGCGCACTAAGCACTTAGACATTGATTGCCACCTTGTTTGTGAGAAATCTCAATCTAGTCTGATGCGGTTACTTCCAATCTCCACTCATGATCAGGGTGCAGATATCTTCACCAAGGTTGTGTCTTTCAAGTCTTTTGTTTCCTTCTTACCCAAGCTTGGGCTACTTGACATATATCAGCCTTAAGCTTGCAGGGGAGTATTAAACCATCAGCAGAAAAGGGAATTCGAGGCAGTTAGTTATAATGAGCTGGAACTTGCTAGTTAGTTAAGTTGGTTAGTGACCGTTGGCGGCAGTTATAAGAGATATCGTTCCTGCATGCTCCCTATATCAAGGATTGTACAGTGCATCAAATTCATAATGATAATTCTTTGTTCTTAATTTCTCAGTTTTTCTAAATTCTCTCTCTCGAGCCTGTACGATTCTTTTCCTTTTGAAAACTTAATAATATCATTTAGTTCTAATTATTGAAGCCCCTTTGCTCTCACGTAGAATCAATGAAAAATATTTTTTAAGGCTAGTTCTGTAGTGTATTATTTTAAGGATGACATATTGTAACATCCCCAATTTTTGTCTAAGCTAATTAGTTCAGTGATCCTGACTAATTAGAGAGGTTAACAATTAACTGAGAATTAATCGGCTAATCTCGATGAGCAAGAGCTTAGTAAATTAAAGGCAAGTCAACAAGATAAGTAAAAGTCAACAATTGAAACATAATGCATTAAAAGTTATAATTAAAAGCCTAATTGCCCAATCCTTATTAATCCATGATTTAGAACATAAAATCAAGGTGATCTAATCTAATTAACTAAGAGCATATAAGTCTCAAAACTTAATCACATTAACCTTCACATCTTCTTACAAAATTAATGAGAAAAATCCTTCTTAGCTAGAATGTGCTAATGAGTAATTTAAACCAATTGAACTAATTAACATTTAGATAATTACAACAATTATAAAGATGTAGAAACTTCCCTTTATTTTATGGTTTAAAAGTTTGGTCAAAGCAAGAGCCATATCCAACCATCCATTTACTTTCTCATCATACACCACAAGATCAAGAGTCCATATTAGTAGATCCCTTAAGTCATGACAAGAGTTGTACTCTCCTTCACCAAGATAATGACACTTGGTGTGATCCTAGCCATCCAATGCCCAATCCTAAGAGAGTTCATGCTTTTAACCACTTGACAAAAACACCTACAAGCTTTTACCCAATCACAAGACTAAAGAACACAATACTCCTTTTGCCCTATGGTTTTTCCCACTCCCACTACCTTGTGTAAGCAAATCACCTCACTTTCTCTCCCTCATTTGCTTGCCCACTTCAGCCCTCCCTCTCCTCAATTCATTTTTCATTTCCTCTCTCAAAGAACAATACAAAGCTCTCTCCTCTCTCCAAGTCTCATACCCACTCTCTTCTTCTATCAATTTTCCTTGTTCTTCCTCCAATCTCTCTACTACTCCTCACCCCATTTCCATCACCACCATCACCATCTCTTCAAGGACCACCATTTTTGGTCTTTGGAGAAACAAGATCACTCATACAAAAGCCCCATTTCCAAGCATTCAAGGAGGAAGGCTCTCTACAACCTTCTCCACCTTCAAAATCCTTCAAGAAAACTCTCTTTGGTAGTGACTCTAACCCTTTTTTCTTCCATGTTTTTCAAGCTCTATAACCCCTAAGCTCTTCATAGCTAGGTGGTTTTAGGACTTGCTTCAAGGTCTCATGACCACATCTTGCCTTATGAGTGTTCTTGCCTTGATGAAAATGTTGTTTTGAAAAGAGATTTTGTGGTATGATGGTTTTTATGTATCATGCTTTATTTTGGTTCAAAATACTGATTTGGTGACTCAAACTTTGAATATGATGATGAGTTAAAACATGAAAATGGTGATTTGAAGTGATATAACAATTTCTCCATAAGCTTGAAGTGAAAAACTTAAAAACTAGTAAATTTGGAATTCTGGTAGTCTGTAAAGCGTGCGGTATGTTTATTGCTACAAAACTCAAAATGCAACGAAACTAATTTTCTATGAAAGTAGACTCAAAGAGCTTTCCATACATATAAAATATGTGAGATTTGGCTTCAAAACGAGAGAGATACGATTTTTCAAAGTTTGCTGTTCCTGGATAGGTTTCTGTCCGGGCAGTGGGCAATAAAACATGCATAACTCAAGTTATACATAACATTTTTGAGTGGGACCAAGTTTGTTAGAAAGCTGAAACATAGAGGAACACTCCCATAAAACAGTTTTGTCAGATTCCATGTGAGGAACTCCCAGTGAAGTAGATAAGCCACTGACCCGAGTTGAACTTTCAATCTGGAACAGTCAGAATAAAATCTGCATAACTCAAGCTACAAAATGAATTTTTAAGTGGGGTTTGTTTTGTTTAAAAATAGACTCAGAGAAGTATATCCACACAAAAATTCGAAATAAAAGAGTAAAAGATGAAATTATAGTGAATTTTCAAAGTTACTGCCCCACTGTAAAAGTAAAACTGGTTAGGGTAAAAATTAAAGAATAAGGAGAAATAAGCTTTAAGATATTAATACCCTTACATTAAGCATTAGAGAACCCTCATAATTCAACTTAAAAAGTATCAAAAAGGACATTAAACAAAATTGGCATTATGCCCAATAAAATAAGTTTACACAAGAGACAACCTCAATTAAAAGCTTGCACCCAATTTATTGCCTGCTCATAAACCGCTTGAGAATATGGCTATGTTTATGTGCAAGCATGATGCTATGATGATGATGAATAATGATGATGATATGATATGATGATGATCATGATGATGATGATGTGATATGATGATGATTATGATAGTGATACGATGATGATAAGAATGATAATGACATTATGACGATATGATAATGAATGATAACGATACGATATTTATATGTCACGATACGACGCTTAATGCCATACATGAAAGGATTAATAAATATGAACACCTTTGACTACGACACGTAACGCCCGTAGGGATTAATAAAGGATCCATATTCGTACGCGACACGTAACACTAAACGCGAAAGAGAATTGTAATAATCAGATCATGTTTTAATAAGAAAAATATGAACTAAGGGTATGATCCTTCAAAAGGGAAGGGTGACTAATTTAAGCCCTCCCTCACCCACGACTCACATGAGCGCATTACATTATGACGAAATGCGTGAAGATAAGTGATAGGTCTTACATGCAGGCTAAGACGACCCAAAGTAAGACTGAAATTTACATGGCGATCACAGTATGAGCTCATTACCACTTATGTTTAGTGGCGAAAAGATAAAGTCAAGTTAAGAAAGAAAAGGGACTTCGGTCCAAAACCCTAGCAAGGAAGAAGTTAAGAAAACTTATAGCATACCATGCATTTTTATATGATTATACTTATGTCCATGTATGTTATGATATAAATGATTAGAGAAAGATGTTAAAATTGATTCGCTTCTGATGTTCACGATTTAAAAATGCAAGAATTGAACCGTATGCACGCTCACTATTTTCATTAATAAACCGGGTGAGACGATGACGATGACACTTTCGTGTCAAAGTTCGAGTCCCATCGAGAAATTCCATTTCTCACCCTCGTTATTCTTTCAGTATCGTCACAGATCTCGAGGGCGATCCGGTGGAGTGGAGCGTGGATCCCCAACACCGCGGAGCTGACGGGTGACGGGATGCAAGACTAAGCTGTTTTGGGGACTTGTCGCGACCATCGCCTCGCACCTTCGCATACTTCTTTTTGAGTTGGGTTTTGCCATTTAAATTTGTACTTAGTATCTAGTATTTGAATCATGGCCCGACCATGAGCCTCCTCTGCTGTAATGCTGATATGTATATATATATTATGGACCCATATGAATGTAATGGTTAGTTATTGAATGCAATATATTTGTGAATTATTATTTGTTTATCTTTTTCTTGTTTTATGATATTGGAATATATATTTTACGCGACACGCTCTTTCTCTAGCTATCTTCTCGCTCAAAGCTTTACTTTTCAAAAAACGCCGCTGTCGACGATTTATTTCAAAGAAAAATTTTACCATATTTTTCGCGTAACTTAATTTTAAGTGAAGTTTAGTTTTCCACGAGCATAAGTAACAACTAATAAAATGCCGTAATACGACTTAAGCGTAGTATGGGCTTATTAGGGTGTTACACATATGGTGTACAATTTAAAAAAAAAGAAGAAGGTGTATTGTGTTTTTCGACTTAATCAAAATCATTTGTTGGTGTTTAATGATATTGGATGGTGTGGATTAAAATTGTGTAATTTGTATTCCCTCTCTCTCACCACAATGCCCTTTCCCTTTCCCATGATGACAATGTCTACTTTGTCAACTCCTTCCCAACCCAACTCCACCATCTGCTTCACCTTTACTTCTTGTCCTAGAGAAACAACACTAGCAACGTCTATAACATAGCTATCACTCAACATTGAAACATGAACAAGCACATATGTGAAAGCTCCAAAATCAACAAAGGCACCAAATGACAGGATTATACTTTCCAAGTAAAAGTTGTACCGGGAATCAAATACTCATTTTTTATCGTCATTTCATTTCTTCCTTATATTTCCATTTTTTTTTTCTTATATTTTGAACAATCTCATTGATTGATATGCTAACCTTAATCTTGTAAAATGTTTCTTTTTTATTTTTTATTTTTTGAGCTGAGGGGTTTTAATAAATGGCAAAAGAAGTACGGCGCGAATGATGGGTAATGGGTTTTGGTAAATCATAAAAGTTGAAGCTTATTGGCTTCGAAGCTAGTGGAGATTCATGTGCTTGTGGATTTTGACTTAAGACATATAATCTTTTGTTTTGTAAATCATTCTCTAAAGCAGATGGTGGAGTTTGCAAAGAAGAAGATCAGCAACGGCAGAAGCAGGGGATTAGGGGAATAGTGGAGTTTGGGGGTTTTTATGAGAGATAATGGAGTTGGGGTTCTTGGCATGCTTTATATTGATTCATGTATCAATACACAAAAGCATCCTCTCCATTATATTAGGGCAGCTGAATTGTTAGACTAATTTTAGGTTTGCATATCTCTTCAGAATAATGGAGGATGGCGTTTGCACCACAACACCCAAAGGCAGATGTTCCAAATCAAAGGAGCAACATTTAACCATATTTTCAAAATGCATTTTTAACCATATTTACTAAATATGGTTAAATGACTCATTTATCAACTCCTTCCATACTCCCTACTCACACTTAAATGGTGTATGGTGCATCATACTTAAAGTGGTGCACCACAATTTTTTAATGGGGCAATCAAAATGATGAAGAATGAAATGTTCATTAAATTCAATGGCAAAAGCTCTGTTAGAGCTACCAAATCTACTAAGCTCTAAAGTTTGGAGCCGTTACCAAGGCATGGACTCCATGGCAAAAAAGCATTTGATCCAATAGATCATGAGAATAGGTTTTAAAATCAAGAGCTTGTACACAATATTTTCCTCTCTTTTTTGGGGAGGGGGGGAGGGAGGGGGTCATACACACTCAGACACTTGGGGAAGGGTTCAGATCCTGAGGATCAAACTTGATACATGGAGTTTCACGAGACATTACCTGACCATTGAGTCTCAACCTCAATCCCATAATATCCTCCACTTTTGTTTGGTCTACACACTCGCCCCAAGGAGAGGAGGGCTCTATAGTCTTTGATCGAGGTCAAACACGCGACCCTAACCCCCAATATGCCCCTCTTGCAAGGATCCTAACTTTAACCACTAAACAAAGCCTTGCAATGCATATTTTCCTCCCTTTTGAAACTTGGGACACCCACATCATTTTTTTTTCAGTCGAAGACAAGCAAAAGTAACTTCTTTAGTCTCAAACCAATCTAACACATGAATAGATCCACCTCCAAGTGAGATCTAGGCCCATAGCAAAAGAGCATAACCCACTTACGACTGGAAAGGGTAATGGAAGGCTCACCAAGGAACTAGGTCGACCAAAAAAAAAAGGGTATTGAGTACTTCATTTGGCAGATGACTCACGAAGCCATTCCAACCATAGTAAAAGGCATTATGACATGAGAGTTTATTATTGGGGAAACATTATTTAATAGAAAAAATGCTCTAGTACAATTTTGACTAATAGTGTTTGATACATATTAGTGTCTTCTCAACTTTCTCTCTCTCCCTACCATAATTTCTGCCATATAGTTCATTTTATTGATTGCATCTTCTTTAATACTAATTTGCAAGGATATTATTTATACTCATTAGTATTACTCTTTTTTTTTGGGGGTGTAGAGTATGAAACAAAACAAAACAAAAACAGAAACAAACTAAATCCTTAAATAAAATAGTATTACTCTTATTATTGATACATTGTCAATATTTTGAGTTTAGTTTTTAATGAATTATTAGAATAAATTTTTTTTTTGATACATTGGCAACAATGAGATTTGAACTTAAGATCTCATCTAAATTACCCAAATCTCTTACCACTTTTAAAATAAAATTTTTTGTACTATCATATAGCTATATGTTATCATATATGGGGTCATTCTACAATGCACTGTATTTATTATGGTGTATCATGCACCATTGTTATCCAACAGCCAGATATGAAAGTGTATCGGTACATTCAAGCACATATGATACACTCTAATTTTTTCTACTTCTTCCTCCAAACTCTCTTTTCTGTCCTCCTCTGCTTCTTCCATTCACGCAATCTACAGAAGCTGGAAGAACCACAGAAGCTAGAAGGTAGAGCGGCGCCGGGGCGGGCCGTTGATGGCCATGAATGAGAATGACCGGCGATAGCATCATCGGTTGCAAGTCGCAAGGCAGGGAGAAATAGTGATGGATGAAGCACATGACCGGAGGAGGAGCTTTCACCGACGGCACTGGTGGCGGCGCCGCACATGAGCGCCTTCCATCACAGTGGAGGGCGAGTTGGCAGCAGTGAAGATCGTAGCATGGTGTCCACCCCTGGGCCACCGCCATCGCATTCCACAGAGCCACCGCTATCGCAATGATGGTTGCTGCACTTCGTAATGTCGTCGCCATCTGCGGTGGAACATATCTGGCTGCAAAGGAGGTGCCGGCAGTAAGGAGAGAAGGGGACGGGTTGTAGTGGGTCAGGAAATACTAGGTGTGGGAGAGAGAGTGTAAAATTGGGCTTACGACTATGCATCAGCATTAATTGGTGCATGGATGCATCAAGTGATCTTGGCCACACATCTGCAAGGTGCGTGATGCACCATAAATAAGCAAGGTGCATTGCAGACGGACCCTCATATATGTTAGTTTTGAGAATAGAAGTTATATTATAATATAGAGCATTATACATCATCTACTGCATCTTAAGATTCATTTGTTAGAGGACAGCTTATAATCAAGACACATGAGACTTTTATGAAATCTTAATAGATAACCCTAATTAACGAATTTCATATAAATAATAGTTCTTCTCTCTTCAATTTTTTGCTCCCTACATAGGCAACTATATTTTCAAGAATATACATACAAATATATAAGATAAGATAAGATAAGATGCATGAGTCCTCGCACGAAAATCATAGCTAGCATTCCCTTGAATGAACCTAATTGCTAGTGACTAAAAATTGGTCCTTGTTGCCAAATACTAGGAATTGGTCTTCACCACACTACCAAATTCCTTAAAATTTCATAACAAAAAATTCATCAGTACTTGTAATGTATAAACTTTATATTATCACTTATTCTAGAATGCATGTTAAATTTATATAAGAGCTTCCGACCAAAGGGTTACTATCCTCACGTCCAGAAATATATTTAAAAAAACAAAAAAAAAACTCAAAGGGTTACTATCCTAAAGTGATTAATTTGTGCACAAAAGTTGAAGCTTTTGTGTCCTAAGAAATCTTCTAACATCCTAGCTCTTTCCTACTTCTTACAATCTCTAATCGTACCGAACTCTTCTCCACCTCTTTCCTTCTTTCATGTGAATTACCCAAGCAAGATGATGTATTTTTTTATGGCACTAACCATTTGCTTGGATGATAAAAGAAAATAGAAAGAAAGAAAATAAAGAAAAAAGTTTATTCTCTATTCTATTGCTTGGATGAAGAGAAAATAGAGAGAAAGAAAATGAGAAAATTTTCTTTCTCTTACTTGGTTGGAGAGAAAAGTAAGAAGAAAGAAAATGTATTTATATTAAATTATTTTTTATCCTATATAATATAATATAAATATTTTCTTACATTTTATATATGAGTTATAATAGTAATTTTACATGAAATCTTTCTCTTACTTTAGTTTTCTCATTTATTGTGAGGAAAAATTTTGTTTATAGATCTCACCATTAATATTTTCTTTCTCTTATATTTTCTTCTCACATCCAAGTAAAAGAAAATTTCAAAATCTCCTTATTTTCTTTCTTTCATCTTTCTCTCTTCTTTCTCTTGAAACAAGCAAGGGATAGGTGGTGCCATACTGCCATGCAATTAGTGGGGAGGTGGAGATTCGTGCCTCACTTTTCCCTCTCCACTTGTATTTATTAATTAGTATTCCTAAGTATCTTTGTTTATAAGTACACAATCCATGCATTTTTCCAATGTTTAAGATGATTTATTACAACTCAGAGGAGTAATGGCCTTACTTAAAGTGGAAGAAGTCTCTGGTTTCAGACGTCAACGGACTCAAAGGTATATTCTTACACCAAAAATATACACAAAAGGTAGGCCTTTCTATACGATCTGGCCCCTTCTACAAATAATAAGTTTATTCACTTGATATGCTTCCTACTTCACCAACTTGCTACTTATGCCATGACATTGGCAATGCATTGGATTTAGAGAAAGAAGAGGAAAAAAGGCACAGCGATTACGAACTCGGCTTCTCAAGAAACGTAAAGTATTGAAGGTGATAAGCATGATGAGCTCATCTAAAACAGACCATTCCACTTCCCTTTGTCATGTACTACAAATTATTTAACCTAATGCTTTTTAGGTTTATAGGGGGGAGATGAAGATATCATTAATTTTGAGGCACTAATTTCGCTACTACCTATTTAAAAGATAGCACACTCAATAGTTTTTAAAAATTATGTAGTGGGTCAAAAAGCAAAAAGAAGATATTACAACATGAGATAGAAAAATTGTACATCGAGTATTTGTTACAATATGGGTTAAAAAGCATGCTGTGGGACAATTCTTTTAAGAGTGCATGGTAGGACTCAATTCATGTTGCAAGTCGTAATTTTCAACACCAAGACTACAATCTTTTTAAGGGTTTTTTTAACTAGTGTCAAAGACACTTGATTAAGGAATGAATATTGGAAAACTTTTGATTGAAAAATATTTATAAGTTTTTAATACATTGAATGTATTAAAAAAATTTTAAAAAAATTTCCATTTTTGATTCCTTAAAAGTACTGATTAGAAAAAAAATTAATCCCAAATTGTAATTTTATTTTTTCATCATAAGTTGTAATTTTCAACATATTATAGTGTAGATAATACCAAAGTAGGCGCCGATCGAATTTTCAATGAAGACTGTGGGAGACACTTTCCTTCAAAATGATTAGTGCATCTTATGTCACAAAACTGCAGTAATTAAAGGTTTTAATTATCTGAGTGAGCAGCTGTCCTCAAAGTTCGTTAATGTCATTAAAGGCGTGTACAAACCAAGTAAATTTTTAATGGAATACACAGGAAAGTAAGAAACCAACAAAGACCTAATATCCCTAGTGTAAAGAGCTAGCCACTCTACCATAAAAGCCAATTCAGAAGTCAAACTTTGCTATACCAACAAAGCTTAGATAAACCATATTATAATATAGGTTTAGCAGCTCAATTTCGGAATTTAACTAATTTGATACTGATTATCACATTCTTGTGCCGCTTTAGTCGCCTACTTTGAAAAACAATTGGTGTCATTTCTACTTTTTTGTTTCCCCTTGGTTCCCTAAATGGCCCTACCACACCAATCAATTACCCAACACCTTGATGTTTTTAGTCCCTTCCATGATTAAACACACCCCAAATTTTCAAGTTTAATCCCGGTCATATATATCGCACCATTCACACCCTAAAACACCTCTCTTTAAAGTTCCAAAATAGTCCAAACTTCAAACGCCTCTCAAATTCCTAGGCACCTTCCTTGATTCTTCTCTTCACACCATAATCATCATTACCTCACCACCCCCACAAAAGTCACCCTTCAACCGTATACACTTGTTTTTTTCCTATATAAACACAGGCTGTTGCCAAGAACAACATTAGCACCATCCCAAGAACATGGGTCATATGAGCTACAAAAGAGTTAGCAGTGGTAGGGTAAGCCATGGAAGGTGTAGAGGATTTAGATTAAACCCCAGAAGGCTTTTGGTTCTCAGGCTAAGAAAGAGGTTCACCTTCATTCTTAGGCTCTTCCATAAGTGGAAACTGTCATATGGTGAGGCTCTTCAACTGCTGAAAAGAGTGTTTTGCATGAAAGGTGGCTTCAAAAGAAACAGCAGCAACAGCAGCAGCAGCAGCAGGAGAATTTTGGTGAGGGAGGAACAAATCAAGAGCCAAAGTTATGTTAGGTCCAATTCTTTCTATGCAGAAGCCATTGCAGATTGCTTGGAGTTCATCAAACGAACGTCTATATCATCTATGGACCAAATTCAAGACCCAGTTACCCATATTCAAGATAGAAACACATGAAAGCAATTTTTGGTAGACACCAATATATATATTATTATATATGCAGGTATTAGCTTTTCTTCCTGATTTGTTGGTGTCCTATTAATTTCTTTCTTCTTCTTTTTTTTATTTTTCCTCCCCTTAGGTTTGCTTGAGAAAATTTTCTGTTTACTCTTGCTGTAGATACTTCAATCCTACGTTTAGCATTGGTAAATTGGTCATTCTCTGTAAACATGTATGAGAAATGTCAAAAGGTTTAACTTGTAAAATAATATGTTCATATTTACTTTGGAAATTTTGTTGAACATTAAAGCGTGTTGATTTTTATTCTTGGGTGCAATGAAGATTCCCAAGTTGGGATTACCACCTAACACAACATTAGTTTTTTGACTAAACTAAACCTAAAGTAAGTCTAAAGGAAAAATCATTGTTGACATTAGAAAGAGGGCACAGTCTACCAAATAATAGTAATAATAAAAGATACAAATTATAGAATGGGTGTAGGGACAATCATATCCTTCAATTTATTTATAATTTGTTTCCGTGTTATAATTTACCAAAAATGCTAAATAATTAGTACAACTTTATTATTAAATTTTTTTATCAGGATAATGTAGCATTATTTTTAATCTTTCAACAAATAATTTATTTCCACTCTTTTAACTTAATTAATCATTAATTTTAAATATTGACTATTTTTAACTAAAAATTTTAATAAATAATTAAAAACGCGTAGCATTACTTTATAATTTATTGCTCATCATATCCATGCCTAACCCTATTAACTTGAGACAATTTTGATTTGCATATCACCCTTGATGCTGATTAGGCATCCGCTAATTCGTAGCTTTTCAGCTAATAAATATAGGGACATGTTCGGCTGCTGTGACAAGGCCAGTTTTTGGCTAAATTGGTTAGCAATCTGGCACTACTAATCTTACTAACCTTTTAACCCGCCGCCCAAAAATAAAAATAAAAATCAATCAATCAGTCTCTTTGAAATCTTAAAACACTTGGATTTGGACTTGGCTTAAGTTAATTATTAACGTGAAGTAACATTTGAACAGAAATTATTCGTTTAATAGCTGTAAATTCAATTAAAAAAAATACATAATGCTCTTGTATAACTTCACAGGTCGGTTTGATTTTATATATTCACACACTAAGAATTTTAGAAGGTTTTATATATTGTTCGTTTTTTCAACGAAATTTTATTAAATATTTAATAAAAACATTTAATCAAATAAGTTTTTTTTTTGGGTATACACATTTAATCAAATAGTTACTCTTTTACTTTTATCAAACTAGTTATTCATTGATATAGTTATAGTTATGCACGTTCATCATTAGTAATTATAAATATTGGTTAATTTTACGTAAAAAATATTTAGTTTTTCAAATTCTTAATTACTCAGATTACTCAAGCCTTCGTCATATTTATTTTTTTCTGTTTTACCTTTTGTTTCTTGTATTCTTTTAATTTTCAGTCTTTGATCAGGACATTTTTGTAACATTAATGTGAAACTAATCTCTCAATTATTATCGTGATTAAAAAACTTTTTAAAATTATCTGCTCTAAATTTTGGGCCTCAATCACTTCTTTAAATTTTTATTTCACTTTTTTTTTTCTTTTGTCAAAACACATGAAGCTCATCATTTGTCTTTAGAATTTAATTAATTTGGATATAATTTTTGGTGTAAAGATTTTTACGTAATTATCCAATCATATATTTTTTTAGGTACATTATCTAATCAAAAGTATTTTACTCTTATAAATATTATTAGGGGTGATTCTATATATAAAGGGTTGAGGGCATGTGATCCCACCAATATTTGTAAATTTTATTAGAAATATATAGGTATATGCATATTTTGCCTTTATTATTTTATTAAGTTTAATCTCATATCAAGCTAAAAATTGTGAAAAATTTCTTGTTATGTGTATTTATTATCTATATATCTATTATCAAAATTTTCTAGATCTGTTATTGACTATTATTTCAAAATTCCCATATACAGTAATATATAATAGTGGAGATCCATTCACTCCAGGAGCGAACTCTACAAAGTTACTCCTTATCCTAACCATTCATTCTAATAAAATCTAAAGGTTGTAGTTAATCCCCTAACTTTTCTCACGTAATATACTTTTTAATCAATTCCCCCCCCCCCCCTCTCTCTCTCTCGTCCTTTTGTTATGCACCGCGTCTTCTCTACCAGCACCCTTGCCACCACCTAACAAGAGCACCTTGCTCTCACTACAATCCCCACCTTCTTCCAACACCGAACTCATCTCTCTTGCGCCTGTGCATATGTTAAACGAAATAAAGATATTAACATAAAGGACTGTTCATACCAGATTACATATAAACGGAATAGAAATCAAATTACACATAAAAATCAGGAAAGGCTCGGACCAAATTACGTATCATCATGGCCTCAAACATATTACTTGTTCATATAGATTCTGCAACAAAATAGGTGTTCCTCAAAGCTCCAATTAGCAGCCCAGATCACACCACAGTTATTAGAATTCTCCATTACCTTACACCTTTTGATAGCCTATCCAAATGACACACTTTATCAAGAAGACTTGTAAGTCATCAGTACACAATTGCACATATCTTTCATTTGTCACATATTTGTCACGATTACACATATTTGTCACATAAAAGAAAATGGTGCAGATAAAAATGTGCAAGAAGATAAGGCATTGAGAAGAGCAAGGAACATATAAAAAGTCATTTTGGCCAATCATTTTACTCTCCTTTCACTCCATCCACAAAGTATCACTTTTGCTTCTTAGCTACAATTAACAAGAAGCGCCTCCACCAAAAATCTTAGCACCCCTTATTGAAAATTGAAAATGAAAAAATGTCCAAATTTTCAAGTCCTTCATCTGTCTCTTCCCCTGACCCCTCTGTCTATTCCAATTCCAAAATTCAAACAATTACAAATTCACAAACAATGCATTCATCTACAATATCACACAACACCATACAAATGCCCGTCATCACCGTTTACCCAGTATTGCCTAACTAAACCCCTAATAATAAAATGCAAAATTCAAAATTTAGCAAGGATCACAAACTCACTCAGAAAATGGGGTGGCCGCTTGCAGGCGAGGGGGAGGTGTCGGACTGGTCGCTTGCCAGCGAGGTGGAGATGAGGGAGTAACTGCTGGCAGCGAGGAGGTTGGAGATGTCACCAGAAAGGGCGCTGGATATGGTGTTGCTATTCTAGTTGGGAAGAGGAATGCAAGGCAAGGGAAAATGTGAGGAAGAAAAGTCACGTGACCACATTAAATGAGTAACTCATAGCTCAGATTTTATTAGAACGAACAGTTAGGATAGGGAGTAACTTTGTAGAGTTTATTCTTACAGTGAATGAATCCCCTCTCACCATATAATATAATTAGATAATAATATAAAATTCTTTATATTAATAATATATCTAAATTAATCTCTTCTTTTTATAACAAAATAACAATTAAAAAATTTGAGGGAGATTAATTTGTATAGTTCCTTTTTTAGGAGTTTTGTTTGTAAATCTAATCCTAGATATTGTAACAGGGTAGCCGATGCATTAGCTAATCATGCAAACAATACTCCTTTACGGACTTGGCTCGATCGTCGTCATGGATTTTTAGCCGAGATGTTGGTATTGGATTCTCCTTTGGTGTAATGAATTTTTCTTTATGTTAAAAAAAATAAAAAAAAATGTGGAAAAATCTTTATGTGATGTAAACTCAAAAGTTGAATTGAATGGCTTCTTCACAAAATTTCTTCATGTTTAAACTATAAAGTAACCTTTTTATTTTTCTAGACTGTTAAATCGAATTATTCCGGCCTTTGCTATATTTATTCTCTCTTAAACACAATTTGTTTCTTTTTTTTTTTTTCATTCAAAATGCATTAAGTTCACCTTATCGACAACAATAATCCATATACTGTAATTATCACCGGCAAAAAAAAAAAAACCCATGTACTGTACATTAGAGATTTAGAGTAGTTTCTGTCAGCCATCCAATTCTGTGTCATCATAAATGATGATGTGGTGATTTTCAAAGTAAAGACTGTCCTTTTAAATTATTATTAAATTCAACTTTAAATTATTTGATGTAACATTAAAATTTAGCATTCTTCTTTTTTTTTTATGTGAAAAATTTAGCATTCTTCTAAACTATTTAATTTCAATTGAAAGCATTTGATTTAATATTTGCAAACCATTTAGATTTTAGAGGAAACATGTTCAACCAATCAATAAATGGATTTAGTTTTGATAACTAATAGTGAAAAAAAAACTATATTGTCATTGTTATATAACTAAAAATATTTTACTTTTACAATAATTAGCTTAAAAATTATATATAATATCATACAATCAATTGATAGTGTAAAAAATTTTATATTAATAACATATAAAAACTAAATTCTTAACAAATTTAACAACAAAATTAAGATGACTTAATCAAAAACCTAAAATATTTATAACTTGTAAAAAATTGAGAATATTATAATATACTACATAAGTTATTCATAGTATTTTATAAATTATATAATATATAATGTATCCAAAAAATAATATTATAGATATCATAACATATATTTGATAATCAATGTAAGAAACACCTCTATAATCACTTTTTTTGGGAACAAATCTCTATAATTAATTTGTATTTGGAGGAAGTATTCTTAAATTTTAAAAAATTTAAAACACATAAAAATTTAAATATATCAATTTAATTTTCTTTATTTTTAAAACTTTTTGTTTGAATAAAATAATTATATTAATTTATTTATAAAATAATATATTTATATAATAAAATTATATTACATTCTCTCTATGTGACGAACTATGGAAGGCAAACAGCAGCTCTTGAGCGTCGGGTAGTGAACGACAAGCGGTGGATGATGGGCACCGGTCATTGGGCAAACTGCAATTGTCGATTGCCAGGCGACAGACAGAAGGTGATGGGCACCATGGGTGGACGTCTGACACTGGGTGTTAGGTGCCGAATAGTAAATGCTAGGCAGTGAACAAGGAGTGATGATAAGCTCGTAGAAAGAGCGAAGGGGGGGGGGGGGGTCAAGAGACAAAAGTAGAGTAGGGAGGGGATTTTATAATTAATTATAAAAAAAAATGAGAATTAAAACCTACTCTTCTAAAGTTAAGAAAATATTTTATAAAAAAACTTAAAATTTTAAAATTTTTCGGCATTAGTATCCAAGTAAAGAATTTGACATTAAGTCAATTGAAATTCTTTAAAAAAATATATTACCTTCAAAAAATATTCCATTCCATCAAGGCACTTAGGAATATTTTCACGAGTTACTAAAGCGTTGAAATGCTTTTAAGAGTTGAAAAAGAACTCAGCTACTTGTGTACAACTCTCAAAGCTCTAGCAAGTCTTTTGACTCATCTAAAATGTACTGGACACTTTAGAGATGTGCAATCATAGTGATTGATAAAAATAAAAAATAAAAAATTAGGAAGAACAATTGGGTGAGATTAATTTAAATATATTATTAATATAAAATATTTTATATTGTCAATTATTTAAATATTATTATTTATGTAATTTTTAAATAAAATATTATAAAATTAAATATTTTTAATGATATGATATTAAATAATTAAATAGTTGTGTAAATTATTTACATTAATAATATATTAAAATTAATTTTATAATTATTAAACATTTATAATTTCTCATACAAGTGCATATATTTTACAAAATTTTTAAATTATTAATTTTTTTCATCATATAATTTACATTTTATTATTTAAAGTACATGATGCACACTATAAAAAATGTCAAATTCCTTAAACTAATGCTATTCTAAACTTTGCACATAAGGGAAATAATAAAGAATGAGAAGATTTTTTTTTTGTCCAACATACCACTTTCTAAAGTTTATTAGACCTTATGTTATTTAACTTGAGTCGGGTTAACCCATTATAAAAATAAAACTCTCTTAGCGCTATTAATAATTCGAAGTGTTATTTATACATTATTATAAGATACTATGCTTAGAGCAATTCTATTTGGTATGAAACCAGTTTTGACGAAAGTGTTATGAAGTCAAGTGGATTAATCATGTTTCTTTATAACCATACACCAGGCGTAAAATTTTTAAATGCAACTTTGAGGAAGAAAGAGAATAACTTCTCAAATCCATTTGTACTACGGCGATGACTTTAATGCACCATACCTGCAAGGTGAGCAGTGCACTTTGATCATAGAATTAATATTAGCTGTTAGTCTATGGACACACTTAACACCTATGATACATCATAATTTTTCTCTCTCTCCCCTCAAACAGCACTCTCGCTGCAAACTCAACTGGACCACTACCTTGCACCGTCCCCCCACCCAATGCCACCCATAGCCACCACGTCGTTGCCATTGGCAGCGCCAAAACACTCACTTGCAGGTTCTTCATTCTTAACAACCCTTGCCATGAGTTTGGTGTTATTAAGGTTCAGGTAGTGAGGCAAAGATTGGCATTTTGGGGTTTGTTATTGTTGTTGTTGGGTGCAGTTGTAGGTGGAGAGAGAAGATGCTTGCGGTGATGGTACTCCACGGTGGCTTCCTCCGGTGAGAGAAGGAGAGGAGGTGGAGGGAGGCGGCATGTGGGGAACTATGAGTCCAAGCCACAGAAAGAGAGAAGTCTCTTACTCATGGATGGGGCGGAGGTAGGGGCGGGGAGGGGAGGAAGACGGCGATGATAGTGGTGGTAGGGGCGGTCATGGTGGTCAACTACTGGTAGTGTCACAGTAATTCCGAACGAGAAGGGCGGGGCGATTGAGATATGGCAGTGGCGAGTGTCGGAAGGGGAAGAGAGAATTTTACAATGAACAACAAATATTTGGTGTATCCATATACCATCAAATTTGAATCTTCAGATAACAAAGTGCGTGATGCACCGAGCCAATTGAAGTGCACCACAGCCTTCGCCATACCATCCACAATTTTGCTTATATATAACATCATTCTCACATCAGCATACATCACATTTATTTTAGAAAAATGCTTCATACGCAACTGCTTTTCACAAAACGACGTAAGCTTAAAATAAGAGAGTTGTCTTGTGTTTTGATAGTAAACCGTTTTTCTCTCAACTCACTCTACCTTTTATCTTGCTTGTGATTGGTTATGCTTCTCTTCGTACTCATTTGATGAAATACAATTCATACTGTGTAGATTGTTGTTGATTTTATTTTGATATGTCTATATTTCAATACTCATATAAATTTATATTAATATACAATATCTATGCTCGATACACATGTTTCTTAATATTCGTGCTGCGGGCGAATCTCCATAGATGGATTGAGGGGCGTATGCCTCCATTAAAAGTACATTTGTATGGAATTTTTTTGTTTGTAAAATGTTATTTTTTTCATAAAAAATTAATTTTTATATATTTAGATAATTTTTTAAAAATAATCAGAATATAAAAAAAAATTATTTTTAATTTTTTATAGAAACTGAAAAGATTAATTTTTGAAAAAAAATTAACTTTTAACTCTTTTATCTATATATAAAATTTAAATTTTAAAATTATTTTTTAAAAAAATTAAAATAAATACACCCTAAATTTAAATATTTTCTTTAATAATATATATATATATATATATTTTTTTTTTTTCTTATCCTAATTATTTTATTAAATTTAACCCCATATTAAGGTAAAAATCATGTAAAATTTTTTATTATACTTATTTATTATCTTTGCTCCCTACCTAAATTTTCAAAATTCATCGCTAATACGCGCACTTTCATGTTAATATAAAATATTTATACCGTGGGTATATTTCACGGGTTTACAACATTTGGTCGACTACCAAACTGGAAAGACAGAAGAAAGCAAAGCAAAGAACTACAAGGTTTGCAATTGTGAATCGATCCCTCGTTATGCCGGGACGACAAAACAAAGCACAGATCAAACAACGCCATCACACATTCCGTCCTTTGTTGTCGTAGCTGCTTTTCTCAAGCAACCCAAACAACAACACACTATTCTTTCCCACCTCCCTCCCACAATATCCTATTCCTTTCCCTCCAACACACTTCTTCAAATTGGAATTTCCCCAAAACGCGCCGTTTTTGCTTCGAGCTTCTCTTCAGTTTTTCATTACAAAAATCACATTGCTCCCTCTTGAAACTCGCCAACCTTTTCGAACACTAGTAGCAGAAAAAAGAGGCCCAAAACGAAACGCGATTCGCGAAAACGAAAAAAATGAGATTCTGCCCAAACAAGCTCTTCACCAAAGCCCGCAACCTCATCGGCATCGGACTCGCTTCCTCCACCTCCGCCGCCGCCACCTCCTCCGCCGTCGACTCTTCCTCCTCTCTCTACGACGATGCCACACCCGACGGCGACCGGAAAACGACGCTGAGAACGAAGCTTTGCATCATCGGAAGCGGCCCTGCGGCGCACACCGCCGCCATCTATGCCGCTCGCGCGGAGCTCCGGCCGGTGCTCTTCGAAGGCTGGATGGCTAACGGCGTCGCCCCTGGCGGCCAGCTCACAACAACCACCGACGTCGAGAACTTCCCCGGATTCCCCGACGGCGTCGCTGGCGCCGACCTCATGGACCGCTGCCGCCGGCAGTCGCTCCGATTCGGCGCCGACGTCGTCACTGAAACGGTTTCCAAGGTCGACTTCTTGAACCGTCCGCTTAGGGTTTTCACCGATTCCGGAACCACCGTTGTGGCCGACGCCGTCATCGTCGCCACCGGCGCAGTCGCGAAGCGGCTGTCCTTCGACGGTGCCGCCGACGGCCCCGGCGGGTTCTGGAACCGCGGGATATCGGCGTGCGCCATCTGCGACGGAGCCGCGCCGATATTCCGGAACCGGCCGCTGGCCGTTATCGGCGGCGGAGATTCCGCCATGGAGGAAGCTAACTTCCTCACCAAGTATGGTTCCAAAGTGTATATAATTCATAGAAGAGATAAATTTAGGGCTTCTAAGATTATGCAGGATAGGGTTTTGAAAAACCCTAAGGTTGAGGTTTTGTGGAATTCAGTGGTGGATGGGGCTTATGGAGATGAGAAAAATGGTGGTAGGGTTCTTGGGGGGATCAAGGTGAAGAATGTGGTGAGTGGTGATGTGTGTGATTTGAAGGTGAATGGGTTGTTCTTTGCAATTGGGCATGAGCCTGCAACAAAGTTCTTGGATGGCCAGCTTGAGCTGGATCATGATGGGTACATTGTGACCAAGCCAGGGACCACAATGACCAGTGTTGAAGGTGTCTTTGCTGCAGGTGATGTCCAGGACAAGAAGTATAGGCAAGCTGTTACGGCAGCCGGAACCGGTAATTCCTTGTTTGGGCTTCAGTTTTGGAAATAGAATTGGATTTGTTCTGAGCTGGTTTTTGTGATGATTATATATTCAGGTGATGATATACCTGGTTTTGAAATGTGGTGTGTTTGAAAGCCATGTTTTTTCTGCATGTTCTTTAGTATTTTGAAACAAATTGGATTGTTCTATACAGGTTTCATTATATTTTAGGTTCTGAGATACACGTGGTTTTTTATAATAATTATAAGTTCATGTGATAACTTGTTTTATAATATAAGGTTTTGAAGCCATGTTTTCTCCGTGTTCTGAATGTATGCGTTCATATACTTTGTTTTTGAAACAAATTGGATTAGTCTGAACTGACCATTTAGGTGTGAGATATAGACTTAATAAATTGACCTTCACCTTATTCATCAACTTTGTGTGATAATAATATTTCTATTAAGCATAGTTTCCATTAGAACTTAAAAATCATGGGGACTATAAATGAGTTCTTGTTTTTTAATTATATTTCTTGTCGGCGAGTTAGACCTCGATATAGACAGAGAGAGTCCACTTCCTATCTGAATGAAGGAAAATGTTTTCAATAAGGTGTCAACTTTTAACAGGTGAAGCTCAAATTGGATAAGTTATGGATTTGTATGTTTTGCTGTGAACTCATTTTTTCTTTTTTTGTTCCTTTTTTTTATTTATAAAAGAAGAAATTCATTACAAGGAAGATAAGAAAAGCATAAGGAAATTAGAGGTTAAGGGTCCTCCATAATGAAAAAAAGGACATATAAACTGACAAGAGGAAAAGATAAAAAAAATCCATGGAACTAAACTGCTCTGGATGTTTTGGCATCTTTCCTTCAAGGATTGCTCTTGGAGCATGCAGTATTCCATTTTCTGTGCATGTTTGTTCCACATTCTGACATATTGCACAAGTGTAGTACCTTACATGTCAGACAGGGTTGTGTGCTCTTCTCCTTTCATTCCCACTCTTCAATCATTTGCTAGTAGATATAGGTTAGTTTTTCAATTTCTTCAAACCCATCTGCAGATTTAATGCTCACACACATTGCTGAATTTTACTCTTGAAGTGCAGCATATGAATGGAACTGTTGCCTGGCTTTATGAACACAGTTCCTTGTGTGATCAATAGTTCATGTCTTCGATATGTTCTTTTGTGAAAAATGTGACCTAATCATAAAGGTGTAATCAAGCTGAACTTTTCAGGACTGGGGTAGTATTCTTAATAGGAAAAAACTTAGATTAAGTTTCTTACATCCATTCTATCCAATTCTCAAATCAAATAATGACAAATGCACATTTTTCTTGAGAAATATGTATACTTTTAAGTTTTAAATTACTCATTCTAAGAAAAATATCCATATATCATTATTTGATTTGAGAATTGGTTGAAATGGATATGAGGAACTTGATACAAGTTTTGTCCTACTTAATATCAATATTTTGGTTATAACAAGTCTGCCTTATGTGATTTTCAAAGCCTAAGTTATTGGATGAGCAAGCATATAATAAATGCCAAAACTGTCTCGAATATGTAAATGGTCATAATGGGTGCCTTCTTATCTGATATGACTGAATTATGAGAACTCCAGTCCATATTATGCATAATAGATGCCAACTAATTTCCATCTAAAGCCTTGTCCACCATGTTTAGCTTGTTTCATTAAGCTAGGCGCAGAGTTTCTTCCATGGCATGAGATGAGATCAATTACAAATGAATTTGCTTAAAAGCATACTGAACTTAAGCATTAATAGTTTGTACTTTCAAGTGTGTATCAATCTACTTTCCTTGTGCTTTGTAGGTCATAAACTTGCTACTATTATTATTATTATTATTTTCCTTTTTGTCTCTCTTTGTTTATATTACTCTGATTTAGTCTTGTTGGTATGGTCTGAAAAGATTCTAAATGTGTGGAACAAATTTGGTGAGAGTTGGCTGTAGTATTTGTGACGCATTAAAAATTGTTAACGATGACCTGCCAATGACCTTTGGTTATGATGGAACTTCTAAATCCTTGAGTGCATGTTAATGTGTTTATATATTCACATTGGAATCACCTCATTGTTTTTGCTTTGCATTTGATTGGTTAAGGTTTGCATTTGAATTTTTTGAACTGGAAGTAATTTAGATCAGGTCAACAAAAAATGATTTCACTGGTTGTGGATCTCAACGTTTATTGTTTAAGGTATCAACAATAATAAGCATAATGTAATTAGCATAATAAACACCATAGGTAAAGCTTTATTCTTCCAAACGATAATGGAAATCATATTATTGATGCAGGATGTATGGCAGCATTGGATGCAGAACATTACTTGCAAGGGATTGATTTACAGGAGGATAAGAGTAATTCACTATGATGTATCACAGATTTCATAAGATGCTTCATTATATTCTTTATGTGTACATTGCTATTCCGCATTTGATTGCAGAGCAAAATAGATTTGCATTATTTTCTCTGATTCGTCTTTTCTTCTCTAAATTCGTGATGAATACAATTGAAGCACTAAACGTTTATGGATGCGTCTCTTCCTAGCTCCCCCACTTATGATTGCAAAAATAGTTCCTTGCATATTTTACTCAGATGCGTTAATTAGCACCCAGAAAAATTCAGATGCTTTCATGGACTGCTGCCACGATCAACTATCAGGTTGGGTTTCCAACTTTTAAATTTCAAGCCCTAACAAGTTAAGGTGACTTTGAATTTTGGGGTTTGCTGTGCATCGCAAAAAGTTGAAGTTCAATAAGTTTTTGGAGTCTCAACATTTGTCTTAATCAGTGGCAATGAAACTTGACTGTTCCAAGCGACCGTTCGATGACAAAATTTTATATTATTGTCGAAAAAGAAATAAAAGGTGCCCTTTTCTTGGTCTGAGTAAATGGTGTTTTTATAATAGGACGTAAAGATGTCTATTGATCCATGTAGCTGTATTGAAAGTAAATCATACTTGGATCAGAATTTAAGGTCTTGTTTAAAAAGAATAAATATTTAATTATTTGAAAGTAGAAAATGTACTCTCGATAATTAACATTAATAGAAATGTTAGATTGTCATTAACTAAAATGATAGTAAATAGGGATGTTCTGGGTTAAGTTGGGCGGGTTGGGAGTGTTTTTTTCACTCTACTTGCTCGTTTAAATGGGAGGTTAAGTTGGATTGAATAGAATAAAATTTTCCTTTTAATCCAATTTTTTCGTGAAAGTTAGAAGCAATAATAACCTGCCAATGTTTCTGACCTATGCAATGCACAAGTTATAAAAAAATTTAATTTAATATATATAAATTTTTAAGAATGTTAGATAAAAGTAGTTTAAGTTTTTCTTTAATAAATATCTAATTTTTTTAATATTTATATAATGAGAGTCATATTATGATAATTTTAAAAAGAAATTTGTTATGTCATTTTATTATTTTATATTAAACATGATTTATTAAATCAAAATGAAGAGAATATATACAAATTAAAAAATTTAAAATTTAATTTCGAATATATTCTTACAATATTTAAGGGGAATTCAATAAATAAAATAAAAAATTGATGCTTTTCTCACCCTTTATCTTTGATTAAAACTAAAAGTATATTCATAATATTTATTTAATAATTCTTATATAGGGATTCAATATAACCTTATTTTCATAATATATATATATATATATATATATATATATATATATATATATATATATATATAAATTGAATTTTTTAGCCTAACCATAATTTAATTATATTTTATATAAAATTTTTAAACATATGTATAATAATACAAATAATTATATAGATTTCACAATAAAATATACAACTTTATAGAATATTACATAAAACAATTTTATGTGTACAATCAATTTAAGATGAAATAAATTTAGAAATAAAAAGTATAAATATGAAATTATTGTTGAAAAATAAGTTATATTAAAATAGTGTATAAATTTATTTTATATATCATCTCATTATTTATAGCATAATTTTTTTAATAAGTTTTTTTTCCAATTTTAATGTGAGAATTGAACAATTGAAAAAATTTAATTCATTTTCCCTCTTCCTCCCGTTTATTAAAAAAAAAATCATTCCATTACTCTTTCTATCTCTTTAGTCAACCCTTAATTAACAATTCGTTAAATCCCAACTGAATAGAATATATATATTCTTGCAAAAGTTAAATGAAAATAAAAAATTAAAAGAAAAAATCCATATTCTTTTCCACCTTCCACCACATCTTTTAATATCACAATATTTGGAAGCATGAATTTGATCTCTATAACTTATTATTGAAAGTATTATATATTTTATAATAATTCATTTATAAATTTTTAGTAAGGATAAAACAATTGAAGAGAAAAATTATTTCATTTTTCTCTCTATCCCGTTTAATTAGCATCATAATAATGATTTATTAACATCAAGAAATGTACTTTTAATTTTAAGTAAGGTCTGTACTTATTTTTCCCTCAAATTTCTTTAGTCTCATGGTAAAACAATTTTAAATAACAAATTTCACATAAACATTTCGAATAAAAAAATTATTTAATAATAATTTAAAACAAATTAATCTCAAACTTTTGTAATTGATAAACCACATAAGACAAATTGGTAGTGGATCATTTAAAGTAGGTTAGTAGAGAACAAGGTTGGTAAAATTATTTGAGAGATGAGTTAATAGTGTAAAATATCGAGATAGTAGGTAGAAATATAATAATTTCCTATTGCACTTTACGTGGTAGTGGGTTAACTACTTTTAATTAAAAATAAAAATAAAATCTCAAAATAGGTTTTTTTTATATAGTAAGTTTTTGATAATGTGTTCTAGAAGCTTTTATTCTTTGTTTGACACTTGTCAAAAGTTTTCTTGTAATTCCTTGTATTATACATTGTATAATAACTTATTTATAAATTTTTAGTAAGGATAAAACAACTAAAGAGAAAAATTATTCCACTTTTTCTCTCTATTCCCTTTAATTAGCATCATAACAATGATTTATTAAAATCAAGAAATGTACTTTTTGATTTTAAGTAAGGTCAAAACTTATTTTCCCCCCATATTTCTTTATTCTTGTAATAAAGCAATTTTAAAGAACAAATTTCACATAAATATTTTAAATAAAAAAATATCATTTAATAATAATTTAAAACAAATTAATCCCAAATTTTTGTGACTAATAATAAACCATATAAGACAAATTAAGTAGTGGAGTATTTAAAGTGAGTTAGTGAAGGATAGATTGATAAAATTATTTGAGAGAGGAATTAATGGTGTAGAATATCAAGATAAAGGGTAAAAATATAATAGTTTCTCATTAGACCTTCCATGTTAGTAAGTTAACTATTTTTAATTAAAAATAAAATATAAAATCTCAAAATAATTTCTTTTTGAAAGTGTATTATAAAAACTTTTATTCTTTGTTTGACAAATTTCGAAACTTTCCCTATCGTTTCAAAACTTTCCTTGTCAAAGCTTTCACTCCTTGTCAAAGCTATTATCGAAATTTCAAAATCATGCAATAATTTTTTTCTTATATTGTTTTGATAATTGGCACAAGTTGTGTCACATCAAAGAACATGACCCGATTTAAAATTTCTGCACACGTGGGTGGATGAATTAGGTCTAGCACTTGGACGCAAGAAACCCATAGTTGTTGAAGTTGCTAGCCCATGGGTCATTAGTGGTTTTTAGCTCGGAAATTGGAAGTTTCTTCCGAACCAAAAATCAAACATGCACGCTCTTTTACACAAGCATGCAGGGTTATTACATGACTTTGTATGAGAGTATGCTTCAAGAGAGGTGTCGAGGTTGCCACTTTGACTTGCTTTCAATAACTTCTCTAGACTAGGCTGGACTCATTAATATTTTGAATAATGCTAAGAAGATACATTCATACCGTTTGCATTGATTAATTATAGTGGATTTTATTTTAACTTTATATATTTATATTTTTATTCTATCATATAAACAAATTTTAATAATTGGATTTCGTTTGGTACCCTTTAATACTTATATGTCTATGAAATTAAGAATTTGCTTCGCGATTATTAGGGATAGAGTTGTTAAACTAGCCTGAGTTGTTATCAATCACTTTTTAAGATTTGGATTGGACTCAACAACACTTTTAGGTGTATCAATTTGAGAACGTGCTTCCAGATCGTTTGAGGCGTCAAACTAGCCAATAAGACTTGCCGTCTATCACTTTTCTAGATTAGATTGGACTCACATTAATGCTTTGAATAATGCTAAGAAGATATATTTATACATACGTCATTATATGTTTATAAAATTTTTATTGATTAATTATAGGTGATTTTATTTAAATTTTTATGTATTTTACATTTTTATTCCATATCATATAAACTGATTTGGAAAGACGAAGAAGAAGAAAATGTACGAGACGTGTGAGCATTCTCTTTAATACTTTTATGTCTCTGAAATTAAGAATTGCTTCGCGATTAATAGAGATAGATTTGTCAAGACTAGCCTGAGTTGTTGCCAATCACTATTTTGGTTTTGTGTGTGTGTGTGCGTGGATATTTAAGGATGTGCCTCCAGATTGTTAGAGGTGTCAAACTAAACGGTAGGACTTCTTATCGTTCACTAGTTTGAGATTGAATTAGACTAATTAATACTTTTAGGTCTATAAAAATGAAAATTAACTAACAAAGTGGTTATAAAAATTATGGATTGGATTGAACTCATTAATGCTTTTAGATGTGTGTGTATATATATATTTAAGAAGATTGTTGGAGGTGTCAAACAAGCCGGTAGGACTTATTATCGTTCACTTGTTTGAGATTGAATTAGACTAATTAATACTTTTAGGTCTATAAAAATGAAAATTAGCTAACAAAGTGGTTATAAAAATTAAGATAGAAATTATTTTTTTTATACATAAAAATAAAATAGAAATTATTGAATAAAATAAATATATTTAATGTCTTAAAATTGTAAAAAAAATAAAAATTATCCTCTTTAAAAAATTAAAATAATCTAATAAAAATATGTTAAATGCTTCTTAACTATATTCATTTTTTATGGAATTCTCAACTATGTTTTTAGCAAACCTGTATAAACACGATTCAGCTTTAAAAAAAAAAAAATTGAATCACGCAGCGTAAGTGTTTCTGTCTACATTTTGGGTAGTTGGTATTCAGGGTATGGTCAATCTCTAAGGTCCCTTGGCAATGGGTGTAACGTAGGCATGATTGAACGTATCTCTTGTAGCTGAGGAGGAAGGTTCGTATAAATGACACTGACATAAAAGGGTGAACGACTAATTATATATGAAACATTTGGTAATCTGACTTATCAATAATGATACTGCGTCATTAAGGTAGGCGGCTATATTAAAGCACGTGATTCGGGATAAAAAGTTTCAAATGTATTAGGTCGGTTCATAAGCCCCTCAACTCACAAGCCTACAAAGTTTGCTTAGTGAACTAGAAGTTGGTGATAGTCGAAATTCTGTTTCTTATATCTTCATGAATACATCAGCTTAGGGATTATGTTATCTTAATCACCGCCTGTTTGACATTTATTTTATCAATTGATAGCCATTTTTATGGCATGGCATGACAGTCCATTGTGGTTGGTGTGATAGTCATCTGGAATATATTTGGCATGATTGCTCTTCATCCGAGCACACAGGATTGATTATGGTTTAAATAAGTCATAAGCCCATTCGACGTGAGCAAAGCAAAGGACTATTTGGCAACATCAAAAATCAAGTTAACATAATACAAAGTAGAATCAATTATGTTAATCGATAGAAAAATAAACTAGTCTTTTCATTAAACGTTGTTTGGTTTGATAATTTAAAAATTAGTTTTAATATATGTATTATTCCTCTTCTTCTTTTATACTTCTTTTTCCTTGATTATGTCATTAAAAAATTAATCTAGTGGATAGTGACGACGCACAGCGGAAAACGTTGGTGGCTAGCAATGGCGGGCAGTAGCAGACGGGATGGATGGCGACGACGGACGGTGGTAGATAATGGGGGATGATGTGGCCATCAATGCGTGTTGTCAGTTGATGGTGGTAGATAGTGGCAAATGGGTCAGGCAATGGAAAACGGTGATGTCTAGTGACGATAAACTATGGCAAATGGGGCGGGCGACAGCAGCGGATAGTGGCAGATATTGGTGGACAATGTGGCAAGCGATGGCGGCTGTCAACGGTAGGTTATGGCTGCCATTGGCAGTAGACAGTGGCGGACAGGGCGTGTGGCAGCGACGAACGATGGCAAACAGTGGTGGATGACGTAGCCATCAGTAGCAGTTAGTATCAGCTAATGATGGTAATCGACAGTGGAAGGCGGCGGTCGACAGTGGCCCCGATGGCAATTAGCGGCAAACGATAGTGGACGACAGCAATGAATGGTGGGGGGCGGTAGCAGTGGACATGACAAGATCAATGAAAAAAGAATTAATTAGCGTAAAATAAGAAGGATATAAGGAGAAAAAATTAGGATTAAATAAAGTTAATTTAAAATTAATTTTTTTAAGAACTAATTTTAAGTTTAAATTGGTTCAAATAAAAGTTGTTTTAAAATATTTAAATAATTATCAAATAACATTTATTAAAAATTAAGTCTCATTATATTTAATTATCCAATTTTCCTAATTTACCAAACACCCACCAAAATTTGTACGACTTGAATAAGGCTCCTTAACCCAGTAGTTAAAAATTGTATAAAACGTGCTTGCAGTTTTCAAAACTGTATAAATCTATAGCATAGCTGTTACCATCTTAAAAATAATATAATCAACAATTAAACAAGAATGATTTTCAAATGAAAAATTATCCAATTTTCACAAATTGAAAGGAATTTTAAATAACAGTTAAACCCTTTTATATCTATGAAGTATAACTTTTATAGAATTTTATTTTAAAAAAATATTAGAATTTTTTTATAATTATGCAGTACTAATTAATTATTAATTTCCAAAACTAAATCTAATTATACTTAAATAATAAAAAATAAAGTAATATGGATATTCTACATGATAAAGACAACAGTTGTATTCATTTGGAAAGTAGAACATGCACCCTCGAATCCCACTTATGTGTCAACAAATGTGACCGTTTCTTACTTGGCTGTGACGGGAAAAGCATTTTGATTTAATTGAATCAACGTTTATGTACAGTGTTATAATAGTTATGTCCTCGCCATTATCAAGTGCCGTCTTAGCTCAGCGGTAGAGCGCGTGGCTTTTAACCACGTGGTCGTGGGTTCGATCCCCACAGACGGCGATAAAAATTTAAAATCTTTTGTATATCTTTGCTTCACTTCAAAAATTTAAGTACACAAAAAATAAAGAAAAACGTAGACAGGAAAAATTTTGCACCCAATAATATGTCATCAATATAGTGTTAACACAAAATGCCAAGACTTCTCGTGATTTGATGTTAGTCCACGTGTCATTTTCCCCCTTAAATTATACGAATAATGATAAGAGAACGTATAAAATTGCGATGCATATGCGACGTATATGAAAAAAAAAAAGAGGAAAGTGACAAAAATGCTTAGTTTCACATGATCATTTTTTATTTTTTGATTAGTTTTTTTAATCCAAAAAATTACTTACCAAGGTATGCTGATAAGCTTATTTACCAGCGTTTTTAGCAATACCCTAGTAACTTTCTTAAAAAAAAATGACAAAAAATCCTTACTTATCAACGTATTACTGAAAATACTGATAAATAAGAGTTATTTACTTAATATGTTGGTAAACTTTTTGAAAAAAATAAAAAATTCTTATTTACTAGTGTATTGCTAAAAATGCTGATAAGCAAGTTTTCAGCAATAAACTGATAATTTTCTGAATAAAAAAAAATGACAAAAAAAAACAATGATGTAAGACTAGTCATTTAAACATTTTTTTCATTTTTTTCATTTTTTCAGTATACATCATAAATTTGCGCATCCCCAAATATTATTCAAATTATATCGCAGCTAGATACTAATACAAAATAAATAGACATTGAAAATGAAATTGCCAATTTTTTTTTATTGAAAATATATTTCCAGCATAAAACGAGTATCGATAGTGCACAGAATTAAGAAAATTATTTTTAATATGGAATAAGTTTTAAACATATACCATATTACAGATTTTTATGGCTATTTACGAAAATATGGAGATTTTTAGGGGTCAATCAATAGTACTAGCCGATTCTAAAATTTTACTACTAAAAAAATAGATCCGGCCAAAAGTACAGCCTATTTTTTTTATTATAAAAAATTGAATTAGCCTCTTAACAAAGGGCAACTTTAAGTTTTGCAAACTTCATGGTTTGAGAAATCCTAAAAAAAATTGACTCATTATATACAAATATCACACATTCTTTTACAATTTTAATAATATAACTATTAAAATATACAATAACAAGAATATTTACACTGATATTCACATTTTTCTTCGCTCTTATTTTTTTGGTAAACTATCTATGTCACTCCCTTCTATATAAATATAAACAATCTCTCATCAAACACCAATCGAAGCGGTATATATAATGATATTTTTTTGTTATAAAAAATTAGAACCAGCCATAAACAATGACAGTTTCCTATTATTATATACCAACTTGACACATTGGCTTACTTCTAAAAAATTCCATATTCTTGTAAATATATGCAAACTTCCATATTCTGATATTATATGTAATAGACTTCCATATTTAAAAAGCCAGCCACAGAATTACAGAGTATACAAGATATATGAGTTGAAGTAATTTTACTCAGTTTTTTTCTTTAAACCCAGAAAAAAATAATGCTAATGCCACAATTGACTCTCCAAAACGTTTAACCTTCATGTCACCTTACAATATCATACCATCATTGTTAAAGCAGACTCTCATTTTGATTCTTATAAAATAAATACATAAAATATTAATAATTTGGTCTTCAAAAATTAATTGCATCAATTTGACGTCACTAATTTGGTAGAGAATAAATTAATGTTTCTAAGTTGAAAACTAATTTGAGAATTTGACTTAAATTGTATGCAAAATGTCCGTGCACTCTTTTCTCAAACACTATTTGTCAGTATAGATAATTGATGCATATATTTCTCTTGTAAAGCACATTCTCATTTTGATTCTTATGAAAAATTTAAATATTAATGTGATCTTCAAAATTTTGTTACATCAATCTGAAGTCACTAATTTGATAAAGAATAAATTAATGTTTCTGAGTGGAAAACTAATTTGAGAATTTGACCTTTAATCATATGCACATTGTCTGTGCACTCTTTTCTCAAACACTATTTGTCGGTATAGATAATTGATACATATATGTCACATGTAAAACTCAATTAGGCCAATCTCTATCAAGTTATTTTTTTTCGTAAATACTAATATCCAAAATATTTGCACAAGCCAACCACTATTGTTGTAATTCGAGAGACGCATAAAAGGGTTGACCAATCAGAAACTATATAATTAACAACTCTACATACCATTTATGTCTCTGTTCTTGCTAAAATTACAAATTAACAAGAAGATGGAGATTACAACATATCAAAATACTAGCAAACACTAAAATACCACATCTTTGAGGCAGTAGCTTTAGACTAGAGATCAACAACACACAACACAAATGATTAAACAAATGAAAAAAGAAAAAGAATAAAACTAATGCCAAAGGTGCGGCTACTTCTTGTTTTCCCTCCACCCTCTGATTTAACTCCTTCTGTACAATCTCAAGAAGAGACAAGGCCTCACATGGAGCACATATTCAATAAGCCTGATGCAGTCTTTGTTTCTCTGTTGGGTAGCTAAAGTTACTCTTAGAAAACAAGCCAACCATCACTTTTTATTCACGCCCAACACCACCAATAGCCCTTTGAAACTCACTTATATACCATATGTTGTTTTTGTCATTTTTTGCCAGTATTAGAGGCTTTGGTTATTAGTCTCCAATACAAGTTTATTCTACTGTTGTTGTCAGGCTAACTCATGAGACAACTTTGGTAACATCCTTGCTAGATCTGTTGTATTTCATGTGGCTCTTAACAAGATGCCCAGCTGCAATTGCAGACATGACTGAGAGCTCGCCAGCAAGGACCGAACCCGCTACTATGGTGGCCAGTAGCCTAGAGTTTGCACCTGGAGTTTCTTTACTAGCACCCTTGACACCAAGTAAATTAAGACAAGCTGACTGAGATGCTAGTTGTGTGCCCCCACCAACAGTACCAACCTGAACCACGAGACCAAATATAGATCGGACACAAAGGAAGTGATCTTCTCATTATACTCAAGCTAGCTATATACATATATCCTTGATCTTGCATGCAATGGAAAAGGAAGAAATTAAAGAAAGAGACAAGAACTCATTCCCCAAGGAATAAGGCTGTCTGTCACACTTTGGTGGAGAAGTGTGTTATGTACAACACTCAGCCAAGAAACAAATGTTTTCATTTATCTAAGAAAAGAAAAATAGAAGGCTGTAAAATTCTGAGGTAAAACTACTCTCACAAAAATATCAAGGGCACTGAATCTTAGATTGTCTTGCAGACAGGGATTTTGATGATATCTTGTCCCATTCGAGAGTTGGGTTCATGGGTTCACTTCAGAGACAGGTAAAGGACCAAACCACCAAGCCCTCTACTCTAATCACATGCCCTATCAAAATATAACGGCTGATATACGCAAGGCAACCTCAGATATGCAATGGTACTACGACTTGTATCTAATAGAATTATAGAGATGAATTTTTCCTATTCAAGAATATTAGAAACAATATTCTACCTAAAAGACAACATGATTTAAAACCAGAGAATTAATTGTACCTCAACGGAAGGCATGGTGACTGAGATATGAAGGTCCTTGCCATCGTTCACAGGTTCCATCATGGTGATGCAGTGAGAGCTCTCCACATTCTGAGCAGGATCCTGACCAGTGGCTATGTAGATAGCAGAGACAATATTGCTAGCATGGGCATTGAACCCACCAAGAGCACCAGCCACCGCTGAGCCAGCAAGGTTTTTAAGCATGTTAAGCTCCACTAGGGCGTCCACACTAGTCTTCAACACTTTCTGTACCACCTCTTCCTTAATTATGGCCTCACAGACAACAGACTTGCCGCGACCTTCAATCCAGTTGACAGCAGCAGCTTTCTTGTCTGAACAGAAATTTCCTGGTGCAAGCATCAGGGTATATGACAATTTTAGCAACTAGTTTAACCATGACAAAGAACAGCGTAGGTTTGCATGTGAGGGGAGAAAAACACATAAAGAAGGTCATGTTTACCAGAGATTCCAATAACATCCATGTCAGGGAAGTCGTTCTGAAGGAAATCAAGGACATTTTGGACACCTTTGGAAACCATGTTCATCCCCATGGCATCTCCAGTGCTGCAACGGAATCTAATGTACAAATTCTTGCCAGCAACAGCAGGCTGAATACTTTGTAACCTAGCAAATCTGCTTGACCTGCATATACGCATTAAACATTAATAAACAAAGAACAGGTCCTTTGTTAGTTCCTGCTTGAAATTGTTGAAAAAAATTGCTTAACAGCTCCACATAGCTAATTCCATGGACATCTTACATGCAAAATGAAAAATGTGAGAAACACAGCCAGAATTAAGCAAAAGCCGTCATCGAAATCCAAATTTAAAACCAACATGACTTGCACCTAATCTCTCTCTCTCAATATCAACAAAATATTCATTTCTTTGCACTCCTTCCCTAGTCTTCACATGACACAGCTGAAACACTCGATGTTTTAAAAACCAACTGAATCATCCGCAGAACCAATTGAATCATAAATCAGCCATGTTTTTTATCTTAAACATTTTCCAATTCAACATCAGCTTAAAATTAACCAGTTGAACCAATTGAACAATAAACCAAAGCATTGCCGACACGCCGATTCAATCTCCGGTTAAGTTAATACTAAAAACAGAAAAGAACAAATTTTTGCCGTTATGATCAATAAAACAAAAATTGGACTATTCAGCAAAAATAGAAAGCCTTTAAAAACCAATGAAGGAAACTTGAAAATGAAATGGAAAGACAACAACAACATGAGATGCGAAATTACCTGTTGAAAACGAGAGCTAGAGACTCGAAGTTAAGAGGATCCTCCAAGTAGAATTTTAGCTGCGCCGCCCTCTTGGCGGTGGGGAACCGAACCACCGGCGCCCTTGTCATCCCATCCCTCATGAGCACCGATGTGGCCCCGCCGGAGGCATAGATGGCCTTGCAGCCTCTGTTGGTGCTGGCCACAAGACACCCCTCAGTAGTAGCCATGGGCACAGTGTACTTCCTCCCATCAAGCAACAAAGGCCCTACCACACCAACAGGAATCTGGACATACCCTATTGGCATTTCGCAGCACTGCCCCAATATGGACTCATAATTAAACCCTCCCACCGGCAAACCCTCCAGTGACCTTCCTGTCATCCTCTGCACCGCCTCGTGCCGGATTGCAGCCGCACGGCTGCAGTCCCCAAGCTTCGACTCCAATGAGTACGACGGAATTGAGCCGGAAACCACTGCCTGGATCACCTCCTCATCTTCTGCTGACACTGCAACATGAAATAAAAGAATAAATTAGAGTAATGCTATACATCCATAATTACTTTACCTTCTATTTTTGATAGGAATGATAATTTTTATAAACTGAGAACGTGAAGAAAACTAACAACTTACATGCATCCAAATCGGTTTCAAACAAGACCTTCGCCGGTTTCGGCGAAGGAATCACCGCCGCCACCTTGGCCGCGGGATCGACGAGGGCGGCCGGGCACGGCCCCGGCGTCCGGCCATCCTCCTTGGCGATGATCTCTTCGTCCGAGAGATCGTCGTCAGGCGAGGCGCGGGCGGCGGCGATGCCGAAGAAGCGAAGGAGATAAAAGACGGACGCAACGAGCGACACGATTGCGGCGGTTTCAGATGCAGTTACGACGTGAAGCGGCGTCGAGGTTCGGATCTTCTCGCGCCACCGGTGGAGGAGAAAGTACGCGACGGAGAAGAAGAGACCGAAGAAAACCCCGTTGGTTAGGCACAGAGGGAGCATTGGGGATTCTCCGCTGTGCTTCTGGGTTTTCAGCGGTTCGCCGGCGGCGGAGGCGGCGGCTGTAGGTCTCCGGCGAACTTCCATTTTCCGACGAGAAACTGATCTACTTCGAAATGCAGACCGAGAAACCGAAGGAAAATGGAAAGTAAGGGAAAAAAAAAAAAAAAAACCCAGAAGCAAAGCAGCGAGAATAACGATGAGAGGGTATTTGATTAAAAGGTTGTGTTTGGTTTATGAGAGGAAAAGGAAAAAATCGAGAGGTGGGGAGAGAAAAGTGGTGGAAATGGAAATTGTTGCGTTTGGGGTGTGTTTTTTAACGGTGGGAATTGAAAGGAAGTGCGAGAGTTTAGAAGGTTTTTTATAGAACGAGAAACAAACGAGGAAGAGAGAGCGGGGCTGGGCTGGGGTGGGAGGGTTGGCGCGCTGTTTGGCATAGTTGCCCACGCGTACAGCGTGCAATCAATTCCTCTTTTGTCGCAACTTCTCTTACGTGCTTGTTTTTCTTCTTTTTTTTTTTTAAAAAAAAATTCTATTTTTGGGATATGGTGATCTGCATCTTCCCCTGTGTCATTTTTTCTTTTCTATGCATAGTAACTCATGCATTATTGGATTACTAGAAAATCTGGACATTACTTGAATACTGACCACAGAAAAACAAAAAAGAGGATTACTTGAATAAATACATTTTCTGTGGGGGATAGGGATAGTAGGAGATTGATTTTAATACATTATTATGAGTATGAATCATTTTATATTATTAATTAATTATAGAGTTTAATTACTATAAATTGATAGTCATCCATTTAAATATTTATATGTATAAAATTTTTAAGATAATAGATAATTGAGTCAACTATTTTTATTGATGTGGTAATATATGATTAGATATTTATGTAAAAAAATTTTATATTGAAAGTGTATATAAATTAAAATTTTAATTATATTTTATTTTTTTGTCTTTTAAGAGAGTTAGGTGAAAATCAAATAAATTTAATGATATAATGATATATAATTAGGATTTAATTTGAATACACTGTCAGTATAAAATTTTTTTACACAGACATCCAATCATAAATTATCACATCAGCAAAACTTTTTGACATAATCACCTACTATTTGAATGGTCATGTAAATAGAAGATTTTGATTGGATAACAATATAAAAAAAAATATACACTATCAGTAGACCTAAATTAAACTCATATAATTAAATGATTGTATAAAAAAAAAGAAAAATATTTGGAGGATGCATCTTTTGCGATACAATATGGGACGTATAAGGAAAAAGCGAGCAAAATGACAAAAATACTTGGATAATGGATGTCACATAATCATTGTTACTCTTGTTTAGTTTTTTTTTATCCAAAAACTTACCTGCATTTTTCAACAACATATTGGTAAGTTTTTTTTTTTTTTTTACAAAATTTACCAGCGTGTGTATTGTTTATGCTGGTAAGTTCTGAAAAAAAAATTTGAACAAAAATAGCAATGATTATATGGGACCTATTATGCCAGCATTTTTGTCGTTTTTCTCACTTTTCAGTATGCGTTGCGTATGTGTCTACTATTTGTGCTTCCCCTTATCAGTTCTCTGAAAAAAATGCATCAAAATTAAATCTTAAGGAAAAATATAATGATATGAATCTAGAAGTTTTTTTTAACAAAAAAAAAAATATCTAAGCCTATTGTATTTGAAGTTTATTGAGCTCAAATTGAGTCAGCTCACTATGGAGGCAAAGTTTTCTAATGTTAGATTTTTTTCAGTTTACAAGACTCAAATTCGAGGCCTTATTTAAAAGAGTCGAGTCACTTGAAACAACTAAGTATCGGTAGATAATTTTGTTTTTAAGACAACATGATATTCTTATAAGAAAAATGCTGTGCAGTCCGACATTTTATGCTATAATTAAATTGGCCGAATTAGGTGGCATCATAGCGGGTGGGAACTTCATTTTTTTTCACTTATAAGTTCTATATTTCCACTCTACTATTTTAAACTCCTGTATATCATTCAAGCACATCTTATTTCCATAGAAATTCTATTTGTATAGTATTTGCTATTTTTATAGTATCAAATTTTCGAATGATGTATGAAATTATTATTTGAATTAGTTATTATATCTCACCTGTATCATAGCAATAATCAGAGTATGTTAGAGATGTCAATGGGGCAGGAGATAAAAATTCATCTTTATCCTTGTCCTATATCTGTATGGGTACCCACATTTGATTCCCCTACGGATATCCATGGATATCTACTACTTTTCTACATAAATTGTAATCCACAACCAGTCAACCAATTATATTTTTATACTTCAAGTGCAAGTTGCAACCTATTAACTCTAAGTTACAATTGCTTTACATAAATTTAGCTCCAAACTTGGTATAACAAGTGAAAACAAATCAATATGGAGAATTAATAGAAAAAAAAATTCTAAAAATACACTAATTTTAAATATGTGGGTATCCACGATGTGGGGATAATGATCCCTACCCCCACTCTGTTTAACAAGCGGATATTTAAAATATTCATTCTCGTTACCTATAAGGCAAAATCTTCTTCCCATATCTATCCTATCATAAGTATTACCTCGTAGAGGCAAGTAAAATTGATATCTCTAAATTTGATTAATCATTCTCTCGAAGTTCATAAATCTCTCATTGTTCTCACTCCCTCCCTTCTTAGTTCTTCTTGTCTTTTGGCTTCAGATTCTGATACCTTACAATCCCCAAACAATGCAGGACTTAACCATAAGTGTTCCACATATTCTTAGAGAATTAATTATCAAAACTAATGAGCTAGCTGAAATTGTTTCTAAATATAAAGTACCAAAAAACACTTTTAAAATTGGTTGAAAACTATAAAATTAAAGAAAAATTGTATCGCATTCAAGAAAGAGAGATATTCTTTTATGAATTGTGATTCATCCCAAGATAAAACTTATCATTAACTGTTTACAAAAATCCTAGTGGTCAAGGTTGATAAAATACATCGAGTATAGAGCTTGAAGTCATGTGATCTTTGGAGATACTTTATATAAGAAGCTAAATGATGAAAATCTTTCTATTTGTTTAGAAGAACCAGAAGTGACAAAATTAAAATCTGAAATTAAAAATTATTGATTCAAATCACAAAATTTATAATAAACAAGTGTACAATTATATCACACTGAAAATGTTACAAATTTTATAAACTTGAGGATGTGATCTTGTTACTTTCTTAGTGTCTTTTTAAACCTTGTGGTAAGGTAACATTAATTATAAATTTCTCATTATTTAATTGTGAACGAAATTCAGAATCGCCAATAAACATTGAACGCTATATAATATTTTGTTTATGGTACTTCAGGAAGTGGAGTTACTCTGTAGTATAACTGCGTGCATGTAAAAGTAATGCAATGTAATATTACGAGCTTTAGATGATGTTATGTTCTGACCATGTCTTGCTCACATGATACGTGCCGTGTACGTTTTCTCAGTAACCGTCATTATAGAAATAAAGGGACAAGGTAAAGCTTCAAGTTGGAGAACTCACCATGAGGTCAAAATGCATGAAGCTGAACATCCAATCTTCATATTCATATTGTCACTGAGTGTGGGGATTGTGGACTATAGTGGATCCTGGTTGGATTGGACATTGCTCAAGCAAATAGTAGATCCTGGTTGGATTAGACATTGCTCAAGCAAAGTTGCAACAACTCGGCAACGACGTCGGAATGAAGGGGCAAGTTGTTTTTTAACCTATTAGGATTATCTCAACTTCATAAGGATTTTATCTCCATATTCATGTCCTAATAAGGGGAAATTTCTAACTGTAATTCCATAAATATGGGGCTATATCAAATCTAATATAAGTAATTCATGTCCACCTTTTTTTTTTTTGGGTGCTTGACAGTATTTTTTTTGGTGCTTATCCATGTCCACTTTTTGAGAATGCAGTATCATTCCCCATTTTTCTTTCTTATTTGAGTGTTTTTGTAGGCACTCACTTAGGTTATTGTTTGCTTTCAAATTAAGGTTTAGTTTGGTATTGTTGTGATTTTTTAAAAATTGTTGAGTTCTCTTGACTCTCTCAAATCTGCTCTCAAAAAATTATATTAGTATTATTTGATAAAATAAGGTAAAAATTATTCTTAATAAATAGAAGTTACAAAGTAATATTTGATAAAATTACTTCTAATATCTAAAATGATTATAATAGTTATAAATATTAAAAAAATAATTTTATTTTTAATATTATTAAATAAAGTAAAATTATATTAATTTTTTAAATTTTAGAGAGCACAAGTCAACTTTAAAAAATATCTCATAAGAGCTCTTGAAAGCATCCTAACTCTCAAAAATCAACAACAAAAATATCTTAATTTTTTAATTTATCTTATATTTTTTATAAAATAGAGTACTCCTTCAAATAACATTATTAAATTAAGCTTAAGAGTCAACTGACAACACTACTAAAGAATCGACTAGGTACACACGCACACGCGCACAGGGAATGCCAACTTTCATCTATTTTAGTTTGCTTACAAGTGCAACCTTCACTCCTTTAATTGAACTAAAATATCCTTTTTCTTTTTTTAATCAACTTAAATGATGATCTCCATTTTAGTAAATACAATATTAATTGGAACCCAAAAAAAAAAAAATCTCTCCTAATAACCACTAACATCATAAATGTCATTTGTAACATTTTTTTTATACTAAAATTACTATAATTTAATTTTCTTCTTCTTCTATTACTATTACTACTACTAATAATAATAATCTAAAAAATTGGGTTTCCTATTATTTTAAAAAATAAAACAATACTACATTTCTTAGTATTGTTTTGTCAAAAAATTAACAATATAAATATTTACTCATAAAAGACGTAATAGAGAGCCATTAATTTTTTTATTTTTATATATAATAGTTTATTAATCTCTCTCTTTAAAAAATAATAATAATAATTTAATCTTAGAACATTAATTTTTATATTTTAAATATAATATTATTAATTTCTATTTAAAAATAATAATATATTAATTTCGTATTATAAAATTGGCATTTAAAAACGTTGATTTATGAAATTAGCAATTATTAAAAGAGAGAAATATTTATTTATTTAATCAATAGTTTATTTAATTATTCAAATAGATATTGTCACTTAAGTTAATTAAGAAAAGATAAGAGATATTTTAATCTAAATGAAAGAGTAAATGTTGCTAATCTCTACGCACACAATATTTATAAGGGACATTTTATTTTGCAATTTATATCAACTTCAATTATATATAAGATCAATTAGCAATGTAAAGAGATAAGAGTATATTTTTTAAGACAAATGTTATTTGTATATTCATGTTAAACATTTTTAAGGACATCATGTGGGTGGAGACAATAGACGGAATTTTTTTAAAAAAAAGATAAATATTTTTTTGCACCATATAAATAAAATTGTCTCTGATACATAAATGTGCAAGTAACAATCCTCATTATTTAACCAACAGGCCAAAAGGCTCGAAAGTAAATACAATAATTGCAAGTAAGGGGTGCTTATAACCCGTTCCGGCTCGATAATCCGTCCCGGTCAGAAGGTTATTGGGTCGGGTTCGGGTTTAAAATTTTAATTTGGTGCATTTTTTGGGCTGAGTTCCGGTCATACTTCAGGTTGGCCCGACTCAGTTTGAAATCATATGATTATTTAGAAATTATATTTTTTTAACAATATTAGTCATAAATTATGATATTTTTATACTTCTATTAATATGTTTTATATAACATAATATTATTTTTATATTGACATAGTTTACTTTGAAATATGTATTATAAAATATCTTTTAAATTTTATTTGTAATTTCTAAAATTTCATAATTTTATTATGTATAATGTTCAAATTTATGTATATTGTGTAAATGTCGGATTGATCCGGTTTGACCCAATTATTTTTCGGATTATTATTGGATCGGGTTTGAATTTTGAAAAATGATCCAATCAAAAAATTGGGCCAAGTTCGGATCTACCTCAACGCGGCCCAACCTGTCCCTTGAACACCCCTAACTGCAAGACTAACAAAATAAGCAAGTTTTGAAGGGGAAGCATGCATGAAGAAAGTATTAGCCTAGAGATCTGTTAAAAAAAGAATTTAATTTAAATATATTAAAAATATAAAATAATTTTATATTATCAGCCAATAGAAATAATAGAAAATACCAATTCATATAAATAATTACTCATTATAATGAGGGATCCACTATAATTTCTTACTTTTCCCTATTTCTATTAATTGATAATATAAAACTATTTTATACTATCAGTATATACCAATTAAATTCTTAAAAAAAAGTTTGGATAAATACGTAGGCTATGATTCGTCAACAATTAACACTCGTATTTGTCTCTCCTTAAGTATGATAAATATTCATACCAAAAAAATATATGATAAATATGATATTTTTCCCAGTGATAAGAGAGTCGTTTTTATACGACAAGTTGGGTGGGTGAATACCTCGAAATTCCTTCACTTTACTGGCTACTTCGTATATTTAATATAATTATAATAAGAGATTGTTTGGGTGTATTTTTTTTAATTTCTTACATTTTAAAAATATTTAAATGAACTTTTTTTAAAAAAATTAATTTATATGTATTATTGATGTAAAAAAAAATTATACAAATATCCTGTAATATCCCTTTTGTGATAAAATATTTTTTGTAGAATAATTATGCAACAATGGTTGATTGATCAAATAATTAAATTATATACATTAATCTTCTCAAGTTAGATTATAAATTATCAATGATAACTTCAAAATATATTGTCCTATTTAAAATAAGATTTATAAAGGTAATAAATAATAATAACTAAACTTTTTTAGAACTAATAATAATAACAACAATATAATTATAATAATATGGTAATTAAAAAAAGAGAGAGAGACCCACGGCTAAAAGTTGCATTAAGTCTTTGGATGGAAATTTGAAAAATAAAAGCAAGGAACTAGTCAATTGAAGACTTGGCATTAGTCTTTGGAGAAAAAGATGCATAGTAATAAATTAGAAACGAAGAAGAAGTGTTGCATTAGCAACCAAATGTACGTGAATGACGGAGGTTATCAATTCAAATATAAATTTTACTGACGGTATGAAGGAAGCTGAAGGTGTTTGTGCACTTAATGCGTACAACTTGAATAAAAAAATAATGATGATAGTAATAAAAGTCAGGTAAAATCATGAAAGGAGTGATGTAAATAAACAGTGCCAAGTTGATGTAAAAATTTGAAAAGGCATACAGAGATGATAGTTTCCGAGTTTGTGAAAGAATTAAAAAGAAGAAGTGTGCTGCGTGTCGTGAGGGAGTGGTGTTATAAAAGTAAAAAGACGTAGGAGAAAGAAGCTCAATTTTTATTTATTATCTACATATATATTGTTAGAAGTAGATAATAAAAATATTTATGAAGTAAAATTATGGTTATATTTATTTATTATAAGTTATATTATTTTATATTATTATTTATTATTATCTATTATTATAGTTTATTTTATGTTTCAAGTTATTTATTAATATTGTTCAATATCATTTTTATTAATTTATTCTATTTATTATTTCAAATTATTTTATTTGATATTCCTTTATAATATTACTCCTTATCATTTATCATCATAATATATTTAATTTATTATTCCAAGTTATTTGATTTAATATTAATTTATATTATCTCTTATTATTATTTTAGTTTTATTTTGTTTATCATTTTAAGTTAATTTATTTAATATTTCTTTATTTTATTATTATTATTATATTATTATTATTTTTATATGGATACATTATTTTGAGTTGTCAATTTTTATGATTTTTTTTTAGAGGACCAATATTAACAATAAAATATTATATCTAACCACAAGTAAAATTATATTATACATGAACTTGAGTTATTAAATATCTTTGCTTAGAATTTTATACCATAATTTATGGATAATATAATGACTATTGATTTATGAATATTATTGTGACCCTCGAAAGGATAGAACCATTATATGTTAAATTCACTATGATAATAAGGATAATCTTTAGACTCTGATAAAAAAGTATAAAAGAAATTAAATAAAAATGGTCTTAAATTCGGTCGATTTAAAAATTAACATTTAAATTTGACAATTCTATATTTTGGAAAATTTTATTGAGGTATTATGTTATATTATTTTGACTCTTTTGCATTTCATTTATTTTAAGTTTATGAGTTAATTTATCTTTTCTGCATTTTATTCAATTTATTTTATTACTTAATTTTATGTATTATTATTTAATTTATTATGTGATCAATTTATGATATCCAAGTTATTGTTTATTTTATGTTATTTAAGCCTTTTATTTAAGTTATCGCTTAAGTTTATGCATGCATATATTTATTGTGAATCTATTGCAAGTAGATAATGTAAAAAGAATACATTTAAGATTTGTCGTAAATTGCTAAGAAGATGTAAGATCCTTTTATATTATCTGCCTTGATTAGTTTGGCAAAAAAGTCTTATTTTATTGTCACAATATTAAGAGTAACACCAAAAAATAAGAATTCCTTAAGGAAAGACTTTCAAATATATATAAGACAAACGGACAAAGAAAAGTGAAAATTAAAACAAAGAGATTATAATTTTATTAATGCTTATTGCATTTTAAGTTGCACAACATATTTTCCTTAGCATTTATTGCTTATAATATCATGAAGTATTATAATTTACTTGTCAATAATTGATGTAATTATGATACAGTAGTTGTGATAATTTCTATGCTAAGACACAACTGGAATCATTATAGTTTAAATGCTTTAAAATTATTCATTATCTATTGAGAATTTTCAATTTTTACTCTATTTCTGGTGGTTTTAGATTAGTCAAATAACATCCTAGAGGAAGATAGACTCCTCCAATTATGAGAAACATACCGGAGTTGTACTTAATAAATTGTAATTTCTTAATTTAGCCTAATATTATTTAGCTTATGGCAAGTAGAACTTTACCAGTATTCATGAACTCTGTATTATATTTATGTATATTAATTTCAAACTTTGAACTTTTTATGTAAAGTTGTGCCATTAATTTTACTATGAATGAGTGCTATACATCCAATTGTATATTGTCATAGAAATAAAAGTATTTGATTTAACTATCTACTACCTTAAAAGTCTTACAAATATAAGAATTTAGTTGGATAATAGTATAAATTACTTTTATACTGTTTAAACTCAAAAAAAAAAAAAGTTACAGCACTAAAAATATAAATTGTGTTTTCTTAGAATTTATATTTTTGAGTTTCTACTTTTTAAAAAAGTTTAAAATTTTTTGATAACAATATTTTATTAAATATTATATCGAAACATCAACTGAATTTTATTTTTAAAATTTTTTAAAAATTTATATAATTTTTCAATAAAAACTATTCAAAAATAACCCTAAATCAGGAGACTGACAACTGTTTCAGTAACTCACATGCCATTTAAGATTTTATTATAATACCTACGTACAGATTGGCTTTCTAATTCATTATTTTTGACTGAATTGCTAAGTTGATTTATTATTTGATGATCATATGATTAAGAAGTATTTCACTGTAATTTTTCCTCATATATTAATTGTTTTATGATAATTTTTTTTAATCCAACACTCGTGAAAAGCAGGGTAAATATTTTATTATATGTCGACACTGCTACTGTTGACCTCATGGGAATCGAGTTGAGAAATACTATTAAAAAAATTTTTAACACAAACTTAAAGCACGACGCAACATGGCTAAAATTGACTAGACAAATATATACGACCTTGCGGGATGGAACCTATTTAATATTGTTAGGTTTTATTAATTCTTGTGTTAAGAGTATATGTTAAAGAATTAAAAAACAGAAACTAAAAAATAATAAAAAATATTTAGTATTATTTTGAATTATTTTAGAAATATTAAATATTTTTAATATATAAGTTCACGTGTCTAAAATTCTATATTTATATATAGTTTTACAAATCATGTGACAAATATATGTAAAAGTCTTTATATATAATTGAATTTTTGTTTGATTGATTCTTTTATTTATTAAAATTTGATTGGATGACAATATTATAATTGTCTAAAATTTATATTAATATATTATGACTAAATAGACTGAAAAATTATATTTATTAAATTTTGGACCTTATATTTAAACATTATTGTATTTGAATTATGTGCGAGGTAAATATAATATGTGGAGCTCATTGTTTTAGATCTATGATAGGTTGAACCAAAACAATTACTTGTAAAAGATAAAGTTTTCTCTTTTCCCAATTTGTAAATATATGTTATTTTTAAATACATAAATAATGATGATAAACACATTGATAAGGATGATGAAAAAGACAAAAAATAATGATTATCATTATCGCGAGTTATATCTCATAATTATATTTATTCCCTCGTCAAATAACACTAAGAGATAAAGAAAAAGAAGATTATGTTCAAATAATTATACACACATATTTTTTGTAATTATTAGAGTTGAATAATCATTTTTTTTGACGTGTGGATCATCATTATATCATATCAAGATGTTTTTAATGGGTACATATTTTTTCATATTAATGTTCTGTTGTCATATATCATAATTTAAATTGTTATTAATTAGGATAGAAGATTTATCATATAGTATACATTTGTCCTAACTATAAATATGTTTTGCAATTTTAATAATTTGCATGTGGGGTATTGGTATTCAATGTTTGATTAACCGATCTATAAAGTCCTTATATTTCAATGTTTTGTAATTAAAATTTGTAATCTAACAATTATTACTTTGAGAAATTTAGTGTGTTTTTTGATTAAAGTTTGTAAATAGGGATTTGCACGAACTTAATTTTGTAAAATTGATTTTGATTAAAAGTGTGTTAGTGTCAACGTAATTTATGTTTGGAAACTTTTATATCAAAAATGATTATGACAAAATGAATATTATTTGGATGATGTTAATCAAAATTATTTTTATATGTGTAATTACTAAAAAGGATATAAATATCATATTATATTTTTAGTATTATCATTTTATTTTATTTTTAATTTTAAATATTCAAATAATTATATCAATATTATTATAAATAAAATTATACAAGTACTATTCTGAAAATTATAAATAAAATAATATAAATATTTTTAATATGTTATATAACTGATATGACTTCATAATATCAAATATCAAATATCAAATATCAAATATCAAATATCAATAAACACACACTAAAACTTAAGCGTGTGGACACTGGAATTACCCATGTAAAACAAGAATAAAGTTAGAAATATGTATCTCAATAAATTTGAACGTGAAACTAATTAACGCAGAAGCAACAATGACTTGCTTCAAGTTCAACATGTGTTTCAAGCCAAAATCGATTTTAACATAAAACACCCAAACATCACCGCACAACTTTCAACGCATTTTTATTCCCTCAAACTTGATTTTGAAGACCTCAAATGCTCCCCTAAACACACTCTTAGTCATAATTTGTGAGTGACTAAGTGTGCATGTGTTTCTTTGTTTTTGTTTTTGTTTTTTGGTTTTATTATCATTTCACGTATACATGGCACGTGCATTGAGTTTACCAATTTACTTATTAAAATCAAGAGAGATTGTTATTAACAATTTTGTATCATATATTGGAAAATATAAAATCATGGGTGCGTTCTATAATACACCTCACAAAGTAAGCTGTGCATGATGCACTTGTTGGTGGAGGGTGCATCGACTTTTTAACTGCATTCAAAAGCGTGAGTAAATGAATTGACGAATATGGCTAAATAAATCAGAGAATACGGCTAAATAAACACAAGAATGTTGCTAAATGATCACCTCCTCATCCCTTTTCTTGTCTTGCCACAAATTTGGTCGTTGATATGCGATCTCAACGGTGATGACTAGCCACTCGTCGATGTGCTCCTGGCAATGCTGGCCACAGTGGAGGAGTGCTCCAATGCTCTTTGGCCACCATTTTTGGGGCTGCAGCACTTGGACAGAGGTGGAGGACTAGCAATGCTCTCCAATTCTGTCGAGTTTACACATTAACGGAATGGGAGAGAGGAAGAGGTTAAGGGGTAGTTTGAGAGAATTTTAAGCTATCTGACATGTATGAGAAACATGAATATACCATTACATCTAGCCTTTAGATTACAAAGTATGTGGTGCACCTTATCAAATATGATGCACTATAGTCTTCATCACCAAACACACCCTAAGTGGTATAGATTTTTGGAGTAGCTTAAAAAAGCCTTCATTAATCATATCATATTGTTATTAAAGTGCGCATTTAGAATAAAGGAACTCGAAATTGCATTCATTAAGATCCTCCAAAGACAATTCCAAGGCTATCCCAGCAGCAATTGCATGGCCTCATCTCCATACTTTCCCCCGAATTGTGCTTAGTCTTCATCTCCATGTTCCTCCCCAACTTTTAGCCACAATGTAGATTGTTGTAACTAAGGCTATTATACTATAACTTCAAATTCATTGGCCCTGGTTGCTCAGGAATTTTAGGTTGAATACTTGTTTCTAGATTCAGAGTATCCTCTATTTGCAATGCTAAGCTAATTGATATGTGTTTAAATTAACTTATTTTATATTCAAAACAATTTATAATAAAAAAACTTCTTAAAATTGCTTTTGAAAAGAGAAAAGTAATTATATCGCAAAAAAGAATTTCCCAAGCATGCCTTTAACCATTTGCTTAACTTCAAGGATTGGCACATGGAGAAATTTTCAAAGTCATCATATCTGCAACTTCTTTTGGAGAATCCTAGCTCCATTGCCTAAACATGGAAGATTGAGATAAATCCATGGCCATTTGATGTCACGAGTAATGAAGGTGGCGAGGGAGATGATTTGGCACAAAATGGGAATAGTTAGGACAATTTATCTCTTAACTACTAAAATCTAAATCAAACTGATTAAGAGCGTGCTTGTTTCCTTGCTAAGGAGATTCATAATGTGGTTTGAGCATCTAAACTCAATTTTAGAAATTTATTTTGATGTTTGACAAATTTTACATAATTTCTTTTTCACCATGAATTTTACTTAAACTTTGCTTTGAGAAAAGGCAACTATGGTGAGTGCTGCTATACACCAGATTAAATATGATGCATAGTACACCTTGTAATCAAGTGGTCTAGATTGATGGTGTAAGTCCACACTAACTCACATGTTGTACACCCTAGTAGTTTTCATTTCACACACACTCTTTCTTCCCCTTCCACCTACCTCACCTTTCGTGCTGCTGCTGCTGATCTCAAGCATTCTCCTTTGTAGATGCGATGGGGCTCTCCTACTTCACATCACTATTATGTTGGACCTTGGCAGCTTGTAACATGGACTCCATTTGCTCATTTCTCCGCTGCCAACACTGCTAGTTTCTTAGCTTTGGTTGGTGGTGGTTTTTGACGACAACAAGGAGTGTTTCATTATTTCCTCTGAAGATGGCTACAGCTAGCAAAGTGACCATTGTGGTAGTCATAGCCTTAGTGTTGACGTCAATCAGTCTAAGAGTTGTAGCAGCTTCTGCAGTCATTATTTGGATGCCGAGGGAGCTTCCAGCTCTGCCAATTTGTCATCGTGCCCCGTCGCCGCCGACGCTGGTGGAAACTTCAACTTTTCGGTGCAAGTTGTGCTTTTGGTCATCAATGGAAAGGAGTAATGGTTTAGGATCACAAGCTAGACGAAAAAGACTTCAATGTTTCTTTAGGCAATGAATGAAGTGGTGTTTTAGAAAAATCCTTGCAGGCATGTGACCTTGTAAGCATTGTGTTTTGGAATCATCTTGAGGCCACGTCTAGACTGCCTCTAGAAGTATATATTGCGCTCCCATGGGATACCCAAACCATGAGAGGGGGCCCTCATGGGGCACCCAATAAGCAAGAAACACCCTCATGGGTGCCTAGGAGGAGGAAAGGAGCCCTCATGAGGTATCTAGGTATCAAGGAGCGCCCTTATCAGCACTTAGGAGGAAGGAGTGGTGCCCTCCAAGGGCGCTTCTGTGAGAAGGAAAGGAGCCCTCCAAGGAGGCTCTTGCGAGAAGGTGGAACGCCTTCCATAGAGGCTCTTGCAAGAAAGAGAAGAGTCCTCTAAAGGTCCCCTGAGGGAGGGTGAGGCGCCCTTTACAAGATATGAGAGACTGGAGGCTCCAGAGGCGATAGAGAGGCTAGAGGCAACAAGAAAGCTAAAGGGACCAAAAGAGTTAGAGGCGTCGAGAGAATTAGAGGAGTTCGAAGGGCCAGAGGCACCAGGGGAGCTAAAGGAGTTAGAGGTGCCAGAAAAGCCAAGGAAGCCTAAGGGGCTAGAGACATCAGAGAAGCTGAAAAGGTTAGAGGGGCCAAAAGAGCCAGGGGAGCCCGAAGGGCTAAAGACACCAGAGGAGCCAAAGCGGCTAGATAAACCAAGGGGCCAGAAGGCCTTGAGGCACCAGAAAAGCCAGCAAAGTGGACTAGGCTCGACTTTGAAGGCCCATGGACTAATAACTAAATAGCATTCAGAATGCAAACACCTTAGCCCTAACTAGCTAAAATAGGAAAAGATAACTATATCCCTTAGTATTGTTTATAAATAGGAGGTGGTACTACTTAGCTCACAAGTGGTAAATTGACTCTTGATTTTAGAGAGAAACTATAGAGAAATTAAAGAGAGAAAATACTATTGTAATAAAAAAAGAGCATTATTCAATAAAAATAGGAATTTTAAATATTGTTCTTGTCACATTTTTATTATTTTATTATTTGATCTTGGTTGATTTGTTTTCCTTGTCTCCTTGGTGTTTATAAGACCTAACCTCTTCAACACATTGCAATTGTTAGAAAATATGAGTAACTAAATGTTTTAGTTACTAGTGGAATTTTCTTATATAAGCTATGACCATAGAATATATGATCTTTTTGATTCTATATTTGTTCAATTTTCTTCATGTATGCCACCATCGAGGGGGTGGTCCTCTGCATTGGTGATCATCGGTGGCTAAGCGGCAGCGATGGTTGTGTTGGGCAGCTTAGAGGCAATGGTGGTGTATGATGGTGTGTGGGCTAGTGATGGGAACTGAGAAGGGAGGAGAGAAGAAGAAGCAATGGAGGTAAGGGAAAAATGGAGACAAAAAAATTAAAGTGTATCACATGTTTTTAGCTACACCCATATACCCTTAGATCTAACCCTTAGATTAACAAAGTGCTTTACACTCCCAAGCTTCGGAGATGCATAACAAAAAACACCTTTCGGTGAAGGGATTTTTTTTTTAATATAGAAATTTCTAATTGAAATAAAATCTTATGAAGCCACGTAATATTTGTCAATTTTCATAATAAATTATTTTGTGCTGTTTAGCACTCCTCTTTTAGTTTTCACTTGATTAAAACTCTGTTGGAATAATTTTGATGTTTTTAACCTTTTATCTAATTTTTAGTAACTTCTGGTATTTTTTTTGGTTGAATTTGTCTAATTATCATTGTTAATAATATTATATAATTTATTATTTAATATATAAAAAAGTTTTATTAAATTTAAAATAATAATAAAAAATACGCATATTTTATATTTAAATACTAATTTATGAGATTAATTTTTATAAAATGTCCATATAAAAGAATTTTACATTGATATTCAATCATATACTATCACATAAGTAAAAGTAGTTGATTCTCACATCCACTATCTCAAAAGGAAATTATTTTTGCTTATATAATAATACATGATTGGATATTAAAATAAAATTTTTTTATATTAATAGTGAATAAAAATTAACTCATATATATATAGTTCACGGGTATTTACAACCTAATCTATTCGATCTAGGGGTGCTGGCGATTTGGTTTGATTCAATTTTAAGGAAAAACTCCAACCAAACCAAACGAATCGATTCTTACATACTCCCATCCACTCAATTTTGATCAAGCTGGCCAACCAAACCAAACCGAGATTTATTGGTTTGGTTCGGTTTGATTTTTATTTTTGAAGGAACACATCCTGAATTTAAAATAAAACCTCTTTTATGTAGCCTATGGATTTAATAACACATATTATGCAATCAAATCTACATATTTCCAACATATTAATCATCATTAAACTAAAAAATAGCTCCTAAAACAAATAAAATATTCATAAAATCAAACAAATTAGTTCTTAAATTCAAGTATCTTGAGAAACAACCTGCTGCATTTCAAATAAAACGAAATACAAACTGAGAAGGTTATACATGTATGTTTAAACAATTTTATTATTATGCCATGCCAAATATGAGAAGGTTAAATATCCAAATATCTCAAGTATCAAGTGACATACCACATGTCCGCTAAATTACTTGAAAATCCAAGTACTTTAAAATCATTTGAATCTTAAACCATCAACAAAATAAGAAAGGCATTCATAGAAAAATACAAGATTGAAACAGAGAGAGGAACCAAGTGCTGCAAGCTCAAAAAAATTGAAGAACTCAGTTTTTGCTTACAGCCTCGGATTGAAAAAAATTAAAGCTCGAGGAAGCATTAAGATTAAGTTCTCATCATCGATGAAGTGATGACGAGTTGCAATGGCGTGACCAAAGAAGAAGCATGAGAATGATACTTGACAGGGAAAGAAATGCGATGGATGCAGGGTTGGAGCGCGAGCACTGCGATGTTAGGTTTTGTTGCAGTGGCGCAAAAGATGATAATGAGAGTGTCTCTAGGGTTAGGATTGGGTTACTAGGTTTGGGCCTTGGGCCATGAGGGCTCGCTGCACAAAATATATTTTTGTATATATTATGAAGTATATAAGTATCCAAGGTGCTATATTGTATTCACTTTAGATTGGCTCGGTTTTGAATTCGCCAACCGAAAATCAAACCAAACTGGTCAATTTTTTATTCAGTCTATTTTTATTAATATTTTTTTTTTACCAATTTTCATTCAGCTTTCAATTTTTTGTGTCGATTTTATATTTGGATTAATTTGGTTTTGAACATTCATAGCCCAACCCAATTTAATAATAATTTTTGGATTGAGTCGAGTTAGTTTGAATAATATCCCAACAACCGATCTCTTAATCAGGCCGAGTATCGACTATACAAATAACACACCATTTATCTTTTCCTTTCCTTTTTTTTAACAAAACCCAAAGGCCGAAAGCCATCCAAATCCATGGCCTCAAAAACATTTATTCGATCCAAAAGTACTGCATGACCGTATTTTTGGGTCAGTTAGGAGTACAGTCATGTAGGACTCCATGAACAAACAAATATTTCTCTCCACGGCTCACCCATTAGGGAAAAAGCCGCGAATCATATTCACTCTCCCCTCCCCCGATTTCTTTTCTTCCGTTGAGCCTCTCTGCCTCCCCGTTTCAACGCCATACCCACCGCCCACTACCACTGCGTGCGCCCGATCGCCACCACCCATCGCAACCTTCATCTATTTCTACCTTCTCTAGTCCTTCTTCTTCATCTATTAGGTTCTTCACTCCTTCCTCCATCTTCCTTCTTGCGCCTAGAGAGAGGCCGCGCCGCCGCAGCAGCGAGAGGGGCCGCCGCCGCGCCGAAAGGCTGCGGAATCCGCCTTGTTGCCGGTGCTTCGCTCGAGCTCGTTTTCCATTCCAGGTTTGCGTCCCCCCTTCTTAAAAAACAAATTTTTGTGTACGAGTTGGTTGTGCTGCAATTTACAATGGAAAATTCAGGAAAAGTTTTTTTTTTTTTTTTGCAATTAATGATGTGCATTGCGGATTGAGATTTGAAGTAATTTAGTTCGTGATAATTGTATGTGGTTACTTACATGATGCTGGGATATAGCTTCGATTATTTTTCAGCTTCTTAAATTCTTTATCTGTTGATTCTACTGACCTAGTTGAGTCGGGGATCTTCAGGTACAATCTAAGTCTAGCTATGTTGGTTTAGAATTTCAAATTCAGAACGAAGTTATGATTTTTTTTAATTATTTTTAATAATTAATGTGTACATATTGGATTGAGCTATGTTAATTATCTACTGGAATTTAGAATATGAAATGAAGGAAAAAAAATTTTGATTTTTTTTCTTTATTTACAATCAATGGGTAGGGTACATTGTGGGTTGCGCTGCGGTAGAACCTGGCCATCCTTTTTTTTTTTTTCACTTTCCATATCATAATGATAGACTGATGTTTAATAGAGGGTGGTGGTGCCTTTGTCAAATCAAATGCATGTAGCTCATATAATTGTGCTTGCTCATGATTTTCTTGGCTTAGCATTTCTATTTGGGAATATAATTTTGAAGCTATATTTATTCTGTGACTAACACCTTTTGTCTTGGGATATTTGTCTTATTCATTGAGCATATTACCTGACTCTTATTGGCAATAAGATTTTTCTCCATTAAATTAGAATTTGATGAGTTAAGATACAATGTATAACAAGATACATGAGAAGAAGGCAAACTGTTTAGGTTAGGTCCAGATTTTGAATGCGGAAAAGTTTTGGTTAACTAAATACTTTCTTTAAGTTGGGAATGATTGGTGGTCTTGAACCGGTAATTCTCTGGTTTAAGTTACTACTTACTACCTTGTTTCTCATATGAATTTGGGTTGTTTGAGTTGATTTGGCTAGCCTATATGCATCAAGTCACATGTTGGACCTCATTTTCATACGATGTTTTGAGCAAACCTCATTATCATTCATCAATATGACAAGATAATTACTTACTTTGGTTTACATTTGCATCAGTATGTTTCAGTAAACCTCATTATCTTGATGGCTTTGTGTTATAATTATTTTACTATCCACTTTTTATGATTTTATTATAATTATTATTATAATCTGCTTGTGGAAGCACCATTACTTTCCTTACAAGCTCCTGATAGAGGATTCAATCAATAATTAAAGGTGTTGAATTACACACTGTTTCAGTGTTTTGACAATGCAGTGGTAGGATTGTAATTTCTAATTTGTAAATATGGATTTTCTTTGATGATAATATAGAGTTTCTTGTTCATATGCTAAAGCCACTTTTTTTCCCCTTTTTTTCCTGGATAACTTGCTAAAGCAACTTTTTATGCTGTACAGAAGTAACTAATGGTTGCCATATATTTTTCAGGAATCAGAAGTAGAAGAACTTGTTTCTCCCTTTGGCGTTGAAGCTCTGTTTGTCAAGGTGAAAAATACTTTCTTTTTAGGTTGTAACCTTTAGCATTTGGTTCAGACTCAATGTTCTATCTCAGTAGAATCGAGCACACATTGCCCTTGCCTCCTCCTTCTCTTACCCTTCCCATTCGAGAAGCTATGCATAAGGAGCTTGAGAAGCTTTTCTTGGATAAGGTTTTCTGTTGCTACCATTTTCAATTTCCTTTTTGACCCTTATTTGTGTCCTTTATTTGATAATTCACTAGGCTTGATTTTGGGTTTCTGCAATCATGTCAGGTTATTGCAAACTTGGGCCTTTGCATATCTGTCTATGATATAAAATCCATTGAGGGTGGGTTTATTTACCCTGGTGATGGTGCTCCAACCTATACGGTATGAACTCATGGGTTGGTTTTAAACTTTTTGTCTTACCATTTTACTTAAAGTTCTACGTGATGGCAGTATGAAGTTGAATGCAGGCTTTATGTTTAATGAATTATTTTTTCTGCTCTTAACTGAATAATTTTACTTTGTTTGTTTAAGACTCGATACTTAGATTTTGATATCTGGGCACAAAAATTTTGATATGGCATTTTGTTATACTGAATTCTTTTGAGCATCTTTGAAGCCTTAAAAAATGTTGTGCTTTCTTAGCTGCCTTCTTTTACATATTTCTCATGTATGAACCAAGCTTTTTTGATGGCAGAAGTATGAACCGTGTATGTGATTATCTGTGTCAATGCAATAACTGAGTTCTGATATTTCTGGCAGGTGGTGTTCAATTTGATTATGTTTCGTCCATTTGTGGGGGAGATTATTACTGCAAAACTTCTTTCATCTAATGATGATGGCTTACGCTGTATGTCTTAGATTTTCAGCTGCTTCCTTGATTGTAATTTTCACTTGACATAATTAACTTAGTTCAATGCTTCTTTGTTTTTAATTTTTATTTTTTGGTCACAACGATTTTAGTGTGAGGGGAGTTGTTTAAGATTGTTTTTGTAGTACAAGATAGTTACTTGAAAGTTGTCTTAGGGATACTCTTGCTGACAAACATGATACAGTTCAATATTAACTCATCTTCTTGGCACAAAACATTAAGTTTTCTTTCAAGCTGTTATTTGGTTAGGCATCTACTTTTCATTGTGTATTTTCTGGTGAGAGGAAGCTTCAGTGTCTTGCTACTTCAGCAAAATAAAATTTGTGATTACTACTCTGCCTTGATGTCTTTGCTTGTCCTTTTTCTTCCATGCTTATTTTCCATGAGCAAAAATAAGAGTCGATGTAATTTAATTGAAGCTCAAATCATGTCAATGCAATGTAAGGCAAGAGTGAATGACCTTCCACATTGAATTGCCATCAGAGCTAATTTCTTTGTTTTCATTTCTATATTGTGACACTGACAGCAGCCAATTATTTGCATTATATAACAACCCCATCCAATGTTTGCATCCTGTGAAAGATTAACTGATTGTCAGATGTTGCTATGTTTAAAGATAGTCGATGCTTAGTAACGCTGAATCTGTGGTTGGCAGTATCCCTTGGATTCTTTGATGACATTTATATTCCTCTACATCACCTACCCAACCCGAACCACTTTGTGGCTGAACCAACAAATAGGTGTTGTTACCTCTACCTAATTTTACTTTTAAGATGACCTTTGATCTTAAATATAACAGCATATCTGCTTACTATCTTTTGTTTTTTTAATACTATAATGCATCCTTTCATATACATTTTTACCACCATACTTATATACTGTTTTGAAAATTACAGCACAAAAGGCATATGGTTTTGGGATTTCAATGACCAGTCATACCCTATTGATGATGGCGATGTGGTTAGCCTTTTCGCCTTTCATGTTAACTGTATGCTTGGATAACAAAGAATATGCTAAATTTTGGTTACAAATGTGGCAGATCAAGTTCCGTGTTCAAAGTGTGAGTTACCCTTCGATTCCAGTCGAACAACCGAAAGAATCAAAGCCATTTGCCCCTATGGTGGTTACTGTAAGTATTTTTGTATTATTCACTATTCTTTGCCTCTACATTCTTCATTACCTTGGTTCATATACATTTCTCTGAATACTTTAATATACATGAGATACATGGCTTCTGAATTGTGCACAATGCAAGTATTTATGTTCTTTAGAGTAATGGTATACCCCAAAAAAAAAAAAAAATGGAGAAAGGTGATGTGTAATTATTTTGAAATTGGATGCTAGAGGCTTATACCCTTTTTTTTTTTAAATGTTAATTGTTCCAGTCTTTTAGAGAGGGCATTATATTCGCTTGGAGCTACCTAGGAAAGGAGGTGCAAGCACCTTGGTATGTGGCCTAGTGGAGGATCAAACCTTGTGACATCAATGTTATACCCGTGTCTTCAAGACTTATTTTCATCTTGTTTCCCTTATTATCCCTTTGTTTCTATCTCTTCCCTTCCCCTTTCCTTATTTTTGTGCCATATTCTTTGCAGTTGTCCTAATACTTTTTACTCTGCATTACATATCTCTTGATTATGGATCAGAATTGAATTAATTGCAACAAAAACAAAACGGATGCCCTTAAGATTCAACTAAAGAAACCAATTTTGAACTACTTGGCAATGGCATATTCACAAAGTCTGTGAAGAAGATAGGTTAACATCCTAGTAAAAATGCATTATCCAAATAAAATGGTGGTTGTTAGCATTGCACATTTTTGGAGGAGTGACTTATCATGGCATCTATTTTGTAGGGATCATTAGATCATGATGGTCTGGGCCCTGTTTCTTGGTGGTTTGTGACAGAAGAGGTTGAGGAGGAGGAGGAGGAGTAAAGATGAGTTCAAACGATAGTTTAGGCCTTTATCGAGCCTCAAATTTATTGCCAAGTTTTGTTCACTCTTCATGATTAGGCTAGAAGAAACACGTAGGTGGAAGGACATCAGAAATTGGTTGTTGCTCATGTCCCTGGAGATCTCATTAAGGATACTTCTTGCATGATTGCAACTCAACATCACTGAATATGCTCATCTGTTCAATTCCTTTGGTTTGTAAATTATTTAATGGAGTAGTTTTTTGCCATTTATTTTTCTCCTCAATAACTTTAACAGGAAGAGGAAAAAGTGTTTATACGTATCCTTAATACATGAATAAAAACTAGTTCTCTTTGGTGTCAATATATATATATTGTCAAATATTTATTAGTTATTACTCATTGACTAATTTTATGGACTTCAAAAAGTTGTTGTGTAACTTATTAAGTAAAGAAGGATGTGACTGTGTAAAGCCAACATTAAAATGAGAAATGCGAGTGTACTTTTTCTTAATGAGAAGGGTGTTGGTGCAAGTGTTAGCTTTAGGGGAGTCAATATAATTATCTTTTAACATGGTTTGCATTGTCAATATTTTCTACAGGCTAGCAAGTTTCAAGTCACCAGATGTCTGCGTTTAGGTTGAAGGAATGATTGAAAGCATTTATAATGTTTGGACAACAATGTTTCCAAAAAAAAAAGGTCGGACACATTCTTCTTGTAAATCTCATTTAAATTTTTTTTTTGATATTTCATTCTTTCCGAGGATTAAAATTTGATATTTTTATGAAAGAGGATTTTAAATATCGTTAATATATTCTCATTTAATTTATAAAATAGTATAAATTATCATCTATTATTTTATAAAAATCTTCACTGTCCCACAAATAGCACTGTCGATTGTGTCCCATGCAAAAAAAAAAAAAAAAAAATATTTGTCGATTGGGTGTGGTATGTCCGTATTAGCAACAAGTTTGATATAAATAAGCATACGAAAATTTCCAAATCTAGTTTGAATGAAATACTAAATTACTCATTAAATTAAGAATTCAATTTTAATATATTGTTAATATTTTTTACATGATCATTTAATTATATATTATTATATTATCAAAAAATTTGATTTTTATAATTATTATTTTAAAAATCACACCTATAATAAGCTATGAATGGATGATATTAACAGTGTAAAACTCTTTGTATGAACAATGTATCAAAACTATTTTTCTTGGTTGTTCAAAACTAATAATTTTTATTTTTTGGTCATTCAAAACTATTAAGAAAACTAATTCTATGTGTTAACAATGTAAAATTATTTTACGTTATTAATTAATAGAATTATATAAAAAAAATATCAAATTATAATAGATAATTATAGAAATTAAGCTTATAAGAGAATAGGAAAAAGAAAAGAATTGATTTGGGTGTTGGGCCTACCCAAAAAGAAACCCAACACCAATAAACAACATTGTCCAACACCAACAAACAACATTGTAGGAAAGCCCATCCACCAACCATAGCAACAGTGAAGGCATCATATTAGTATGGGCCAATTCTCTCACTAGGGAGCTCGAAACCAACCAATGGAGATGGTAAAGTGCGTTGACCCAGCCCGCCCGGTCAAAAGCCTGCCAAAAACGGGGCATGGTGAGATGGGCCGCTTTACAGATATAGGTTGAATATGGTAGCTTGGGCGGGTTGCCCGCCAAAAATATTAAAAAAAATTTAAAACCACTAAAATCTATCATATTTCTAGCTGTAGCCACTTCTAATTCTCATTAAACAAGAGCAACGATTTTTCCTAAAATCTATTGGCAAGTGCAAGATCATTACTTAGAAAAGCAACATACTCGCGCGCGCGCGCACTAACACAAAGACTAGCACATGAGATGCCCACTTCAACCACCTTCTTCCTATCGCTGTCGCTGTTGTAACCATTAGCGACCTTTTTGGAAGGGAGGCACTCCAAGGTGGGCGATGGGAGCAGGGTACAAGCTCTCGCGCAGATCTGCCGTTGCTGTGATGTTCATTGATTTGCTCTACTCTTGTTCATTGTTTGCACATGCCGTTTTGATGCTACTGTTGGTCATTCGCTCATGTCGATCATTGGAAAGAGCCTACCGATGGTGATGAATAGGAGGAGATGGGGAACGCCGTCGTTGCTTGCTATGAGAGTGTGAGAGAGAGAGATGAGAGAAAGAAAGAGAGCCGTCCTGTCCTGTGTTGTTTGGGGAACGGAAAGAAGATGAAAAGAAAAGAACCCCAGTGTTTGTAGTGGGCTACCGAGCTGGGTCCAACAAAAAATGGCCCATGTATAAGTTGAAATAAAATAGGCCGCTCTAGCCCACAGGCTCAAGCCACCCCACCCCAACCCACCTTAGCACACGAATTAGGCACGTTGAACAATTCTGTTGGGTCTAATTTATCAAACCCAATTCGCTATGTTTGGCAGGTGAGCCGGACGAGTTAAGCCCGTTTTCCTGTATATGCCAACCATTTCCTCTTATTTTTTTCATTTTTCATTTGTGGAATAGCCCGAAAGTTAAATAAATAAATAAATAAACAAAAATAGCGCAAGTGCTGAATTGTTGAAGAGCTCTAAGCTGCTGCACTCTGTTGTTTATTCCTCCTCCTCCTCGGTTCTTCCCGACTCCAAGTAGTTACTCTTCTATTCAATAATTCCGATCCGATCTGTGTTATTCGCAGAAATGGAAGAATACCCAGAAGAGTTGCGCACTCCGCCAGTGACGCTGGCATCGATGGTGGGTTGCCCCGAGCTCCACCCTCTCATCTCAACTTACCTTCTCTCCCAGCAGCCTCCCATCAACACCCTCGCCCTTCCTCACTTGTCCAAAATCTATCTGTTTGAGAAGAAGAGGAAGGACCTTGATGCAGCCGTGCCGGCGCCGCCGCCCGCCGTGGTGGGCGGGATCTTGAAGCGGGACTGGCTGATGAAGCACAGGACGAAGGTGCCGTCCGTGGTGGGCGCGCTTTTCCCGGCTGAGCACGTGTTTGGGGACCCCGCTCAGTGGCTCAACGTCTGCTCCGATCTCGATTCCATCAAGTAAGTTCCTTTTTTTTTTTTTTGGGCGGGGGGGGGGGGGGAGTGTTCTACTAAGGGCGTGTTTGGATTACGGTGGAGGGAGGGAGGGGTGATTCTGCATTTTTAAGTAACTTTTTTTTTTTTTTTGGGGAGAAATTTCCAGAATGAGAGGATTATAATGAGCATGCTTTGTATCTTGAGGAAGCAGCTCTTTTTGGAGGGAGTGAATAATTGTTGGGATGTTCGGAGTAGAACAAGGATTAAGGCATGTTTGGGAATGATTACTTTTAAGAATATAATGTTTTTTTTTTTTTCCCCTTTCAAATGTAGTAAGTTTTTGATTATACGCTGTCTCGAAGACTTGTAGTTATAAGCTGATACGAAGACTTCTGATTGTAAGATACTTTAAGGTCAAAATAAGCTAATCCAAATACATACTTAGCCTGACATTTTAAATGAGCCAGACTTGTCGGGATACCTTATGATCTCAATGAAATTAAATTAGTATCCTTTATACATTTTTTAAATATGAATTGTGTAATTTTCTTAGCTGGATCCAAACACGTCCTAAGATTTGAAGGTGTTGAGTTGGTTTTGCATGTGGGGTTTTGGTTTGCTTTTGTTTTTGTTCATGGATTTATTTATTTTTTTGAAATGGGTTTGTGTTTGTTGTTGGTTTGTTTGTGTGCAGGGCTGTGATTCGTGGGAGGAACATCAAATTAGCTGTTGTAGTTGTCCAGACTAATGCACATGGTTAGCTCGCTAGTTGTTCTGTCTTGTTCACATTACTTCATGGTGCATCGCATTTGCAAACTATATGAGAAGAGTGAATTTAGATTGGCGAGTTTTGCTATGATTTGGATTGGACTTGATATGCAAATAAGCACATTTGCTTTTGTTATTTGGTTTCTGCTTATGTTCATTTGGTAGGCAGAGGCTAGGGGAAAGGACATTTTTGTTCTTTTAATGCCATTTACTAATGGAGGGTGTGGTAATATGTTTGAGGTGCTTGATTGCAGATGAGATCAGTGAGGATAGAATGATTGCCTTACGGAAGCGAGCAGAAGTAGATGCTAAATATGTAATTATGTTAAACCCAAATGACAATTCAGAACTCAAACAGTCTCTTGACAGGTATGCTCTATTTTTCAAAATCTTGTGTCAAATTTTCTCTATAAACAACAGCATTATCATTATGCATTATTCTCCTTTTTCTGGGTACAGGCTGGCAAATGCATTTTCTGAATTAGCCAATACATATTACAGAGAAGAAGGAAGAAGGGTTAAACAGCGGATAGAAAAGAAGAATGTTAGCTCGGTTGAGTTGATTGTTCGCTACTGCTTCAAAGTAGGAATTCATTTCTTTCTTGTTTATTTTTATTGACTGCACTACTAATATGCCAATCAACTGAGGTTCTGTTGAGGCGATACTCTTTCTAATGTTTATCTAGTCTAAATTTCTGCATATGTGCATCATCTTACTTATAATTTGATCTAAAATCCTCATACTTGTATTATATTTTTTCTTATGATATATGTATGTATGTATTTGTAATCATTTTTTAGAAGTAGTAAAGAAAGGAATTATGTTGATCATGCTATTTTTACTTTCTTATGCTGTTTATTGTACTCATGAATTCGTGCAAGTTTGCATTCTTTATATTTTTATCGAAATAGAAAGTGTGCATTATTTATCTAGATGCTATGAATTGCTAGGTTGCTGTATATGCAGAATTCCGAAGTGACTGGCCCGAAGCGTTGAAATTTTATGAGGAGGCCTATCATACACTGCGAGAGGTGCGTTTTGATGTTACTGATCTGCATGTTTTCTTTATCTAATTTTGTTTTCATCATTGAGACATCCCTAGAGCGCAAGTGCTATTATTGGTGTTGTATACCCCCCCACCCTTCTATTGATTGGTCGGTTCAACTAATGAAAGAAAACGTATCATCTGCCTGATATTTTATGCTTAGAAGTCAGAGCCTTGTAAGGAACTTTTCTTCTTATCCTCCAATAGCGTCTGTAGCATCTGATTTCATACATTATGTTTGCTAGAAGCAATTTTACTTGAATATGCCTTGTGTTGTCTCCCCTATTATTTCGACGATGATTAAAGTTGCATGTGTTCAACTTGAGTTTGGTTGTGTGGTTTTTACATCCATTTCCAGAAAACTAAATTTTTTCGCATGCATTTTTTCTGTTTATGTTTCATCATACAGATTGTTGGGGTGACAACAAGGTTACCAGCAGTACAACGCTTAGTTGAGATAAAATCTATTGCCGAACAGTTGCATTTCAAGATATCAACCTTATTACTGCATAGTGGGAAGGTCACAGAAGCAGTGACGTGGTTCCGCCAGCACAAGAATGCATATAGAAGGCTTGTTGGTGCACCAGAAGCAACATTTCTTCACTGGGAGTGGATGAGTAGGCAGTATTTGGTATTTGGCGAATTGTTGGAGACAAGTTCAAAAACCACTCAAGGCCTTTCCCCTGTTAATCTAGGCTCTTCATCCAAACCTCTGTCTGAGTGGGAATTTTATCCAGCCTATTATTATCAAGTGAGCATCCCTGTTTTACTAGCTAACTTGTGCCATACTGCTCACATGTTGAGAAAAGGAAATGACTACACCGCATTTGTTATTGCTTTCATAACATAGCTGATACATGTAGATATTTCAATTTTAGTTTGGAACTTTCTTTATAATAAAAGATCCACATGTAACATCCATGCATGATGGCAGTTTTGGAATACTGATACTAATTAATTCTAGTGATGGTTTGGCGATGGTTAGTTCTATAACAATATTCAAAATGGAAAGTGTGTGGCCTTTTATTTGAAAGGAATCTAGAAGTGGGCAAATATATACCTTGATGACATCTTTTTACTGTTTTGTTTCATTGTCATTGCTTTATTAATAGAGTCCAGTTAAAGTTCAAATTAATACGTTGGTTAAGATTAATAAACTTATTGAATGAAAGGCAATTGTTATCTCCTTGACAATATTTTGCTAGAATGATAGTCCTTGTGTGGTTAATTAACAGATTGAAATTCCTCTCTTCAAAAGTCAAGGGCTTGTTCATATCAGAATGGGGAAACTAAAAAGTAGAGGCATAGGCATATAGCTAATGTAACAAGTTTATGATTTTGTAGAGGAAATATACGCATCTAGTTTTCCTTTACCTAATATGTAAATATCCGTTTGATTAGATTATATGCTGTACTTCATATGCATTTAGGAACAACAAATACAACAATTCTTATCCCACTGGGAAGTGTTGATTACATGAATCAAATTGCATCATTATGCTCTATCGAAATCCAAAATTTCAGAATATCCATTTAGATCAAGATAAAACTTAGGTAAAGTTCTTTAGGTGCTTGTGGTGTTGTTTTCCAATGAAAACATAACATGTGTACCTTTTGTGCAAATAAGAGGACAAGGTGGTTAAATGTTATGTTGGAGAGCAGCACTACAATCTCCTAACAAACTTTACCTATGTTTTGTCCTTTGGATCAAGGTATTTTATGATGGTTTCTCCTAAAGTCTAACTCTATCTCTTTCAATAAACTTCACTGGGTAATCCTGATTCATCTCTGTGAAACAGTTAGCAGCTCACTACTTAAGCGAGAAGAGGTCAGCACTGGAACTTGCAATCTCAATGTCAGAAAATGAGATTGATAATGGTGCTGATTCTGTAGTTCCTTCAGCGTATGTTGGTCAGTTTGCTCGGTTACTTGAGCAAGGAGATAATGTTGATATGCTACCGTAAGTCTTAACTGAGTGGTAAATAAGTTCATGTTTTGATAGGTATCATCCTTTGAATATTCGTTTTTCATTTGGATTTGCAGTCTAACTGATGAAGAGTACACCCGCTATGCTGTTGTGGAAGGAAGAAGTTTCCGAGATTCACTTGAAATTATTGCTCTCCTTAAAAAAGCTTATGAGTCCTTCAGTAGTATTAAAATTCAGAGGATGAGCTCTTTTTGTGGTTTCCAGATGGGCAAAGAATATTTTGCTGAAGGTGATATTGGTAATGCAAAACAGATTTTTGATACTATTGCAGGCCTATACAGAAAAGAGGGGTGGGTAACTTTGTTATGGGATGTCTTGGGATTCTTGCGAGAGTGCTCGCGAAAAAGTGGTAGTGTTAAAGATTTTGTGGAGTATTCCCTTGAAATGGCTGCACTGCCAATATCATCTGATGCTGGTGTTCAGAGAGACACTGGTCCAGCTGGTCCTGCAAATCTAATCCAAAGAGAATTTGTACACAAGGAGGTTTTTGACCTTGTCAGTGAAGGTTCAGGGACGGTAACAAATGAACACCCTAGTAATCTCAAGATCAATGGAGATGAATCACTTCAGCTTGAGGTTGATCTTGTCAGTCCTCTTAGGTTGGTGATGCTTGCCTCGGTTGCTTTCCATGAACAGACAATCAAGCCTGGTGCATCAACCTTGATTACAGTATCACTTCTTTCCCGGTTACCCCTTACTGTTGAGATTGATCAATTAGAAATCCAGTTCAACCAATCTAGTTGTAATTTCTTCATTGCAAATGCACAAAAACCTCAATCAGTAGAAGTTAGTGGTATTCAACAGCACCGAGTGGAGGCAGCGCCTTCTCTTTCACTTGAACCAAACAAATGGCTGAGGTTGACCTATGACATCAAATCTGGTAATACATACTCCTGAAAAACTTCAGTTTCCTAATCAGCTGTCAAGATCTTTCTTGATGCCCCTTCAATTTTTTGCAATCAAGTAATCTGAGCATGGTACATTTCAAACATTCTATAGTATCTGACATTTCCTAGTATTCTTGTGATCCTTCATTTCTGTTGTTTATGCTTCTTGTTGCTATAGTGTGACTGGTTAACCAACTTCCATTTAATTGTATAAGTGACAATGGGATGACTGTTTATATTTGAATCGTGTTAATGCCGCGATATTTCTTCCAAAATTGGTATGGATCTATCGGACTCCTCTCTCAACAAGATTTGCCCATTATCTTGGTTCAAAAGTAGGATTTATGTGTAACTTATTTAGTGTCCATCTTGATGCATACATAACTATTACAATCAGAATAATTGCTTTCACTCTAGCCATTTTTTGTTGATTGTGATTTGAGACTCTTTTGTGGTTTTGCAGATCAAAGTGGAAAACTTGAATGCCTGTCTGTTATTGCAAAAATTGGACCACACTTTGCTATCTGCTGCAGAGCTGAAAGCCCTGCTTCACTGGATAGTTTACCTCTTTGGACACTGGAGGATTGTATACAAACTGTTCCAATAAAAGACCCAACTCTTGTGTTCTCTAGTCAGAAGTCTACCCAAGTTGAAGAACCAGACCCACAAGTAGATCTGCATCTTGGTGCCTCTGGCCCAGCATTAGTGGGAGAGATTTTCTTGGTACCTGTTACAGTGGTCTCCAAAGGCCATGATGTGTGCTTAGGTGAGTTGAAGATCAATCTCGTGGATGTGAGGGGAGGTGGGTTGTTTAGTCCAAGGGACAATGAACCATATGCCATGGATAGTCATCATGTTCAGCTGCTTGGTATTTCTGGACCAGAAGGGGAAGATGATTCTCAGTTAGATTCTGACAATATAAAGAAAATACAGCAATCATTTGGATTAATTTCTGTTCCCTTTCTTAAAAACGGAGACTCTTGGTTGTGCAAATTAGAAATCAAGTGGCACCGACCTAAACCTATCATGCTTTATGTATCTTTGGGTTATACTCCTAACAGTGATAAATCAAATCCACAGATGGTCCATGTCCACAAGAACTTGCAAATTGAAGGGCACAATGCTATTCTCCTAAACCATCATTATTTGATGCCATTCAGATGGGACCCATTGTTACTCTCAGGGAGCAAGCAAGCCTCAGAGTCTGATCAGTTTCAATCACTGCCCTTAAACCAAAAAACTGTGCTCATTGTTAGTGCAAAGAACTGCACTGAGTTGCCATTAAGGTTGAGGTCCATTTCCATTGAAGTAGATGATGATGTTGAAAGGACGTGCTCTATTCAACATGGAAATGAGGAGCTTTCAAACCCTGCCCTTCTTGTTCCTGGTGAAGAGTTCGAGAAGGTATTCTCAGTCAGTTCCAATATGAACATTTCAAAGCTCATACTAGGAACTGTGTGTTTGAGATGGAGGAGGGACATGGGGGTTGAAGAGCAATCTGCTTCCACCGCATCATTGCCTTGGGTGGAGACTAAACAAAAGCTGCCGGATATGAATGTCGAGTTACCCCCATTGATTGTGAGTTTGGAATGCCCTCCTTATGCCATCCTGGGAGATCCCTTCACATACTATATTAGAATTTTAAACCAGACACAATTATTGCAAGAAGTCAAATACTCACTGGCAGATGCACAAAGTTTTGTGTTATCTGGGTATCATAATGACACTATACATGTTCTTCCAAAATCTGAGCACATTCTCAGTTACAAACTTGTTCCCCTTGCCTCAGGCATGCAACAGTTACCTAGATTTTCCATGACCTCAGTGAGATACTCAGCAGCATATCAGCCTTCAAGTTCTTCAAATTCTGTTTTTGTTTTCCCTTCCAAGCCTCATTTCGAGACTGCAGCCTCAACCAACTTTAGGGTGGAGTCTGTTGCTAATGAATAGATCTTGTACATCATTAATTTCTTTTTCTTCAATTTTATGTTAATTTTCATTCGATTGTGTCCATGCCCTCCCGGGGGTGGAAGGAAACTACTTATGTTACATGGAAAAGCTGCATACATGGTCTTTTTTGGATCTTTCTTACTAGTTTATTATTGATTATTATAACACTTCAAGATTAAGTTCTCCAATAGCTATACGTTAACACTAAAGCAATTATTTTAGACTGCATTTCATTCTAACTAGTTTTGCGTTGAATGAGTTTGTTGTTGGATTTTTTCTAGAGAACTAATGCAAATATTTACTCATTTACTTCTTAGCTTCGCTCCTTTAAATATGATGAGCAGTTATGACATTCGAATGAGCAATTTCCCGCAATATACTGATGGAGCTTAAAATCCCTCTCCATCCAAATGATTTACACTGCTGTGTATTACTCACTCAAAATGATAATATTTCATTATCTTCACAAAGACTTGAAATATGAACTTGGCTATGGGTTCCATTTCTCGGGCTTGTAAACATTTTCAAGTGTGAGAACACAAAGGCCACCCAATCGTGTTCAAATGACTTTAAATTGATTTAAGGCAAGTTTAGGTCGAAGAACTTAATGAATGAATAAAATGATTCACAAGGTTAATTTTAGGAGTTCATGGATGCTTAAAAAGATTACATGCCTAAGAATATGCACTTAGATTTAATACATTGTCATGTAAAATTTTGTTACACCATTGATAATCATATATTACTATATCATTAAAAATATTTGACTCTCATAAATAGTCATATAATTTGTTATTTATATATTTAATTATTGTAGACAATATAATAATTTAAGCCATTAAGATTGGATTAGTAGTGAGGTGCTTAAATAGTTTTTATAAGATCAAAATTTTAATTCTCAGTACCACTAATATATAATAATTTTTTTGATGGCTTATGATACCTAGAAAGTTTGAATCTATTGACTTTTTTTTTTTTAATAGAGAATCTATTGACTTATATAAAGGCCTTTATACAAAACAAATCTTTTAATAAGTTTTAAAGTTAATGAGAATTAACCCACAAAGGGTTGGTTGAGATAATAAGCAACCTTGATCCTTTAGGAATAGGATAAAAATTCGAATCCTAGAAAGACAATTCTTGTGAGAGACTGCATAATCTTTATGCTCCCATAATTGAATGAGGATTAGTCTTATGGATTGTTCAAATATACCGAACCTATAAGGATATATTTTGGTTAAAAAAAAAAAGTTAATGAGAATTATCATTTTACATAAAGTATAAGTCAAGTCAAATGTAAAATCACTATGTCAAATAATAGGGGATCATAAAGCCATAATTTTGTAAAATAGGCCTGGCATTTTCGGATCTAAACCCACTAATGTTAGGGGTAAAATTCTGCACAGTTATGGTGAGTTTGGTGTGGAAATAAAAATGAAGATAAAATTTTAGGAGTTAGATTTTCATGTAATTTTATTTGTATTAGTTGAATTTTTTTTCCCCTATTTTTCCTCCTACCCCAACTGATCCTTAGAATTCACTTTTACTAGACTAACTTTCTTTTTAGCAAGATGTAATAATGTAATTATAATAAACACATGTTAATGCACAAAAGTTAATTTAAATTGATATATATTTACACAGAAATAAAACTAATTAAAAGAGTCAATAGAAAATAGTAATAAACCCAGATGAAAAAGAAACTAGTAATAAACCAGTGAATCAGTGTAATCATTATGTTCATGGTGGTCTAATTACAAACTGCCAGAAAATGTTGATAGACACAAAACTAATAAGTAAGTTGAAATCGATAATATGCATAAAATTTGACAGGAAAGTAGTCTACGTAGCGGTTATTCTCACCGTTTTAAATTTATAATCCTAGCAGAGCCAAACAGTAATTTTTTTTTTTGGTGCTTCTAAGGGTATTCTCTTCTATATTATTGGAAAAGAAGATTAATCTCTTTCTTTTATATTTAGACTTGCCATTCCAATTAATATTTTCTTCACAAATTGAACCGAAATCCTCTATAAAGTTGTACTGTACTTTTACTATGTCTACATATTTCGTGGTAACCAACTAGTAAATTTAAAATCGATAATATACATAAAATTTTAGAGGAAAAAAGTTTAAATAGACAAAAGATGAAATTAATCATTTTACATATCGTACAAATATCCAAACACAAAAGTTGAATTCATTTGAGAAAATAAATAACTTCATGGTTTTAATAATAAAATCCAAATAAACTTACATAATGCATAACACTTAATTGCAGTTGGTTTCTAATGGTCAATTATTTTAGTATTAAAATTTCCTGAGCAATTAAAAATTAATTAATTATTTATCAAAAAAAATGCATGAAAACGTTCTCCAAAAATTAACTTCAATAGCTTTTATAATACATGAAAATAAACTCACATTAATGCACTAATATGAATTGCGATTAATTCCTATTTAATAATAAATTTAATTTAAATACACTAATAGTGTAAAATAATTTTATATTATCAACCAATAAAAATAGTAAAAATTACCAACTCATACAAATAACCACCCATGATAGTGAGCGACCCATCATAATTTGTCACTTTTTTAGGATTTCTATTGATTAACAGTGTAAAACTATTTTACACCGTCAGTACATACCAATTAAACTCTTTAATAATATGCAGAATTTGGAAAAGTCTAAAAAAGAAATATAAATAAATCAATATTACGTTTTATGCACTAATGTTGATTGCAATCATTTTTATTTTCAAATATGAAAGAATATTTGGAAAAAAATTCAATAAAAATAGTAATAAAATAATATTTAATAGTATAGGTATTTATTACAATTTTTAAGGAAAACGTCTCCATAGAGATAACTACTAAATGAGTTGAACTGACATGTTATTTTATAGTTCATGAAAAATCCATATTAAAAAAACTTACAAGAGAAGTCTCAAAATTATAAATGAAAGACTTATTAATAATCTTTTTCAATATGTATAATATCCGAACCAAAATTATTTGAGAAAATAATAAAATCATATTGATGTAATATAATTAATTTCAATGAATTATTATTTTTCAAATATGAAAAATCAACAAATATTTTCAATAGAAAATAGTAATAGGAATAATTATATATTTTTATAATGAGTCCTTATAATTATTAATAGAAAAAAATTAAATATTTATTGTTTGTTTCCAAAGATATATAATAAATATTTTCAACTTTTCATTTGATACTTTCTATATTTAATATTTTAAAAAAAATTTAAGAGGAGCTATTAAAAACATACACAATTATTCTAATATAAATCAATGCTAATATAATTATGAGTAAACATCCCCGAATTACTAAACATGGAAAATATTAAATTTTTTGCAAGTGCATTTATTATTTTGAAAACATAAAAAGCATTAATTATTTTCCGTTTTTCAAAACTTGAAGTCTTGAACCAATTATGAGAAATTAAAATGTATTAAATATAGTGATTTTTCAGTGGTGTCAACCAATTGTGTTCCAGATACCAACTTCTCTTGCATAGATTCCATTCATACATTTGATAATTATTATTCTTTTGGTTATGTAGTTTAATATAATACCTTAATAAAAACTTTAAATATATATTAATTTAATTAATTGAATTTTTTAACTATGTCGGAAATGATTACTTTTCAATAAGTTTATACAAAAAATTGTGTCAGCCCACTGTTTCATTTTATTTCATTTTTATCTTTTAAATTGTATCACTTTCCTAGTTATTTCTATGACAATTTTATCCCAACAATTTTTTTTTTCAATTATTTTTCTAAGCATACTGGACAGTATTACTGTAGCGCACACAGCTTCTAGTTAAATTCCAGGATAGCTTTTGCATTGATCATTTTCATGATAAAAACAAGAGCAGAATATCTAAAACTGAGTTCACGCCTAAAATCAACTCATTCCTTTCTTTCATGAATTAATTTAAAATTTTGGGCAGTATTATAATTTAGTTTTACTTACATTTACTACTCTCTCTTACCCAATTAATATCCATTTTCCACTGTTTATCTCAATATGAATTCTATTCTCTAGATCTATATATATTCAAAGTGTTGATCTAAGTTTAATGTACGTAAAGAATGGTCTGGTCTTGGGCACTGGCAAGCAAATCTTGTCCATATATATGCATGCCACCTCAAGAGATAGAAATTGATTCACAATCCCACGTAACTCACTTATTGTTTTCCATAAAATCCGATATGCCAAAGTAATAACGTACCAAAAACCCGCGAGCTAAGACATACATACAGGGGTATACAAAAAATGATATATTATAATAATAAATAATAATAATACTAATAAATTTCATGATGAGTTTCATGATATATAAAGAAGACAAAGTGTGTAGACTTTTGCTCTCACAATTCGCAAAACACTCTCTTAAGAGATCACAAAGCCATCGCGAAATCCATTATCAAATTCAGACACAAAATGGACAATGATTCACCTCCTCAATCAAGCACTCAGCAGCAGAATCAAGGCGACAACAACAATTTTGATGCCCCTCTTTCACCATCAACTTTCAATGTTCCCCCTGTTGATCAAGGTGATGATCTTCCTCCATTTTTCTCTCCTCTACCATCAATTGCTGAAACCTTTTGCTGCAACACATGCTCCATTTCACTTGAAGATGAACTCAACCCTCCTTACCAATACCAATACCTAGGTTGGCACGGTATTGAGAGTGATGACTTATTCACTCCATGGTTTCAACCCTCTCCTTTTGCTCCAATTGAATCTTTTGAGGACACTTCTTCCATTGTCCTCCCAACACTCCTGCCGCAGCCACCACCGCCGTCTCCGGTTGTTTCCGGTGGCGGCGGTAAACCAAGTGAGCCACATTCAGTTCCCATAATTGTTGATCAACTTGATGACAACAATGAGGCCAAAGAAGCCCCACTTTCTTCTCTTACCCCCAATGGCATAGAATCTGTGTCTACAACAATGATTTTGCCTAGCTCTCAAGCTGCTCCTGCCATGGAAGAACCTAATTCTGCCGCCATGGTTGTTGCATCTTCTTGTACTACTCCTGCCGTGGCTGAATCTAGCATTAAGGCCATGGTTGTTGCACATTTTCTTCCCCCTCCTACCATGACAGAATCTAGTACTGAGGCCATGGTTGTTACACCTTCTCTTCCTCATCCTGGCAAGGTTGAATCTAGTGCTGAGGTCATGGTTGTTGCACTTGCACCTTCACCCCCTCGGCCTGCCATGGCTGAATTTAGTGTTGAGGCCACGGTTGTTGCACCTTTTTGTCCTCCTCCTTCCGTAGTTGAACCTAGTTCTAGCACCATGGTTGTTTCACTTTCTTTTTCTTCTCCTACCATAGTTGAACCTGGTGCTGAGGCCAGGGTTATTGCACATTCTTCTCCTCTTCCTGCAACGGTTGAACCTAATTCTGAGGCAATGGTTGTTGAACTTTCTTCTTCTGCTCTTGCTATTGCTGAATTTAGTGCTGAGGCCATTGTTGTTGCACCATCTTCTCCTCCTCCTTCCATGGAAGATTCTAGTGCTGAGGCCATGGTTGTAGCACTTTCTTCTCTTGCTCCTGCATCTGCTGAACCTAGTTCTGGGGCCATGGTTATTGCACCTAATTCTTTTACTCCACCTTCCTTGGCTGATTCTGGTTTTGAGGCCATGGTTGCACGTTCTTCTCCTGCTTCTGTCTCTGTTGATCCTAGTTCTGAGGTCATGATTGTTGAACTTTCTTCTCCTCCTCCTACTATTGTTGAATCTAGTGTTGAGGCCATGGTTGTTGCATCTTCTTCTACTCCTCCCATTGGGGAAGCTGCAAACACCAGTGCAGTTATGTATGTGGAATCATCAAAGTCCAACAAGCGGAAGAGTCAGCGTGTGGATTCGAGTGTAGATGAGGATGGTGCTCATGAGTCATGTGATGTTGGTTTCAGACAAGGGGTGCCAACAGTTTCTGAAATGGAATTGCTGGAAAGATTTCTGCGTCTAGGTATAATTTTTTTGATGTTTTGATTGAATCAATATGTCTTCTTTTATGAATTTGATTTAATAACTTTAGAAAGCATAAATTCAATAGTAGTTGCAGGGAATGAAAGATGAAATAGTAGATAGACAATTGTTAAATGCTCTCTGGTCAAGGGGAAAGGGAAAAGTAGTATTCCATGATATTCATCATGTCTCAATACATCAGTTATTATATTAAAATATAATAAAAGTTTAAGATAGAAATAATTTACGAATATGATATGTTCATGTAAGTACAGAACACCAATTTTTTCTTTCTCCTGAAACATCTAAAAATTTCTTTAGTAGACAACTCATACTATATTATTTGAATTATTAATATCAAATCTTAGTGGATAACTCATTCTCACATGCTTCTCTCTTATGATGTGCTCATGGATAAGGGAAAAGAGATAAAACTATTGAAAAATTCTTAAGTATACTCATATTAAGAAAAAAAAAAAGTTTTGTATCATTTATAACTCTTAATGTAATAATAAAAATGAGGGACAATGATAACCCATATAAAATTAAGTGTTGAATTATGAAATGATTCAGAGCAACACTTTTTTTTTTATACTATAAAAATACCTAAAAATTTTATGCTATTATTTTAATTATTCTCTAATGGTAAGGACTAGGTCTTGTAAATAACACTGACAACACTATAGGATTAATTTATATGAACATTCAATACACGCATACGCATTGGCTTTACGTTAAAAAATTTCTAGCTCAACTTTATCCCGTCATGCATCTAAGAATAGAAGCATAATAACCTTTGTTTAGAGATATGATCCTTTTTTCCTTTTGCAGGGACGAAACGGGATAGTCTTCGGCCATTGATTATCAGAGTGAACGGAGAGCAGGTGCCTACTACTTTTCTTGTTTTTCTTTAGTCCTATGTATCTTAACCCTATGTTTGCATTTTTCCTTCTTTTACTATTGTCATTTGCTATTAGAAAATGCATTATCAACTTCTACAAGTTTTTAATTGCTCAACTAACTAAATCCCTTAAAGACAAAGATTATTACCGATACATTTGACAATAGTTATTAGGGACATACATATCCAAAACAGATAAGTGTGATACATTCAACCAAGATTATGTATGACAGCAGCACCATCTCTTTTACCATTTGATCAAATATCTGCAAACAAATATGGTTTACGAATTTCAATAACTAGTTAGAACATTTCACTTTACGTTAATAATGATAAGGGCTTTTCATTTTGGGTGACAATTTGGTTGTTTGGTACCACTTCCCTAAATCAATAGGATGTGAGATAGGATCACACTTTTGTTGTCCAAATTGCATAGTTTTCTGATATGAAACTAGAAGGGCTGGGGAAGGGAGGTGTTTGTTGAAGCCAATAACTTTACTCACCCTTATCTCAAGCTTTCAAGGTTTCTATCATGAAGCTTTGGTGCCATAGTTTGACTCTGGAATAACTTAAAACAAAATGTGCAAAATAGAACAAACATTGGACTTGTAAATACTTCTTACAGTGCTTAATATGGTTTTTTCAATGAAACTATTACTTGTTTAAATGATCTTTAAGCTCTTCCTTTTAGATGCATGCAAATCTCATCAATGATATTGCCTTTGTCCCAGGATGTGACGACAGTAATAACATCAATAGCTGAAGAAAAAGGATCTAATCTATTGATCTTGGGAACAGTGGGTACGTTATCCACGGTTCAGCTTCTGCAGGAAGGAAAACCTACAACATATGAGGTTTATCTCTTTTGCATTTATTTTCTTTAACTTTTTTTTTTTTCATTTTCTTAACCATTATTAGCTTTCTATATTACCTCTTTGTTCAAATCTCCTATTTTTCTTTTATTTTGGGTACCATAGGAACTTCAGTGGCATTACTTTTCCCTTTGATATTTCCTTAAATATATAGTTTTAATTGTCTCTATCATAAGGTTTTATTTTATACGTACACAAGAAGAGCTTTACAGGGCTTTTGATATTGAAACAGTAGGGAAATCAGGCGCATCAATAACTAATTTTGGAATCATGTTAACTAATTTCAAGTCCAATGCCGCCAGCAAGACAAAGTAGAAACAAAATTAAAGCATTATTAGGGTCTGAATCCTGAGTTCATGTGTTTGACCGTAACATACAAGTGTGCTTCTTACTAAAATTGAAAGGTTCATTTATAATTTGAACTTGCTGAAAATCTCAGAAATGAAAAGAAAATATTGTAAATTGTGTTGTTCAAACTTATGCATTAGGTAAGATGTGAATTAATTAGTGGTTCTAATTAGATTTGTTTACCTAGTCTATAATAAATGAAAATGATTCAACAATTGATGAGTGTTTTCACATAAAAAAATAATAATAATTGATGAGTGTCCATTAGGGCTTTTCAACAATTGCCATTCACAAGAGGGGGAAGGTAGATAATTCAATAAGCGGAGAGGGGCTTTCCTTATTTGGTTCACCATCACATGAGAACTATTTGCACTACCACACTTCATTTATGTCTTTTTATTTCAAATCTCAATCTCCAATGAGTGTGAGTGTATTCACGATTTCAATTTGTATATTCTAGAGATTAACCTGATCAGTTCAAGATTTTGTGAAGCAAAACTTTAACAGATAATTTGGTATGTTTATTAATTAATGTTTCACAATGAACAAAAATGATCATCTCAATCACCTCTGCAATCATGCCAGATTCGATTTAATGGCTGACATACAATTTTAATGTGCAGGGAGATTTTATTATTATCTCACTGTCTGGTATTATTCTTCTTCCAAAAGATGGTGACACCCAAAGTACGAGTCAATTATCTGTTTCAGTTGTTGGAGCTGACGGTAATGTTTTTGGAGGACCTGTTCGTGGAAGATTAATTGCTGCATCTCCTATGCAGGTTTTTACATCTAAATCTTTTCCGTTTATGATTCATGACATAATGAACTAAGCCTAACTTCGTGGTTGTGATTTTATTCTTAAATATAATTCTTGCATCTAAGTGCTGGTGATCATAAAAAACCTTTTTTTTTTTTTCTTTCTGTTAATGTGTTAACACTCAATTACCTAACCTAACCACTTTTTGCAGCATTTTAATTAAGAGTAAAAGGTAAAGTTATATGATTCCAAAGCTTTAAGTAGTATATGCATACATGCCTTAATTATTTCATGAGCTGCTCGACAACTCTTCAAGATCATTTGGTACTTCATCCATCTTCACTTTTATAAATACAAAGCATTGATTCTTATATAATGTTGATGGCTGATGGAATGTTAGTTGAAAATTAAACTTGTATGCGTATTACTTAAATTCTCTAATATCAATACCGTCAAATGAAGAAATTAAATTGGTACCTTTTTTCGTCCCCAGACCCTTCCTGCAACTTGCCTTGAATGCTAGAGGTGACAGCAGAATTGATATTATGATATATTACAAATCAACAAAGTAGGGCGGAGGGGCCACTACTTAATAGTGAATTTTATGAAAAGAATAATATATATTTTGTAGTTTTTAATTACTCTTATTTACAAGTTTAAATATTATTCAAAATATATAAAAGAAAATAAAAATTTCACTATCAAAACTCAATATACACATATATAAACAATATATTGTCTATTATAGTATCTAAAGATCTACTTAAGTAAAGGGTTTATAAAAGTCAACCTCAAATATTCATATTGTATTTGTAATGTTCAAATACTAGTCAATTTTATTTGCAAGATTATTGAAACCATGACTAAATTACTGTAATTGATCTCTTTTTTTTATATATATAATATGTGTATAAAAAAAATTAGAAGGGACCAAGTAAAAAAAAACTAAAAATTTTTACTAAAAATTGAAATCCGGGGGGGGGGGGGTGCCGCCCCTTTGTATACAAGAGGCTCCGCCCCTGCAACAAAGGGATCATTTATTGTTATTATTGTTAATTGTTGCTGGTATGAGAGCGAACAAGATGAGAAATGTTTTTTAGGTAAGTTATTATTGTGCACCTTCTTAGTCTATCAGGTGAGTTTGGTCATGAGAAACGAATAAAATAAAAATTTCTAAAGGAAAAAGTTGTCAAGCGTTCTTTAACATGCAAATTATATAATATCTCACGTCAATGTGTAATCGAGATGTTCAAATAACACCTCTCTCATATTACATAGAGTTAATTGGTTTGTGTCATCCAAACTGTGCAGATGGTTGGTTTAACTTTGGCTCGAAAAGGCCGCAAGCTAAGAGGCTTGAAGGCAAAACTAAATATTCCAAATCTCCAGATGGTGACCAGATCCATGAAAAATGGAGGAAAGGCTCCGGCCAAAGGGAAAAAGCCTGAATCAGAAGAAGCAAACAGGAGGGAGCATGGCGTCCTAAAGGAGCTCAATGAAAATATAACAAAGTTCGATGAGACCAAAGTTGATAAAAAGTTGGCTGAATATATGGATGCAGAGCTGCAACTATCTCCAGATGCATCTGGTGATGTGCCAATGGTTGATATGATCCATGGCCAGGTGAAGTAGGTGGGGGGCATGGAACAATAAGGAGAAAAATAGGGTTTATAAACTTTAGTCCTTGAAGCATGATAGAGATATGGTAGACAATCAAAATGAAGTGTGTAACTTTACCTAGGGATAATTTGCAGTTTATTTGCTTACGGTTTGGCTTGAAAAAACTTTGTCACTCTATGATTTTAATTTACAGAAATATTTTCTTAACATCATTCTTGTTTATCTTTTCAGATATCCTTAAGCACTGTCTTAGAAAGAAATAGGAAAAATAAAAGAGTTTTATTATTTGAATCCATTTTTGAGATGACAAATAAGACACCTTATCTTAAAATAGGTGTAAAATTCAACGGTGCGAAACCTAATTTAAATAATTTACATAAAAAAAAACTTTTAATTCTTTTAAAAGTCCAAATTCGATATTCTCTTTTAAAATAGAAAAAAAAAAAACCGCTTCTCAAAGTTTGAAAGAAGAATGATAAGAATAATAACTTGAGTTCTAGTTCAGTAGTTATTAAATTCAAATAACACTCCAATTTAATTTATCCATTATCATATACCGACTTTGTGAGTTTTCCATCTATTTTATAACGGAAGACACTTTCTAGAACTATCAAAAGCCCTTCCTGCCTTTCTTAAACAAAGAACAAAAATACAAAATCATTTACCATATTCCAAAGATTTCGATAACTAAACGATCAGTGATACTACTAAAAAGTAAGGCAGCGTTTCCTTTCTCCTATACCTTTTTGTCCTCTCATGTTCTTGTTCACTCAAAGAGAGGTACTAACTTCAAGGATATATATAGTTGCATTGCTGTTTGTGTAGGCAAGGTTCTGAGGGTAGGTAAACCAGAGAAGCTAACGTGTAGTGAGAGAGCTTAGGTCTCTTTAGGAGATTGTATAGTTAATGACAGGCCTGAGATAATCAAGATGATAGGTGTCTTGACTTTTTAATTAGAAGTCTCGAATTTAAGTTTTGGGATTAGAAAAAATATTCATTGGGAGATTACTATCCCCCATCAAGGACCTTAGTCGGCTCGAACTGAATTAGTCAAATTTCTGCTAATAGAACTTGTATACTTCTATCAAGCCTGAGATGATCTATAATTTACGGGCTTCAAAAGTTTATTGTTGAAGAAGAGAAAATTGTAAAAAGGAGATCTCTATATCTTTAGCATACTTGATAAAAGAGTAGAATTGCTGTGCAATTAATTATTTCTCAGTGCTTAATTTATACTGTAAAATTCATAATTGTAATTATATGTATGCATTATTTGCTTAGGATCCATACGATTTTCTTTCAACATTGAAAAGCTAGGATGGAGTATGAAGTAAATAAATCTGTTTAGGCATGTTACACACTGTTAATAAAGTAAAACTCTTGCATATTAAAGTATGTAAATATGTGAAACAATTATTTTAAGATCAAAAGTGCAAGCTCTAAGTGCCCTAATAATAATGAAAAAGAAGAGAGAGAGAGAGAGAAATTTAAATTCAATTGAAATCACATGTGAGGAATTCCATGCTCTGATGATAATACTATGGTGAAAATTGAACTGTTTTATATAGAAACTATTAAATTGTTGTGATACATGACTAGTTTTAATAAAGTTATAACAATAATAATAATAATAATAATATTTTAATGTGAATATATCTATTTACAATGATTTAAATAGTATTATTTGGTAAGTTTTTAAGGTTTTATTTGAGAGATTTTTTTTTAAAAGATTTTATTTGCCATGTTTCAACTTTATTAATTTAGTATTATTACAACAACTAAAATTTATTGTGAATTTCAATAGTATCATGAATTTACTTTTACTTTTAATTATAATTGAATTAAGAAAATTTATTAAATAAAATAAAAATGTATAACTATATATAGAAAAAAAAATTAAAAGTGAATTTATTTCTAAATAGTGCGCCTTTAAACATTTAGTAAATTCTATAAGATCTAATAATTTAATGATAAATATAAAGCAAATTCACTTTGAAAAAACTAATGCTACCAAATGGGACATAAATTGACTTGACATTAAACTTGATAAATACAAGACTTTGCTGGTTCAATGAATATAAGTTAATGCGACAAATCTTTTCAAATTGATGTTAGCCTAATCTTTCAACCAACGAAATTAATTTACGTTATCAACTTTCTGCTCATGTTTCGCTATAATTTAAATTCAATTCTGTTATTAATAGATTCTTCTGTAAACATTCAATATGTCCTAATCCTATATTCGAACTAGCCTCCTCTTCATCCATAATTTTAAATTTTAAAAGTACCAAAGAAAAAGACGAAGTAAGGAGGTATTTTGTGTGAATTCTTCGATGAATTGTAGACCCTAAAAACTCACGTGCGCATGGCCTCTGGTAGCCTACAATAACCAACACACTCGAATCAACTAGAGTCATTATTATTAATTTGCTCGTACGTGTATAGATGCCAATTGTACCTTTTTATTTGTGGTTTTTGACAAAGGTTAACACATGACACATAACCCTCAATTCATGCTGAATGATGTTAAGGAATGGGTCACGCATAGTTAGAGTCTTCCATTTATATGGATGGGATGTTAATAGCTGATACTAAAGCGATAGTTAAAAGGAACAGGAGACCATCAAACGTGTTTAGGGAAGTAAATTGCTGTTCTGTGCTGATTGATATGCTTGCGCATTTGGGAGTTCAGCAGAATGACGACAACTTGTTTTGTGAGAGATACGGAGCCAGATTTGGGGCCTTTGCTCCTTGGTGATGCTATGGATGTTAATCTTTGTTCGTTAGGTTTTTGTTCTTTTTTTTCCAATGTCCCAAAAAACCAAACATCGTTTTCGACGGGACCCAAAAAAAAGAAAATGGCTTGGATCAATGTAGTCATTATGAATTCCTATGATGGCGAAGCATAGCCAAAGTAAAAAATTATTAAAAAAATAATTCATACTCCCTCCTGTTTATAATATTTGTAATTTATTGTATTAGTATCTTATAATTTATTATACTTAGAATTGTATGAAGGATATAATTAAAAACTTTATAATAAATTCTTTATAGATATATGAGAATGTAGGGATGTCACCGTCTTTGTGAGGCGAAGTCTCCCGCTCATGACCCCAAACTCTCTCGCCTCGTCCCGATCCATGGTGATTTTTTCCTATCCGTTCCTCATGATCCAGCAGTCCATGAGATCCCAAAAATGGAAAAAAATTGAAAAAAAAATATTGGAAAAAAAAAAAAAAAACATTCACGACGGCTTAATCCACCAACAATAACAGATCAACAACAACAACAACAATAGACTATATACCACCCAGATAAATAAAAAATTAAAAAAGTTAGAAAATATTTTTAATTATTAAATAGAATAAATAAGTATGAAATGTCTTAAAAATATAGATATGATATAGATATAGTAAAGATGTTATTAAGGATAATATGGTATTTTTACACATGCAGGTCAGAGTGGGGAGGGTGATCATGCATCCAATTTCTTCTGGGGAATTTCTTATCACTCCGTCATGTGAAAAATCACATTGCGTACTGAATGAGCGATCATGAGGATCACATTGTGGGGATTTTTGACATCCCTATGAGAATGATAGATGAATTGAACTAAAAAATTTTATTATCTCAAATAATAGATATTATGACCCAAAAAATAAATATTATGAATTGAAAGGACTATATTTTAATAAGTTAAAGAATCAAGGTTATGTCTATACTCAGTATGCGCAACTTTACAATTAAGAAATATAAATTACAAATACGAAAGAATATAAAGTAATCTATCAAAATTAAATTCTAGAGATCAAAGAACCTTGGCTATGATAAATTTCATGTAACAAGTCGCATGAAGAGATAACCACAGGTCGGATTACTACTTCCAAGGATTTGGCATATAACTTTCCCAGTCTCCCATAATTTTAATCCAATATTCAACACCAATCATTTTCGCTTAGTCCAATGCACGCATAAGCACTGAAAAAAGCTACAACTAAATAAATATTGGTTTCAAATTGCTTGTCGTCAGTATAAATTACAATTACAATTACAAGAGAGCAGCGAGGAACAGAATCTTAAAAATGTTGGCTACTCCTACTCACTTTCCTGAACAGGCAGTATCAAGTGAAGCCAAATAAAAAACAAAGTTAAATATACCAAACTTACAGTTGCCCCAAATATCAGGGCAAAACACACTGCCAACGTTCGATTTTTACTTTTCTTCTCAAAGAACACCAACATGTTGATGAGTTCCTAATTCTACCACCCCAGAACATAGCAAAAAATTCACATGATTCCTATCACATGAAAGGGATTATTTATTATAAAGACTCTGGACTAGTAGATGGTCTGAGTTTTGCGGGCATTCTCATAGATTGTTGTTCTAACTCTCTCTGAGAACCACACTTCAAAGATTTGTTCTTAGGCGTGATAGACATTCTGTTCAAGTCCGGGTCGAAATCTAGACCTACTTCAACGCTCACCATCATGTCATCTTCAATCATATCCTTTGCATTCATGTCAACAAAATCATCGTCTGATACATCGCTGCCACTATCGCTGACTTCATCATCATCATCGCCATCATACATAGTTTTCACCTTTGACCAGCGGACAAAGTGTGGCCTTATGTAGCTGTAGACAGTAACATAGAATGTTAGAATGGAGAGCAAAAGCAAGATCCAATAAATAATTCAACAAGGGGAAATGTTTGGTCAAATCAGACAAAGTTTTACGAATCCGACGTAACTAACCTCTCACTTTTCTTCAATAAACAAGGATCAAATGGGAAGAACATGTCAAGTCTATCCATCCCACCAAAAGCCCTGGAAAGATCAGTCTCCAGCATATCATCGAAAACAAATGATACTGAGGTCATGAAAAGCTGAGCAGCCTTTGCCTGTCTAAGGAATTCCACTACTACCGTAGGCAAACAAACCTGTTGGAAAAGTTTATATTGAAGCTTTGTTTTAGAACTTGCAAGAGAAAAATTTAAACAAACTCGCTTCGCCCCTTGTGTGTACATGACTATAGTCTATCACTTTATCCACAAAATTCTACAATTTAACATGCTATGTAATCTACAAACCATGACAGCTTTCTAAAAAGTTCATTACCTTCAAAGGACTCAATTTGTGTTTCAAGATTGGCTCTATGGGCATATTGAGAAGTTGCATTTTGAGCCTTGGAACATCCATCAATGATCTCATTCGAAAACACAGCACATACATGATGGCCTGTTCGCCAAAAAAAATTTTGAACAACAAAATTCAAATAGTTTACCCACAAAAAATAATATTAATAATAATGAGCATCAAGGTGCGACAACTTTGCAGCTATTGGAAATACTGAAGGTGTTCCCACAGGTTTAAAAAGGTAGCCAAACCAATTGCTTACATTGTCAACCAATAAACAGCCAATATACCCACACCCCCTCCCCCCCCCCCCCCCAAAACACAAAAAACAGAAAAAAAAAAGCCAATATAAATCAAATGACACAGCAGGTGACAGGGAGAGACAAAAGGAAGCCAAAAGCACATATTAAACCACACATTAACAGGAAATTTGCAGGTAGTTGCATTCCCCTGTCCAATTAATGACAAAGGCATCACATTTACAGTCCCCCTCCCACACTATATACAAGAATAAATGGTCAAATGCTAATGGACATACCTGGCAACCAGAATAGAAAACTTGATGTGCACGTGGGTTCATATCAAAATCAAGTAACTTGCAATAGTTAAAACACCAATCTACCAATCTGAAACCTCATTAAAAGATAATCGCATCAGCTTATATCAATTCACATATTATAAAGTAAAATTGAAAAAAAAAAATTAATTTGGTCATGCCAGGGAACTAGATATGTTTCCAAACCTTTGCAAGATGCTAGCAACCAATGCAGCTGAAAGAAACTTCGCACGGGACAAATAACTAGCAAGATAAGCAACAGCACTCATCCTGCAATAAATGAAGACAACTACCACTGTCATAAGTTAAATTTAGACAATGCTCAGCATCATATGCACCACATTACAGCTTCCACAGAAATGTAATTTTGAAGAAGAACAATAAAGAATTTGATAAAAAAGAGGATCAGAGTCAATTTTATAATTAAATTACAAGTTCAGCTGCTAAGCCCCTCACCATTTTGAGACAGCAGAAACATTGTTATTAGGAGTTAATCATGTCAGCTGCTACATTAAGCAAGCATACGTTTATTTATAGTCAAGTTAAAAATTACATCAAACCAAAGTATGTATCAAGGCACTTAAATCAAATATGACAAACTTCACAATGAAGAGGAAGAAAAGGGGCATACATAAGCCCCATTCAGCTCAATACAATAGTTCATCAATTGGTCTTGTTGGCCAGGTGAATTCATTTTTCAACCAAAATGCAAAATCAAAGTTACCTGGTAATAGGGGGATTAAGATTGCTAACAAACATCTCTGCAAGAACCATGGCAAATTTCACACTGCAATCTTCAGGATCAAGTGCACATGCATAGAACACTACAAACTGCAATGAAATAAAGGCAGTGACAATGTATTTCACAACAAGTACCAACTAGAAACAGTTAAAAGGAGAAAAGAGTACCTGGGTAAATTTTGACTTGTATGCATTCAATACCGTTCTTTGAAATGATTTCAGTAGAACGTCGAATACCTAATCAAAGAATTTAATGAACAAATAAAAATTAAGTATACTCCGAGGTCATACATAGATCAAACATATGCAATGTCTGGGTCGGCACTTGTATATAAAGACAGAAATACCTCAGCCAAACGGCCACTGCTTTGACAGGATTCAAGATGCAACAGAGTAAGCTCAATTAAGCTATCTAATTTATCAACAACCGTGTTTCCCTGTAAACTTTTCCTATTTAACAATTCTGCAGCAGGCTGTAAAAAATGAAGATGAAAAAAAAAAAGAACCCATGAGATGGCACTTTAGTCATGGGAAACACAATAAACATGGAAGACAAAAATCAAAAACACATGCTTCTATTAGAAAAACATTATGTACGGACGATTAATTAATGTTCCCCACTAAACTTGAATTACATAATGAATAAAAGTCGAAAATATATTGCTTAGAGATAAGCCAACAGCCCAATAGAAAATAATTACATCCATCTTCAAGAATCTTGTAACTAATTTATATAAAAAAGTTTTAAAAAATTTAAATACTTGCAAAATGAAGGTGCACATCTAATAAGAAAGCAGTGTGCTTGCGGCAAAGTCCCACACCAATCCACCTCCTGAAAGGAGCTTTATCCTTGCTTTTACGATAATGAACCTCTAAAGCAGAGGGGGCTCTTTATATAGAAAAGCTCAAATGATTACTGTTGATGAGAAAATCTAAGAACTGGACTCTCTCTGGTCCACAGTGTGCTAGGAAAATGCTCTTCTATTTGGTATAAAAAATCTGAACTGTTTAACATTAATGACCCCTCCCACGGCAAGTTTACTCCCCAGAGCTTTTCCTTCTTGAGTTCATTAACATGCAATGTCAATGTAGTTTAAGGCAACATAAGATGCACACAAAAGTCTGAGGCGACGGAAGAGGTAAGTCTGAGTCTGGACTGCTTTCTTCGTCCCTTTTGAACACAATCAATGATTCTAATTGTTTTCTTAATTCCAAATTCTATTATTGAAATATTTCAGTAACTTCTCAGTTAGATTATTTAGATTTACTACTATTGTTGGGTTTAACAGAGAAAACCAGATGTGCTCTCCTTTCGGAGTACTTTCTTCCCTTTTGCTTTATAGTTATATTCATTCTTGCCATACTAAGTTTAACATGACACTCGTTCATTCCATTTGATTTTTCATTGCATATGCTACCATAACACAGACACTTTCAGCTACAAATGTTAACATGACACATGGACATTCCAGCCATTGTAATTGTTTTTCCCTTGCAAACTACTAATTTACTCCTCAAATATAAACGGATGAGAATTACTAGTCATTGCCAATTGGTAGGCTCACTGCCAAAGCAAACTATCACTTAAAGCATGTTTTGTTTTTACTATGAAGTAGTCAATTTATATGGCAAACAAATGCAGAACAGTCAAATGTTTACAGCTTCTTTAACAATATCAACAACTTTCTTCAGGGAGGCAGGCAGTTTTGGTGCCCCTTGCCTCAAGAAACTAGTGCTACAACCCCCTTGTGCTTTAAGGGTTGCATTTTGCCAATGACTACTTGGTGCAATACTTAATCTTGGGCAACTAATTCACAAAACCAAACAGGGTTAACGGGTAAAGAAAACCACCCACCACAATTAGACATGGATACGAGACACCAAATTGCCAACTCAACTCAACCAGCAAATTCAGCTAGAGTTCAGTTGAATTGAACTGGTTCTACAACAGGACAATGTATAATACAGGTTATTGACAAATAATGTCCCCACTCCCCAATAAGAAAAGCAAAAAAGTTACTAGTATAAAGATTCACAACAAATGGAAAGCAGAACAGATCGACAAAGATATCAGACATCTACGTAATATCACATTGACCAAAACAAATTTAAGTCTTCAATATTGACAGCTTAAACCCTTGCAATTAAGACATGAACACAACATATCTAGAATTGTTGCATAAATAATTATCATGGCAAGCCCACTTCCAGCTTGGCGTATCACGTGTAGAGAGTTAAGTACCTGAATTCAACGTATGAAGTTTTGCCACTTCACAAAGCCACTTAACCTCACCCACAGCCCGATCAAGCCAAGCATGAGTACCACTCAGCTTGGCATGTTAGCCTGAAACAGGCAAACACCAGAATAAGGCCCTTCATATTTTGACAGGGCAAATGGCTGCGGAACTTACATACATGCATGCTCTGACAAAATTACACCATCCATACACCAACCTATGTCAGATTGACCCCAACTACATTTCAGCTAAACTCCAATCTGCATACTTCCCATGTCCATCCATCTTCAGTCTCTTTGCTAAGAGAATGCTAACAGATGTAATAAAGAAGAGAATAGACGAGGCGTGATTGGGTGTCAGATCATCCAATAGGGCAATGGTTGAACTAATCAAACAATAAGTGGCCCATTAAATTCACAGGCAGATTATAGTTCATGTTCTATGAAATGACATATAAAACCAGTTAAAAAGAGGCAAAAGGCATGATGAATTATCAAACTTTAGACTGCAAAGTTGGCCACAGACTAAAACATTCACAGCTTCACATATCATCAACCGCTGGCTTCTCTAGCAAGCACCTTTTCAGCTGTAGGCATTGGCATCTGATTGAAGATACAGTCATCTCAATCCAATAGTTTGATGTCTTATCAACAAAATTTCAAACCATAATAAGATCTTTTCTGCTTCTCTCCAAATAGCAATGGATTTGTGATTGTGAGAAATATTAAGTGAGGAGGCAGTCAAGGTTCTACAACTAATAGAAGTTGTGATAGTAACTGCAAATTTTTCTGAGATCAGGATCAATGAGTAGGGTTTGTATTTTAATATGCAAATTAATCTCAACACAGATGAGTTACATTTACCTTGTTTGATCTTGTTCCCATTCTGTCTCAACCATTTGTACCCCAACCACCCAATCCTTGGGAAGTTTCTTGCAACTCATCCTCAAATTAAGAATTTGAAGATTATGGTATTACGAGGCCATAATAATAACCTCATTCAAGCTATAACATTTTCATTTCACAAAACAACACATCAGAGGTGGAACATAAATTAACATATCTTCACTTGACAATACACAGAATGTATAAATGAATCTAATTCAGACAAGGCATGTCAAACCAAGCCCAAGAATCGGAGATTTTTTTTCTCCCTCAAGTAAAACTTCAAATCAAACTGACTAAATTTTTTGAGCTGAGCAAGCAGACTCAGCTAAGATGGACTTAAATAACCTCTATCATCAACTAAGAGGAGCATCTTCTTAATTTCCAAAATACCATATCAAAATAGGACAGCAACATGAACTCCAGAAAAAAAACTATATAGACCATACCATATTATCATTTTTATCATCCTCGTCTGCAAATTCATCACCTTCTAACTCCATTTCAAAAATGCCTCTGGCATCTTCCTGCAAGATGCCATCCCATCCAATTTCCACCTGCAACAAGATCAAAAAGAATTAATTTAATGGCCAAATGCCACAACTTTTCTTTGACCAAAACTTCAAGGGAGGCTTAACCAACTTACGTCCAACTCTATCAACCTATCCACAAGTGCAGGCAGCATTGTAACACCAAGAATTTCCCCAATTGCACCACTCTCCAGCCTTAACATGTTCTCCACATACATGACAATCTCCTACAAGCAACATAAAAAGCAAGTCAAATTTGATGAAGAAGACTACAGTTAAAGAAATAGCTTCTCTTTGTTACATAAGTTGACAGAGCTACACAAAATAGAAATTTTCCTCAAATCGATATATTAGTTAGTTTCATCATATTGTTTATACTACAAAAATAAATAAATGATTACTAGGCATCTTCAAGGAAAGAATTCAAGGATAAGGAAATAAAGTCCAAACAGACCCCACATAATTCATGCTGCAAAAGTAAATAATGCCCCCACAATGAAATCCTGATGAAGTTAGCCATATAACAGCAAAAAACATGAAAATGCTGCTCAAATGCTGAATTCAAAATTGGCGAGCAAAGGTATGATGCAAATAGACACCAAGCTAATTGACATGCCATCACAAGAAATACAACGGATTCTCTAAATGGAGTAGTATCTAGCAAAAGGCAGTTGCCTAAACTCTTTGACAGGAAGTGCAGCTTGAACTCACAGGTTCCTTACTAAAGGCACTCGGCATCCTCTGGACAACTATGGGAGACAGTCGCAAGGGGGCAAGGGGCACCAAATCAGCTATTGCTTTAAAAGCAACATGCACCCGGGATAGAACTTTATTCTTCCTTTCGACTCCATTCTCCTGTTTCAAACCATCCATGAGGTAATATGGTGGCACGAAGTTTTTCACGAGGATCTCCAAACACCAATCGATAAATTTCCCATTCGAAGCAGCCTGCCAAAAAAAACCATACACAGCACACAAATTTTATAAAACTTTACAAGCATCTCTGTAATTACAAAGATCAAAGCGCCAATGCAGAAAAACCACGTACCAAGGATATGATCAGTTCAAGCAGTGCATCCATAACATCAGTTCCATAATTCCACAGGCTCATTCTCGAAACCTGGCCAATAAAATTTTATCAGAACAATCATATCCAATTTTCACGCATCGAGCACACAAAGTACCAACTAAAAAGTAAAATAAACACATGTGACAATTAAAAAAAAAAACTTACGGCGAAAAGAAGAGCTTCGTGATGAACAGAATCTATATACGACACTGTTCCAGAGAGTGCCTTTAAAGTTGTCTGTAACCATATAATAATTATAACAAAGCGTATTCAGCACTATGTCCAAACAAAATGAAAAAATGTAACATAATTTGATTAATGTCACTTATTTTTATGTGCTCTAAGTTATTAACTTACCACAAGCAAAGCAACCTCATCAGGATTAAGATACTTCTTCGGGTGCAAATAACCCACAAGCTCATCGTAATTCTCTCTATCACCCTGAACCACCGAAGAATCCACCATTTTAATTATCAAAATAAAATAGAAACAAAAATAAATTAAAAAAATTGTGGAAGATTCTAGAACGATTTTTGTGTTTTTACCAAAGTGACTGCAGCAAGTGCGTCTCTAACGTGACGAATTAACTGCAAGTCGGTGAATTCAGCGTTGTTCTCCATCTCAGGAAACTCTTGCTTCTCACTTACCAAAGCCCTTCCCATTAAGCACAACCCAAACAGAACCTAACAATACAAAAAAACTGCACAAAGCAAAAACAAAACGACAGGTGGCATAAGCGTTTTGCGATCCAAACGAAACAAGTTATTATGAGGTAAACGCAGAAGGCTTTGTTGTCGCTTACAGAGCGATGATGAAATTGGAGAGGAAGGAGGGAGCTTCGAAGGCACTGATGCCAAAGTGAAAGTTGGGGAAGTGCTGCTACCAAAACGACGGCGTAGTGAAGAAGCAAGCGCGTCGGGGTGTCGGTGCGTGGCGGCGGGGAGAGTGCTGCTGCTACCTCTTCTTGAAGGGAAGGGGAACGGCGGCTAAGAAGAGGCAACAGCAATGAGGGTTTTGAGGGAGGAGCTATGCATCCTTTATATAGGTATGTTCTCTTTTCTCCCCCAATTTTTTCATTTTTTTTTTTTGGTCAGCAATTTTTTTACTTTATTTAATAAAACTTGACACTTTCGGTTTTTTGTTTTTCTGGTCAAACACTTTGTTACTATGGTCTTCATAAGATAGGCTTTGTGTTGGGCTCAGTTCGGCCTTGCATGAGCAGTTTGCCCATTGCAATTTATGAGAAAACTTGAATCAAAAAAGGAGAGTGCGGCCCAAAAGAGAGAGAGAGAGAGAGAGAGAGAGAGAGAAACTGATACCTAGTATTTAGTGTGATATTAAATATATTCAGTTTTAAACTATCTTAAAAATTACTTTAGAGGTTTTATAATTGTTGAGAGCAGATAAGGTGATAAGATAGGGAGAGGAAAATATGAGATTAGGTAAAACCAACTTAAAATTAATTTTTAAAAAATTAGTTTTAGCCTAAAATTAATTTAGATAAAAATAAATTTCAAAAAAAAAATTGTCAGTTACCAAACAATTTTTATTTATAACCTGCCCCATTATAATTAGATATTTGATTTTCAAGAGTATAGGAGATTTTTGTACTTAACCCATAATTAAAGAAGGATGTCTTTAATTTTAGTCTACACAAATAATAACACTAATAATTTAGGTGCGAAGAGGGCCCATCTTTGGAACACGAAAAAGTCCAACAAAGTCTGAACTGGGACTTGTTTGGGCTAATGATCTTTCTTTTGACTAAGGCTGGCCCATGTGGCCTATGTTAGTCCAGCTAGATGCATAAGTTAGCTCCCCCGTTTGTCTTGTTAGTGGTCTGGTTGGGCTTTCAGCCCCTTATTGCATTAAAAATCAGAATATGTGGCATAAAAATCTAGCTCAGTATTATTTATTATCTGAAGCTGAAGGATGTACCATTAAGCTACATAAAGTTATAATCTTACTGGCCACAAAAAAAAAAAAGAGTTATACTCTTAGGTTTATCTCTTCTTTACCGACCATTTTGTTGTAAACTGGCTATTGCCTTGGATTATTAATCAATAAAATTTTGTTGGGAAAAAAAATGCTGAAGGATGTAGGAAGAGGCATGAAGAGAAAAGGATGGATGAGGATGGTTATGGATTATAACTGTAGAGTGCGTACGTGTAGAAAAAGATGTGTGGGAAGGCAACGTGTGCATGGGCTTTGCCTGAAAACGGTGCAGGGGCTGAGGGGACAGGTAAAGGCACAGCACGTGAGGCTGAGTGCGATGGAATTGATATGAATCAGATAGATAAGATAACAACAATACACAGCAAACCCTTACCTTTGCTCCTTTTTTCTATCTGCTTGTGCTGGGGGTTGCTGTTGAGTTAGCCACAAAAGCAAAACGGTCACGGCTTTCTATCTCTGCTTGTGTTGGTGTTGCGTAAAGCTTTTTTGTGACTAAATTACGGTTAAACTTGTGTCTACAAATTTAGAATTTTGTATAAATCATAATTTAAAATTTTTAAATAGAAAACTAAGCATGTTAGTAATATAACATGGTGGATGTAATGGCTATGGCCAGGTGGGTATGGTTGGCCTGGTGAAACACCATGTGTCTCCCCTTCCCAACACTTACACGTCCTGCATTTACTACCCTCTCTAATATGAGACTTGGGTGCTATTGGAACGTCACCTAAATTATGATCATAATCAATAATAAGATAATATTTTAGATAAGAATATAAATTAATGATATATTCGTGGTATTTTATGAGTATCTACAAATTTTTCCTCCAATCCCCATCTCTCCTCTCCTCTTTGTATTACCTGTTCCAGCACCACCATTTGCACACAACCGCCACCCGCTAAAATCTGATCACTTGTTCGTTTGCTCTGTGGCTTTGGCTTTATCAGTTTCAATCCTTAATAAATTTTAAAATCTCAGACCTCTTTAATACTGAGTGTAAATCATCAAATTCATCCCCTTAAAAAAATAGTGCAGAAATTATTTCTTGAAAAATCTACTCTCAACATAACTTTTAAAAATTAAAAAGATCAGTTACATTAGCGGTTTTAAAGATTAATGTGTCTAGTAATTAAAAATTAAAAATAACTAATATAACTAATATTTTTAATTTTCAAGAATTATATTATGAGTTTTTATATTTCAAGGACTAATATATCTAGCAATATTTTTTTAGGACAAATTTGAAGGTCTGCTCTTATATTAATGTAATGATGTAATGATTACTTTGATTTTGAAGTCATTATTTTTTAGAGTAGTTTCTCTTCTTGTTATTTATTTAATTTTAATAATAAAAGGAAGGGTGGAGAGAATATTTTGGCACGAGTAATGAGTAATAGTTGCTCCTTTTTGTTTCTTGACATTTTACCAAAAGTAGCTCATGAGACAACAAAAAAGGCAAGAGGAAAACGAGCGCAAGAGTCCAAGTAGTTGATGCGGTATGCAACTGTGCTATGATAGCTGGATAACTGGTACCGGTCCCAACTCCTAAATCAATAGCACCCTATTATTTGAATTTCCTATGCAACTCATTGTATAATATTATTCTCCTTAACCACCTTTATTTTCCTCTTGTTTTCGAGGTTTCTTCTTCTCTTCATTCTCCACAATTTCCGCACACACGCACAGTCACACACACCTTTTCTAATTACTATCATTTTTCTAAAAAAAATTATTATTATATCTTTTCAGGACTCTCTTTTTTCTTCGCTGGTGGGTGGTGGCGTGCGAAGTGTTAACGTTAACGGCTTTTACTTTTCCTTCCCATGTCTTCCTCCTGATGGCTTCCTTTCTAGAAACGCGAGTAATAAAAAATCCGGTTCCCATTCACAAGCAACAACTTCCAAACGCGCTTTTTTTGATCCCAACTCAATGACATAAAATAAAACCGTTCTCAAAAATTAGAACCAAACAAAAGAAAAAAAAGAGAAGAAAAAATGGATGAGATAGTGGAAGAGATTATGAGAATTCACAGATCCTTACCGGCGAGGCCGGGGATCGACGAAGTGGAAGCTGCAGAAGCACTTATTTCGAACGTGGAAAGGGAAGACCAAGCGAGGCTCGAAGCCATAGCGAAGCAAAAGAAAGGTCCAAACGTGCCGGAAGAGCTTTTCATGGTTCTGCAAGAGATGCAGAAGAACATGGCTCACTTGCAGAGCAAGGAACAGAAGAGGGAAGCGCTTAAACTCCTCAATCTTGAGAACGCGCACCGCGTGTCCGACGATTTGATTCAGAGAGCCTCCAACTGCGTCTCTTCGAATCCAAGCTCGAATTCGCGTTCTCGCAAGCCAGACAAGGTTTATGATGAAGCTACTTCAACTTCAGCGTCCATTTCAACTTCAACTTCAACTTCAACTTTGGCTTCAAGTTCTTCTGCGAGTTTGTTGAAGAAAGAACCTGCGAAGGGTTCGGAATTGTTGTTCACGAGAGATGACAGTTATGTGAGTAAGGCCAAGTCCACTTTCTACCCTGACGGCTATGGAATTCGACCCGCTATTGTGGATTCTTCGCTAAAACCAATAACCACTTTAGGTACTATAAAAGAGCTTTCATTCAATACTAGCTATCATGTTTTCAAATTTCAGTTGCGTTTCAATTATTGTGATTGCGGAAGATGGCAGGGATATGCAGTTGATACGGTCGCAATTGTTGTTGTGAACTAAAAACTATGCAGTTACTTCTCTTTGGCCTTTTTTGGTCTGAAAGTGAATTAATGAGCTCTAAGTGTTTGAGTTTAGTGTAATTTTAATTGAGTATCTAATTAGTAGTTAGTATGAAGGGAACTACAGTTTGTTTGTTATGATGGAACTTTTTCTTTTTTCATTTTTTTTTTTCTTTTTAGGAGAAGATGATGGTGGTGGTGGTGGTGATAAGTTGAGTTTGATAAAACTGGCCAGGTTAATTGAAGTTTCTGCGAAGAAAGGTACCCGTGATCTCAAGCTGCAGAACAAGTTGATAGACCAAGTTGATTGGCTGCCAGATTCAATAGGGAAGTTGTCAAGTTTGGTCACTTTGGATTTGTCTGAGAATCGGATTGCAGCACTGCCTTCCACCATCGGAGGCCTTTCATCATTGACCAGGTTGGATTTGAATTCAAATAGGATCGCGGAGCTCCCAGATTCTGTTGGAGATCTCCTTAGTCTAGTGTATTTGAATCTAGGGGGAAACCAGTTGTCATCCCTGCCTGCTTCGTTTGGCAGATTGGCAGGCCTTGAGGAGCTTGATTTGAGCTCAAATCAGCTTTCTGTGCTTCCTGACTCTATTGGGTCACTTGTTAGTTTAAAGATTTTGAATGTGGAGACAAATGATATAGAAGAAATTCCTCATTCGATCGGTCGTTGTTCTTCCCTTAGGGAGCTTTGTGCTGATTATAATCGGCTTAAAGCCCTGCCAGAAGCTGTAGGAAAGATTCAGGGCCTTGAGATTTTGTCTGTAAGGTACAACAACATTAAGCAACTTCCTACAACAATGTCTTCTCTAACAAACCTGAAGGAACTTAATGTTAGTTTCAATGAGCTTGAGTCGGTGCCTGAGAGCTTGTGCTTCGCAACGTCACTTGTCAAGTTGAACATAGGAAACAATTTTGCTGACATGCGATCCTTACCGAGATCCATTGGGAACCTCGAAGTGCTTGAGGAATTGGATATCAGCAATAATCAGATACGTGTCCTCCCTGACTCATTTAGGATGCTCAATCTATTGCGCGTCCTAAGAGTGGAAGAGAATCCTCTTGAAGTCCCACCAAGAGATATAGCTGAAAAGGGAGCACAGGTAATTTTTCCTTTTCTTCATCTAGTTCTTCTGATATTAGTAGAGACCTTTCTGTTTTTTGAATCTCAAAATTCATGTCTTGGTGCACCACAGGCTGTTGTCAAGTACATGGCTGAGCTTGTGGAGAAGAGGGGTGTCAAATTACAGCCACTTAAGCAGAAAAAGAGCTGGACTCATATCTGCTTCTTTTCGAAGTCTAACAAAAGAAAGCGTGGCGGGATTGATTTTGTGAGAACCTGATTAATTCGATTAAACCATTGCTGGTAAGCAACAGATTCCATGAGTAAATTGAGTTGTTTTCTGGTCAATACTTGTACTGTGAAATTGTAGTTGAGTATTTGATTATGAAATAGGCCAAGGTTTGCTCATTGTTCACCAATAATTGCTATTGCCTTATTCACAACTCGTGACATGGTTGGAACTGGATTTCTCTAGAGAGAAGTGTAGCAAAGAGTGAATGCATGCTTTAATTGTTACTGTTAGAGTAGTTTGGAAAAGCTACCATGTCATGCTTGTTGGTTGCTGATCTTCTGTTTCTTTGACAGGGATATGCATTTGTTTATAAAAAAGGGACAAAGATATGTCTTTCAGAATGTAGTCAGCAATACTAGAAAATGAATTGGCAACCTTGGAATTTGCTAACTCCGAGGCACAAATTGTAGATTTCCTGCTCTATATTTTTCTGATTTTTAATTTGTACAATAATTTTTCGATTTTATGTCATTTGTATTTATGTTGTCTTGAAAGTGTAAAGAGTGTACATCCAACCAGGAAAAAAAAATAGATATGGGTAGTGGGGAAGAACCGGAGATGATTGTTACGTACTATGTAAGTTCAACTCCACTCCATTGTTAAAAGAGACTAAAGTTATCCTTTCTGCTACTTTTATAGAATTCCATATAATACACCTTCTCATTTAATTTTTTACTGTTGGTAATGCAGTTTATTTGTTTATTTATTTATTTGCTTAGATGTAGCTAATGCAGTCTAATATTATTGAAATTTACCCTCGTGGAACTTTTACAGGTAAGAACTGAAAAACGAGCGAATACATTGCCTTTCTCCATAATTATAATTATCTTCATTTCTTCATGACTTGACTTATTATCAACCTCTACGTTCATTATTCAAGCAGGCAGGAAGAGGGTTATTTTAAAATTATGTAAAGGGCATATTTGGGTTTGTACCCGTTTTCTATAATAATGTGGAAAGTAGTTGTTTTTGTACTCAACAAATCTCTAAAATATACTCGACATGAAATCAACCCTTCGTTTATAGGCGACATTGAATAGACTGATTCTTCATTTATAATTTAAGGATAAATATGAAGACATGTTTTCAGAACACTAGAATGAATATTAAATGTATTAGAAAGAACCTTTCAAAGAGATTCGTTAAGGCCAAAAAAATCATAGATCCATGTCAACGTATTTATCTAGAATTAGTCGAGCAAAAGCAAATCACCGGAAAAAAAAAAAAAAAATGAGCAAAAGCTAGCTGTAGTAGCGTGGTGCCTGCTACCTATGCCTTTTTGTTCCTTTCGTACTAATATTGCACTTGTTGGTTTCTGCAAAAGAAATGCACGTCTCTTGCTGCATTTTTTTTCCCCTGCCTATTGCTACCCAAACTTTAGACAAGGTCTACCTGGCACCAGGGTAGAAGATAGTTTAGCACTTTAAGTATTTTGGCGTTTTGCAAGCTTCATCATCCTCTGGCCATTAAGTCCTCTAAGCCGGGAAAAAAGAAAAGAAAAAATAGCCAATGGTTTGAAAGTTGGTCACACCGTTGTGTCATTATCAATATTTTTTTAATACGAGATTAATTTTGTTTGAATTATGATTAGGTTTGTATAAGAGTTTATATATATATATATATATATATATATATAAAACATGCTTAAAGTATAAATTTTATCAATTTGGTTCAAGCCACAACATTTTTTTTTTTCACTTGGTTTAGATTGCCAACGAAAAATACCACTTTTCACGACAATTTTAACAATGGGTTATTGCTCAAAACAAACATACACTTAAACAATAACATCAACTTCTCAATTCTCTGAAGCTACAATGAAGAAAGTATCTCAAACATTCAAGAAAGTTATGTTTAGATATTTTGTGGTCAGTGAAATAGAAAGGAAACTAATAGAATAGTATGGATCATAATAAAATAAATAAAATAATTATTGCATTCCATTATTTGGATATCAAATAATAGAATTGTGAAAGCCATTAAGAATGGTCTAGTGATAAGAGGTGTGATGCCTTAGAATGTGTGTAATTATATGAGTTTTATCTCCTTAAAGTTGTGGATATTTGATTAATCTTATGAGTGGTTATTCATGAGTATTTGATGATGATGGAAGTGAAAATATATTTAAAAGCATGGTTTGAGATTTAGAACTACGAATGTCAAAAAAATCTGCCCTCCGGATATCCGCAGATAATACCCGCAACGGGGCAGATATGGGGGGAAGATTTTGCCCCCGCGAGTAATGGGATGGGGATTTTAAATACCCGCATGTTAAACGGGATGGGGGCGAGGATCACTATACCCATACCCTCAGGTATCCGATATAAAATTACTATTTTACCCTTAAGTTATTAACTTAGTTTAGCTAATATTGTTGTTATTTAAATTGCTTGAACTAATGTTTAAATTTAGAAGTTAAATTTATTTGTACTAATTATATGTTAGACTAATAGTTGAATTACTATTATATGTTTATTTTTATTTTAATTTGTTAAAATTTAGATTGAAAAATTGGATTATTTTGTGTTTATTTTTATTTTAAATATATTAAGTTGTTAGAATTTGAATTGTAAAATTAAATTAGTATTTGTGCTTATTTTAAGTATTTTATGATATTAGAATTTTTATATTTAATTTAAATTTTTTGAATTTTTTACATTATAACGGGTATCCATGGATATCCACGGGTACCCGTAAACCCGTGAAAAATTCAAAAGCGGATACCCGTACGGATACAAGGCAGAGACGAAGGAGGGTATTCATCCACGGGGCGGGGGACGGGGGGCTATACCCACCCTCGCCCCCTTACATCCCTACTTAGAACGCATGTTGGAAAGTGGAAAAAAAAAAGGTTGTTTTGAATACAGGGATCCAGCACCTAGGCGCTAGATTTCCACCGCCTAGGCACTAGCATGGTAAAATCAAGTAGTGTTTTCGTGCTTCTGAGTGCCTAGGTGCTAGGATCCACCGCCCAAGGCGCCAGCAGTGCTGACAGCAATTGAGTTTCAAGCTCTGGAGCGCCCAGGCGCTAGTATTGGCTGCCCAGGTGCTCGCTGTGCAATATTTTTTATCAACTTCGATCATCTCTTTCCCATTTTTCACTCACACTCACACTCACTCTCTTAACTTCCTCTCTCTAAAAGAAACCTTTCTACCTTGATTTCCCTCATATACTTCACTAATCCATCATTTTCTCTTATGATTTCCCTCACAAATTCACCATTTTCCACTTCTCCCTCATCAATATTCTCATCATCTTCTTCCTTGGACCTCTCTCCATCCTCTTATAGTGAGAGAAAGTGAAGAGTAGAAGTGACCCATCACTTCTCTCTTGCTCAAATCATTCTTCTAAGGTTTTGAGGTAAACTCTTGGTACTTTCTACCTCCTTCTAGCTATATATTGTTTATTTAGCCCATAGAATTAGATTTGAGTTATTGTGATGAATAGTTAAGTTTTCAATTGGGGATTTTTTTTGAATTGTGGTTGGATTGAAGTTATATTTAGTTCTAGAAGTTTAATTGGGTTAGTTTGATTTATTTTGTAACTTCGAACTCTTTTTTGGAGTCTCCAATTGGCCCAGGGGCACATCACACTTGAATTCTTGCCTTGAAGCCTTGAGCTTTGTTAGTGAGTGAATAATATGTTTGTAGATAATTTCTAAGTGATATTATGCTTGGATATATAAATATGTATATATTCATATTGCTAGTTTTTCCAGAATAATTGTGAAATTGATTTACCTCTAAGAATTGGAAGTATTTATTTATATATTTGCACTTGAAGTTCTTATTTCATTAGTTACACAATTACTTTAGATTTGATATTATGCATGATGAGCATGAGACAAGGCCACCTAGCTATGTTATTAAGTTCATATACTATCAATGGAAATTTTGTTGAAAAAGTTGAATAAGATAGACAAAAGATGTGTTAATTATCAAATAGAAAATGTTCATTTGGAAAGAAAAAGAAACACCCTGGGGACGGTGACACGTAACACCTAGAGGTGATTAATAAAGAAACCATACTGGGGACAGCGATGCGTAACGCCCAGATGTGAAAAGAATTAATTTTAGATTCTGAACAAGAATCCTCCTTTAAGACATGTTATGTTGTACTTTATATATTTATATATTTTGAGCATGGTTGAATTTAAAGGCTTGTCTCATATCTTCTATTAACATATTATTTCCTCGTTGAGTTTCATAACTCACTTCGTAGTTCCTCATCTATTTCAGATTTAGTTGTAGAGGCAGCTTCTGCTCCACCTGCTCAGTAAAGCTTCTACTTAGTCTATTTTGGTGAGCTCACTTGAAGGGCCATAACTACTTTTGATTACCTTTTGTATAGCCAAAAATAGCTTATTTTTAGTATATACTCCTTGAAACACAGGCAGGGCTCTTGTCGGGTTGTCAGTTTGTTTCTTTTGTCTAGAATTAGGAAAACACATGTGTATATTTGTAATTTGCTAAATTCTTTTTGGCCAATGACTTTGGATATTCCTTGTATATGCAAAGGTTCTAAACGTTGTATATGTATGAATCCATTTTGAATTTTGTTGAATTGTCTGGAAAGAAGTTTTTACAAGTTTAAATTGTTGGGAATGTCCTAATTTTAGAGGAGACTCTGTCAATTTTATGTAAAAATTGTTGAGTGGAGGCTTGCTAGGGAAGAAAGATTCCCTATGCGTCGATCATAACCTAGGAATGGTCGTGACAAAAGGTTTGGGTAGTATATATAAGATCTTAAATTCAAACTTTATTACCATCAATATATTAAAAAAATAGAATTGTGAGAAATTTACATCCCATTATTTACAAATACAATGAAAAATGATAAAATTATAAGATTTTAAAATTATATACCATCAATTTCATTTAATTGGATTTCACCCAAATTAAAGGAGAAGAAAATAAAAATATTAAATAAAATAAAATAGAATAAACTTTGTCTAATATCATTTAATTTATTAAATTTTAAAATATCTAAACAATGAAACTAATACTATTTCATTCAACTTAATCCTACCCCATTGCTTTCCATGACACAGCGAAGAAGCCGTGGGAGTGACGGCCGCCGCCGCCGACTACCAATGTCTATTTTCAACGATAGAATTGTAAAACACAGGTGGGGTAGACCACCAGATTCAGTTCATGAATTCGGGGATTCATGACTAGATTAAATGTCAAGGCTTAAAAAATTCCACGCGATTTCGTGGCAAGATTAGACTCACCAAATGGTTTTATCAAACGTGTATAACACTATAATTGCCGTAACGACTACAGGTTGTAATCCCAGGATCGTACATTGTTGCTAGTACAGCTTTTCTACACTACCGTACCATGACACCAAAGAGTCTATCGAGGTTATCAAACAAATAGTCAAGGTTTTGACTAAGAGTGCAAATAGATGGGGTCAATCGAAGAATCGATCAATCTAAACTGAATCCAATTAAATTGATTCAAATTATTGGATCAATTGAATATAATCCAATTAAAATTGATTGATTAATATTTGATTTAATTATTAGATTTGAGATTCTATAACTCAATACTCAACTTGGCCTGAATTCTAAACATTAAATTCTAAACCCCCTATATTCTTTGTTTTTTCCTTTAACAAAATGACACATTAACATAGCACTTTTTATTTCTTATTATTTCAATTACTAACCCTTTCATAAATTTAAAATTTGTATTTGTGGCTTTATGAATGTGACTTGAGTTATTTTATTTGATGTATAAACTTAGATATGGATGATTTGTATCTCTTTAATTGTATTAATGGATATTAAAGTTAGACATTGTTATGTTAATGACTTTTTATGGTAATGGTTTAGAATGACAATTATTTGATATTTATATTTTTTTAATTGTGTTAATGATAATACTAGAATGATTTAGTTTTTAGATATTAGAATAGAATCTGAAATTTCTTTATGTAAAAATTTTGATATTTTATGATTAATTTTTATTATATTTTTTGGCAAAAATTGGAAAAAAAATAAATGGATAATTCAATCTCTTAAATCAACCCAACCCAAATTTGATTGATTTAGTTTGGTTAAAAAAATTTATAAATCTAAACCAAACCAAACCAACCTAGTTAAAATTTGATTGATTTAAATTTATTTTTTCTCTAACTCCGATCCAAATCAACCTATTTACACCCTTACTTTTGAGAAAGCCTATATTTTGGTCCCTTATTAATGTATTCATTTTCAATTTCGTCCATTTTTATAATTTAGTTTCTTAATCAAAATATATATCAATTTGATTCTTTTTACAATCAAAATCTACCTTAAATTCAGTCCTAAGTTAACGCAAATTTTGATCAATAAGTAACTAAATTGTAAAAATTCATATTCGAGGGACCGATCATTAAAAATAAACACTTTAGTGAAGAAAAAAAAAGCAAGGATATTGCCGACTGGTTTAGTTGAGAGGTGCCTAGATTGTCACCGGTGTATTTCATTTTCAAGTGATTATAGTTTGATGGAGATACACAAAAACTTTCAGCGATCAACTTTATGACAAATATATAATCTAATATGCTGATATAAAAAGTTTATGAGTTTAATTATTATATATTGTCAATGTATAAGAGTTTTATACTATTAATCAATTAATTATTTAGGTTTATAAGATTTTTAAGATAACGGATAATTGAGTCAAATACTTTTTATTAATGTAACAATACATAATTGAATGTTTATATAAATTTTTTTAATATTAACAATGCATATAAATTAAATTTAAAATTTATTGTGGCAATGAAGTTTTTTTAAGAAAAATGTATGTTATTGGTATTAATCTTAATTAATTAAAAATATTATTTTCATTAAACTTCATTATTTTAATTTAAACCTAGAATCTTTACTTTAATAATAAAACTCCCAACACTTTATATAGAAAAACAAACAAATGAAGTTGTGATGCTTAATGAAAGATAATGGCTTGAGGAAATTTAAATAAGCAAGGTGACACAATTATAGTATATCAATTTTATTTATTTTTTGTCATTACTTAATTATCGATATTCGATAACAAATAATGGGTTGGCTTTTCTTCTTTACAAAAGGGTGAGGCCAAGTTTTTTTTTTTTTTTCTGATAATTCATAAGGCTCAACCAACAAACAAAGGGAGCCAAACATACATCAGTATGAGTTCAAGAGTACAACTTGACACATAAGCAAAGACCACACCTTGACAAAGTACTACATCAAGAGCACTTGAAGGTAATCGGCATTCACAAGACACACAAAAGAGACGCCACAAATACACTTCTAACTTTAAGACTCCAATCTCCAAACACAGACACGCATCTGCAGAAACACCAGCAATCATCTGACATAGCCGAGGTTTAAAATAGAATATCTACAAAGAAAATGTATCTCACACATTTTATAGCGAGTTTGTGTTTATAGATTTAATTTATATGTATTGATAATATAAATTTATTTTATATTATTATTTAATTATATTCTTCTATTTATATGACTTATGTAATAACATATAATTATATGATAATATAAAAAAATTTTATATTATCAATATATACAAATTAAATTATTTATTTATTTATTTATTTTTATTCGCATGAATATCTCATTATTTTTATGAGATTGTTGTGCAATGTTATCTTTGTAGCGAAAGAGGAAGGCTGGACATAACTTCTGAGCCACAATCATTTCAGCATTTCCTGTACAGAGAGGATTAGATTCTTTTTTGGGTAACTGTCAATTCTGTCTGTATCGACATTAATATTGTATTCCGTTTTCAATTGAAACATGGGGCATTATTAATTTTAATTATAATGGGCATGGTACAAGAGTGGAGCACATAGTTCTTCAACCTTTTAACACTTATTTAATCATTGATCATTGCAATTACTTTAATCAAAGGATTTAACATAAAGTACATAATACAGAGGTTGAGAAACATCGAAAAAGATTTCTAAGAATTACTATTAAATTAAAAAGGATCTCAATATAAATAATTTTCTCGGAAATTTAATTTTGAACAATAGTATTATTTTGATTTATGTAATTTTTTTCTTCTCCTTTTTTAACTAGATTCATTTGGTTAATTTCACCTATTAAAAAATGCTTTTTGTTTATATCAAAGATAATTTTTTTTTTTTTGAAAAAAAGAAACAATTTACCTCGTGATTCAATCCCACCCCACGTTGCAATGAGTCACAATTTATGCACATTCCGCTGGCAGAACCAAAGTCAATCTTTGAAAAGAAACAAGATAAAAGAATCTATTACAAGAGAGTCTAGAAATGAATGATACTTATGTGGGAAGTTATGTTTAATATTGAAATTCTGCAAAAGATTTGTTTTTTTAACAAGTCTAATTGAAAATATTCAAATCTAAAATCTTGTGGGTTACGTTAGTTAGGTTAAAGTCAATCCAAAAAAAATAAAATGATTAGTTAGTTTGAACATCATCAATAGGCCTGCTTGTGTCTTAATCAAATTCTATAAGTGTATCCAAATCACTGTAGTTTTTTTATGGTCATAGATTATTTTGCACATTACGCTAATTTAACACTTTTTCTTTGAATGATTTAGGTTGATGTTTTTTTTTTGGGACATGGATTTAGGTTGATGGTTGTTGTATGTGTATGTTTTTCTATTTTTTTTTATGGATAATGGTTTACATGCCACAATTTAGAAAATTTTTCTTGAGTATTTTTTTAAGTATCAAGACATCTTGAAAAAATTAAGAAAGAATATTTTTTTTTATCTAAACCACTAATATTTAAAATCTATTGAATTTCAATTATTCTAATTTGAATACTTACAATTTTATTTAAGAAGAACAAGTGTCAAATCGAACTAAGTGTTGATAAATTAAGACAAAATATGAGGTATTTGGCTAGATTTAACTTTTTTTTTTAAAAAAAAATAGTGTGTTTTTTATGCAACTGTATTTAATCAAAGACTACCATTTTGACAAATTCAAAATCACTGGTAGGCAACAGCATGCTACTATAAATAACTTGCAATCACATGCAGTCAGTAGATACAAAAGGTGAAATTCACCCCTAGCTAGTTGGCCAACAACGTTTCAATAAAAAAGTCAAGTTTCATAACATAGTAAATATGTACTTAAAGTATATAATATTATCACTTCAGCATGTCTTTTCCTTTGCAAAGTCTAAGGTTTTGTTCATTTGAAAGGAAATTAGGAGGGAAGAAAATAGGAAGGAAATAGAGCAATTTCCATTATTTGGTTGAGGGAGGAAATACCAAGGGAAAAGTTAAAGTGTCAAACAATTGGTGGAACCTATGTGGGACCCACCAAAATTGTTTCCCTCCCAAACTAGGTGGGAAATGGATGGAGAGAGATCGAATTTTTTGGGATTCCAATATTGCCCATGTTTGAAAGATGATATTTGTAATCGATTACAACTCTTGTTATGCGGTATTAACAGGCAGACAAAGTAGAGAAAGAGATAGAAAGGAGGTTTGTTGTATTCATCAGTTATAAATAATATATAATATATAATATTATATGATATAGTAATCTTTTATAATTGAAATACCTTTTATATCAATATGAGGGTAACATTATTATTTAGCAACATTATTTTTTTTCTTTCACTTTTCCATATAAATAAAAAAAGGAAAATAATTCTTCTTCTATTTATTTTCCTCTCATTTTTCTTTCATTCAAATATATCTATAAAAAATATAAATCCACTCTATTTGTTTTCACTCAGCTTTTTTTCCTCTCAACTTCCTTCCTTCCATTTTCTTTCCTCCATCCAAAGAAAGCCTAAAGGATGCATTATATATAAAATGTAGGAAATCAAATGATAATAGGACTAGGTTGAGGTTTGATAATTTCAAACATATCAAATAGCATAACATAGAAACCTTTACGTGCCAGTGTAAACCCTAAAATTGATAAATCCAGAAACTCAATTCTATTAAAGCATTATACACCTTTGCAAACTTCTCATTAGAATCAATATTAACCAGTAGATATCACAGATCTTTCCAATTTTTCAGTTTGGTAACAACTAGCATATTCTAATGATCTATCTTATCAAGTTATCTATAATGTTGGGATCATCACTATTGCCAAACTGGAGCTTCAACCGGTTAAGAACAATCAGAGGATCTTAAAGACAAAGATCATTTTCCCTAAATTGAAACTTCTCTCTTCATTTTTTTGATGGCAATCAATAAATAATGTTTGGTTCTTCCTAAAGCAAAACCTTACGCAAAACAAATCGATGAGCTCAAGTCATCAACAAAAGAAATTTAAAGCATGTAATATAGCAACTACAAATATAGATATAAATTGCATGAGTGAGAATATGATTCATCGTAGAATAATTTAACCATTTCTTGTGGTAACAACTACAAGTGTTGGCATCTGATGTCCATCAAAGTGATGAGATTTTAAGAGCTTAAAGGAATCCAAAACCCTTTTAAACTTACCTTTGATGAGTGTTTTTTATGCTTATTTGATTGTTGTTATGTTATTGCATTTTTCTCAACATATTTATAGATATTTGAGCTCCCAGGAGCTAAACTTTTACCGCCCAGGCACTGATTCTGCTGATTTTATTTTGCTGTCAGGTGGTCTAGTGTCTAGGCACCCAACACCCAGCCCTAGGTGCTCGCAGCGTGCTGTCAAATGCTGATACGATTTAATTAGAGAAAGGATGGGGCTTTTGGATATCTAGGATAAGGAACTCAAAGAAAAATAGGGGGAGGAGGCCAAGGGACAATTAGAGGAGAAGAGATTGAGGAATCATCACTCCAAATCTTGGATTTTTACGGTTTCTTCCCCTATTTTCTTCTTTATTTTCTTTTATAGCACGAGTCACTAGACTCCATAGTTAGGGTGAGGGTGCAATCTGATGTAGTTGACTAGTTTATGAATTTCTTGTGCCTTGATGTTGGTATCCTGTGTTTTTATCATAATTTGTGAATGGGTTTTTCATGAATTGATTTAGGGTTCATATATGAATTGGGAAATTTGTGTACATTCTTGCTCTAGGGATAAACTTCATAATTCTCAAGGTTTAGGAATTTATCTTGAAATTATGTGGATTTTGGATTGGTTTGATTGCTTAATCCCTCTTTTTACTAAAGCATGATTAAGGAATTGATATATTTTATGTGAGAGGAGGAGAATTGGTTTCACCAAGGAATTGGGAATCAATTATTTAGAATCTATCCTTTAATCTATAGTTTTTCAACTCAAGTATACAGGGATTTAATTAACTTATAGAAAAATCAGACAAACCCAATCCCTAGCTTCTTTTGAACGCTGGCTAATTTTGTTTCAAGTTTTTGTTTTCTCTTATTTTTAGTTGCTACTATTCTTGTTTTAAGTTTTAATTTTAGGACTTCCTTTAATCCAAAAATTCGTACTAATCTAAATAGAAGTTGATTTTGCGAACTGTTGTTTGATAACATCAATCCTCGTGGGACGATACTCACTCACCGTGTTTACTGGTTGAACGATTCGGTGCACTTGTCGAGTAGTTATCAAGTTTTTGGTGCCGTTGCCGGGGATTGAGCGTTTTATCAACAACATTAGTAGCTGATAAATTTCTATTTTAGATTTTTTTTCTATTTTAAATTCTTCTTTTATTTGTCTAAATTGTATAGAATTTAAAAAAAGAATTTAAATTTTTTTTCTTGTCTCTGTTTACTTGTTTTTAGATGGATGGCTATCATTGTGATATATGTGGAAGTTCTACACATCCAACAAATGCATGCCTAATCATTTTTTCTTGTTGTGACATATGTTCAAGTGTCATGCTCAAACAAATTTCTGTCCATTTTATGAGCCTGAGAATTGGATGTCGTCACTGGATTTATGCTGTGTTTGTTCAAGTAGCATGTATCCTACATGTTTATGCCCGTATTATGAGTCAAAAGTGGATGATGATCAAGATAATGAAGTGGCAGTTGCAACCAATGAGGAATTATGCGAGTTATATGTGTTAGGAGATAGAAAAAAACTAGATGAGGACAATTCAATCATGCTTAATTTCTCTATACAATTTAATCATGCTTAATTCCTCTATCTCTCAACATGAATTGCAGGTGTGCAAACTGATAGCTGTCAATTTTCCTTACATGATGCACAAAGTACTGATTTATATTTATGATCTCTTGTATGTTTTTCTTGTGCATATCTTTGGTAAATATTTGATAATTCTTCTGTTTGTAAGGAAAACATACATTTATGATACTTTTGACCAGGATAAATTTCATAGGTCAAGCTGAGGACCTTAAGTTAGCGCTTCTTGGGAGGCAACCCAAGTTTTAATTTATTGTTTTTGTTTTCATGGGTGTGGTAATTTAGTGTTTCTTATGTCAGTTTGAGTGCCTCCCTGAGTTCGGAGCCTTTATAGGAGGATGTATATAGTGTCGGCCACAAAAATATTTTCTTAATTGTTAACATGCATTAGAATATTTTCCTTAACCTTATTTCATGTCAACTCACAATAAGCAACTTGAGAATTGGAGCAGATGATTTGGGCTTGTGATCAGATTGTCAGAGTTGAAGTGAACCATTTTTTCTTCCTTTCCACTGCCTTTGGATAATGATAATGATGATGATGTTGAGCAATAGGTGATGGTTTGCTACTAGAAAATCAGGGGAGTTCTATTGTTTTCTTTTTTTTATTTATTTGGTTTCATTATTAATAGTTTATTACTTTTCATTTTTTTTTTGTTAAGTTTTAGATGTCTTTTGTGTTTTAGTTTTCTTCATGCCAGTAAAATACTGGCAAAAAATTCTACTGGCAAAAAAAAAAAATTAAGTCTCTTAAAGTTTTTTTTTTTTAGAACTGTGTTGAGTGCTCAATGATTGCATGAATTTTCATAAACTTGGAGTATCATGAGCATAATGTTTTCAATGGATCATACTCTTATTCATCATGCCTATTATTGCTTTGATCTAGGATTTGCATTTTCTTGGGGATGGACCGAGCTAATTTTCTAGAGAAAGATTATGAGGAATATTTGGATTGATCCTTATCTTGGAACATGCTTGATTCCCTATTGAGGCGATATCCTAGGGTAATGCATCTTGCTGAAATGATCGGGGCATTTTTTGGACTGTTTGAGCCTTTCAAGCCAACCTGATAATGCAGATCCTTAGGTCCCCTTTGAAGCTGAAAAAATGATAAAAGGCCTTTTCTTTTATTTTAACCTTCTTTTATCCTACCATTCTTTAGACCCAAAAAAAAAAAAGAAAAAAAATTTTCTTACTTGCAATAAAATTTGTTGGGTTTTTGAACTGGTGCATTACATATTCTATTCTTCTCAATAATTAGTGCCACATTTTTAAGGGATGAGTTGTTTTGTATTGTGTCTTCATAGAAGGAAAAAGAAAAGAAAAGAAAATAAAAGTGCAAAGCACAAGTAAAAAGAAAAAAAAAAGAAAAAAATATAAAAATACAAAAATAAAGAATTGTGGCATTACTTTGCTTTTATTTTGGATTGTGATACATGCTTCAATTACTCGACCTAGTTTAAATTTCCTTTCCTCTTCTTTCTTAACTTTACCCTTTAGCCTAACATTACAAGCTTTGAAAGCCCCTTTTGATCACTTTGACGCACTGCTCCTACATTAGCAGAGATAAAGATGAATAATATGGACTGAGTTTGAAATATTTCTTGAGTATCTACATAATCTAATCCGGATTATTGATTTGGAATTGAACCTTGGTTATGTGCATTTTGGGTTAGGTCATACAGAGTGTATGTAGTGATTGCATGATTTCATTTGTTCCTTGTGCTTATTTTTGAACTGTTATGTTAAGGAGTTTTTTTTTAGAGCACATATGATACACAATTCTTGTTAAGTGTCATAATTGTTCTTTTACTTGCTTTTGCTTGAGGACAAGCAACATCTTAGGTTTAGGGGTATGATATCCATCAAAGTGATGAGATTTTAAGAGTTTAAAGGGATTCAACACCCTTTTAAAATTACCTTTAATGAGTGTTTTTTATGCTTCTTTGATTGTTGTTATGTTATTGCATTTTTCTCAGCATATTTGTGGATATTTGAATGCCCAGGTGCTAAACTTTTGTTGTCCAGGCACTGATTCCGCTGATTTTATTTTACTATCAGGTGGTATGGTGCCTAGGCACCCAACACTCAGCGCCTAAGTGCCCGCAGCGTGCTGTCAAATGCTGATGCGATTTAATTAGAGAAAGGACGGGACTTTTGGATATCTAGGATAAGGAACTCAAAGAAAAATAGGGGGAGGAGGCCAAGGGACAATTAGAGGAGGAGAGATTGAGGAATCGTCACTCCAAATCTTGGGTTTTTACAGTTTCTTCTCCTATTTTCTTCTTTATTTTCTTTTATAGCATGAGTGACTAGACTCCATAGCTAGGGTGAGGGTGCAATCTGATGTGATTGACTTGTTTATGAATTTCTTGTGCCTTGATGTTAGTATCCTTTGTTTTTATTGCAATTTGTGAATGGATTTTTCATGAATTGATTTAGGGTTCATATATGAATTGGGAAATTTGTGTACGTTCTTGGTCTAGGGATAAACTTCATAATTCTCAAGGTTTAGAAATTTATCTTGAAATTATGTGGATTTTGGATTGGTTTGATTGCTTAATCCCTCTTTTTACTAAAGCATGATTAAGGAATTGATATGTTTTATGTGAGAGGAGGAGAATTGGTTTCACCAAAGAATTGGGAATCAATTTTTTAGAATATGTCCTTTGATCTATAGTTTTCCAACTCAAGTATACAGGGATTTAATTAACTTATAGAAAAATCAAACAAACCCAATCCCTAGCTTCTTTTGAACGTTGGCTAATTTTGTTTCAAGTTTTTGTTTTCTCTTATTTTTAGTTGCTACTATTCTTGTTTTAAGTTTTAATTTTAGGACTTCTTTTAATCCAAAAATTCGTGCTAATCTAAATAGAAGTTGATTTAGCGAACTATTGTTTGATAACATTAATCCTCGTGGGACGATACTCACTCATCGTGTTTACTGCTTGAACGATTCGGTGCATTTGCTGTGTAGTTATCAGCGTCACAGGATCAGACTTATTCAAGCTCTATACTGTGAATATGTAATTATCTTTGAACCGGAATCAACATCCATAATAAAAATTTTGTGAACAATTTTTTTATGTATAAGTTAGACCAAATTTCAAACTCATCGAGTTGTGCATATTTTTTTAACCCCAAAAAATCACCATTAGTATCACCTATGTATCTTTCTCCTTTTTTTCTCTCCTTTGAGTTAATAATGATATTTAAAAGAAGAAGAAACTATGTAATATGGTGAGTGTTAACTTGGTCCCCACTACTTTGGGAGTTATGTTAGTTCTCAATTGAAAATTATTAAAAAGACCTGACAAACTTATTGCCAAAAAGGTATCTTGGCATTTTATTTGCAAAGATGGACTTCCCCCTTTTGCTATGTTCGTAGTACCCATCCTTTTCCTTGTGGAACTCCTTCACCCGTAGTAGCCACCGTTTACACCGCATGAGCTAGCTACTGTTGCTGCTGCTTCTTGCTCTCTTCCTTGTCAACAATTACAATTTGGAAATCCTTCACCTCTGCTGGCTTGTTTTCTCCTGTGTTGTTGTTGGTTTATGATTGTTGATGATGTTGTTGTGGCTGTAGGAGGCTCAGGAAGTTGGATGCTGCCTCCTGTGGCTGTTTTGAGCCCTTGGGTTCCACGAACAGGACACAAGATAAGAGGGATGTGGGGAAAGAAAATTCAAAATAAAAATAAAAGTTTCATTGCTTTTCACCCGAGCTTTCGTTTAAGGCAATTTAAAGCTTCATCTCCCACCCACCCAGAAAAAGCTTCATCTCCGTTTTTATGTCTCAACTATTTCTTTCTCTTTCTTTGTCTTGGTCTTCTTCTCTTCTTCATAGGTGGTTACCTCATTTGCCAATTAGTAAGTTTATTTTTCCCACTCCTCTATTTTTGTTTTTTTTTCCTCCAATTTTGATATTACGATGATGATGATGATGATGTTGCCCATTTGGATTTTGTGGTTTTTCTTTCCCAAAGGTTTGAAATTTGGGCTAATGGGTGGTTTTTGTGACCTGGATATTGCTCCATTTCATAGAGATGACCACTCACAAACTCTTATGGTTGCTTTGGGAATGCCGCCGATGTAGCCATAGCCCCCCTCTGGTCAAGAAACATTCAGGGACTTATCTGCAAATATGCTAACTACATATATTTTAAATTAATTCTTGAGTTACGAAACACAGGTTAAATAATAGCTTTTCAATTTAAAATAAAATAGATCCAATGGTGGTGAGTACATATAATGAATCAATTTTTAAAGAGGACTAACATAACTTCCAAAGTTGTAAGGACCAAGTTTTAACTCACCATGTAATACACTACTCCTATAAAATACCTCATCAAAGTATGTAGGGAGTAATGCACTTGTAGTCCACCTAAAACTTTGATGGTGCCATAACAGAACCATTGCAAAGTGTTATTAATGATATTTAAATGAAGAAGAAACTATGTAACGTAGTACAAGTGTGGTTCACAATAAATTCAAGTACTTGTAGGATTACAAATATATTAAAGAAGTTGTCACCATAATAAAAGAAAATTACCAAAAAATTGAGCCGAGAATTAACTCTTCCAGATTTATCATGTGTTTTTTTAATAGTAATTATAGGATTTTAAAAACCACATAAATCAAGTTACAAATGCGATTCATAAAAAATCCAAGTACACATTAAGGTACCAATTTATTAAGCCAACAAATTGAATTAATTTACTAACTCTTGTAAGTTGATCATGTACTTTTTTATTTTTTCAAATGTTGGTGCAAACAGTAATTATAGGCTTCTATAAAACACATAAATAGGGCTATATTTGCAATTAATGAAAAATTCAAATGCCTATTAGATTACCAACATACTAAAAAAGTTACCAATATAATAAAAAAAAAAGTTACAGCAAATTTAGCTAGGTTATTAACTTTTGCAAATCAATCATATATATATATATTTTTTCAAATCTTGGTATCAAATAGTAATTATAGACGTTTAGAAAACACAAACAAGAATACAAGTGCGATTATTAAAAAATTCAAAGACCTGCTAAGTTGCCAATATACTAAGGAAGTTATCAACATAATAAAAGGAAGTTACCAACAAATTGAGCCAAATAGTAGTTATAAGTATTTATAAAACAAATAAATAAAGCTACAAGTGTGATTCATAAAAAAATTAATTACCAGCTAAATTACTAACATAATAAAAGAAAGTCACCAACAAATTATATGAAGTTACTAGCTTTTACATATCGATCATGTGTGTCTTTTTTTTCAATTATTGGTACCAAATAAAAATTATAAGCTTTTAAAAAAATACACAACTTAGAGTGCTAGTGTTGTTCATAAAAAATTCTTAGTACCATCTGTATTACCAACTTATTATGAAAGTTATCAATATAATAAAAAGAAATTACCAACAAATTGAGTTTAGTTACTAATTCTTGCAAGTCTATCATATGTGCCCTTTATCTTGGTATCAAATAGTAATTATATGCTTTATTAAAACACATAAATAAGATTACAAGTGTAATTCATAAAAATTTCAAGTAAATGCTAGTTGATGAAAATATTAATGAAGTTACTAGCATGATGAAAAAAAGATACCAACAAATTAAGCTAAGTTAGTAATACTTATAGACCAATCATAATTTTCTTTTTTTCAAATATTTGTAACAAATAGTAATTATAAACTTTTATAAAACACACAAATAAGGTTACAAGTACTATTTATAAAAAAATTCAAGTAAAAATTACGAACATAACAAAAAAATAAAAATACTAATAAATTGAGCTAAGTTACTAGCTCATATAGATCGATCTTTTTTTTTTTCAATTATTGGTGTTAAATAGTAATTATAGGCTTTTATAAAATACATGAACAAGAATACAAGTGCGATTTATAAAAAATTTAAGTACCCGCTAAGTTACCAATATAGTAAAATGAAGTTACAAACAAATTGTGCCAAGTTACTAATTGTTGCAATCTTGCATATCCATCATGTGTGTTTTTCTTTTTTTTTTTTTTCAAATCTTGGTGACATATAATATTTATAGGCTTTTATAAAACATATAAATAAGGCTATAAGTGCAATTTTATTAAAAAACTGAAGTATGTGCTGTACTATCAACTTACTTAGGAAGTTACCAACATTATGAAAGTAAGTTACCAAATAATTGAGTTAAGTTACTAACTCTTACATGTCAATTATATGTTTTTTTTTTATTGCAGATATTGTGCAAATAGTAATTATAAACTTTTATAAAAACACATTAATAAGATTACTTGTGCTATTAATAAAAAATTCAAGTACCTGCTAAATTACTAACATATTAACAAAAGTTACCAACTAATTTAGCTATGTTACTAACTTTTACAAATCAATCATGTGTTTTTTTTCCCCAAATCTTGGTACTAAATAGTAATTATAGGCTTTAAGAAAACAAATAAACAAGGATACAAGTGTGATTCATAAAAAATTAAAGTACTTACCGAGTTACCAATATATTAAAGAAGTTACCAACATAATACAAAGAAGTTACCAATAAATTGAGCCAAGTTACTAATTGTTACAAATGTATCATGTATTTTTTCCCCAAATCTTGGTGCAAATAGTAATTATAGGCTTTTATAAAATAAATAAATAAATAAGGCTACATATGCGATTCATAAAAAATTCAAGTATATGCTTAGTTACTAATATACTAAGGAAGTCACTAACATAATAAAAGGAAGTTATCAATAATTTGAGTGAAGCTAATAACAGTTTCACATCGATCATGTGTGTCTTTCTTTTTCAATTATTGGTGCCAAATAATAATTATAAGCTTTGAAGAAACACACAAATAAGAGTACTAGTGCTATTCATAAAAAATTTAAGTACCCGTTGTATTACCAGCTTATTATGGAAGTTACCAACTTAAAAAAAGGTTACCAACAAATTGAGTACAGTTATTAATTCTTGCAAGTCGATTATATTTGTCTTTTATCTTGGTGCCAAATAGTAATTATAAGCTTTATTAAAACATATAAATAAGGCTGCAAGTGCAATTTATAAAAAATTCAAGTATCTATTGGTTTACTAATATATTAATGAAGTTATTGACATGATAAAAAAAAGATACCAACAAATTGAGCTAAGTTACTAACACTTATAGATCAATCATGTTTGTCTTTTCTTTTTCTTTTCAAATATTTGTGACAAATAGTAATTATAGACTTTTATAAAATATATAAATAAGGCTACAAGTGCTGTTTATTAAAAAACTAAATACGTGCTGGGTTACCAAGATATTAAGGAAGTTACTAACCAATCTACTTCTACTACTATAATATTTCAAAAGTATTACTTGGAAACTACTACCAAGTGTCAGCTTCAGATGCTCTTGATTGTCTACAAACTTTAAAAAATTTCTATTTTAGGGAAGTACACAAATTTAATTCAAATAAAATATTTAAAATTTGAATAAGCTAATCACTTCAATTTCGTTTATATTATACCACTATAATGATGGTTCACATGTATAATTAATGTGAAAAAATTAAATTGGCCAATCAATGATGGTCCACAATCCTTGATATGTGAGTAATTAAGACCATATTTAAAAAGCTTATTGGATAAGCTTTATTAAGACTGTTCATTAAAAATGAAAAGGCCTTATTTTTAATTAAGAAAATAATAAGGCATTAAAAACTTATTGGAGAAGTTTTTGGGATTTGGGAATAGCTAGAAATAGAAGAGAAATTAAAAAAATTAGAAGGAACATATGAAAGAGAGATCAATGTTAAAAGCAATGGTCAAAAAACAAAATTTCATCTAAATTTCCCAATTATCCCAAAAATCTAATGTAGAAATAACTCTGAATTAACTTTTAAGAAACCAATTTAACTAACTATATATATGAATATTGTTGAGAAAACATTATTTGACATAATATAAAGATACATTTAACTATGGTATAAATTCACATGACATTTGATTTTGATTAATTTGATATTCAAACCCCAACATTTAATAACTTAATATTATAATAATTACAACATTATTAGTATAGCAGTTACAAATAAGTGGAAGGAAACTCTCAATGTTTGGGCTTTGATTTAAGTTGACTTTGGTTGCGTCAATAATCAATGCAGATATTGAAAGAGCTCTGAAAGCAAGAAAGCAAACAAAATAAAAAGAACAAAGAAACGTCTCTTTACTTAGAGTAAGCAGAGAATTCGGAGCCAACATTTACATTCATATATAGAGTCAAGCAGGTATCCGCATAAAAATCTAAGAGAAATATTATTTATACATTTAAAAGTTGACATCATATAAATATAATAGAAAAAGAAAGATATAACTGTTACATTTTTATTTTAGTCTTTTAACATTAATTATCATAAAATATTTTGTATCTTTTTCTTCATGTCATGTCTATGGGATGTCCATTCTTAGATATCCAAATAGCATATCCCTAAACCTAATAAAGGAGAACCTACCAAGATTTTATTGCAAATGATAGTTGGCTTTTGGAAAGGAAGTAAAGGAGATGGGTTGCCTACCTAGTGAAATGAAAAAGGGAGACGTCATGGAAACTAATTACTACTTTAATTTATAAGATGAAGGTTTTTTGTTTTTTTCTCGGTCATGAGATTATATTGAAAACCACTTCTTTTTTAGAATTTAACAATTATATTTCTTTTCAAAAAAAAAAGTTTGAATTGCGCTTTTCTTTTCTCTCTCTCTTTCTCTCTCTTTTAAATACCTTCCACCTTTGAGAAAAACGTTAGCATTCATATGGACCTAAAACTTGTTGAAGTGTGTTTTCAAGAAAAGGCAATCCAAGAACATACTTCAGCAAACATTTTTTAATGTAATGTGAAGCAAAAGATAATTAGGAAAACAAAACTACATTCATTCTTTCATATAGGCAACAACTAAATTTGATATTTTGACGGTAACTACCAAAATTTTAGAGTTTTGGACACCAAAAATTAGTAGAAATTCATTCATCCATTTAAGAATTAATAGTAATGGCAGCTCATTTTTTTTAAAAGAAATATTCTAACAATTTATAATATTTTTTGACAACTTAACTACTTCAGCACTTATGGTCGAAGTTGTTGACTAACCATTAAATTTCATGATTTCGACAAGCGGTGAATTATAAGTTATTAAATTGGTTTGGCGAGCGGTAAATCTCACTTTTGTGAGACTTGTATGACCTAAACATTTGTGTAACTATCATTTCTATAATTAATGAGATACAACAGCAAATATTAACACGCTGATTGGAAAGCCTTGCAATTCAATTCACTCAAGAAATTAAATTCAATTCCTTAGTTTGGTATCAATTTATAGTATAGAATTAAAATCTCAAAGAAATTCAATTTCTTTAAAAGGGCTAAAAGTAAATCAGATCAAAATTAGTCTGATTTACAATTTCTAACCTAATAGAATTGATAGTAAGAGTAAAATATCTATAATATCTCCAACCCCATTTATACTTTTTTTCCTTCTTTCTCTCCTCAATTTCAACATTTTCTCTCCTATTAACTTATTAATACTTTTTTTCTTTTGGGTGCTACTATTTTTTTTTCCAAAATTTCATTTTTTTTGGGTGTTGTTGTTTTTTATGTGCTATTTTTTTTTTTTTTTGCTTTATCTTCTTCCCTGTTTTTGGGTGAGTTTTGATTTGTTGAGACATAGGATTCATGCTTGAAGAAACTTCAAGAAACTAAATCTTTGATTTGATTTCTTTTGTGGAGTGCTATAGTTTTATTAATCAAGGGCATATTTGATTTAGTTTTAATTGTATTATATTATCTAATGAATAATTAAGTTTGTTATTAAAATATGATGTTTTATTAATAAAGGGTAAAATAGTCAAAGATAAAGAATTCATTCATTTTTATATATATTCCAAATAATATAAATAAATTTAATTCTATAATTTGTTGATTTATTCCAAACATAAGAATTTAATTACCAATAAAATTGAATTCTCAATTACCAATAAAATTAAATTCAATTAGTAATAAAATTGAATTGAATTCCATTTCTTTTTATCATTCCAAATAAGCTGTAAATGAGACGCATCGAGTTTGTCGTGAGAGATTTTCGAGATATCACATTCTTTTTACCTAAGCATATGCTTCTTAACCAACAAAAATGTTAGCGTAGTGATAGAGACACATTGTTACCCTGTAAAAGACCTCAGTTCAATATGCTTCTTGGCCTAATAACACTTAACCATATAGTGCAAACTAGATTTCACCAAATGATATATGAATACACATGGTGTGATTTGATTAGAGCAATACACAAAAATCAAATGCGAGAGAATAGGAAGCAATGGCATTTTAATAAAAATAAATATACAAGCATCATTGCTTGTGAATGTACAAGTATCTCAAACCATTACTGTCTTCCAAATCCTAAAGCCTTGATTCTTGATGAAGTAGACAAAAGTGGTTTTGGGGGCAGATCACCTCAATTTCTTATAATCATGAAATTAGTAATGAGGTGGTGTCTAAAGGGTTGTGGTGGAAGGTTGGAAGATGTAACTCAACCCTTTTTTGGGAGCACAAATGGATAGGTAATATGATTCTAAGAGAGGCCTTCCCTAGGTTGTTTTCAATATCAAACCAGCAAAGGACTTTAATTATTGATATGGGATATTGAGATGGAAATATATGGAGATGGGCTTTTAGTTGGAGATGTGACTTTGTTCAATGGGAAACAGAGATGTATGATTGCTTTGTAAATATTTTACAACAAAATATTCTGTGTTTATGCTGTGGAATCAGTGAATCACCTTCTTTTCGGATGCATGCTGTCTTGGAATGTTTAGCAGATTGTCTCCTATGGTAGGATTTGCAATGAAATTGTCCCAAGGAGCCTATTGATTTCTTCAATGCTTGGTGTGGTGTCCCCTTGTTTGTTGCTAAGAAGAAGATGTGAATTATGCCTTTTTTATGTGGTTGTTTGGACCCTATGGAACTTAAGAAACAAGTTGATGTTCGAAAATATGAAGCCCAATTTGGAACTTGAGAATAGACAGATCAATGTTAGATGGCCCTATACTATTGGCTTAAATCATGGATGGCTAATAAACATAAAATGATTGACAGTCTATCATCCAATCCTTCTTCATTAAGAAAATGATGTTGGCTTAACAGGGCGAATTGCTGATATATCCCTTTTTTTATGATCTTCATGGCTTTTCTTTGGTAGAGGATGAATATCAGTGGTGGTCTGTTGCTGTTGTATATTCCCTGTCTAGTTGCTTTAGTCCTCGTCCTTGCTTTGTGCTCTGTTTGTTTCGCTGGTCTTTGTTTATTTAGTTTCTTTGATAGCTTGTTGAGCATATGTTGGCTGATTTTCTATTTTGTTTTTGAGTAATTGGTTTTGCTGTAACAATATGTTTGGCTTGCTGTTTTGTTGCTGCAACTCTATATCCTTCCGTTGTATGCTGAAACCTTTTGTTTGCTCCCAATCTTTGGGGTTGAGCTTTTGGTCAATCTATCAAAAAAAAAAAAAAAAGCAGGAATTCAGTTTCGTACTATCAATCATTATCCTAAACATTTATATACGCAACTTGAATAGTTGTGAAACAATTAAAATTAAAGTTTTGTTAAATATTTATACTATAAAATATTTACTTTAATTCACTAAATTATGCTAGTCCCTTAAATACTAAATTTAAATATTTTTTTAAAATTTTTGATATATTGAAAGTCTAGTTTTTATTGTTCAGTAGTTTATAGATTAGAGTTTTGCTAACTAGAGAATATTCATTAGAAAAAAAAAAAAAAACCCTTTATTTTAAGGATCTTACTAACAAGTGTCCTAAGTGGTACATCGACTAAAAAAATTTAATGCACCCTATTTAAATGTTTTTGATTTCTTAGAATATGTATCATATTTGAGTTCTCAATGCCGCAACTATTTTACTTAATTTTCATTTAATATATTTTATATTTGTTTCCTTAACCAATAAACTAAGAGCACTTACTATTGATTTCTTTGTTTTCATTATTTAACTTAAAGTCACTATGACTGGATTAGTAGTGAGAAGTTTGAATAGTTTGTATGAGATCACATGTTCAAATATAACAAAATAGTAACATATTAGGAAAATTTTGGTGATGGGATAAAAAAAATACATAAGTATAATAGGAAGTTTCGCATAATTTTTTTTATCTTAGTATGGAGTTGAAAACAATAAAATAATAAGGACAAAATAATAGGCACAAAATTATTGAAAAAAATTAATAGAGACAAAATATGTATATAACTATATACTACTAATAAAATTATCAAATTTTGGTGGGGGTACAAGTGGACCATTTTATACATCGATCCGTCAATGAAACACTTTTTCTTTTTTTAAAAAAAAGAGAAGAAGAAGATGAGAAAGAAATCATAGAAGAATATGAGTTAAGCAATAAATTTTTTTGTTTTCCCTTGTTTTCACTTGGACGTGCTGAAATTGAAAAACTTAGAATGTTATGATTTATGAACATAACTAAAGGATTTTTCTTTTTCTTTTTTAATGAAAAACCACATAAATTTTCTTCATTTTCATCTTTTCATTACACAAAACTCCCAAACACTTTTATAACCTTCCATTTTCCTCGCATGATTTGACCAAAATACCTTGAAAATCACCTTGTGAGATACAACTTTAGCTTAGTAATGTCTTTGGTCTGTGCTTCCAGTACCCCTCTTTCCTTTTGGATTTTTCTACAACTTTAGCTCAGTAACATCTTTGGTCACTTGACAATAAAACTACTGAGTTAGATCCTTGCTGGACATTGACAAAATCCACCAAAAGTCATCTTCAACATGTTTTTTATGACTCCAATATCCATAAATTATATTTGTCATGGAGTACAAGAATCCTAGCTGGATGGTGCAACCAATCTTTAAACGCTTGGGGTTCTGATAGGAACACTAATTAAGGATAGGGAGTTCTTTGACCAGGCTACCGCTATTATATAAAGAAAAGTGCTAGCCAATAAGAATATTAGTTAGAATATGGTGTGGCAAAATGATGTGTCAAAATTGTTATAAGATAGAAAAATGAAAATAAGAAAATCATGAGTGGGAGAAAAATATAAGGTATCTACTCTACTAATATATTACTTAAATCGAGTAATTAGAGTTGGGCAAAATCTTTCTTGTTGTGAAAACTGTTTTTTTTTTTTTTTTTCTATCAATAATACTATACCAATCCAATGAGACCATGTAACGCTTGGTACGGAACATGAATTTATGCCTTCATTATTCATTATGTTAAAGGTATAATATTATTTAATCAAATTTAAATAAAATCCACACATTTTGATAGTAATTAGAGTCCATATAAAATTTTTGACACACATATGGTCATTCCACCAGCTACTATATAATTAGAGGCTTGTTTGCATGGCCGTTCACACTTCTTGATGCGCTAGTCTTCATGGATTATTCTCCCTGATTTTGTTGCACATTGGTGATGCGTTTCTGGAATTAGAATTTTCTAGCCACCCAATAACATGGATATAATAAATGGGGTGATGTGTGTAATATTCAATAGCATTTACATCATTTGTTGGCTTCTCCGATATGAGATCAATTCGGTGGAACACCTTGAACGAAGATCTGCCCACAGATCCATTCTCTCAAATATTGATGCTTAGAGACGAACGTAGTAAGACACTGAATATTAACCATTTTAATTATAATTTGACTGTTACAAAGGGTTCAATAGTCCAATTAATGAGATCACACAAGAAATAGAGTGTTTGAAGTATTGTTTTGTGACTTCAAAATTATGGTTTGGATAAAAGCAAAGAAAACAAATTTTTACCTTAACTATAGTTCAAAGGTTTACAAACGAAAAACTAAACATATTAAAAAATGCTCATAATATAAATCGATGGTTGCTTAATGAAAATTTATTAAATGGAACCATTTCAAAATAGTAATTGCAAATATCCGTTAACATATGATAGTTTTTTGTTGCATGAAATTAAGGAAGACACACTTGCATACCAACACCTACATAACCTCGGTAACATAAACAAACGTCAACACGGCAACTAAATTATTAAAAAAAAAAAAAGAAAAGAGTTACAAAGGAAAAGCCACAAAATGGTGCTACTATCAGTGCTAGCTAGCTAGCTAGTGAAGACATATTTGTCCATGCATACTTGAAACAAAATATGAGTATCTCACTGGCATCTATGATCTACCCAAACGCAGCTCCAAATCAATTTCTCCATAGTTTCCACTAGCAATCATGGAAGTTCCTGCACCAATTGTCTGCATCTGGAACCCATAATAAGCATAGTTGGTGGTGGTGGTGCTGGCTTCACCAAATGGTCGAATTTGAACCTGGAAGAAATTATTAGGCTCTTTCTCTGGGAAAAGCATGAGGGTTTTCTTAATTGGCTCATTATCAACAGTGACCAAAGGCATGTTGTATGAGGCAGATGCATTCATGAGGTTCATGCTGTTCCCTGAAGCCATGAAACTAGCAGTAGAGTAGGCTGAGTTCCTTCTTCTGAAGCTGTACAAGTGTGTGGATGGAAGGTGCCTGAAGAAGCTATTAGCATAGCTCTGAACTTGCTGTGGTGTCTTGTTGCTCAGAAAGTGCCTAGCTATTTTGGTCCAGCGCCCTCTCCCATACTTGATTAGCCCCATCAGAAATAACCTATGGTCAAAATGTAGTGCATACCATAAATTTAATGTCTTAGCAAAATGAAAGAGTAATAATAAATTTAAGAAAAATAATAATAACAATAATAGTAACACCAATTAAAGGTATCGACAAGCAAATGCAAGTATAATTGTAGGAGCAATGGTACACGATTACAAAAATATATTCAAAATCTTTGATAATCATTATTGTAATAATTGGACGAGATAGAGTGATATAACTCATTTATTCATTCAAGAGTCGATAATTATACCACATTATTATGATAGCTAATTAAATTCTGACAAAATATTTGACTTTCTATTCTTTTTCTAATTGTATAATCAAAATGAGAGAATCAATGCGGATATAAATTTAATTAGATTAAGGTTGAAAGACACAGACTCATGCTCTCTAGGAGTCCAATCCCTGAGCCTAGTTCCATGAGGAAACAGGAATGCAGTTGCTTCAGGCACTGGTTCAAGTAGTGTAGCTACTTGATCACCATGCATGTTGGGTTGGAAGGTAGTAGCAGCCTGAGAGGGATCATAGATATGCATTGAAGCTGGCCACACACTAGCTTGTTGATGGCCGGTATAAGGCAAATTAGGATTTGGGTTAGGCCATAAGGGCACAGCAAGGTTCCCAAATTGAACTTGTTCTGCTGAATTAGCAGCAGCAAAATTGAGGATTCTTGGTCCCTCAGATGATCTGGATGGTGGTGGAGGGGAGCCTGTGAGATCAATGATTTCAGGAGGCATTGTTGAGCAAGGGGAATGGACAGAGAGAGAGAGAGAGAGAGAGAATGAGGTATGGAGAGAGAGAGTGTGTGTGTGTGTGTGTGTGCAACTAGCTAGCGGTGGAAGTGCATATATTAAGGATAGGTTACTGAAACTGTACTTTGGACTAAGTAGTATTGAGAGTTGAAACTGCTTCCGTCTTGAATTATAGAACTTGAAGGCTACACTAATTTCCCAAAATGTCCATGAAAAATCTTAACACTTAGATCTTCTTTTTCATAAAGGGAAATATTTTTTAAATATGATATGTACAGACATAATATAGGATATAGTATATTTATGTAAATATAAATGGGTATCAAAATATGCATATATTAAAATAAGGTAATACATATTTATGTGAAAAAATATAATATTTTAGTATCCTAGCATAATGTTCAAATAATAAAACTCTTTCACAAAGTACTTTAGCATCCTTAAAAATCTAGACCCTTCCTATCCATCTAACCTGAAAATTATGACATTACATCTATTCGTGTATATACAAAACCTTTGGGGATTTTGAAGTAATATTCCCTTTTTCTAGTTCTTTCTAAATTTAATTCGGATAACTAAATAATGACATGATATGTAAGAATTGGTTCAAGTAGTAAACAAGTAAAAATTCAGCATTTAAAATCCTTCAATAATGTCAATGAGTCAAGTCCATAAGAAAACATATGAAGAGAGACTGTTTCAGTAATGCCTTCGTTTCTTTGTTTGAATAAACTATAATAATCTTCTTTTTTTTTTTTGGTAGTATACATTAAAAAAAGTACTCAATTTCTTTTGTTTACAATTTCTTTCGTCATTGGCAAAAGAAAGAAAAGAAAACAGTAGAGCATAGTTTTAGAGTTTTATTGTGAGAGTCCTATATTATCACAAAAACTAATGAAATTAAGAGGGCAAAATTGTAACTAGAGTTGCTGGCTCATAAGCTAAAATTATAAAGATAAAATAAAGATGGGAAGTGATAGAGAAGAAAAGCAGAGAAGTGAACTAAGATAAAGACATCATTAAACAAACATCGAAACAAAACAAGCGGAGAATGAGAAAGTAACGATCCTTTTGCATCTCTCGTGTATACCGCCGTAAAACACTGCATGCAATTTCACACAAACCAACATTTTACGTTCTTGTATTCTTTCGTAACCTCTGCCTCATTTTTCTAATGATGACGTATGTTATTTTCAAAGTGGGGTGTTTGGGAGTTTAATATTGTATATGCAAATTGAGTTCGCACGTACGGGTGGGGTGTTTCTTTATTTCATTGAACTCCAATAAATTTAGTTCGAATATATTAAGTTGATTTATTATGGAATAAAATTTTTTAATATTAATTTTTTTTATTCATAAAACTTAAATATAAAATAGTACCTTAAGAAAAAAATAAATATCTAACCGCTTGAAACAATAAAATGTTAATGAGGCGTGGAGTGTTTTGTTGTCACCAGCAAAGAGTGAAACTGGCAAAATTCTTAAATGTTCCCTCATTCATTCATTCACTCATTCATTTGAATGATGCTATCTCTATGCATCTGTTACTCTAATGGATACCGTATCCACACGAGCAGCTCAAGGATCGCCCCTAGTTTTCTTGTATCCTCTCATTTCTTTTGTTGGTGGCATAAACCAACTCTGGTCTTGAAAGCTTAAGCTATAAGAGCAGAAACATAAATGTTTATATATATATATATGACTTAAGTGTGGACAATGTGTACACGTATAGTTTATATTAAAATTTAGATAAAATGGATAATTGATGGGTATCATATTTTTGATTTTTTGGGTGTTAACCTATCCTTTATTTTTTAAAAAAAAATTATTAATTATGTTTCAAATCACTTATTGATTTAGTTCTTTATCACACTTATGGTAGTCACGCTAGCTCAGAGTTGTAATTCTGAGTTGCTAACTTGAGATATCATATAAAATGTTGATGAGGACGAAATGGATCCATATGATGAAAAAGTATGTGTCATTATGTTATTGGTGGTTTTCATGCATCTCTGTATAACTCTTTACTATTGTTCGTCATTTTTTTTTAGATATATATTTTGTACTTTATATCCAGATACATTAATTTAAAAATATAGCAAATTATTCAAATTGAAAAATAAATTGAAACGGATGGAATACAATTAAGCATTGCTCATAATTGTTATGCCATGGTTAGATCATTTTTAGGTTATTATTGTTAGTGAATGCATGATAGTCATTATTCATTGTGTTATGATTTATTAACAGAATCATAATTAAAAATTAAAGAGTGAATAACTTTTTTAGTCATAATATTTTAAAATTAAAATTAATTTAATCCTAAAAAAAATTTTGACATCAAATTAGTTCTAACACTTTGAAATTGACATCGATTTAGTCTTGAAAAAGATTTTAATATCAATTTAATTTTAATACTTTAAATTTTGATAATAATTTAGTTCTAACAAAATTTTTATAAAATAAAATATTTTATCAAATCATCAGTATAGAATTAAATTAATATCAAAATTTAAAATATTATAACTAAATTGATGTAAAAAATTGTTTTAAGACTAAATTGATATCACTTTTAAAATGTTAAGATTAAAAAGGATATTTACTCAAAATTAAAATAGTAGATGATTTAAAATATAAATTTAAAAAAAAATAAAGAATCAAGCTGAACAATTTTAAACATACTATGCTTATTTTTCTTGAAATTTAAATTTTAATTAGAACAACGAGGGTGACAAAAATCAAACTCTTGAGAACTTGATAACAGAGGCTTTTTGACATGTCATAAATTGATAGATCTCCCAAAAGTTTAAGAAATTAGGAGAAGGAATATGACTACTTGTATATCTAATAGTTGGACATTCAAAACTATATATTATTATACTGTAACATAATATTTTGATGCAAGAATAAATTTAAATTAAGTAGTATCTAAGTTTATTACACCTCAAATATTATGGATGGGATAAATTTTGCATCTGTCTTGGCCATGATTTTATTGAATCGTCTTCTTATGAAATTAATTAGGCCTTTCTCTTCTCTCTAATTAAGTCATTGTAGAGTGGAGAAGGGACATAGTCTGTGAATATATATGTTCATGATCTTAATCTTGATAGGCCTTCAAAAAGGGTTGTTACAACATTACGTTAAACACTAATGATTGTCTAATAAATTAATCTAATAAGGTATAGTAATGCAAGTTATATTGGATCAAAAAAACTTATGGCCTATTCTGTTCTCAACCTGCTCTAATGTCCAAAATACAGACTATAAATTAGTAACATCCAACAATAGGAGATACACTACCATATATTTAGTTTTTAACTATATTTTCTTAAGTTACAAAATTTGAAAAATGTTACTTATAAAACCATGAAAAAATGCTGCTAAAACAACTCTTTAATAATATTGTTATTAGTATTATCTTTAGATTATTTAATAACTAAGTGAAAGAGTGTTAGCTTCTTATTTGCTCAATGTTTGATTCATAACACCTACATCTGCTATATATATATATATAAACCGTCAACGACATGCGTGGCCTTTGTTCCAGAAGAAATATTGCCCAACTTATGGTGACGTCGGTCGCCATTGTCATCGCCTAAATACAATTGCCCTTGATAACATCGTTGACATAATTGCAAGGAGATGGTCACTTGAGCTTGAGAAATTTTTTGATGCTTTTGGAGCATTTTATGAACTGTGCTCATAACTAATAACAAAATGATATTTTAGATAAAAGTATAAATTAGTGACATATCCTATCTAAATACATTCATGTAATACTCCATAAACATTTAAGAATTTCTTCTTAACATTGGCACCGCTTCATCAATAGAGATTCACATACATAAGCTACCAACATGGCAAAGACACAATGGTCGCAGAGGTGGAGAATAACTAGGATATTGCAATAAAAAATAGAGTATAATTAATACGTAAAAGTAGTTGATGGCAATAAAAATAAATTATATAATAACTTGAATCGAGTTTTATTGTAGTATTAGGAATCTAAATTTAGAAATTATTAGATTAAGAAGTTTTTATTCTTTTAATTTAATTTTGATAAACTGTAATAAAAAAAGAAAAGATAATATTTGATATAAAATATTTTACATTAATAATATATTAAATTAAACTCTGTTTTTATGACAATAGTGTCACATAGAAGATCTCATCCCTTGCAATAATTTTAGGGTGAATTACATTGATCTCCCCAGAGGTTCAGTGTAATTATATTCAGCACCCCTCTATCTATAGATAATACATTAAACAAAGTGAATTAGAGGAGTGTCGAATATAATTACATTGAATCTTAGAGAAGGTCAATGTAATTCATCCATAATTTTATTTATAAAATAATATTCAAAGAAAATATGGTGTAATAAATGTCAGCAGTTGAATTAAGATGCACCACATCCAGTTTATGTTTATAGGCAAAAGCTCTAATTTTATACTATCTCCTTTAGAATTAAACCTGGGGTAAAATTTTGTTTATGTCATTTATATTTTACAGTAATTTTAATTCATTTCCAAAAGCTTTTTTTTAAAATTTATATCTTTAACATTTTAAAAATATTTTAATATTGCCATTTTGGCATTCAAAGTATAAAAAAAAAACTGATATAAAGGTCAGATTATAATATTAGTAATAATGTGTTAATTACTTATCTAAATGAGATGTTATTATTTACCATTATTTTTCCACATATTTTTACAAGATATGAAAGTTTTCCTTTTTAATTTAAATCCTCTTTAACGCTTAATTAATCTTTCTCATACTAAAACCTATACTCAAAGCTTGTTATTGGAAAATTGAAGACAAATAATCTATATTGATGGTGTTTGAATATACTAACATCGAAATATGACTTTAATATCAATTTTTTTCGTTTATAATTTGGATATTATCTATCGAAAATAACAAGATTGAAAATTTTGAAAACGCTAAAAACATAAATAGAACAAAAAAACCTTTTGGGAATAAAATGAAATTACTGTAAAATATGAGGACGTAAACGAGGTTTTACTCTTAAATCTACTAATTCATGTTATGAAAGGAAAAAAAAAACATAAAATAAGTAGTGATGAATCTAATTACATAACAATATATTTATATTTTCCTCTCCCATACATAATTCTGTTATATTAGTGTGTAACATGAGATGATCCTAATCTTTCACAAAATACTTACACAACTATGTTTTTTTTTTCTTTGATAATACACAATTACGTATTATTATCCATGAATTATTACAAGAATTAGAAAAAGAATGGAGGTATGATGGATCGTGGCAAGCCATGTCTGGCTCCTATCATAGTGATAATCAACACCCTTTTTATGTCCTAAAATAGTAAAATTTGATCGTGGCGCATTCTCACTCACAGAAAATTGCAAGGATTTCGTTTTCAATAACTAGTTATGAACACTTAAGCTTCATGCCTCCAAGAAATCTGGGTTGACATCATTCATTAATTTGACCTTCAATTAACTGAACAAAATACCACTTTAACAACTTCATTCCCAGACCATAGATATCACTAGTTAGAACATAAAAAGTTTGTGACACATTAATTGTAGCCATACGCAAATGAAACGAACTAACTAACATGTGCACACTTTAGATTGTGCTCAAAGCTTGGTATTGATACACAGTGTGGTAGAACTCTTCAATCTAGAGTTTGCACTATGCAAATATAGATCTGGAAAAGAGTTCAAGGATTTTATTTGAGTAAATACAAGTGAACGATATTGCAAATTAAATTTATTTTTTGGCTACATTCTTAGCCAAGGAAAACAATGAGGGAGGTTATAGTTGTTGCAGTTGCTGCTACGCTTGGGAATCTGCTGATTGGATGGGATAGTTCAACCATTGCAGGTGTGTAAATATTGATTTTTTTAACTTCCTTCTTTGTTTTCTAATTATATTGCCTATTGTCATTACGAAGATAGACATGTCTAATTGCTTATATATCTGAATATCTTCAGATCATACATTCATATTCTATAATATTTTCATCTATTTTCCCAAATGTTTTCCTTTCTTATACTATATTTCTTTCTGGATTCTAATTTCTATGAATGACACAAATATTCCAATTCCCAAACATTTAGCATGTAGCAATTATGAACCCACCAGTGTTTGATGATGCTAATGGCCATGACATCAACAACAACAATAGCTAAGTATTGTCTCATTAGGTGGGGTTTGCCACGTGGATCAATCATAGGATCCAAGTCGTGTGATTAAGGTAGTAGAGTGTTTTGGCTGTTAGTTGTAAATAGAAAAAAAAAATACTGCTAAAGGTTAAGGAAAAATTTTATCCCACAGCATAAGACCGGAAAGGTTGTACGGAATTGAATGTTGGACGGTAAAATTAAACCAACAAGAAAATAAGCTAAATATTACATATACGAGGATGTTATAATATAATGATAATAAATGTAGATATAAGAGAAATGCTATATAACCAGCTTGTTTGCCGAAAACTGTTGTTAGAATTTGCGAAAATTTAAGAAAGGTGATTGAATAAGTCAAAAAAGTGAAGATCACTCATCTATCCAAAGATTAAAAATAATGCCACAACTTTCTGGCAATAAAATTGTTGTTCTTTGTCTTTTCCTAGATCTCGCTACTAAAACTGAACGAACATGTTTGTACATCTATCCCTGCAGGGGGCATGAGCTACATCAAACAAGAATTCAGCTTGGAAGCTGATCCAACACTTGAGGGGCTAATTGTGTCCACCTCCTTTCTCACTGGCACTGTAGTGACAGTGCTCTCTGGGACAGTCTCTGACATGCTTGGAAGGCGTCCTATGCTGATAACATCCTCAGTCATGTTTTTCTTCAGCGGTTTGGTGATGTTGTGGGCTCCAAATGTTCTTGCTGTTCTGTTTTCAAGGCTATTGGATGGTGTTGCCACTGCACTTGCCATGACTCTTACACCACTCTACATATCTGAGATAGCACCACCTGATATAAGAGGCCTACTCAACACTCTCCCACAGTTCTCATGTTCTGGGGGAATGTTTGTGGCTTACATTTGGGTCTTCTCCATGTCCTTGCTGGAATCTCCAAGTTGGAGAGCCATGCTTGGTGTTGTTTCCATTCCTTCTGTTGCTTATTTTCTCCTGGCTGTGTTTTACCTTCCCGAATCTCCTCCTTGGTTGGTAAGCAAAGGTAGGATTCCTGAGGCTAAGAAAGTCCTGCAGAGAATTCGTGGCGTTGAGGATGTTTCAGGTGATGCTAAACTAGCTTCCATTGTTTGTTTTTACGATATTTCATCATCATTTTATTTGCTTGAGAATATGCAATATGGATAGAGAGATTCTTGTATAGGGGCAAATTTGAAGACAAAGTTCCTTTATAGCGAGCTTATTGCTAGTTTTACTGTAAACGCGCCTAGTTATGAAGTGTTAAATTTGAGGGGAAAAAAAATTTCTTTAAAGTGAACTCGTCCCTAAAATGAGAAATTGAGAGATGTCTATCCTTAAATAATTTGACGGGTTGTGATTACAATACACTTTATTGATCTAAGGGTTGATGTCCTCTCCCTCTCTCACTTTAGGAACAAACTCATTTTAGAGGAGTCCCCCCAAAAAACAACCCAAAAAAAAAAAAAATTAACACTTTCATATTTAAGCACACTTACCATAAAACTTGGTTTTGTTGGCTTTGTCCTGGATACACTCACTTACTTCAAAGTCCCAACCAACTTTAATGTGAACATGTCTATATATAAGATTTTAGATTTGTATCTATATTAGATTTTTTTTTATACGGATATATACTCGATTGGAATTTGCTTTTATGATCGATAGGGGAACTGGCTTTGTTGGCTGAGGGTAGGAGCCCCGGGGGTGAAGCTACCACCATAGAAGAATACATAGTAACCCCAGCAAGTGAACAGATTTCAATCCAGGAAGCAGGGAGGGATTTTATAAAGCTATATGGACCCAATCAAGGGCTTTCAATGGTTGCTCAACCAGTTAATGGACAAGGTAGCATGATATCCCGCAGCATATTAACCTTGTCCCGGCAAGGAAGCCTTGTTGCTCAAGTTGCTGCTAATCTTAAGGACCCTATTGTCAATCTCTTTGGTAGCATGCATGAGGGTAGCCACCCTGAGCTTGGGACAGGTTCAAGGCTAATTGGGGACCCTGATCAAAGCCCCTTTGGTACCAATGACAATTTGCATGCTCCACTACTCTCAAGGCAAGGTAGTAGTGTTGTGGAGAAGAACAGGTTTTATGGCATTAGGAACAATAGCATGAGAGGAAGTAACACCAATTTGGTTAATGCTGGAGAAATGCCTAAGATAGGAAGTAACACCAATTTGGTCAATGCTGGAGAAATGCCTAAGGTAACAAACATTGGTGGGGGTTGGCAATTGGCTTACAAAACAGTAGAAGGGAAAAAGGAAGGAGGGCTCCAAAGGGTGTATCTGCATGCAGACCCTACTGTAGGGTCTCACCATGGTTCATTTGTTGGAACTACTTCTGGTTATGACTTGCATTCAGAGGGTGGTGAATCTTTTCAAGCTTCTGCACTTGTGAGCCAGTCAGTTCTCAGTGTTAAGGATAACACAATCAAACCAGAAGTTGTTGCTAAGCGTACAGGTTGGGGAAGTTTGTTAGAGCCAGGAGTCAGGCGTGCATTAGTTGTTGGAGTTGGACTTCAATTTCTTCAGCAGGTACACCTAGTTGAGCTAGCATCATAATAACTAACTATTTTCTAGTTCTTGGCCATGCATGTAATGTGTACATAATATCTGTTTCTAAACATTTCAAACTTAGTTGCAGCAAAAAGGATATATTGTCAAGAAAATTTAAACATGCGTTTTTTTTTTTTTTTTTTTGCTTGCTGTATTCAATTACAAACTATCTTCTTTTCTCAGATTCTGAAAAGATAATTTTATGTTACAGGCTGCTGGCATAAATGGATTTCTATACTATGCTCCCCAAATTCTTCAGCAAGCAGGAGTTGGGGCTCTTCTTTCAAACTTGAACATTAGTTCAACATCGGCTTCTTTACTCGTGAATGTCATTATAACATTTTGTATGCTCCCTTGTATTGCTATTTCCATGAGACTCATGGATATTGCAGGCAGGAGGTATGTTTAAGGTTTAAACTATGATGCTGCTTCAAATTTCCTTTTAGTCTAGTTGTATCCATCCCATGTATGCAGTGCTTATTAGCCGTTTTACAAGGTTCACTTATTTCTATGGCCATGATTGGTTCACTCCTCTTATAATGTAGATGTTGTCCCCTTAGTGCAACTTTTGCTATTTAAGTGCTTCTCTCTATGATAAAGTCCTATTAAAGAGATCTCTAAAGTTAAAAAAATAAAAGTGTATACATTTTTAAATTAAAAAAGTATAAGGTAATCATTAATTTATTATAGAGATTTGCTAACCAGTGCCCTTAGGACACTGGATAAGTTCTCTACAATGTTAAGTTTTCAAGTTATTAATGTATTAACAATTTAAGTTTTTTATTTCTTCCATGAAAATTTATCACTTTTGAAACCTTATTATGTTATCTACGGATAGATACACCTTATTTTTACTTTAGAGATAAACTTATTTTGACGTTTTTTTCCCCCTTTTTCCTTTCAATAAGTTCTTATACATTGTATGATATCTCATAAAACAAAAATTGAACCAAATATTTGCAAAAAGACTGTTATTTGAAAACAGTTATTAGACATAATTTCGATTTTGTATTAGACATTGCAAAACATGCAACAATTCATGATGATGACACATTGTATATTTGTATGGCAGGTCACTATTGCTATATACAATCCCCATTTTGATAGTGTCTCTCATGGTACTAGTACTTCGGTACTTATTCCACTTGAGTTCTGTCCTCAATGCAGCTATCACTGCTATATCTGTTATAGTCTATGAGAGCATTTTCTGCATGGGTCTTGGTGTGATTCCCAACATCGTATGCTCAGAAATCTTCCCAACAAGTGTTCGTGGAATATGCATATCCATATGTTCACTTACATTTTGGATTAGCACCTTGATTGTCACATCCTCATTCCCCTTCTTGCTCCATCTCCTAGGTCTTACTGGGGTCTTTACATTATTTGTTGTTGGGTGCATCATTACATGGTTATTTGTTTACATGAAAGTTCCTGAAACAAAGGGCATGCCTTTGGAAGTGATTATTGAGTTCTTTGCTATTGGTGCAAAGCCTGGAGCTGATCCTGCTGCCATGGGAAGCTAAAGCTGAATGATCATAATCATACTCATAGCATTATCATCACAAGAAGGAGTAGAAGCAGCAGTAGCATTTATCATTGATAAATTTTGAATCTATGTTGATATCCCTCCAATCGAGAGAGTTGTAAGTTTTTCATCGGTGTAATATGGAAGATTGAAACTATTTGCTGTCTGCATACATACTTGGGCAAGTTTCTGCTTTTGTCGTTTGAATAGAAAAAGATTACAATAATAATAATAATAATAATAATAATAAATTTAGACTCGATGTATACTTTTCCAAGTAGCCATATATTTTATGATTGTTAGAGTTCTAAAAAGCTGATCACCACAATGGTTGCACTTTCAATAAATGTATCAGGGCGTGTGGCCTCTAATTCATGTTAATCCAAGAATTAAGGAAAAAAAAATACAATTTTCACATTATTTTGTTACATATGGAAATTTTTATTTGCAATTCAAATTATCCTGAACATTGGTACTATAACTCTACCTGAAGAGCCTATATTCTTTCTTTTTCTTACCTTTTTTTTATTTTTATTTTTTTTAATGTGAACCTAAAGAGCCTATATTCTAAAGGCCGAAAGGTTGTCAAACTTAATAATTTGGGCAAACTTTTAGACTCGCAATTAAACTCGATCATGTACTTGGAGTTTACATGTTTTGAATATAGTTTTAAAACATATCATGACGATACGCATATATTAGATTAAGAACTGTGTTTTATGTTAATTTTAAACTAATTTTATATATTATATCATACCCGTATCGTAATTTTATATCTTTGTATCCATATAACATCATATTTATGTTTGTAGTATCCATACTAGATACCCCTCCACCACCGTCCATGCATGGTCATCCTCATACCCAATCACCGATGCCAAGGCAAGCAGCCCTTTACCTTCAAAATCCTGTGTCAGTTTATGCTGAACCCTCCTGTATTAAGGGTCCATCCATGGTCATTCCTATTTTAACTTTTGTATTGAATAAAAGATTAATCTATGACTAAGAATTTTTTTAATCAAATAGTAAAGAATATGGTGACCATGCCAGCATAAACAGATCCCAAAATCCCACGTACGAGAATATTGGCCCTTCATTTGACTACCTCACTAGATTCTAGAGAGTCCTATTCCTTTTTTTTTTTTTTTGGAGCATTAATAGGAGCTTAAGATAACTAAAGTGATCTCCAATTTCAGTAATCACAAAACTTCACATGGTCCCGTCTTGTCCTCCAACTACGATCTACTTGGAATTTATGTATAGTAACAGGATATAACACAATTCACCTCTTTTATCATACTGTCAGAGGAACTTCCATTGCTTTTATCATAAGCAATTCATGACCATCACAAAGTATATAAAACGCATCAAGATCTTTCAGAGGAACTTCCATTGCTTGGTCCAGCATCCCCATCATTAGCACGTGTAGCCTGAAAAGCACGTGTAAGCTGAAAAGGGAAAGGGCAAAAAAAAAACATATTAGCTACCACATACATGCTATAGTACTACATACAATAAAAACAAATTTGTTTTTCCATTGTCTACATAGTTCTAGATACTCACATAATACCCCTTAAGAATACTAGAATAGAAAATTTTTGTAATCCAAACCAGTCCTTTATATTATGCAAATTCCAAGTGAACGGAAACTTACTTTCATTCAATGGTTAACATCAATAAATCAACAAGAATGAATGAAGAAGCAAATCAAAATATAAATGGCAATTTCCTGAAGCACACACCATGTAAGAATTCACTAATCAGGTAGACTTCTACAGCAAACAACAAGAACAAAGCTTTTTCTCATAGGTTTGATCAGCTATATAGATTAAGTGACGTCATTGCATCCTATCACAGGTCATGTCCATAAACAAGTCATTTAAATGTAAGTCATTCTTTTTCTTAGTTTCCTTCTATCTCCATCTATTATGCTACCCTCTATTTGATATACTATTCTTAATGAGGCTAATCAGGGTGATTTCTAAAGTAGTCAAAAGTTGGCTCAAGATCAAGAAACCTAACACAGTTGGTGTAACATACACAGAGAATGAAGCATAACATAGTGGCAGACTATCCTAACAAGAAAACTCGGATACTAGACAAGCTCCACAGGGATGGGGGGTAAGAGTCTCAAAAGTTGGAGCCACAACATCAAGTTACAAAATCCAGTGATGTTGAATTCATTTCGATTCTCAAATTTCAGTTTTTTTAAGCTTTTGGTCATGTTAATGTGCCACAACATAAAGAAAATAATTAAACCCATTACAAAAAGCACATACATATAGAGGTGTGAGAGGCGAGTGAATGATAATTTTTATTTCCCAACAATCACAAAGTCTTCAACTACATTACAGAAAAGAAGTTATGCCACTACATTTTATCAATGCCTCTCACCGAACCCCAAAATTTCATATGGACTCCAAATTGTAATGATAAAATCTGGTATTAACAACGGAAAACTAAAGATAGTCCAGAAGACAAGTCCCAGTTAGAGTGATAAACTAGTGGAAGCAGATACGTGTTTGTGTGAACACAAAAATAATAAAAGAAGCAGGATGCTATTTCTGCCCAATGGCCTAAGCCACCACACACTCACCAAACCCCAAACAACCAACCCCCCCCCCCCCCCAACCAAAAAAAAACCCCCCAAGAAAAACACAAAACACCACCCTCTGCACTGTCCATATGGACATTCCCACATCCCCCGATTCCCCCTGCTGCCGCCAGGCGTCCATTCTGTTAGACTGCTGAACCAAATTCTCCACTGTTTTTAGCAGTTCATTCCCATTTGTGCCCATTACTCTTCCCCCTCTTCCTTCTCACATAAACTTTCAGTGTCCCTCCCCTTGCAGCCGAACTCCTCCTAGCTTCCTTGCTCTTCCCTGGTATACAAGGGTTAGGGGCCCATCATGAAATAATTTCAACAAATTAGCATAGGAATTCAAGAAACTAGATCCTCTGGAGAAGTTCTAATGGCAGTTTTCAATAACACTTCTTAACAACAAAACTGGCTCAGCAAATCATTGTATCAAATTTCAAAGTATTCTGATCCAATTTTATAAATTCTATCTAGTGTGCCAGTTTTGACAAATCTTTGTCTCACATTGATCCAATTGCCATTTTATTTTATATTTAGGCAAGTTAATTACGTGTGTGATTCTTCAAATGTATGTAGATCATAGAGACTAATAGCTTTAGAGGAGCATCAACAATGTTGCTCACAGAACTCAAGAATAGCAACATAAAGATCTTAGATTAGGATGATTAACAATTCAAATTTTGTTTATTATAGTTTGACTGATCAGGCAATCAATTACATATGTGATTCTTCTAATATATGTAAATCATAGAGACTATTACTAATAGCTTTAAATAAGTATCAGCAATGTTGCTCACAGAACTCAAGAATAACAGTATAAAGATCTTAGCGAGGAGGAGGATTACCAATGGAGTAAGGATCGTAGCAAGCTCTGGAGTCATGTGTGGGGTAGCAACATGTTGGAGAACTAAAGTTGCAGCATTCTGAAATTCAAGCCTACTCTTACTCTCTCTTTCCAATCGTGCTCGTAGATCTACAATTTCTTGTTGCATCTGGGCAAAAGAGGTACTGTTTAAGCAAGAGCTAGGGCCCCCCTCTCCATGTTGCATTTGCCCTTGCATTCCAAATACTTGTGATTGGCAGGGTCCTAAACCCAAACCTCTGACTCTGCCTGAACGCTCATTTCCTAATGCTTGGCCAAGGGAATCATTTGGTGCAACTGCTTGTGAACAGCACCCTTCACTCTCAACGTGAATAATTTTCTCCTATTGTCAACGTTCAGGCATTAGTGTAGAGCAAGAGACTAATTAATAAAAATAAAACAAAACCCAACTCAAAAATGGAAATGAAAAGTGCAAAAAAAAAAAAATACTGCACATTGCTCAACAGGTTAAAGTTACACTGTAATCCCCACACCCTGTAAAAAATGCTAAAGCTTAATATAGAAGCACACAAACCCAACACCGTGGATTGGCTCATCTCTCACTCTCCAGATATATAACAGAAAGCTGATGCTATGACCGCTAAATCCTGTATGCTAAAACTCAAAATATTTAAAGCCCTTAATTAATCAAAAACAGATAAACTCAACTACATAGTCTCTAATAAAAATAAATTAAAAAAAAAGACAAAAGAAAATTAAACCAAACATAACAAAGACTATTAAAGAGTGCTTTCAAATTTTTTTTTTTGGGGGGATAAAAGAATAATTATATTGAGATGAAGATAGAAATTTACAAGAAAATAAGAAGACAAGAGATCCTCTAAACAAGAACAGAAAAAGCTAGAGAAAGAATGCTTTCAAAATTATAATTTTTCCTTTACAGACAAGATCCAATTTCTTCACTTAGAGGGGAGAGGAATCAACAGTTAGAGCCAAATTACAAACATAGAAACCCCACCTGCCCTAAACTCAACGCAACCGCAGTCAAATTTTTCCTCAGTATTGTCACTTTTCAACATGTAACTTTACTCAGCATATGGTTTGGAAACTCTACTTGAGTCATGACCAATACTAAAGAGTGTGGAAACATATCATAGTTTTTTTTTTTTTCAAAACAAAAAAAGAAAAACTATATGCCCTAGTAAAAATGATCATACCAATTAATAAGTTCTGCAAGAAATCTTACACAAATATTTTGGACTGCATTATTTGCATATGATCCATCAGCTTTAGCATGTATGGCAACAAAAACTTTCCCCCTACTAACAGGCTCTCCATTCTCAACTTCCTACACATTTTCAAAATATTCATTATAACTAATGAATATTAAAACAACAGAAAAACAAATGTTGACCAGTTACACAATCACCATCTCATATCGTTTCCTTGCTAAGCTCTTAGATCCTCCACGATGCACAACTAATAGTTTCTCTCGACTTTCTGCATTTCGTTTGCACATTTTCTGCAATGTACACCAAAAAAAGAAAAAGAAAAAGAGTAATCAATGCGAAATAATTGTATCGTATAAATAATATAATTGATTTACTTACCACAGTGTTTGGATCCAAACGATACTCAATAAATTGAATCCATTGATCTTGATTTATCTCTGGAGGATGATTAGCATAGTTCTCTTCTCTACTAAGTTTTGAATCATAATATTTATGAAAAACATCAGATCGATTCTCCTTCCACTTTTCCCCAATCCGTTTTATGATGATCTTCTTCACTAGATCATCATTGACAATGAACTTTTCCTTACAATGCACAATAAAATATTAATGAAATAGTTGCAGGTTTTATGAAGTTTAAAACAAGAAACCTTGGAGAAAATTCTCATTCAAACTCAGTTTTACCTTTATCTTACTATTATAAATATCCTCCTTATAATTATTAGGAACTTTTGACCAAGACTTGTAACAAATAGGAAGAGCAGCAAAATTGGCTCCCAATTGTCCAAGAGCTTGTCCTAAGAGGCCACCTGCCTCACCAACTGGTTGTTTACAATCATTAAGTGGCAACACCACTTTGCTGCCACTAGGAAGCTCCCAAAGATCCTTCAATTTCAAATGTGCTACTTTTGTAACTCCTGAAGCATCTGTTAGTTATATTTGTTAGAACATCAAATTAGAAAAGAACACATGATATACACACAAATTACCTTTTACATCAACGGTCCAATATTTGGTGCTTTGGCGGCTCCGAGGCTGAGTTTGGGTGGTAGGTGGAGCTTGTGAAGGAGTTTCTGGGGATGGTGTGGCATCAATTGACGCTAATGAGGCTTGAGTAAATGGTGGAGCATCAAACGATGGTGATGGGGACTGAGAAGATGATGGAGCATCAATTGATGGTGGTAGGGCTTGTGAAGGAGCTTCCGCTTGTTGGCGACGCCTTAGCCGAGTTTCGATGGCTGGTGGGGCTTGTGAAGGAGCTTTCGTGGTTTTTGCTAGTGAGGCTTGTGCAGATGGTGGTGCATCAGTTGATGGTGGTGGGGCCTGAAAAGATGATGGAGCATCAGTAAACGGTGCTAGGGCTTGAGTAGATGGCTGACCATCAGTTGATGGTGGTGGGGCTTGTGAAGGAGCTTTTGTGCGTTGGCGGCGTCGAGGCCAAGTTTGGGCAACCGGTAGGGCTTGTGAAGGAGTTTCCACGGATAGTGTGGCATCAATCAATATTAATGAGGCCTGAGTAGATGGTGGAGCATCAATCAATGGTGGTGGGGCCTGAGCAACTAGTGGAGCATTAGTCGATGGTGATGGGGCCTGATCAGTTGGTGGAGCATCAATTGGTGGTGGTGGGGCTTGAATAGATGGTTTATCTCCACTTTTGCTACTTGCACCACCAAAACGTGAAACCCTTGGCATACTACAACTTTGGACAAAAATTAATCATGTAGTTTTATTATAATTGCTTATGAGAATGAGAAAACAAGTACTAATCTAGTTATGCTAATATAACATAAATAGAAGAGCTGAAAGCAAAAGCTTTCATTCTTAAGTAGAGTACAACAACAACTAAGCCCTGTACCACTAGGTTGGGTTAGCTATATGGATTAGTTGATGCCAAAGTGACTTGTTGTAAACCATGCCTATAGACAACAACCAAACCTTGTACAACTAATCTTTCTTATTCTTCCTCTATCTTTACCCATTGGACTACCCTCCATTTGATCTATTTTCCTTACTAGGGTTTGTATAGCTCTTCTCCATACATAACCAAATCCCTTAAGGGTGCGTTTGTAAGTTGAGGTTTTGGAGGGAAAGAGAAGGAAGAGAAGGGTTAGAAGAGTAAAATGGACTCTTAGTTACTCTTCAAACCCTTCCCTTCCCTCCCCTCCTTTCCACTCCAAAACCTCAATTCACAAACACACCCTAAAGCGGAATTCTACCATCTTATACACAAAAGGTGCTACGCCTACTTTGTCTTTAATGCATTCATTCTTAATCCTATTTCGCCGAATATATTCACTCATACAATACAACATTCAACACTTACCACAAATTATTCCAATCAATCTCCATAAAAATAACGATAATAGATTAACAAAATATATATTAAAAAGATAAACTTGAGCAAGAACGAGGAAAACCCAAAATCTCCAAAAAGCTTATCTAAAGATTCAATAAAAGTAACTAGCACTTCCTTTTTTGTACTAATAATAAGTATCAATGAAAAACCTAATGAAGAGTTAGGTCTGGACACAGGGAAAGAGGTTCTTGCAAACAAGAACTTGTAGGTTCACAATTTATTTTTAATTGCTGACAAGAGTTAAGAAAACGCAGAGAGCTTCTTATGGAAACACAAGCAACATTCATCAAATTATTCGACAGGCAGTGAAATGCAATCCAACAATATTGATACAGAGGTACCCAGAATTCACCAAGAGGAACTAAATCAAACTAAAACCTCTACAAGATATAAACGACCCTTAGCCAAAAACTTAATGTTAAAAGCGCAAATAAAGGCGAACTCCCTTACCATTCACTTTTTTGGAAGGGATAAAAGCAAATTTACTGAGGGAGCATGAACATTTTTTTTTTCTCCCAGAAGCAGGAAAGATGTTTGTCAAGGAAATGACCAAACCATCACAAAAATTGATTATCAAATCATCTCAAAATCCTAAATAAATGCTATTGTCAATCTAGTCAGCGGCGTATTCAATTTAATAAGTATCTTGAGCTTTATTTTTCATCACTGTGTTCATAGATCTTAACACTGCACGTACTAACACCATGTATTTCTACATATACACAATATTGCACGCTCTCCACTTGATCAAGAGCTTCTAAGAGCTTAAAATCCACAAGTAATTTTAGCATCTTTGCCTGAAAGTAAATATAATATTATTAATATGAATATATATTTATTTTTATATCTAGGAACCCTAAATCCACATTCAAAACGTAAAGAAAGAAAAACAACAAAATCTACGAAAAGGAACGGAATCTCACAGTCTAGAGCTACGATGAAGGAACAAGCAAAGCACGGAGATCCTGGCGTAGCGTAACGTCCACTGAAGAGCTACGAGCTCTGCAAAGATGAAGAACTCCACAGTGTGCAGCTTCAGTGCTCAGCTTTCACTTACCAACACTTTTTACGGTTTCGTGTTGTTAAATTGAAAATGTGTTGTTGTAATTTACCACTTTTTCAGCGGAGAGTTTGCAAATTGAGAACTGAAGAAAAAATAATAGATGCACATATGATGCATATCGAAAAATGAAGAAAATTATAAAAATATTTGGATGATGAGTCTTATATAATTATTATTATTTTTATTTAAAAATTTTTTTAATTTAAAAATTTATCAGGGTGAACCTCAAAACTTATTAACGTATGCACTATTTTATATCAATAAATTTTGTATAAAAAAAAATTTACCAGCATGAATAGTATATAAGATGGTAAATTTTATGTAATATACACAAAATTTATCAGAATATACCTGTTCATACCAGTAAATTTTGTAAAAAAAACAAAAAAACCAACAACAACTTACCGGCGTGTTTTGTAAAAAGAAAAAAAAATTTATCAGCATGAATAGGGCACATATTGGTAAATTTTATGTATATTACACAACTTATCAGCATGTGCACTTTCATGCTGGTAAATTTTGTAAAAAAAAGAAAAAAAGTTTATCAGAGTCTTTTGTAACATGAACAGTGTACATGTTGATAAATTTTGTGTGATATATACAAAACTTACCAGTATTTATACTGTTTATATTGGTAAGTTTCTGAATGAAAAAAAAAAAAGATTGAATAAAACTAGTAATACTTATGTGAGACCCATTATCTAAGTATTTTTGTCGTTTTTCTCTTCTTTCTCTTATGCATCACAAAAAATGCATCCCCCAAATATTTTTCTTGCAGATTCCAAACAAAGAAAGCCTCATTCTGGTATTAAGAGTATGTTTGGATAAGTTTTTAAAAAAATAATTTTTTCTCTAATATTATTTAGAGCTTTAATTTTTAGAAAAAAATTATTTTATATTTAAATAGATTATCTAAAAAATATTTTTAATTATTAAAAATACTTACAAGTTTGTTTGAATATAAAAAAGTAAAAATATTTCTTTTATAGCTAAATTATAAAAAAAAATATTAAAAAAAAAACAAATATTTAAAAAAAATAAGAAACAAAGAATATATATTATACTTTTTAATAAAAATAAAAGATATTTTTAGAACATAATTTTATTAAAAATCACGTCTACTTCTATTTTTTTTAGAAATTAATTATTTCTAACTTAAAAAAAATAATAAATTAACTTTTTTTTTAAATTAAAGTACTGTTTTTAAAAGTTATATTCAAATACTTGTAAAAATTTATAAAAATATTTTTTTTAAAATTTTTTTTTCTTGAAAAAGCCAATCAACGGCTAATGTCATGTATTACTATTTTTTTTAAAAAAAAAAAAGCAAAGTTGATTTTCCGAACAAAAGATTACATTTTTATTTAAACAATTGAAAAATAAGTGAATTAATATTAACTTATTGCTTTTCCATATCTTATTAATTGGGAGTAGCTTTTTTTTTTTTTCCTTTTTTATAAAGTAAGAAGAATTTTTATAAATATAAACATTTAAAAATATACTTTCATATTTAAATATGATTTTTTTTATTCGCTAAGTTGTTTGCATAAGGTTTTTAACATTGAAAGAGGGCAATTTAGCATCATGCAACAAAATGAAACTAGTGATACGAAATAGTTTTCTTTTCTTTTCTTTTCTTTTTATTGTATTTATTCTTTTCTTTTCCTCTTTGTTATACCAAACAAAATTTTAGAGCATCTTTGACATGTTATATTGAGAATGATACGATAAATTGATACAATATATTATAGTTTTTCTTTTATGTGACAATATATTATAGTTTTATTAGTTATTTGACTAAAGTTTATTCATTAAAATTTTTTTATATATTAAAAATGATGGATAACTTTATTAAGTTTAGAGAAGTATGAGCCTAATAAGATCGCTTTCACTTTTTGATATTTTCATATTTTATTAAAAAAAAAGTTAAATAAACAAAATTAATAAAATTAATTATTTTTAATAAAAAATTACAATAATTAAATATTTTATGATAAATAATATTTGATATACATTTAACTATCTAAGATAATATAAAATATGTAAGTAGTTAATAATAAATAATTACAAAATATAAATAAATAATAAATATTTAAATAATTTTAATTAATAAATAATATTTTAACTATAATAATTTGTTCAATTTAAATTTAGGTAAGTAATAATTATTATTATTTTATGCTAATTTTATTTTTTATTTTACATATTATTAAAGAATTACAAATAAAAAATATTAAAATATATAAGATAAAAGGTATCATTTATTTATTATTAAACAATTAATAAAAACTTTTATTTCATTACGATTTATTTGTTTGCTAAATTCTTCGTCATGATTAAAATTACTTGACACACTGAGATAATATTATATTATTTAACACAGGACTTCATACAATATCATCCTGAACACGCAGTATAATATTAAAACTTCAATAAATCTCATACAATAAAACCTTATACTATCAGATTCTATAAATAACCAAAATTTTAGTGTTTGTAATTACATGGGGTGAAGCTGCCACCATAGAAGAATACATAGCAACCCCGGCCAACGACCTAAATGCAAATCAAGAAGCCGGGCAGGATTCTATGAAAATTATAGACAACTGGTTTATGATTGTAAACAAACAAAGTGGTCTCATAAGTAGGAAACGTCCTTTCTTCACTCATAAAAAATGATTAAAAAAATTATTTAATATCATCATAATCCTTCTAACTATCCACTTCTACTCAAACGCTAGAAGCTGTACATTCTTTTAATATTACAATGACTCTTCTTTCATAGTTACTCTATATTTGATACAACAATGCATCAAGGACTTCAACTCTTTCAAAGTAAATCTTCAATATTGTTGGTCATATGATGAGAGACTGAGAGTACATAATATTGCCGTTTTTATGTTTTTATTTTCCTCTTATTTTAAACTTAGCTTTAGCAAAAAGCATGTATATCATCAGTGAAATTAAACATACATATTTTTCTGCAGTTGTATTATATTACAAACTAGCTTCTTTTCACAGATTCTAAAAATATAATTTTTGTTGCAAGCTGCTGGCATAACAGAATATCATACAATTCACTCCACATGGTCCCGTCCGGTCCTTCAACTACAATCGACTTGGAATTTATGTATAACAGGATATAACACGATTCACCTCTTTATCATATGGGGCAATTCATGACCATCACAAAACATATACAATGCATCAAGATCAATCAGAAGTACTTCCGTTCCTTGGCCCAACATCCCCATCATTAGCACGTGTAGCTTGAAAAGCACGTGTAAGCTGAAAAATAAAATTATGTGAGAAAATAGAAAAGAAAAAAAGAAAGCTATAAGCCACCACATACATGCTATAGTACTACATCAAATAAAAACAAATTTGTCTTTCTATTGTTTGCATAGTTTTATATACTCACACATAATACCCTTAAGAATACTAGAAGAGAAAATTTTTGTAATCCAAACTAGTCCTCTATATTATGCACATTCCAGGTGAACAGAAACTTAGCCTCCCTCAATGGTTAACATCAATAAATCAACAAAAATGAATGAAAAAGCAAATTAAAATATAGATGGCAATTTGCTGAAGCACATACCATGTAAGAATTCACTAACAGTTAGATTTCTACAACAAACAACAACAACAAAGCCTTTTTCATTAGGTGAGCTCAGCTGCGTAGATCAAATAATGTCATTGCATCCTATCATAAATCATGTCTATAAATAAGTTATTTAAATCGAAGTCATTCTTTTTCTTAGTTTCCTTCTATCTGTATCTATTATGCTACTATCTATTTAATTTACTATTGTTAATGACGCTGATCAGGTTGATTTCTAAAGTAGTCAAAAAAGTTAGTTCAAGAAACATAACACAGTTGGAGCAACGTAGACATATAATGAAGCATAACATATTGGCAGATTAACCTTACAAGAAAACTTAGATGCTAGACAAGTTCCATAGAGATGGAAGATAGGAGTCTCACAAGTTGGAGCTATAACATTAAGTTACAAAATCCAGTGCAATGGAAACATATGGATAGTCCAGAGGGCAAGTCCCAGTTACAATGATAAACTAGTGGAAGCAGATACATGTTTAGTGTGAAAACAAAATAATCAGAGAAGCAGGATGCTATTTCTGCCCAATGGGATAAGCCACCCTCCACTCCCCAAACAACCAAATACCCTCTTCACCATCCCTTACTCATTCCCACATCCCCCTCATTCCCTCTGCTGCTGCCAGGCATCCACTCTGTCAGGCTGCATAACCAGACTGTCCACTGTTTTTCCCAGTTCATTCCCATTTAGGGGCCCATAATATAAAAATTTCAACAAATTAGCATAGGCATTCCAGAAACTAGATCCTCTGGAGAAGTTCTAATGGCAGTTTTCAACAACACTTCTCGACAACAGAACTGGTTCAGCAAATCATTGTATCTAATTTCAAACTGTTCTGATCCAATATGATAAATTCTATCAAGTGTGCCAGTTTTGACAATTCTTTGTCTTGCATTGATCCAACTGCAATTTTTTTGTATATAGCTTGAATGATCAGGCAAGTCAATTGAATATGTGATTCTTATAATATATGTAGATCATAGAGACTAATAGCTTCAAAGGAGCATCAGCAATGTAGCTCACAGAACTCAAGAGTATCAATATAAAGATCTTAGGAGGATTAAAAATGCAAATTTTGTGGATTATAGTTTGATTGATTAGGCAAATCAATTACATATGTGATTCTTGTAATATATCTAGATCATAGAGAATATAGAGAATATTAATAACAGCTTTAAAGGAGCATCAGCAATGTTGCTCACAGAACTCAAGAATTATGATATAAAGATCTTAGTGACAAGGACGATCACCATTGGAGTAAGGATTGCTGCAAGCTCTGCAGTCATGCATGGGGTGGCAACATGTTGGAGGATTAGAGACACAGCATTCTGAAATTCACGTCTACTCTTAGTCTCTCTTTCCAATTGTGCTCGTAGATCTACAATTTCCTGCTGCATCTGAGCAAAGGAGGCATCATGCATTTGCGTTTGGGTTCCAAATACTTGGGATTTGCAGGGTCCTAAACCCAAACCTCTAACTCTACCTGGAGGCTCCTTTCCAAACACCTGACCAAGGGAATCATTTGGTGCAATTGCTTGTGAACAGCTCCCTTCACTCTCAACATGGATAATTTTCTCCTATTGTCAACATTCACGCATTAGTGTTTGATATCTAGCAAAGCAAGAGATTAATTAATAAAAAATGAAACCAACCCCAACAAAAAATGGAATGAAAAGTGGAAACAAAAACTGCGCATTGTTCAACATGTTAAAATTACACTATAATCCCCACAATGTGTAAAATGTGTTAAAGCTTAATACAGAAGCATACAAATCCAACACCATGCTTTGACCGCCAAATACTGTATGCTAAAACTCAATATATTTAAAGCTTCTTATTAATCAAAAACAGTATTGACTAAACTACAGTCTCTAATCAAAATAAATAAATTAATAGCAAAACAAAAGAAAATTAAACCAAAATAAACAAAGACTACTCAAGAGTGCTTTCTAAATGATTATTTTTCCTTTATACACAAGTTTCAATTTCTCCAACTAGACGAGAGAGGAATCAACAGTTAGAGCCAGATTACAAACATAGAAACAAGAATACGCCCATCACCCGTGAACTTAACAACTCAACTGCTATCAAATTTGTCCTCTATATTGTCACTTTTCCGCATAGATTTCAATGGTTTAAATGTAGATATGATGTACGTCAAGACACTAAGTATTGTCTGAACCATGTAGCCAACCCCACCTAGTGGGACAAAGTTTAGTTATTGTTGTTATTGTATTGTCACTTTTCAACATGTAAAATTACTTGGTATTCATTTTGGAAACTATGCTTGAGTCATTACCAATAATGAAGAGTGTGAAAACATCTCATAATTTAAAAATAAAAACTATATCTTCTATAGAAGAAGATAATACCAGTTTATAAGTTCTACTAGAAATCTTACACAAATAGTTTGGGTTGCATTATTTGCATATGATCCATCAGCATTAGCATGTGTGGCTACAAAAACTTTCCCCCTGCCAACATGCTGTCCGCTCTCAACTTCCTACACATTTTCAATATACTCATTATAACAAATGAAAATTAAAACAAAAAAATAAATGGTGACTAGTTAAACTATCACCATCTCATATCGTTTCCTTGCTAACGTCTTAGATCCTCCACGATGCACAAGTAACAAATTCTCTCGACTCTTTGCATTTCGTTTGCACATTTTCTACCAAACAAAAAAAAACAAAATGAGATCCGTGTGAAATAATTGTATTGTATGAATCATATAATTGATTTCCTTACCTCAGTGTTTGGATCCAAACGATAGTCAATAAACTGAATCCATTGATCTCGATTTATATTTGGAGGATGATTAACATAGTTCTCGTCTCTACTGAGTTTTGAATCATAATATCTATGAAAAACTACAGAACGATTATCCTTCCACTTTTCCCCAATCCGTTTTATGATCATCTTCTTCACTAAAGCATCATTTATAATAAACTTTTCCTTCAAATGCACAGAAAAAGATCAATGAAATAGTTGCATGTCTCACAAAGTTTAAACAAGAAACCTTGGAGAAAATTCTCATTCAAAGTCAGTTTTACCTTTATCTTGCTATTATAAATCTCCTCTTTATAATTGTTAGGAACTTTTGACCAAGACTTGTAACAAATTGGAAGAGCAGAAAAATTGGCTCCCAATTGTCCAAGAGCTTGTCCTAAGAGGCCAGCTGCCTCACCAACCGGTTGTTTACAATCATTAAGTGGCAACACCACTTTGGTGCCAGTAGGAAGCTCCCAAAGATCCTTCAACTTCAAATGTGCTACTTTTGTAACTCCTGAAGTATCTGTGAGTGATATTTGTTAGAACATCAAATTAGAAAAAGAATACATGGTATGCACTTAAATTACCTCTCACATCAACTGTCCAATATCTAATGCTTTGGCGGCTCCGAGGCTGAGTGGTGACTGCTGGAGCTTGTGAAGGAGTTTCCGTGGATGGTGAGGCCTGGGTAGATGGTGGAACATTAGTGGATGGTGGAGAGACCTTAGAAGATGATGGGGCTTGAGTATATGGCAGAGCATCAGTTGACAGTGATGGAGATTGTGAAGGAGCTTCCGTGTATTGACAGCACCGACCCTGAGTTCGGGTGGCTGATGGGGCTCGTAGAGGAGCTTCTGTGGATGGTGTGGTATCAATCAATGCTGATGAGGCTAAAGAAGATGATGAAGCATCAATTGATGGTGGTAGGGCTTGAGTAGATGGTGGAGAATCAATCAATGGTGGTGGTGCTTGTGTAGATGGTTTATTTCCACCTTTTCTATTTGCACCACCAAAGCGTGCAACTCTAGGCATACTGCAAGTTTGGATAGAAATTAATTATGAAGTTTTGTCACAATAGCTTATGAGAATGAGAAAATAACTACTAGTCCAACTGCGTTGTTATAGCATAAACAGTACAACTACAAAGCAAATACTTTTCATTCTTAAGTAGAGAACAACAACAATAATAATCAAGTGTTGTACAACTAGATAGGATCGGCTATATGAATCAGTCGACGTGATAGTGTTCTTTTATAAACCAAGTCTACATACAATTAATTAAAATCGAAATCTCTTTTAATGGTTTTGTCTATAAATTTTCTTGGTCTCCCTCTATTTCTAGCTATTGAGCTACTTTCATCTAATCTACTCTCCTTATTGGGACTTGTACAAGTCTTTTCCACACATGACCAAATCACATAAGGCAAGATTCTACCATCTTATCCATAATAAGTACTACCGCCACTTTCTCTCTAATGCATTCATTCTTACTCCTATCTTGTCTAATGTATTCACTTATCTAATGCAACATCCAACACTTATAACAAATTATTCCAATCCATCTCCATAAAAATACAAACAATAAATTAACAAAATATATATTTAGGAAAATAACCTTCAGCAGGAATAAAGAAAACCCAGAATCTCCAAAAAGCCTCAATAAAAGTAACTAGCACTACTTTTTTGTACTAATAAAAAATATCAATGAAAAACCTGATGAAGAGTTAGGTCTAGAGACAGGGAAAGAGGTTCTTGCTAACAAGAACTTGCTGGTTCACAATTTTTTTTATTTTTTTAGTTGCTGACAAGGGTTAAAAAAAAAATGCAGAGAGCACCTTATGGAAAGACAAGAAACATTCATTGAATCATACAACAGGCAAGGAAAGGTAATTCAATAATATTGATACAGTGGTAACCAGAATTCACAAGAGGAACTAAATCAAACTAAAAGTTCTACAAGATATAAACGCCCCTTAGCCAAAAACTTGATGTTAAAAGCACAAATAAAGGTTCACTCCCTTACAGAGTTACCATTCACATTTTGGAAGGGGAGAACAAATTTACTGAGGGGAGAATGATGCATGAATATATTTTCTGGAAGCATGAAATATGCTTGTCAGGAAATGACCAGACAGTCACAACTAATGATGATCAAATCATCTCAAAATCCTAAACAAATGCTATTCTCATTCCAGCTGCTACTTGTCATCCTAAATACATGCATCATCACAGCATTTGCACGAATTAACTACATATTCTTTGATTGATAAATTTCAGTAATTGGTTTTCGTACAAGCTCTTCAAAGGAGTGCAATGTAATTTTCAGTTGTCTCCTAATTTGAAATGTATAGACAGCATAGTTATTAAAAATTATATAGACCGCCTTGAAAAACTACACACATTCCTCTTCTTGAGATACTTTGTTCTATAGCCAGTGGCGAATTCAATTTGACAAGTAGCTTGAGCTTCATTCATCATTGTTTTCCTATATCTTAGTACTTGCATGCACTAACACTACGTAGTTGCACATACACACAATATTGCATAACATATCCAAGTCTACCTTAAATGAGGCTTCAAATGCTTCATCAAACTCACGTGCTTAAAACAGAGAACATCGATTGAATAATCGCGGAACACAAATTCAACAAATTAAAGAATGAAATTCCAGAATCAAAACCTAGGAAAAGAAAAGAACGGAATCTCACAGTGTAGAGCACTAGAGCTTCAATGGAGGAACAACCACAGCACGGGGATACTAGCGTAGTGTCCACTCAAGAGATCGGTGACGAGTTACAAGCTCTGCGAAGATGAACTCCACAGTGTCCGAGTGCGAAGTTCGAAGCTTTCACTTACCGACACTTTGGGTTCCGCGGGGTTAAAGTGTGTTATTGTAATTTACCCCTTTTTCTGTGGTGAATTTGCAAATCCTAAAGAAAGAAAGCTTCCCTCTGCTATTTAATGCTCTGTGTCATAATTACGGGTTTTTATTTTTAAACAAAGTAGAGAACTCGCGAGTCTTTCTGGTTTCAAAGAAGTAGTGAGGTAGCAACCGTCAAAAAAAAAAAAAAAAAAAAAAGAAAAGAAAAGAAAGAAGAAGACGAAGTAGTGAGGTTTGTGAAGCTTGGCTCGCGTCATGGACTATTTGTGATGAATCTCGCAATTCCCGAATAAGGTAATTTGAATATTGAAATACATATTTTTTATGTGAAAGACAAATAAGTGATTTTTTTTAAGATTTAATTATATATTATCATATAATAAAAATATTTGATTTAATTATTAATTATTTTAAAAATTTTATAAACATAAATATTTAATTAAAGAATAATATAAATTATTTTTATAATGTTAAGGCTAGTAATTAAACTCTCTTACTTTTCCTTACACTAGATCTTATCATTTGTCATATATCACGCATTTGAGTGTAAATCTAACTCTACTTTACGAGTTCACTTTCAGCTAATCATTATTGCGGCCTGCATGCCCATTGCAGAAGCACGTGCACCAGCAGCAGCATAGCAAAACCCGAGACGACGACTACGACGAGCGAGTGCAACAACAATTCAATTAGGGTGACGAAGAAAGAAGAAGATACCAATTTTTAGGGTTTTGGGGGAAAGAAAAGGCCAAATCGAAATTCGGAGCTGAAAATGGATGCTACTACCGAATCGGCAAAGGATCCGATTCCTCTGGAGAACCGACCCGGCATCGTCATTGTCGGATCCTCCAACGTCGGCAAACGCACCCTCTTATCCCGTAACTTTCTCTTTCTCTTTAGCTCATTTATTTTTTTTATCAACTTTATATTTTGAGTAATTGAAACATTAAGCCTGGTTGCTCTAATTTTAGGGTCTTGATTGTTATGTCTGATATACATATAATTGTTTTGAAGTAACGTTTTGAGCATAATTCGTGCTTAGTAAATCATTTTTATTTTACTTTAAGGGCTATGATCGAACCTCGATACTGGAGTATAGTGTATGAGTTTAATTGGCATGCAATTGCACAAGAGTTTTAACATTAATATGACGTGTTGCGTTTTCATTTAGAGATTAATTTACTCTCAATATAAATCTAAAGTGTATTACACTGTAATCTAATTATATCGTAATAAATGTGTGGCTGTTAGGTATGAATTCGGAGATTCAAATATTTTTTATGATGTGTGATAGTATATCAAAATTAATATTTTTTTCATTTAATCAGTTTGACAATACATCATTGGAATGCTATGGCCATTCTACAATTATGTCTTATTTTTATTTTTATATATTTTTACATGTGCGAAATTTGATTTCGTATACTTTGTTGATGTTGAGTCTAGGATTGCTCTCTGTTGATAGCGAAGAAGCTTTTGATTCGGCTTCTGAAGTAAATGTTCATGGGTATGTTGACTGAATCATTTTGTTCCAGCTGGTTGCTCAGCATCATTTTAAATTTCATCGGTGTGTATTTGATCATGGATTGAACAGGTGGACTATCAACACTAAGTACTATACTGCTGATGTTTCTGTATGGATGGCTCATCTTCATGATGATTTTCCTGTTCGGAACCTGCCCGTGTTTCGACAAATGGCAGCTTTGGTGATGGTTTTTGACATGAATAACGTTAGTTCCTTCACTTGGCTGTTCCATAATTTGTTCCGTGGTTAATGATTTAATCCTTGGCAAAATTTTTACATTTACTTTTATTATTTTAGTGCATTTTTTTTTTTTTTTTTTGGCATTAAGAAATCTCAAGCCATGGTTTGAAGAATGCAAACTGAGTTTCAACTCATTTTAACATGTTTGACAAATGTTGAATTACATTTTAACATGATTTTTAGCATCAAACCATGGTTTGAGCAGAAGCTAGAAAAAGTTGCTTTTCCATTGGAACAAAGCATGGTTTGCAAACTATAAACCAAATACATCCTCAATATTCATGTGAACTGTTCTTAGCTACTTTCTTGTCCACATGCCTTAAGTGTGCAAGCATTTTCTTATTATGTGCAGCCATCTTCCCTCACTGCACTTCAAGATTGGGTATCTCGCACTGATATTGGAGACTTTGAGATATTATTATGTATTGGAAACAAAGTGGACCTGGTACCAGGTCATCCAGTTCATGCTGAATACAGAAGACGGTTGCTCAAACTTGAAGACTCTGCTATTGATCCTTATTCGGAGCTCTCTGAGTATGGAATATCTGAATCTGAAAGAACTAGTTTATTGGGGAACGAAGAACCATCATGGGATATCAGAAGGTCCTGCTCAGAGTGGTGCACTGAGCACAATATCGAATTCATTGAGGCTTGTGCTTCTAACACTGATTTTGACAAATGTAAAACTTCCCTTCCTGTTACTGTTCTAAACTCGTAATGAGCTGACCAACACAACAAATTGAACTTGACTCTGAATTTTGCTTTGGCAAATGCTGAGTATACATTATTAATGAGAGAGGGTCGGGGCTTAGGTTAATGGGTTATTTGATCATTGTGGGAACACCGTCATAACCAAAATATTTCTGCTGATCAAAATTAACATAGAATGATGTGTGCTGGAAAAATATTCAAATACATATATTGCATTACTGAGATTAAGAACTGTTTTTTACAGGCTTGTCCATAGATGGTGATTTACAAGGAGTTGAATGTCTCTATGGTGCTCTTTCTGCTCATATGTGGCCTGGAATGGTATTGAAATCTGGTGATAGGATAAGCCAACCATCATTTCCTAAGAAAGAAGGTCTTTTTCTTCCTTTATTTTTTTCTTTAAGCATCCTGCATGCCACTTTCGTTAGTGTCGAATAAATGCCAGGCAGTGCAGTGCAAGCACTAACTTTGGTTTATCTGTTTTTCAGAGTTATCTTCAGAAGAATCTGATTATGAACAGGAGTATGAAGTTTTGTCAGCTGGTTCAGCTGATCCCTGGGATGAAACTGAGCAAGGATGGGTTTCTGCAAGTTCCTTAGATGCAGGGGGATCAGTTCCTCAAAACAATCCCAACACAGATTATGAATACAAGGATGGAATTAAATCTGATAAAGAGCTGCTGCCCACAACTTCAAGCACTGGGTTTCGAGGTGAGGGTGATGGGGAAGTGTCACGCAATATCATGCAGTCTGAAGAAGATGAGAAGGAAGATGAGGGTAAATTTCTTGACTTAGATGATTTGGAACTGTTGATGTCCGAGATTGGTAACATGCGTGCAGGCTTAAGATTGATACCTGATTTTCAAAGAAGAGAAATGGCTGCAAAGCTTGCTATGAAAATGGCTTCAATATTTGGTGGAGAGAGTGATGAAGAGGAAATTTAGTTGATATAAGATGTTAGTTTTAAGGGATTCAGTTCGACTTTAAGGACACATCATTGAATGTCATTCGTGGTACTTTAATTTGAGCATCACTTGGAAGATGAGCAACCTCTCAATCCTCTTGCACAAGGATTGGGGTTTCCTTCATGCTACAATCTCGGTAGCTGCTGAACATGATTAAAGATCATGATGATGTGTAGGCATGTTCATGGTACTTAACATGGTTGTGGTTTTGTGAAAAACTATGGTGGGCTGTAACGTGGGCACATGCTGCAACTGTGTAAGCAGAATTGATTGAGAAGTACTCACAAGTCAAAATGTTTTACCTACAAGGACAAAAAAAATGACAAATAATCACACAGGATGATTGGTTTTCTCAAGGATATATGAGTTTGCTTACGTGTCTTTCTTTATGACTCTTCCTTTTTTTTACCCTTTTTTTTGTGCTTAATAAAGTGTTTGATGTATATCTTCTAGCAAGTTCTATGCTTTTCAAGATAACGGAACCCCAGTTACAGGGTGGAAGTAATAAGGGAAGTTACTATCGTTTCATGTGCTTTGTGTGTGCGTTTCTTAATTTGCTAACAAAGCCTTACCTGTAAATAGTGGTAGGTGTGATAGAACAGCTGCTATTATTAATTTAGGTAACATTCAAGTTGGATGCTTACAAAGGATAATGACCATAAGGTAGCCAAAAATTTGACCAATACTTCTTTAGGGAGTCACAAGGGAAAAAGGTAGGATAGCATGCAAATGAACAAGTTGCCTACGGAGTTGTCATCTTCTTATAAGTCAGGTGCTAAAGAAAAGGTATGGGAAAAGTAGGGAAAAGAAGTAGGCAAAGTAGCAATTGATTGATGAGTCCCCAACTCAACTTGGTTAAAAAAAAGTGAAAACAAACAATATAATGGAGTGGCTTGGATGACAACTAAAGTTCGGTTTAGCAGTAGAGGGAATAGTTTACTATAATATGGTAAATCATGATTCAAATTTCAAGAAGAAGAGTTATCTATATTTAAATGATACATATTATTTGGATATAATTGTCTCTGTTAGAAGGATACATGTAAAGAACCTTAGAAAGGGGCAACTTGGAGATGTAATTAAACCGGAGAGAAATGGAAGTAATATATTGTGCAATCATGTTGCTCTCTAATAGTGTATCCGGAGAATCTGGGGGAAATATCGGCTATTGCTTTTTCGAGTCTCAACTTTCAACTTTGGTGGCGAGTTGTTTACGCTAAAGCGAGACATGAGAGGGGAATAGAAGATAACCTACGAAGATAAATGGTGGGTGGGACCTCACAACACATATTCTAATAAACAAAAAGTGTAGAAAGATGCCATTAACTATCACCTTTTCTATAGGCATCAACGGTGTGGAACTCTCATATAGACCTCCCATTAAGAAAGATTTCCAGTATATGGTAATGGGAATTAGGATAGATGCAGAAGAGGACCATCACCATACAGCCAAAAGGCATCTCTACCTTTATTGTTATTTTAATTATTATTATTATTATTAATAACTCCATAAAATAAAACATTTGCACGACCTTTATGTTCCCTCTTTTGTCTTATCTTCCCTTTAATCTTTATTTTATTTTGTTTCGGCCCCATCTTTTTGGGTATTTCTTTTTGCTAAAGAGATTTTGTTAAATGAAGATGTCCAAGAGGATCCACATCTAGTGGAAATCAAGCTTCTTGTAGAAGGTTGATTGCTAGTAGTCCACTAGTGATGGTTAGCACTGAGCACTAATATTCAGTTAAGATTCCCTTTTACTAAAAATCATTAGTATGATTCTCATTATATGACCGAATATTGATACCCATACTATGAGTACTTGCTTGGTAATTGGCACAAACTACAAATTGCTTGGTAATAGTTTCCTTTCCCTTGTCCTTGGTAATAGGTAGTACTTACTACCCAACAAAAAGAGCATACAAAAAAGCTAAAATTAATTTTTTTTTTTTTGTTGGCTGTAGAACAAAACAAAAAGGAGAACAGAAACGAGTTAGACACACAGGAAGTTTGAGTGCCACTGCGCTGGTTGTTTGGACTATTGCAGAGTGATGCTGGTATGGTTGGTAGGGTAGCATGCATGCCATGGTTTCCATCTCTTGCTTATCCAACTTTCCAGCTAGTTGATCACGCATTCAGTTAGATGTCATTGCTTTAATGTCTACTATAAGTACGACATAACTTGTCTTTAGCTATAACATAATGCTTGATTAAAAAAAAAAATCCATTTTCAATGCTAAAATCATTTTTTGTTGTCCTTTTTTCTTAACTTCTTCTGTACTTCTAAAATTAATTTAAGAGCTGCATAATCAAAATTTTAAATTGACATAAAATTGATAGGTTCATACTTTCAAGTAGAATTCTCCCCCATAATTCACTGCTATTACAACAGGAATTTAAAAAAAGAAAAAAAAAACAACAACAACAACAACTTTTTTACACCATTATAATTTCTACCAAAAAATTTAGTTGCAAATCTAACACATCCAGCATGAAACGGGATCAAGATCCTCGTGGTATTTTACCACTATAAAGATCTTGTCCCTTGAAAAAAGATTGTTGCATGGTAAAATAATATGACTAAGATAGTTAAATAAATATAGACAGTTAGATTATAAACTTCACCTCCTTTGCAGGTCGAAATCAGTTCCAAAAAAAAAAAAAAAAAACTATACAAAAAACAAAAGAGGGTAATACCCAAGAACTGTTAATAGGAGAGGGTGCTAACAACTGAAAAATCGCCCAAATTCCAATCTCTTCAGATCAACTTATTGGGCCAAAACAAAAAATTAAAAAAGGATCAAAATTATATATTAAAAAAAAAAAAACTCTACAAATACATACAACCACACCATGGTTTTAAAGCGTGGTCGGCAACTTCAATTGCGCCGCAATATTCTTGTTGCGTTGCAATCATGATTGCATTAACTGTATTTTCTCATAATTTTCAGCAATTGCAATAATACAATGCAACCATAACTGAAACCGTAATTGCAGCGGCAAACATCAAAATTTTAAGGCAAGAAATCACTGTTAGCACTGCGGCCATTACTACCACCAGCATTGCCGCCGTTGACGGACTTCGACTCCGTTTCACCGGCAACCGCCACCACGGCGCCGCCGCCGGGAATCGCCGGGAACTGGCCGCACTTCTGGCACCTTGCAACGGCGAGGAGGGCGCGGCAGGAGGGACAGGAGGAGTGTGATCCCAGCCACGTGTCGATGCATCCAACGTGGAAGCCGTGGCCGCACTGTGGCAGCACACGGACCTCGTCGCCGGCGGCGAACTCCGCCAGGCAGATCGCGCATTCCGACGAGGCCATCCACTTGCTCCGGTCGCCGGCACCGGCACCGGAGCCTACGCCAGCGACATAGGTGAATTTTGGGAGCGAGTTGAGGACCTTCTTCTTGAGGCCGCGGTTGGCGAGGGCCTGGCGCGGCGAGGTTCCAGAGGCGCCGGTGGCGGGGCCGCGGCGGAGCCAGGCGCAGCGTGCCACGGCGATGAGGCCGACGACGCAGATGAGGGCGCAGAGCAGCGCCGCAAGGATAACCACGAAGTCGGACTCGACGGAGACCGCCTCCGCCGGCGGCACGGCGGCATTAACGGTGGCGGAGGTGGCGTTGTTGGCGGTGGTGGATTGGAGGATTCTTAGCGTGCGAGTCATGTTTAATGTAAGAAATTAGAAAGTGTTAGATGGTGTTTTTTTTTTTTTTTTTCGGGTACAATTGATGATTTTTTTTAGAGAGAGAAAGAGGGGTGCTTGGGTTGTGGTTTTGAAAGGGTGAATGATTGTGGTAGGTACTTATAGTTGAGGCAAGGTTTACGTTAGGTAATTCTTGGATTTAAAGAATTAGCTAATTTTAAGTTAGAATAACGATTAAGTATTTTTTTTTTCCAAAATAATAATTATAAAATTTAAATATCTACTATTATAGTTAAAATTTGTGTGGAATTAATAATGTTTAATTACTTTAAGTAATTAAATACTTATTTTTATCAATAAAATCTTGAGTTTAATTCTTATAAATAAAAAAATTCAACTAGAAAATTTTATTATTTAATAAATTAACCTAACTCAAATTAGGTTGGTAATAATTCAATACTATTCTACATACTAATAGTTTAAATTAAAAGGATAAAAAAAAAAAGTTTGTGTGGAGCTATGGTTCACTTTGAAAAAGACTATTTGCATCTATGTGTTTAAGGATAAGAGTCAAGGACTGAGAAGGCTTGACTCAAATAGACTTGAGAGGGCGAGAGAGAGAGAGAGAGATTGAAGGAAAAGTTTGAAATGGTTCGCTTCACTCACTGTCACTGTGTCTGGTAGGTACAAAAGAGTGTGGGGAGCTACTTATGAGGGCATGTGGGTAGGGGAAAGGGACACAAATTAATATTCTTGCTAGCTAAGCTATTCACATATATTAACGTATAAGATATATATATGTTAATTATTATTTTTTAATAGTATATGTTAATTATTATAGATTATTACATGATTAAAAATTAATTGGCAGTGATGTGTTGTTTAATTTGCATTTTTTGTTATAATATTATAATATTCCGAAATATTTTATTTTAATTAAATAAAGAATAGGTGTATATGTACCAAAAAATAAAATAATAGTTATATATATTGAATAATTTTTTTTAGAAATTGTAAATATAAATAAAATATTTTTAAAATAAAAAAATAAAATGTAACCAATAGCAGTTAAACGAGACACATTTATTTAATAGTATAGATACACCAATTATTACATCATCATCATAATAATAATAATAATAATAATAATAATAACCAATTAAAATATTTAATATATCATCACTAATGTATAGTAGTTACTAATTATTGAACAGCGTTCAGAATTTAGTATGGAAATATTTTCTTTTCAAGATTAATATAAGCTGAACTGCTGAAGTCTTGCGCCCTGCTATGCATTTCCCTGACCTTAACTCCTAATTATTAAAGACTAAATTGCTTATCATTTTGACACCGCAAATTGAAAAAATACTTTTGTTTATTTGCAATGACTTGGCTAGTTTTATTTTCTTTATTCTTTAGTATTTTTTTTTTCAAGTAGTATATATCTTCTTTAACAAAAAGAAAAATAATTAGTAGTCAAGGAACATTTTAGTGGGCGCTCGAGAATACTAGAAAGCACACATCGGATTGTTGTTGGGAGAGTAGAATGACTAGTTTTTCTTTATTAAAAATGGTGTTAAGGGATAAAATGAGTACAACAAGAAAAAGGTAGGTTTATGATTAATATGGAGGAAGAATAACATATCATACGAGTATAAATTCCTAAGACTTTTATCTTTTTCTTTTAATATGTTGAATACAATAATTGAGTACAATATATAGCAATAGCACTAAATTATACACAAGTGCATCGTTCAAAGCCAAGAAATAATGCATTTCAAACCCACACTTCATTGATTCGAATGTGAATCTAAACTTCGGCTATAACTTTAAATTTTCTCATTGAAAAGGGATAGAGGCAAGAAACGATATTCAACATCGAGCCAATTGTGCCACTAATTTTCAAGTTTCGTGTTTGCTGCAGTATCTTACCAGCCTAGATTATGTTATCAACTTTTCAAGCGTATTCAAAGTTCAAACCTAAGCTTATCTTTGTTGATAATTTAAAATATAACCAAGAATAGCAAGTGGCCGTTTTCCTGTTTCTCGAAAGAAAACAAAAGTAATTGAATGCTATTGTGAATTTTCACTTGGAACGATTGATATGGATAATGCATTGCATATTGTACTTACAAAGGAAAAGCTATCTTTCTCATATTAATTGTGTTTAGGTTAAGGTTAGCATTGTCCATTTATTGAGATTTCAGTGTTTATTTATTGGGACAGATATGATGCTGAAACATAAGCTAATATAATGAAATAGTGTTTTTTCTTTTAGAGAATGATGTGGATTTTTAATTCAGCAGCTTGATAGTGTTGTTGTTATTCTTTATGAAAAGCTTATGTAACCCTCACTTTAAACTACAGTTTCTTCTATCAGCCACTACATGTCAAATCTTTAGCTAAATTCGATCTTCCATCCAAAGTCTTCTTTTCCCTGCTCCTTGTGCAAAAAAAAGGCAAAACAAAACCATTGATGATGGTGGGAATTAATTTAAAAGGCCAATCTTAGCGCAATATTAGTAGTTAGGATTCTCTTCGTAGAAACAATCTCTGTATTTATTCATGAAGATAAAATTTCATATATTTAATTCTTACTAGCTTCGTACACTGATAGCTGGAAAACGATCACTTTCATTTGTTAAAGAAGATAAAATTTCGTGTGTGTGTGTGTGTGTGTATGTTCCTAAACTTATAGTTGAACTTAATTGCTCATGGAAGTAACCAATAAAATTCCCTATATATAAAGTTCTCTACGTTTATAAACTATATATATATAACTTATGGTCATCTCATGACGCACCATAAAATAAAGAAACTAGTGTGCAGCGAAAAGAGAGAAATTAATCGTGGGAAAGGAGAGGATTGATGCAACCAAAGAGTGCATATTTTTCAAAGTAAGAGTATCTTTATACTAGCTTTCGGGTCAACTTTTATAAATTCTTTGGTATGATTTTAAGGGTGCTGCCTCGGCCTAATAATGAAGCAGTCAAGGCAGAAGAAACAAGCCTCCTTAAAGACTAAGTGAAAATCTGGGTCATAGAATACGTGCTTTGAAGAAAATTAGTGATAATAGAGATTTATTTTTGTAATAGGTCGAATTGGCTTGAACTAAATTATTCAACATCTAATAACTTTTAAATATAGGAGGTTTTGATTAAAAAAATTATTAAAAATGAGTTTGGTATGAAAGTAAAAATAAAGGATAAAATTTTAATGATTAGATTTATATAAAGTTTTATTCATAAATCTAATCCATTAGTTTCTATTTCATTCTCTCATACTAAATTGACCCTAAGTGATGGATAATAGAGTGCCTCTTGTGAAAGCTTTAGGCCTTTCCCACTTTGATGAGTGAGCCACTGAGCCTCATTCAGCATGTTTGAAAACTTTATAGGCTTTTTCCCACTTTGACGTGGAAGCCGCACTGAGCCTCATTCAACATGTGCTATTGTCTGGCACAGTACGGTCCCAATTCCTTTTCGGTTCTCAACAATTGTAATGTTCCAACCTCCAAATCAATGAGTGATAGAGATTAAAGCCAAACCTGACCCTCCTTTCTTCTCCATCTAGTAAGCATTAGAAAGTGATACTAGCGGAAAGGTGTCCCTTCTGGATTCTTTGTGCACAGCATGTGTCCCTTTCTAGCCAAATGGCACCAAAAAACCAGGTCTATTGTGCTCATTTATTATAGATAGCTTCCTTGTTGTTCATATACTAGTGTGCATTTATATTTCCTTTCTTTAAGTCCCTTGTTCGTTTGTGTTATTCATCAAATTGCAAACTAAATTTTAGGAAAGGCTATAGGCTGTTTTGGAAGAACAAATATACCAAATTTGCATACCAACACAACACTAGTATGTATCCTTGTCAGCTTAGACAAAAGAAGGCAAAACCTGTGACATGTCAAGATATGTATTATCATTATTTAAGGAGGCTCTGCCAAGTGGCAGATATTCTAAAAGGAACAAGGTGCAGTCCCAAGAAAGATCGAGGGGCTGTTTTAACAATTCACCGTTTTATGAAACTCTCCTCGTCAGGTGCACTGCTTGTCCTTCAAGGATGGATAAAAGTTGATACCATGGTCAAACTCAAAGACAATAAGAAAGATGCATCTAACTTGTGAAAGTTTACTCGGTTGAATTTATATTTGTACATAAGTTTTATATACACTACTTTAATGCTTCGAGAATCATGTATCAATGATGAGGGACAGTTAGCCCTGCCTATTTTCAGCTACAAAAATTGCATCACGTAGCTTAACTGCTTAACAGTGATTTTTCATAGTTTTATTAGGTAATCAAGGACCTAAAGCGTAAGCACGTTAAGTTCACAGAATAACAAGGGTTATATTGTATAGACATAAAACTACATATATGAAATTATATATTCCTTTTTTATTTTACATTGTATTCAATTAAAAATTTTACATAAATTTTTTGTTTAATTTAATCACTCAGCATACTTTTGTTTTTCTTTGTATTACCTAAATTTTTTTTATGTTTTATTATCAAAAGTACTCGGCAAGATTGCAAATGCATCCTAGGTAGCTTGAGCACCAAAAGTTACCTACGCGTTGTAGTGTTGGTTTTTTTCCACTTGAAAAGGATTAGTCCAACTTGAGCATTCCCAACGTCATAATCTTCAGATATAAATATCTCATGTCACCTCATGCCCAAAAACAAATATCTCATGTCATCTATCCAAAAAAGAATAAAAAAATATCTCATGTCAATTTACATTTTATATTTCAACATTAGCCTAAGTGATATTTTCATAAAAAGTATCCTCCACGTTTTTCCCCTTTTACGCTTTCACCAATAGGTGAACAACGTACACAATGAGAGGCCACAAGGCTGATTGCACAAACGCAGAAGATATCCACCGGGATTATTACAAGAGCATTACATAACAATCTATGATATTTATATATTATTATGGATATTGATCTTTGAGAAGCAAAAGAGGATTTGGCCTGCTAAATGGCGACAAAGAAAAATCTAATGCTACTTTTTTATGCCCAAAGGGGAAAAAAAATATAGGACTATATTATATGAGTTTATGACACACATTGGCGTGTAAGTGATTGTATATTACTGTATTTTTATTGACCAAAAGGTTCATATAATTGGGATTTACTGATACCCTTACACATGATGCATCACATATAATAATATATATACCCACATTTTCCAGACATTATTGAGACATTGGGAAATCACATATTAATAACTATAAATTTCAATTGCATTATTAGTTAATTTATTTAAAGAAAAATATAGTATGGAGAACTGTGTTAGCAATTGATTATTTTTGTTATCTTAATAGTAAATTTAGTAAAATGATTTTACATCAATTATTGTTATCTTACTATATCTACTACATTCATTAATTATCTTGACATATCTACCACATTCATTAATGTCCAGAAAACTTGGTAAAAAAACATTTTCTGATAAATAATACATAGTATATCCAACAATCCTGTCCTCTACTGTTTGCTCCATATGGGCCCTTTACTCAAGCATGGATCGAAGCCAACAAGGCCATATATCTAAGCTCGGTTTGGAGCAAGGGTAAGGTTTCCAATGCCGGCAAGTGTTACACATACAAGAATATACAAAACTGACTATAGTTTTAAACATACCAATATCTATAAAGCTCTAGAAAAATTGTCAACCAACATAAAATGGTTGAATGTAGTGACCTCTTACGCCATTTGGTGATTCTCTCCCTTGGATCAGGCTTGACAAATGTGAAGCCATCCTTAATTGTTGGTTTCTCCCACACTGGGGTGTGCATTTTCTTTTGCTGCTTCTTGCTCACCATGATCCACCCTCACTATCAAGTTTGATGTTGGTGACATGGGAGTCAATTCAGTATCAGATTGGTAATCAACATCATGATCCTCATAGGCTGGCATGGTGCGTGCTGAGTGACCGGTGGTTTTGAAACGGTGTAGCATGGGTCCAGAAGAGTGCATCGTTGAACCGACAGTACTTCCATCGATGCTTCGCACACTAGACTTCCCTAGTTTCACTCCCTGCTTCTTTTTCACAGCCATGTGCCATTTCTTTAAGGCCTTGGATGTTTGTTCATCAAATATTGATTTTTTCATTCTTGAGCCCATCTGCAAGTGTTCACCATTGTTAGAGAACATATATTAGTTGATATAGTATTTGCGCCTATACTACTCTTATACTATGCTTTATTCTTTAGAATAAATAGAGAAACAAGATAGCCAACATGGTTAAGTTAGTTATTCCTTTCACCTAAATTTCTCTAACCATGATACTAATCCTTTAGTGTACCATGAAAAATCTAAATAACTTGCAAGTATCAAGAATGGAAAATGAGGATAACAACATGAAAATCTAGTTTTAATAGGATATCATCAGAATGGTTTGATAAGAATAGCTTATAAAAAATAAGGAGGATTTATCTTGCATGTATCCCAATTTTGGAACTTAGTCATTTTTTTTCTTGAAAATATTCCCCTCCACCACTGTATCTTGTTCTTTTTGGACAAACAATATACATATACTTTGTCGATCTCAGTTAAGTTCGTTCCTACCCAAAAAAGTTTCAATCACAGCAATTCTTGTAGGAGAGCATGCCTAATCAAATAATATAAAATCAGGAAACAAAAACATGTAATACCTGAGTTACAAGAGCATGTAATGGAAGGGTGATGTAGCTGCAGAGGCATAGCACTCCAATCCTTCAAGTCACACAAGAATTCATCAGATTGGTTTATGGTATTGTCAGATGCTTCAACCATACTAATTCCGGATGCATCAATACAACTCCCCTCTTTTTTGTTGTTTTCAAATGCAGAGATTCCCTCAACCAACTACATATTCTTATAAAGGTGCCAGGCAGTTTGCAGTATGAAATGCATATTTTGGCATGCCCATTTTACTGCAAAAGAAAATTTTTAGGTCTAACACTTACCCTAAAGCAACTTTCACTATTGCAAGCTTGTAGTCGGCATGGAAACAGTTTATCAGACCAAAAGAATACTGCAAACAAAGCAAGAATCAGGTGTTATTCAGCCATTTACCGTAATTTCAATAAACATTATTCAAGATAAAGGTGTAAACGAGGGTGTACCCATATCCACAAGAAATATGTTATTTGGAACGCATTCTGCAAGCAGAATAAAATTAGTTAGTTACTAACTAGTAGTTTAAAAATTCATCAATACAAACAGTAACCTAGGCAATTTGATAACATTTGTTTAATAGCAAATCCATTAAAATATCTTAGCTTATATGCAGTGAATTAAAAACTTGGAAACTCAAATGACCAGGAAAATTATTTGTTCTTGAGTTTTATACCAAAAGAACAAAATTTGCATGTTTATACAAAAGATTTTTCAAGGTAACATATGTTATCTTCTGCATCCTGGAAGAAATATTAATGTTTATACCATTAGCAATGTTTATTTTCCTCAAGGTAAGACATTTGCAACTTTAAATCTTAATAGTTATAAATGGTTTGTCTGTTCAATGTGTAAAATATTTGTTCTAGATTATACTCAAAAGGAAATCCGTTAAACACCTGGAACAAAGCAAAGTGGATAAGATGAAGAACTAACTGAGGCCGACCAAACCAAAAATATTGGTCTGAGCCTTGAACAAGTGGAATCCCTTGGACAACTGCATGTTTTTCTGTGAGTTCAATAGCCATCTTTGCCAATATGGCTTGAAGTTTTGTTCCAACAGCCAAAATTATCTGCAACCAATTAAATAGTTTATAATTGTATATCTCAACTAATCTACAATTATGCATACTTTATATAGAGAACAATATACTTACAACAACAGGAATTAAGGATGCCCAAAAGATCGCATGCCATCCTGGAAATTCATAAAATTAACCATCATTCGTTAATTGAATTATCAAATGCAATAACTGTAGATTCCATAGGACTGCACTAAGAAAATAGTTTCTCACCATTAACATTTAGTAGCAGGAAAATAACAAATGACGCCCACAGGACAGGACTGTCAACAACATAGTTCAGTGTGAGTACACATTTCAAGTGAGTTATAATAGGAAAAGCCATACACAATATAATGCTACAAGCACCTTTGTAGGAGAACGTTACCTAACTCCCACTACTACCTTGAAGTCATCCTCCAAGGATCTTTTGATATACTTTTGGAAGTTAAATTTACTGCCAGGAGCCAGATGGACCTACACATAATGCACTGTCAAAAAAGGAAGGCGAATCCAACATTGAAAGAACATATCTTAAGAAGGACTCACAGCAATAAACCCATTGCGCAAAGCCAAGTAGTCAGCCTTACCCACAGACCTATAAAATTGTCTAAAGAAGCAACCCTGAAATTGGCAAAATAGAAGAGATGTTATAACATCACTTTCAAAAGAGCATGAGAAATTGAAGTTATAAAACAACAGGCATTAAATTAATAATACAAAATTTTAAAATTTAGCATCAGGGGACCAATTCGCTATTCTACATCACTACCCAATTCATTTGAGCTACACCTCATAATGCCACAAAAGTACTACCATTCTTTTTCTTTTAACAAATTGCACATGTTAATGATGGTCCAACAAAAACCACAGGTACTCATGCCTCTATCTTTTTGATAAAATCAAATCCTCTACCTCAAAAACAAAAAACAAAAAAAAAAGGCAAAAATATAGCAAATTAGTAAAATAGGTCTTACTATATAGAAGAAGATTGAAATTCTTGTCCAAAAAGTGGCATGGGCTCTCACAAATGATGTTTCATGAGTTAGCCGGAATCTTGAAGGATCTACACACAGGTAACCAATATAGGCATGAGATTGCATGTAGCATCATTTCAAAGTAAAATTAATAAACTTATTAGTCAGGCAGATGAACTAGTCATTTTTAGGGCTTAGGCTGAAGAAGAAAAACACTTGTATACATCATTGGACATCATACCATTAGCAAACTCATACCCATGAGATGAAGTCTCCTCCTCCCATGCCTTCCATCCACGAATCTGCAAAAAAGAAATTTTCAATCATCCTACTAAGTAAAGTAACAACTCTTGATTGTCAAGAAACACAAAAAGGACATGTTAATGCTCTAGAATTTCATTGAAAGACCAACATATAGTCACATACTTACATTCCTAACAGTAATGACATCGTGGGAGCAAATGCTATTGGGTTTACATTCCCGATCCTTGACCATTTTTCTAGCAAGTGGCCAACCTCCACCCTTAAATCCTCACATTTGGGTTAATTACCCTAGTCATCTTAATATAATTTCTCTACCATCTAACTACTATATCTTTGATAGACTGATTCCTCATTAGGCATAGAGCCATAGACAATTTTATGTCTTCAGCTTCTCCATGGTGAAATTAGTGTACTTAATTTGGTCTTGGCTTAATTAAGGTACTATTATGTTGTCTGATATTTTTCAACTTAGCTACAATTCCATCCACTATGTTCTAATTCCCTCTTATGCTAGCACTAGCACCCATGGGATAAGGACAGAGATTGGATCCAACATACCTAAAAGTTTAAACTAAATCTACAGATTCCACCCCCGGTCTAAAAAAAAACAACCAAAAAAAAAAAACCCAAAACACAAAAGCCGCTTTTCTCTCTTAGAAGAAATAACATAATTATTAAAACAGCAAATACAAGAAGTTACAACCATTAAATGAGACTCATAATTTAAGGCTTAATTATTTCCTTGAGGCTAGGTACTTAACTGAATATAACTGGATTTAGTTTCATTAGCTGTGTTCAAATCATGATCTGAAGACATAACCTAGTGATCATAAATATATAAATCCTCCTAACATCATGCTTCCAAAGCACAAAGAAGTCATAATTTAAGCATCAACTCAGTATCCTTAAAATGCACAGGTATGGTAAAATTACTGAAGTATTAAACAAAAAAGAGAGATGCAGACCTTCAGTCTCCCAAGAAGCATTGCAACAGCACTGTAAATCACATGAAGGACTGCCAAGAAGAATATGAGGATGTGTAATTGATGCAATCCATCGACAGATATAAGTGGCTCATATCCCTACAATTAACAATTAGATAAGTAACTATTGATATAGGAGAAAAATATTGAAAATACCATCAGGAAGTAAAAAAATTAAAAGCAACTTTTGATATTGTGCCTTGATGAAAATAGGAAAAATCAATTGTTAATATGACAATAAAGAAGAGATGGAAATTATAGAGGATTTTCATTTAAATCTAACAAAAAATGGGAGTATAACATTGATAATTAATGCGAAATATATATATTTTTTTCATACAGCAAGCATAAATTGATTGCTCTTGAAAAGCAAAGAAGATGTTTGATTTGTTTGCTTTTTTCACTTTCAACTAAGTGTCTTTATTAATAATTAGAAAAATGCCACCTGTTTACTGTTTTCAAACTTTTGCAAAGGCACTAATTTGTTTTCACCATTTCCTACACAAATTTTTGAAAACAGGAATAGCATGAAAGTAAGGAGTCACTTTTATAATGATTAATGAAAACATATCAACTGAAAACCGAAACAAAAAACAAGTTAAAACACCCCATAAAAGACAAGCAATTGTTTTCACTATGCCAATCTACGCATAAAAATGGTGCTTTGAGAGAGACAAATCTCAAGTATGTCAGACAATGTGCCATGACTACAGATAATTTTGTTTCCTTATTCAAAGATAAACTTGCAAAAGGTTTGGAAAAATCATCATAATCAAATAAATGTAAGTTTAGCTGTAAGAAAAACTCTTAAGGCCCTCTTAACAAAACATGGAATTGTTCTTGGAAATGAACAAGTTAAGTTTCATTTATAAAATAAAAATTAAGCATGGAATTATAGTTACCTCCTTGCATTGGTAAGTAGTGTCTTCTGATAAAAATCTGCCTTCATAAGAGAGAAGTTTCCTATGATGTTCCTTCTCACTACTTGATGCATTATCAGTACCTCTATATGCACATGGCAACAATTTGTCTGCAACATTAGACGGAATACATATTCTAACAATGTAACTCTGCCCGAAAGTCAAAAGCAGTGAAATGAAGCCTAAAACCATCAGCTCTGCATAAATTTAGAGAATAGAAAAACACATGAGACATAACTAATTATTCACCATAAATCTGAAAAAAAAAAAAAAAAAACTCAAGAACAGTCAAACTGCTGATAAGCATCATAAGTTCATAGCTACTAACTGCTTGGCAAAATTCTTACCAGCTTTGACCTTTTCCAGAGCTTCAAGCAGAGCCTTCTTTTGCCTTTCACTTAGCCACTGAGAACATTTTATCAGGTAAGTACACAAGAAAATCACAAGAAGCACTCATCAATCTATCGACTTTTCAAAAGCCTAAACCAAGCAAACAACCCGCAAATATGCTTACAAGATTTGAAATATTTTGACAGAATTTTGAAAAAAAAAAAATTACACTCAGTAAACAACCCATTAATCTTGGTCACAAAGTCTCACATTTTTCCGCAAAAGCCAAAAGCTCGGTACAAAACATAAAGAAATAGGCTCTAAAAGGAGACGACCAGAAAAAAATTGCTACTAAAGTGCGATCAACGAATAGAAAATTTTGCTAGCCAAAAATAAAAACTAAAAAATAAAATTGTAAAAGCAGAACAGACAATGCACATTATGTGTCTGGATTAACTTATTTTAAGGTCAAAATTGCTCATAGTGATGAGACATTTATTCTTAAAAAACTGATTATTTCTCTGAAATAATCTATTGCCATACATGCTCTAAATCATAGCAAAATGATAGAACTCTGCAAGTGGAAGGATCAAATGCCAAAAGAAACACACAATTTCAATGAGACCAAATTAAACTAAATGGAAAAAATTCTGACAGAAAAATTCTAACTATATAGTATTTTTCAAACAAAAAAAAAAAAAATCAATTGGTGACATACCGTTCCAACTTTGTGAAGACTCTTCTCAAGAGTAATGGATATCAAGATGAAGACAGTGCAGACACAAGCCACAGCCCATGTTGGGGTCTCATCAAGCTTCTTGGAATTGTCACTCTCCTCACTTGAAGCCATAGCCAAAACACGTCCATTGCAGAGCCAATAAACCACACAAAAACACAGCTTTTTGTACTTTGATACACACATGGATAAGAAACAGCACCAACCACTCACAAAGGAACACTCAGAAAAAAAGAAAAAAAAAATTGCAAGAACTGAGAAATGGGGCTGTCAGAAAGAGATTGCAAGGTTGAGAAATTATCTGGTCTGTTTTGGAAAAAGAGAAGGATGAGAACTTCTTCTTATTATTATGTGGTGATGTGGGTTGGCTTTCAGGGTTGGAAGAAGCAAAGTTCAGAAAGAAGCGCGTGCCATTAACTGGTAAGTGGATCTTCAAGCAGAGAGAGAGAAGTTCTGGCTTCTGGTTGTGCTCAGGTAGTGCCTGGCCTTAAAAGCAGTTCCAAAGATTGCAGCACGATTTTCAAAAACAAGAAAAGAAAAGACAATTGATTTTCCTAGTTTTTATTCTGTCTTTAAGTCATGGTTATGACATCATTATACTATAATAATGTAATGTTTTTTATAATCGAATTCAACTAACTTGAAAACTCATTCAAAATCAAACTTTAGGATATTATAATATATGGTAAGAAAACGAGTAATGTACCAAAAAAAAGGACAAATATATATATATAGTAGTAGTAATAGTAATAATAATAATAATATCAATTTAATATTTTTTTATTAATATTAATACTATTATTATTAACCGCGTAGACAAATGTTAACTTGGATTGCGGAAGTAATTAAGGAAGGTTCTACAAGCTTTCCTTCACAAAGGAAACTCCTGTGTACTGATTCATAAAGTTGTCAGCCTGTAGTCCTACTTGATCACTCTGCCAAAGGAGTTAGATTTGCATCCTTTTGTTTTTCTATTTGTCAACTTCCATTTTTGTCCGAATTTGTGCCGAGATTTTGGTTTAACACGGATTTTGGGTCAGTTTTATTTTTATAGGAGCCGTAATGTTACTTAAACAGTTTCTGAATACGTTTTATTAATAGAATTATATTAATTATTTATGAACCTTAATTTTAGGATATTTTTAATGTAAAATTTTCCGTACATTATTTAATTTGATATGAAATGTTTTTTAATAAGTTTGGTTAATTTGATAATTGCATGAAATGTTATATATATATATGCACGCACGCGCTCGTGTGCGTGTGTGTGTGTAAACTTTTCATATTAACAATACATAAAATCTAAAATCTTACCTATAAATGATGTATATTTGATTTTTTATTTGTAGTTAGTATATCTTTTTTTTATAATCGTACAACTTTTTCTATTGCAAAAATTCAAATCAGGAAATAAAGTAAATATGAGATGATATTTTTACAATTACAACTAAAGTATATCGATTAAAAATGAAAAAAATTAATTAAACACCTTTAAATTTTACACACTCATCTTTATCACATTCTAAATTGACTCATCTTTAACTTTTCATATCAATTTTTTCTGTTTGATAAACTAAAATATTCAGGTACTTTCGAGAGTTCTCATAGATATTTTTTAGAGTTAGTTTATGTTCTCTAAAATTTAAAAGATTAATATAATCTTACTTTTTATAATAATATTAAAAATAAAAATTATTTTTTTAATATTTATATTTATTATTGTTATTTTATATTTTAAAAGTGATTATACCAAACACTAATTTTATACCTTATACTTATTTATAACAGCTTTTATAATATTTTATCAAATAAAACTACAGTTCAGATGCTCTCAAGAGCTCTTATGGATATTTTTTAGAGCTGATTTATGCTCTCTAAAATTTAAAAGATTAATATAATTTTATTCTCTTTAATAATATTAAAATTAAAAATTATTTTTTTAATATTTATATCAATATTATTATTTTATATTTCAAAAATGATTATACCAAACACTACTTTTATACCTTATATTTATTTACAACAATTTTTATATTATTTAATTAAATAAAACTACTATAATTTTTTTCGAACAACTTTTAAAATGTCTAAAGAGTCTAATAACTCCTAAAAAATTACAACAATACTATATCAAACCTTATTTTCTTTGGATAATAATTTAATAAGCTTTAAAAAAAGTAGCAAAAGTCTGTTTGTTTCAATCTTTCAAAGGGAACAAAAAAACCTCAACCCTTCTTATGTTTATTGTGTTCAGTACATACCACCGAAAAATATTTGTGCTCAATAAGTGCTGTCTCATTATGTGCGTATCACAACAACTCATATCAGTCTAGAAATTTTGTCCTCAATTTTATGCGCAAAGTGAACATCAATCTTTGTTAATGATTGACCATTTGGCCTTGATTCCCGGTTACCTTGCCTTTCCATTAAAACCGTGCAAGACGCGCCGTTGATTGATATATTGTGACATGACATAGAGCATAGTACAATTGTGGAATATTATTCTATTTCCTCCGATACCCAATGTTTGCAAAATTCTGTGAGCTCATTCTCGTAAATATGTAGAATTACTTAAATTTCATATAATGGGGGTATATTTTTAGATAAAATAGAAAAACCAATAATTGCCTTTTGTACTTAACAAGAGCTAAACAACGGAAATTGTATCGATTATCGAAGTACTCATGATAATTACGTGAATGGTAACATGAGGTAGAGTTTAATTTAGTTGTATTATTATCAATTTTATTTTGCTTTTACATTTATCATTTAGTTGTGCATTAATAAAAATTAAGTTTAACTATTTTTTTACCCTTGAAAATATAATACCTTTCGATTTTGATTTCTAAAAATAATTGATTTCAACTCCTCAATATTTAAAAATAAGCATAAGTTAACCCTCTCGTATTAAAGTTTTTAAATTTTATTTATGCTATTTTTCATAAAAAAAATAAAGGATTTAAACTAAATAAAATTATTTTGAAAGATCAAAATAAAAAATATTATATTTTAAAAAATGAAAAGCATATTTAAGTCTAAAATTTTTTTAATAATGTGGCTAAAAATAATTTGATGATTATGATAATCAGAAAAGTGTTAAACTAACAGAAGACAAAGATAAAATCGTATGTTACAGATATGGAGTGAGTTTGTTCAAGGGTTAAAAATACTTTTTATGCTCTAGATTTTTTTAAAAATTTTCAATTTACTCTTTTTAGTTCATAGAAGTAGTCAAATACTTTTTTATTTTAAAAGTTGATCCCGGACCGCAGCTGAAGTGTGGCATACTTTCTTGAGAAAATATATATGATCGAAAGAGACTTGCATATATTTATTATTTAATGCACTGGAAAAGTCAGTTGCTTATTATATCTATACCCGTTTTGTATAGATAAATCAATATAAAACCAAGGGTCAATTAGCAAATTAATGAGGTGTAGATTTTGTTGATTATATTTAAGTTTAAAGTAAGTGTTTTAATTAAACACCGGTCAATAAACGTAATTTATAATAAATAATTTATTTGCATGCATCAAGTGTAGGAGTACTGCATTCTTAAAATTGTTTAAGAAATAACAGATTTTTAATTCACTTAAAAATCTGTCCTTAAACCAAGAATGAAGTTAGTGCAGTGATAGAGATATATTATGATTTTAGAGATAATTTTACTTTGATTCCTAAAGAAAACTTTCACTATGAGGATAAGTTTGACTATATTTAAAAAGAATTAATCTCATTTTAAGAATAATCTTTGAGGCAAAAAAAAGTGTGTTTATGCTGTTTTCGTGAAAATGAAATTAATAGAATATTCTTCGCCAAACCTACAAAAAAAATAGCAGGATTCAACTATGATTTGCAATGCGTTTATTGAATCTGTTTGCAAGCCAAGACACCGCCAATGAGTAAAAATGAAGAAAATAACCAAAAATAAAATAAATTTTGTGGATGTCTCTTTCTCTTTTCTTTTTTTAGCACACAAGTCTTTTTCTCTTTTCATTTTTGAATTGAAATCGGGAATAATTAAAGCTCGGAAAGGGAGACTCTTTTGGTCCTGATTCAATGCTTTCACGGAAGAGGTTTCTCTCGTGTTAAAATTGCACATAAGTGTGTTATATGCACATTTCAATCATTAATTAAATTATTTTTAAATGGTAAAAAAGTCAAAAAAATAAAAAATTAATAATCAAGATGTACACATAACAACTTCATATATAATTTTAATGAGTTAAGTATCACTTTAGTCTCTGATATTTTGAAATTAATTTTCAGTCCCTGAAGTTGCATTCTGTCAGTGACTTTAGTCCCTAATTAATCAACCATCAGTCAATTGTTATAGTTTTGCTAATGTGTCACGTTAAGTGACACGTCAGCATGCCACATGTTATGCCACGTGGCATAAACATCTGACGTCGCATGCCACGTGCATGCTGATATGTCATCAATTTAAATAGATTCAAATTAGTCTCTAAAAATTTTTAAAATATATCAAATTAGTTCTTGAAATTTTTAAATGTGTCAAGTTAATCCCTCAAATTTTTAAAATGTGTCAAAATACTCCAACATTCTTAAATTTCTTTTTTTTTTTCCTTCACAAGCTCTAAATCTTTAATCTTCCTTAAATCGACTAATTTCTTTTCCATTTTTAAACCCTACCTAGACTAGATTATCTCTACATAAAAATTTGTACATCTTATTAAAATGACAAGTAAATTTAAATAGATTAAATTTAGTAAATTACAAAATTATTGACAATTATTAAATTCAAACTTAACATTTAAATAGATTTGATTAACGTTCTAAATATTTATTTGGTCTCATTTAATTTGAGATTTAAAGTTTATGATTAACTAATTTAAAATTCAAAATAATTTATAATCAAAAGTTTCTAAAACACATCATTAGAAAATAATGAATGATTTAGTAATTAGATAAGATCATAATTTAAAACTTTAATGTAATCGATGCATCAAATTTTTTTTTCTAAAACTACAATTTTAAAGAACAATTTTTTTTTGGAACAACTATTTTTAAACATGTACTTAATTGATACATTTGTCATAAAAGCTCCATCAATATGGCTTAGTCAAAATCGAAATCAACTTTTTTCTTTTTCTTGTTTTTTTAAATTAAAAAACTATAATTTAAGGTAATTATCACAAAAAATATGTTTAAATTCATTAAGTGCCTATCTATATAAGTATTTACAAATAACTAATTAATAAGGTAATAACAAATTAAACTCAACTTATAATAAAGTATGAGTAAAAGATCAATCAAGTGAATCAACTCTTGGTGAGTGAATAATGGCTAATTAGTCTATATATAGACAATAACTCTATATGTTCAATATTTTGAATATTTTAAAAAAAAATTTAGTGTTCTATCACTTTTGCCTTTATAATCTATTATTTATTAATTTTTATTGAAAAATTAATATTTTATTTTTTTATTTTTTTATAAAACATGTTAAATTTATATTTTTCACATAAGTATGCCTATAAGTATTCGTTAAGTCTAGAAATATTTTTGGATCTTGAACTAAGATGAGCTACATTAAAATTATTTATTGTATTTTATTATTTCATTTCTATATATTCTCTTCATATTATTCTATATATGGAGGATCTCGTCTAGGTATGGTGTAAAAATGGGAAAGAAATTAGTGGATTTAAAGAAGATTAAAGATTTAGAGCTTGTGAAGGAGAAGAGGAGAAATTTAAAAATTTTGAACTATTTTAACACATTTTAAATATTTCATAGACTAATTTGATATATTTAAATATTTCAAGGACTAATTTGACCCATGTTAAAAATTTCAGGGACTAATTTAAATTAATTTAAATTTATAACACGTCAGCATGCCATGTGGTATGTCACGTCAGAGGTTGACATAGTATTTTGCCACATGATATGCTATATCAGATGTTTATGCCATGTGGCATGCAGGTGGCATGCTGACACATCAACCAAACCATAAGAGTTGACTAACTAAAGACTAAAGTGATCAACAGAATGTAATTTTAGGGATTAAAAAGTTAATTTCAAAATGCCAGGAGCTAAAATAACGTACGTACACAATTTCAGGAACTAAAGTGATACTTAACTGTAATTTTAACTTGAAAGGATTGTTTCTCATACTATCAGTCTTTCACATAGCCCCACATGAGATTGATTATTTAACAAGGATGTTACGTATACCTGAAACACATGCACAATGAGTTGGCAAGTGTGAATGAAAAACTAGGGGTGCGTTTGGTTTGTAAAAATATTTCCTATTTTCATTTTCTATTTTCATTTTCTGAAAAGATTTTCATTTTCAGATTTTCTGAATTCAGGAAATGCGTTTGGTTTATAAAAGTATATTCTGTTTCGAAAAAGTGAAAATAATGAAAATATGTTTGGCTTGTTTGTTTTATAAAATATAATTTTTAAAATCAAATTTGAGATAATAAAATTATATTTATTATTAAATAATAAAAATGGTGTATATTCGATTTGTATATTTTATTCATTTACTAAAATTATTTATTAAAATAATTAATAAGTCTATAAAATATTAAGATTAAGAATAAAATAAATTACTTACTTTTAAAATTATTTTATTATATAAACTGTTAATATAAAAATATTTTATACAGGTATTCAATTATATATTATCACCTCAACAAAAGTGTTTGATTTATCCCTTTTTTTTGTCCTTTTTTTTTTCCTTTTGAAAAAAAATTAAATAATTGACAAAAATAAAAAAATGGGCTGGTAGGGTTCGAACACCCAACGTCAATTTTGTATGCTCAACATGAGCCAATTGCGCTGCCAACTTGTTTTTGTTGTCGTGTCCCTTTTTTTTTTCTTTTGTCCCTTTGAAAAAAATTAAATGATGGATAAAAATAATGGAAGTGGGATGAGAGAGATTCGAACCCGCATCCGAGGGCTTTCAGAATTAGTACGTGACCACCTGCGCCGCCAACACGCGTGTATTATGGTTTGTCATAATAATATATAATAGATTCGTGAAAGAGTGCGTTTGACGTAAAAAAGAACATCCTCCCCGAGGATCGAACGCGGCTCGTGGAGGATGATAAGAAGAGAGTTTCAATTATTTACCGCAATGCCACCGCGTTTCTTTAGAAAATATTTTCAACAATCAAACATAAAAAGATGAAAACGTGGATATGACATTTTCAGATTTTCAAACATTTTACGAAATATTTTCTGAAAACATTTTTAAAACAATCCCAACAAACATATTTTCACTCCTATTTTTTGTTTTTACTTAAAATGAAAATAGAAAATGGCAAACCAAACACCACCTAGAGTTTTTATTCTTTTTTACTATGTTTCTACACAACTATTACTACTGTACACTTATACACATTAATTTATATTAATACAGTTTTCATCGCTAAATTATAACTAACCCTAGTTCTAACACGCTAATAATTTTATCATATCTTGGGTGTGAAGAGATGTGACTTCTGGGAAAAAAAAATATATATATGTATCAATTATTTTTATTTTCACAATTTTCATCCAGCTGTTGGCAGTTTCTCACTTCATGGTCATTTTCAACCAAAACATTAAAAGAGTATAGATTTTGGTTGAAAAGGACAACGGGGAAGGACAAAAAACGCGGTGCCTCACAGATAGCCATCATGGCATCACCGACTGGTAGGCCAAAGTGTGAAGGGTGGGTCAACATCTTTGCAGCATTCCTATTAATACGACAATTAAATGATCATCAGATGGTTGTATATTACCCTGTCAAACTATAAGTGTTATATACTTTAATTTTTAAATTTTAAAAATATATAAATTAATCTTTTAAATCTTTTTAAATATTAAATTAAATTTTTTATTAATTTTTTATCAATTATTAATAAAAATATTATATATTTAAGAAAATTTAAAATATAAAATTACATATTTAAAAAAATGTAGAGAATCAATTTATATATAATTTAAAGTTTAAAATAATATAATATATTTATTTTAGTTAAAATATATATTTATAAATATTTAAGAGATTGATTTATATAAAATATATATAATTTATAATTTAAGGGAATAAAATGTAATTTTCCCTAAATATGCCTATGTTATGTTATGTTCACTTTCCTTTTTTCTATTTTTTTTATTTTTCCATTTTTAGTGTGAGGATGTTTACTTCCTTGCTAGTAGGAGAGTGTAATACCGGTTGATAATAAAGTTAATGGCATAATTTTACATAGAAAATTTTAAGTTGAGCATTAATATTCACAGATACAATATAGAATTTAGGAGGAGGAATAAAATCCTACTTACCATAAGTTAAACACTTTTAAGCTAGATAATAAAATTACAATTTATTTAATAATAACTCTATTTGTTCCAGCAACTAGAAAAGTATATCTTCCTTTAGAGCGTTACTTGACTAATTTGAAACCATAAAAAATAAAGTAAGAATTAAAAATTCTCAGTAGATAATGAAGAATTCTAAAGTATTTGAATTATGATGGTTTCAGCCGTATTTTAACACGAAAATTCTCACGGCTACTGTATCATATTCACTTCAATTACTTATAAGTAAATTATAATACTTCATGATATTACGAGTAATAAATGCTAAGGTAAATGTACTATGCAACTTAAAATGCAATAGGCATTAATAAGATTATAATCTTTTTGCTTCAACTTTTATTTTCGTTTGTCTGATTATCTCACACATATTTGAAGGTCTTCTCTTAAAAAAATTCTCATTCTCTGGTGTTAATTTTAACATTGTAACGGCAAAATAAGACCTTTATGTCATACTAACCAAGGCAGGTAATATAAAAGATCTTACATCTTATCCTTCTGTTTTCTTGGCGGTTAACGGCAAATATTAAATTTTTTTTTTTAAATTCCTTACTTGTCATTATGTATAAATTCACAATAAATATAAAGATGTATAAACTTAAGTAATCAATATAACTTAATTAAAGGCTTAAATAACATAAAATAAACAATAATTTGAATATAATAAATTGAATAAAATGAAGAAAATATAAATTAACTCATAAACTTAAAATAAATGAAGTGCACAATAGTCGAAATAATATAACATAATATCTCAATAAAATTTCTAAAAATATAAAGTTGTCAAATTTAAATATTAATTTCTAAAAGGACCAAATCTAGGATTACTTCTAGTTAATTCCTTTTAAGCTTTCTTATATGGTCCACGAATCTATCATTGTCATTATGGCGCATTTAGTGCATATCAGTCATGTATTTGCAAGGGTCACAGTAATGCCCAGAAGTTAAGAGTCATCATATTATTTATAAGCCAAGATATAAAATTCTAAATAAAGATATAAATAATTTAATTGTTCAAGTTCATGTATAATAAATTTTACTTATAGTTATATATAATATTTTACTATTAATATTGGCCCCCTAGATAAATTACTATAAAAATTGACAATTCAAAATAATGTATCAATACAATAATAATAATAATAATAGGAACATTAAATAAATTAACTTGATAAAATCAATAAAATAAATAGGAATGATAATGAGCAATAATATAAATTATATTAGTAGAAATAACTTGGGACAATAAATAAAATATATAGTAATGATAAATAATAAGGAGCAATGATATAAAGGAATAATAAATAAAACAACTTGGGATGATAAATAAATTGCAACAAGAGTAATATTGAACAATTTTAATAAATAAAATAACTTGAAACATAAAATAAATTGTGATAGTAAATAATAATGAGTAATAATATAAAATACCCTAAATTGCAATGAGTAAATATAGTCATAATTTTATTTCGTAAATAATTTTATTATCCACCTCTAATTATTATAGACAACAAAAAATAATGTGTGTATTGAGCTTCTTTTTCCCTCCCGTTTACTATCTTCACTTCTTTTTCCTCCTCTACCTTTCTTTCTTTCTTTTTCCTTCTCTTGTTCCTAACAGTGAATTCCCTCTTTCTTTCTCTTTGTTGCTTCCGACTATACTCACAATTCGTCTTTTGCTTTTGTTCTTAGGAGAAGGCTTTGGTACCTACTAGTTTGCAAGTTGTATGGTATATTGAGTTTACTATAATGCTTCCTCTTAAAGGTCCATCGGTGCACATCATTTTCTCTGTCCACTTTCATCGTATTATGATAACAACAACCCAGCCACCTCCCCTTCACTCCTTCCTCTTCCTCCCCAACCACCATTAACCACCATAGCTCCTCCACATTCGTCACCACTCAGACTTCCCGGTGCCATCTAACTTGCGCCACCTTGACTTCCCTTCGAGCAAGCCTTCGTCCATGAACTCGAGCAGGACCTGGAACTCACCGTTGAGGCATACATGTCGTGGCACTTCACCACATTTGGATCGTCCATGTCGCAGAGGATCTGGATCTCGTGGTGGATCTAGTGATGCACCGACTCCTCGTGGTGGCCGTAGATCACCATGAGTCCGAAAGACGTCAAGCGGTGGACAACCTTATAGATGGTGCCATCGTCGTTGTTGCTAATGCGGTTGAGGCGCTCCAACTCTGGGAATGGGATGAATTGGTGGCTGCTAGGGCTAGAGCTAGAGGTCGACGATGGAGGAAGCAGCACTGGCACCAACACCGTGAGAACCTGGGATCTTCAACGGTGGAGAGAGAGAGAGAGAGAGATTTATGGTCCATGTTACTTGTGAAGAGTATCGACAGACTAATAGATCTTTACCATTAAATGAAGTGATGTATGGCACATTTTATCAAGTAACATGCACCAAAACCTTCTCCTTGTTCTTAATCGTGAGCCAACACCTCCCTTATTTATAGAATTCGAAGCTTACCAAATGTCATCTGTGATGTTTAGCAATTTATTAGCATATGTATAAAGTCCTTGCCTATATTTTATGCTTTTGACTTGACCTCTTTTTTTTTATTTCTTTCTTCTACATTTATTGTTATGAAATTTTTTTTCTTCACCTCATCTCTTTTCATTTGCTTCATGTCATTGACGTGAATTCTTCTTTTTTTTTCGATTATTTTATAATTATAATTATAGTATCATTTGTAATTATTATTATTTTACCTCTTCTAATATTAATTTTTGATATTATTTTTATTTATTTATTTATTATTATTATTATTATTTTAATAAATAGAGTAATTTATTTTAAAATTATTGTTACTAATTATAGTCTTACTTTAAAAATTAGTGTCTCTATTTTAAGTATTTGATCAATAAATTGTTGTCAAAATTAGCTCAAACACATCAATTAAAATATTTCAACTAAGTAAATTAATTATATTACTTTACATTAAATATTTTATGAAAAAGAAGATATTACACAATAGAGTTACCTTGGTGCTGTATATAGTGCGTGCTACTACACCTTGTTAGTCAAGGCGCATTATAGAACCTAGTAATTTAATGATATAGATTTACCAGTATATCGGTATATCAATTATTTATAATATATTATAATATTCTTTTCAATTTTAGTCAGATCTCAAAAATATGATTAAATATATTTTAAAAATGACCAAAATCTATTGAAATGACCTTAGAATTAAATAAATTTTTTTGATAAATTTTAAATATTTTTTCATGGTGCCCACTATTTATTCTAGAATTTTGTATTTATCTAACAAGTTAAAATTAAGAATGAGTTGATTGTATGAAAATATTATTTTCAAAAGGAATTTTTATGATTATCTAGACTTGTTGAAAATATCTTCAAAATTTTATGTTTAATTTTAGAATTATGCAAATAAAATTTATCTACTTTTAAAATATATTTAACCATTTTTTTAAAGTCTGATTAAAATAAAAAAATTACTATAATGCATTACAAATGATTAACATATCAATACATTATTAAATCTACATTATCCGATGACAAGGTGCATAATGCATCTTGACCAACAAAGCACATGTAATGTAAGGAACATGTGATGCGAAAAATATGTTTTTATATTAGGGAATTATAAAATTTATACTTCTCAACCTTTTTATTTTTTTTCTTGCACTTGTTTGTTTTTAATAAATAAATACTGAATTTCTCATATATTAAACATTAATTCTCCAATAAGTGAATATACATAAATACAAAAAAAAATATCAAATCCTAATAAATATATTGCATTTCCCAAAAATTTACATCAATTTCCTAGTATATAATGAAGTCAGGAAAAAAAATTAAGAGCAGTAGACACTTCAAACATATTTGTAAATACCATAAATATCATCCTACCAAGATTTGTTTGACTAACTTCTTATGAGTTCAAAAGAGTTTGTGCATTAACCAACTAGAATTGAGTCTATAGAAAGGAGTTAATTCTCTACAATATAATGAATACCACAGTTTAAATCCCAATTAAGACAAATGTCTATATTTAGTATAGGACTTTATCTCGACATAATTATCTTTAGCAGTAGAATATCTATTAAAAAACTTTAAAAAAAAAAGAGTTGGTGCAATATTTTCGTTTTAAGTCCAAAACTTTTACGTGAGGAAAGATATCAACCTTCGGTGGATATACACTTTCAACGAGGAATTTTGCAACGGCCCAATTCTGTTAAAGAATCCGCTAATAAATAACAATCTTTTACGACCCAAAAAGGAAAAAAAATTGGCATTTTTCCCATTTTTTGGGTAAAAAATTGATGAGTTTGGCATTGAAATTTTTATTAATATTAATACGATGGGGATGTTCATATAAGGCATATTTTGTAGCAAAAAATATATATCAGGGCATATTTTTATAACAAAAATTTCCTTTGTCAAATAAAGATTCGACTCAGATTTTACCAATTTCCAATTCCTTCAAATTATATAGTAGTATGTTTGGATTTTCATTTACAAATCTCTAAACGTTGGTTTTTTTAGATGTTTAGAAATAAAAATTTAAACATGCACTAGAATAATGAAATTAACTAAGGCGTGTTGAAGTTGATTATTGGCCTTTTCTTTTTTGTGGTGAGGTCACATGGACAGTGCTATTTATTCCTTACTTTACTGTCTCATCTCATGTCACGGCCACAAAAGAAAAAAAAAAAAGGATTTGGATGAATATCAAGAACTTTTGTCATTTTTTTTTTTGGGTCTTCCTTTCTGTTTCCTTATTTATATTTTGATAACTATAACATTATGCACTATTATTCATGATTCTTTTTAAAATCAATCTTTTAAAATTATTCATAATATTAGACATAACCAAACATTATTAAGGGGACAAGAAAGGGACACCAAAATTCGACTAAAGAATTTTGTTCGCGAATATTGACGCAAATTATGCACATTAAATTTTTATTACCATTGTTATACCCATAAATAATGACTTAATTATTAATTAATAATGCAAATCAATTAGCTAATGAATTTGTTAACTACCCAAAAATATGTTATTATTCATTAGCCAATAATCTAGACAACTATCTTCTGATATATAAGATCATTACCCAGTGAAAAATAATCGCACTAAGATTTTAGTGTTTAATAATCTAGCTCGAGTTGGGTTGATCTATTATGGGGTGTAAAAAGTTTTTTAATGCTAATTATTTTTTTATTTATAAAATTCAAATTTAAAATCTTATTTAAAAAAAAATCAAATTTTGAACCACTTAACCAATTATACCCTAAAAGTTGAACTTTGGGCCCTCGAGTAACATTGCAAATTTTAACGACAATTTTGACATTGCAAATTTTGCATAGTGGGTTAAGCGCAACCCTATAATATCCTCTAGGTACTTGTTGAGTTTTAAACTTCTTAAACCTAAGGCCCGATTTCATGATTCGGACTCCCATTCTATGAAGATCCATTGTGCTAATATTAAATTGCTCAAATACTACCCTAGCATCCCTCCCAAGTGGAAAAAATTTCTTTTATTCTGGTATATTCACTATTGTCACATTAATTTTACAAAGAAAATAATAAATAATTAAGGAAACAAGGCATCACATTAAAAAAAAAATTAAGGAAACAAGGTAGACTTATAAAACTAACGCGATAACTGATAAACGGTACATAAATCCTAATAGAAGAATTTCATCCAAAAAAAAAAAAAAATCATAGTAGAAGAAATTTCTGACTCCAAAAGTAACTGAATTTCTCTCTCTCCATATATAGGAAACAAGAATATACGTGTAAACATGGTCGGTTGGTACATGAGGCAAGGCGCAAATAATGAGTTTTCTAACTACTAATTGTAACAACTTAAACGAACCCACGAATCGTAGAAGACTCTTCTCCTTGCTCCCTTGTTGTCTCTCGGCTCAAACTCATTGGCTCTGACTTTTCTTCATAGAAGATTTCAGTAGCTTAGCCTCTGAATCACAGGTTTCGTACATCACTCTGTTCAACATATATGCATGCATTATATGTATCTTTTCTTTCATTCATTATTCTCATATTATATCTTCTTTAATTAACCACTGTTAACGATAGATTATAATCATATCTTGCATTTAAAAAGATGTTAATTAGTAATCTTTCATCAATGGTTAATTTCTGATTAAAGATATAATTGGTTCTGTGTCACTCGTTTGTTTGTGTGTGTGTGTTTTATTTTCTTCGTTTTTACCCTATCCTAATATGACAAGATTTCTTTTTGGTTTACCAGGAAGAAAAATGGAGTTCGTTTTCTCAGAAAAATGTGGTCGCTATAGATTATTGTTTAGGAAGCAATCCTTGGTAAAATATATACATGCTTTTGTTTACTCTTTTCTTGTTCCTGTCTAAACCATCAATGTACCAAATAACCGAGTTCCAACTAATCTAATTTTAGACGGTCACCCCTATTATAGAAATAAAATTCTTGCAACATTAGTTTTTCTTTCTTTTTTTGGTTTGATTCATAAGATTTGAACCACTTGGTTCTATCAGCTTCCGTTTAAGTTTGTGATAAGTTTATTTATGCATTATTTTCCATTTCCCTTTCCTTCTAAGCTAGGCTATTAGCAATTTCATAAACAAGTACAACTGAGATCAAACCAAATTCAAGGCTCTTTCTTAATATTAAAGCAATAATACTTAAACATAAAACTTACTCGTGCATTGTCTAGAATGTCTACCAAAACAAACACGTACCCACGAATTATTGACACCTTTGCTGGTGTGAGTGACTGGAGTCACACTAATGTTGTTTGTTACTCAATTGATTATTTTAAGGCATATACGAGGATTACTTATTATATTATTTGAATTTTATACACACACACACACATATATATATATGAGTAATTTAGCTAGCGAGTTGTTGCTTTTAGTTTGTTAATTACTCCAGTCGTTAATTACTCTTAATAATATCAATAGAGATCATAAGTGGTTATTACATCTCTTATATGTAAGACTAATTTTTGTTTAAGATATTAAAGTTGTTTCTCTTATAAGTGCTTTTTAGCTGATTCAAATATTATAAAATTGCCTTAATTATTGATTTTTCAAATTTACTTATCACTTGAGTCACTATTTATGAATAGCAATGCTTGTCATTTGAGACAATTTGAATTTGAATTTGTTGAAAAAAAAAGGTGAAATTAATTGAATTCATAGATACAATTATTAAAATTTTTTCTTGACAAATATAAAACTTAAAGAGCATAAGGTAGCCAACATTGTTAGTATATTTTACGAAAACCAGAGCCTTGTGTTTTAAACAGTACTTTGACTTTACTATTGAAACGAATTTATTTAAAAACAATTCATAAATTTTCAAATGACAGAATTTATAAAATCATTAAATGTTGTACGTAAAATATTTATAAATAATTTTTTTTCTCACTTCAAAGACTTCAGACACAAGAAATTTTTAACTGTTTCTGGAATAAGGGATTTGGATTTAACTCCTTTAAATTGTGCAATGTACTTTAGAGAATAAAATACACGATTTCAATTAATGCTAAAAAAATTAACATTTATACTTTTACAAGATATATATAAACATCAGCATAACATCATATATGTGCAATATCTGTAATATTGATTTCTTTATTAATGATTGAGATAATATATTTTATCCTTTAAAATACACCATGCAATTTAGAAAAGCAAATTTCAGCTGAGTTTTTATTTTATGACATTGAATGTGTACTATATCTCCAGAGATGGATCAAGAAATCAATGAGTAAGGATAATGATTGTTTTCCATAGTTAGTTATTGGTTGCTGTCCCCGGCTACTTTATTATGACTTTGTCTTGGTTATGTTTTCTAAAACTATTATCTCATTTTCATCCTGTAGAATAGAACTGAAAGAAAGAGTGCAACTGTAATATTGAGCAACAAACAGAGGGAGTTCAGCACATAAAAGAAGCAAATAAACATGGGTTTTTGGGAACTATTGGAGGTGGCATCTGCTCCGGTTATTCAAGTCCTACTTATAAGTGCATTGGGAGCTTTTCTGGCATCTGACAAATGTGGTAATCTTCTGAAAGAAGACGTTCGAAAATCATTGAACAAGGTAAGAGATGCAAGCTGAATAAATGTCAATGGGTTTGAATTTACAATTTTACAAATTACAAATATATATAACGAATATTCATTTGATCAATGCTCTCCCATCCTTCGTTTCCTTAGAGAAACAAACTCTGAATTATTCTATTATAATTTTTTTTACCTTTTTTGCTTTTTCTTTACATTTTGTTTGCCCCTTTTAATTTGCAGATTGTCTTCGTTGCATTCACTCCTTCACTGATATTTGCAAGTTTCGCCAAGAGTGTTTCTCTTGACGATATGATATCATGGTACCCGTTGATTAGTCTTACTCTCTTATAAACCTGAGAAATATTATTTGTATATAAGAAATAGGCACAATGTTTAAAAAATGAGAGAGAAAGTTTTTCATCTTTATTTCTTCTTCTCTTTATATGTATGTGTGTATATTGTGTTTATATTTTATATACAAATAACATTACTTTATATATGAGGAATTATGTATAAATAATTTAGTTACATTAATAATGAATTTACTTGTGGAAAAATTATAAGAAATTATGTATTAATAACTATTGATTTTAGTTATCTTCCAAGTAAATTTGGTGAAAGAATTTTATTTCTATTACTAGCTAATTTACTACGTGTACCACTTTTACTAAAAATGTAACTCAAATCTTTAATTATTTATATATCCATCACCAAATGCCCAAAATGATGTCTAACGTATGGGTTCAAAAAACATTTTTGACATATTATAACACAAACTATTATTGATTTTGTTATGTTAGTCACTAGTACAATTATTTGTACACAAGTACTAGATATATCATTTGAAAACTGGAGTCACATATTAATAATTAAAAATTTTAGTTATATTACTGTTGAATCTATCTGTGAAAAATAATGGGTAATCATATCTTAATAATTAGGAGTTTTAGTTATCTTATATACCGGTGAATCTAGTAAAAATATTTCATATTTATTATTGGTTATCTTATCATATTTACAACATCTTTTGGTAAGATAATTGAAATTTCCATGTATGATTCTCTATTCTCTCCAATGACGTCTAGAAAATTTAGATTAAAAAACATTTTCATCTTAGTCACTGGTTACTACTCACTACTAGTCACAATGAAATCAGTCATTTATTATTTTTTGAATAGAAGCAAAAGAAGTAAGACAGAAAGGGTGACAATTTTTTGGACACAAAAGGGTATTATTATGGTGATTGTTCTTGGTGCTAATCATGTCTTTGTATACTCATCAATGCAGGTGGTTTATGCCCGTTAACATTGGATTTACCTTCATAATTGGAGGGTTCCTCGGATGGATAATTGTAAAATTACGAAAGCCAAACTTGAAAGTGGAAGGCCTTATTCTTGCTTCTTGTTCAACAGGTAGCATAGCATCAAAGTTATGGTATGCTTGGTTAGAGTGAAAATTGGAAGGAATGGAGAGGCAGAAGCTGGGAAAATTGACAATGTACTTAGACATGGATATGCATGCTCTAAGTGATACATTTGTAAATTTTATTTAATTTCTGTTCTCATCCAATCCTTCCATTTTCACTGCTCCCAAACACTCTTAAATTTTCTCACAAACACTTCATCTAAAAGCCTTTCATTTATGTGTTCCCCAAAAAAATTTTAAACATAATAAATAATTAAAAAGCCTCTTATTTCATGGGTGCTTCTTTGTTCAGGAAATATGGGTAACCTTCCTGTTGTAATTATCCCTGCTATCTGTTATCAGAAGGGAGGCCCTTTTGGTGAACGTGATGATTGCCGCATTAGAGCACTCTCTTATGCTTCCTTCTCTTTGGCGGTAATTAATCCATTCTACGCCTATACTACTTACTATATCTTAGAAGAGAAAAGATTAATAGTATGATATTTTACCATAGGAATATTTTTACTAAAGATAGCTATTGTTGGATTGTAACTTCTAACTCATCTTGATTAGTTATAAAAACACGTGATTAGTGATTGATTATTTCGCAGCATTTCGTGCTAAAATTTTTCGTACCACTAAGCATGGCTCCTATTTGAAGTACTAATCAGAATTTTGTTGCTAGAATATTTAAATAATGTGACAATATTTAACTTTTTCAATAGATTATCCAACTATATTTCTTAAATCTTAGTAAATTCTGACATTATTTTGATTATGTAAAATTAATTACTCACATGTTTAGTTATTTGTAGGTTGGTGGCATATTCATTTGGACCTTTACTTACCAAATAGTACGAAATAGATCCATGAGATATAAGGCATGGGAAGCTGCTGAGATCTTAAAGATTCCCAACAATGACCATGATGCTAATACACAAACAAGCCTTCTCAAAGGGAATGACAATGAAAACACAGTGAGAGACACTGAGAACCAAATTGTAAGACTCGACGCAGTATATTAAGGCTATGTTTGTGTTGGCAGAAAATGAGAGGATGCAAATATTGGAATGAAAATAACTTACTAGAACAAAAATGTGAGCATATTGAAAGAGGAAGTGGTTTTATACCCTTCACCCAGCAATAACGAGTTAACATCAAAATCAAACAAGTATAGTCTATATCAAACATCCTCAAAAGCTTTCTGCATTATAAACTGAATCTGAATCTGCAGATTGTAGAACAAGTTCCGCAATCGTTTTGGCATACATTGATGGATACTCTGAGCCAATTTTTTTCAGAACTAATGTCACCCCCAACAATTGCTACAGTGAGTTCTCTTCTTTCTTTTTGTGAAGTTTGTTTCTTGGTTTAGTTCACTCTACCTCTGATTAATTTGACATTTTTCTAGTCATAGATGCTTCAATTTCATTTGAGTCCTCAAATTTGTCCATGAATTTGTAACCAATTATGATCATAATAGTCCCTGATATTTTTAAACTATTATTTGAGTTTATGATATTGTAATCCGTCAATCAAGCAAATCAGTTTCTAATGTTAACATATCATAGATTAATTGGACTAATTTGAATACATATTAGACAGTAATTTAATTTATGAGAATACAATATGAAAGACTAAAAAGGTCTATTAGTTTTACAGTGGAGGTGGGCCATACGTAAGTCCGATCGAAATAGACATAAAGTTACTTTATAAAATGTGTATTAGGAACCCGCTTTTCCATTTTTCGGTGGAAAGAATGTTAACTAAACAGACTGTCATTTGGCTAAAATAAAATATCAAAGACTAAAATAATAAATTTTAAACGTTAGAAATCATTTTGATTGATGCTTATAATTTCATGGAATAATTTGAGATTTTACTCCATTTGATTTTGATTGTGAAAGTAACTTAAATGATCCTGAGATATTTTACCCCTTTCTATGTTCAGTTTTTGGGTTTCATCTTTGGTGGGGTTAAATGGCTAAGGAGCCTAATAATTGGAAACGACCCTCCACTGCGAGTGATCCAAGACACCATTCAATTACTAGGGTTTGTGCCTTTTCTCATAAAACCAATTATTTCTCAAACGTCCATTGCTTTTCGAAGCACACAGTTTATCTCAGACTGAACTTGATCTTCGCAGGGATGGGACAATTCCTTGCATCACCATTTTGCTTGGTGGCAACCTCACTCAAGGTATAGACAAATTAACTTTCACAGATTTACCCTTCAACATACTTTAAACAAGAAAAACACTCCAGACAAATTAACTTTCATAGATTTACTCTTCAACATATTTTAAACAAGAAAAATACTCAACAACCACAATTTTGTTGTTAGAAATTATGTGACATTATTTTTTAGATAAATGAATGATTTCCACTCCTTTGACTTATTCAACTATTCTCTTTGAATCTTGACAAATTTTAACAACAAATTTAGCATTTAATTTTGGCTCTATAGCATTACATTTTATAGAATGTGGAAAGACAAAATTGAATTTGTTTTTTCTGATGTTTTGGAATTGCAGGCATGCAATCATCATGTATCCAACCATTGACCCTGATTAGTGTCATCATAGCTCGACTTGTCTTACTACCTGCTATTGGACTTTTTGTTGTAAAAGCGGCTGCAAATTTTGGCTTCCTCCCATTGGACCCTTTGTTTCAGTATGTGCTGGTGATGCAGTATGCCATGCCACCTGCAATGAATATTAGTAAGTCATTCTATATATATATATATATATGAAGTCCTGGTTCTTTCAATGATATTTATAATACAAGGAAATTTTTTTGATAATATATTTTAAACAACACTTTAGTGCTATAATGATCGATGTATAAATAATTGATAATTTCTAATTACATTTTTTTCGAATATGATGGATAATAATCGATGAGAAATCCTTTTCCTACATTTACCGATAAGATAACTTAAATCACCAATTGCTAACATATGGTTTTCTATACTTTCTCACATGTAAATATATTAATCAGTAATGTAACTGAAATTCCCATATCACTTATTTGTACATGATTCATTGAAATGGGAGTCCACAAAAGTTATGTTCAGCTAACACTACTGTATAATGTATAGTTACCATGAATTATGCAGGTACCATGGCTCAGCTGTTTGATGTTGGCACTGAGGAGTGCTCAGTTATCCTCTTATGGACATATGGCGCTGCAACTATAGCACTCACACTTTGGTCAACATACCTCATGTCGATATTATCTTAAGATGGCTTTATATATCCTGATTGATCAGCCATCAGTAAATTACCCGAACAAGAACGCTTCAGGAGGTCATGTTCTCTATATAGAATCACGAATAAATGGTTGTGCAACTGAGATAATTTTGCAGCAGATTCCTTTCACCTCTTTTGTTTCAGCGCTAGCCGAAAATGAAGGATTGATTAAGGATAGCAGGTTGAAGACTTCTGAGTGAAATTTATGCATTACTTGCTCTATAGTCAACCATATCATACAAAGAAGTTAGGAGATTGGGTAAAGGACCAGATGGGTTTCATGGCCCTACAAAAGTTACGTGGATTTGGATATAGGAGAGGGCACCCTTGGTTTGAGGCTATTACTTTGATTTCATCTTCTTGTTTTTCTCTTTTCAAAAAAGAAAAATCCATTTCTTTGTTGTTTGTAGTTGTATATTTGTTGTCAAGTTATATAATGTAAGATCTACATCTATTGGATATAATGTAAGATATCCGTCCGTATATGATAACACTAGAGGAAAGCATTTTCTATGTTTCATTTTTTGTTCCTCCACTCAAAAGTTATTGTATGTAAAATTATGGATAATTTTTAAAAAGTTGATTTAAGAAAACATATGGGCGATGTATGTAAATATATAGATGTTAGCTACTTTTGAGTGGAGAGGGAAAAAAAAAAAAAAAAAAAAAAAGAGAAAAGGAAAGAAGACATTTGTCCCCCATTAGAGGCAAGGCAATAATTTCAGAGGTTGATACCTCAACAAAAATGAGACATCTCTCACTAAACTAAATTAACAGAAAACATTTTGTGATGGAAAATTCTTAATTAAATTTGTATAATCAAGTTCTCTTATTTTGTTTCCAATTGATAATATAACTATTTCATTTAATCCTTCTTGACAAATTATTGATCCCCATTAAGATTTTATTAATTATAGTTTTATTAAACTTCTTTCTTATTTCAATTAAATCTTTACTTTATTTTTTTAATTTTTAATAAATATTATTTTTGTATTGATATAATTTATTTTGATACAATTCTTTAATTTTTGTAAATGGATAATTTAAATTAAAGATGGCGTATTTATTATTTATTGCCATATTAATTTAAAAATATTTGAATTGATAATATCATGGTAATAAAAAATTAATTAATTTCTTAATTGAAAAAGTTTAATACATTTTTTCTGCATGTATCATTGAGAGAAAAATTGAAAGGTGTTGAAGGTTAATTAATCTCTTAATTAATTAAAAATATACATAAACTTTATTTAATGCATTTTTGTGAGGAAATTAAAATTAAAAGATTTATATTTTCTTTGAGAGAATATTATTTTATTACTATAATATATATGATGTGATGACATATCTTTTAAAATTATGAAAAGGAGCTATATTAAAAGATCATTAATGACATTTGCTATGTGTCTAAATTGTTGCTTCTTTTTTTGATACATAAATTGTTACTTCTTTTGTTTACGAATTGATTATTATTAAAGTTAGTATGACTACACGTCTCTACCACGTAGGATTTGATTTTGTGATTGATTCTTAGATACAGGTCACCGGAATCAAAATTCCATGCACCATAGTAAAGAAATTTTCCGATGAGTTACAATTAACAGCAAAACTTTATTTTGTGCCATATTAAAAAAAAAAAAAAAAACTTCATTTTGTGAAAACAGTTAATCATACATAATTTTTTCAAGAAGCATGAACTGTTTTTTTGTTTGCTTCAGAGCTTAATACAGCTGTTAATTCATCTATTGTATATAATCCATACCTTATGCTAGTTTAGTGTGCATAGGCAACGACGGCGCAGTTAGACTGTTAAACCTAAGAATGACTCCTAATGAGAGAGCCATTGAAATTTTATATATATAAATCGAGGTCCTTCTTTTATGTCAACCATCTGTATGTTGTGGCTTGTCTATAGTGATATATCAGCCTATTGATATTTGATGGACAAAATTACTGAGAAGAATCTAAGCTGAGGCGTTTACTAGAGCATCTAATTCCCTTAATCATAGTTCCACAATCCATTTGGACACATTCAGGTATGCTTCGCTTATTTAATTAATTGCTTAGATTTGATAGTCGAAACACCTATTATTCATATAATTTATATTGAATTTCACTTTGTAGTGGTGAGTGTATTTTAGAGAATGAAATGTATAGATCTGTCGTAGAGTGTATACATAGAGGATAAACAATGGTATATGCATGATCTATCGTAGATGTACTTGTATTAAAATTTACACTGTTGATTTTTTTTTAATTAACAATTATTCTTTAAAGCAGAAAAGCTTAATGTTATGAAATAGTTTTCGTAACTTTTGGTACCAGTATCTTAGTGAGTGCGTTGTTTTGCCCGACTAATGTGGCATCGCATGTCATAGTTCCCCGTGTTATGTTTCCCTCTCAATGTTGGTTAGAGTTTTTTTATCATATGCCATGTGTGTCGGACAAACGATTTCTGGCAACTAAGTCAGGTTGGCTAGCGGTATTCTTTGCCAAATTGAATTCGTAGCGATCGTATATATCTGTTTTTGTACCATTTAGCATGGCCCTTTTTTTAAAGTGTATCTCAAATTTTTTAAAAGGAGAATCCATTTTTCTTATATTTAGAGGTGTCAAAATAAGTCAAATTTAACGAAGTAACTTAAATAATTTGATTAGATGAACATTTATGAGACCTATTAAATTAAAGTAAGAGTTTAATTAGTATATTCTGATAATGTAAAATAGTTTTACACTGTCAATCAATAGGAATAGGAAAAAGTGAGAAATCATGGTGGATCTCTCAGTATAATGGGTAGTTATTTATATGAGTCGGTACTGTTCACTATTTTTATTGACTGATAATATAAAACTGTTTTATACTGTCAATACATTTAAATTAAATTCTTAAAGTAAATAGTTGTGATTTGACTTAACTCAATTTAACTTGGCTTGATCCAATGTACACAAATTCAAAAATATCAAAATTAATTATTAAATTTGTTAAGTTTCTCTTTTTAAAGCTCATCCAAATGTCATTTTAAAACAAACATTTATTTGCTTTGACTTGTAATTAATTTTAAATCTTTTCATACAAATTGGTTAATTTTTTTAATACAAATTAATGAAATAAATTATTGAAGATAATAGGGTCAATCTCGGCGAATATTTCAATGGCTCTCACTATACTTTGCTAGCATAAGCCAAACTGCATTTGGCTCGACCCGTAGTTGACACCTTACTTACACCACTCCTTCTGCTACCTATATTATTAAGTGAGTCTAGCAGCAATGCATTAACACCATATATGTACATAAACAATGTATATATAGGAGTTAAAATGTGTTTGGGTTTTGGGGATGAAGACTGAGAATGGGATCTCATAAGCTTATGAGACGTAATGACATGATTTTCAGAGAAGGCGTCACTGGTGTTACCATAGCACGCTTGCTGTGTTGCTGATCGTAATAATGGCCCATAGCTTTTACGATGATGGTGGAAAGAACTCCAAGAAGAATGTTTTAATGGCTTTGGGACCTTTTTTTATATGAGTTCCTATGGTCCTTAGAAGGGGTGAGAGGACTGATATTTTTGTGGGGGTAGCTATTGGTGTGTCCAGCATGGCAGCAAAAGATGCACTACTTTCGAAAGGGTATAGAGAGAAGATAGAGAAGGGGCATGGAGTAGTGTGTTGTACGCTTTAAAGGTTAAGTATGTATGTGGATGAGGTGGTGGTGTGGTGCCATAATACAAGTCTCGTTATTATTTGAAGGTGGATTCTATGGTGAAGATGGTAAAAATATCTTTACATAAAGATTGTTTCTACTTTTTATATGTGAGTCCTACTATTTTGTGTGTGGGTCCTATATAAGTGTGTGGGATCCACACATAAAAAATAGAGACAATCTTTATCTGAAGATGTTACTGTAGAAGCCACTCGAAAATATGAAAATAGAATAATTGAAAAAAGAGAAAATAATAAAAAAATTGGATTATCACTTTTTAAATAATAAAGAGAAATGATAATTTGATACAAATTTTTTGACACATACGTAATATTTATGATATTTTTAAATTTGTTGACTTACATAATTTATTGTATGTATCTTATCATTCACTTTGATCTACTTTTTTCTATGGTATCATTATATGTGTCTAAAGTTTTTATATCCAAATTCTTTACAATAAATCATGGTGTCCCTATAATAATATTTAACAAATGAGTGAAAAATACATCTCTCTACTAATATGTTACATTTGGTACATTTTATGTCAAAATAGTCTGTTATCACATTAGCTTGCCCCATGGATACACGGATATGTATACTAATATGTTTGTGCTACGCTACTAGACGCATGAAATTATCAAAGTGCTTAAAGGCAGTTATAAGTTGTATTACTTCATGGTTGCTCCTAATCGTTAACCTGTGTTTAGACATATGGGGTTAGTATAATATTCATTTTAGTGACCATTTTATTTATCACCGTTGCTTTAGTTATGCTTTTCCATGGACAATATTATGTCACAAAACAAAGCATTGATTTTGAATTTGTAGAACTGTTCGTTATCACTTTTTCCTACTCTTTATTTTTTTTACTTAAAGATATTTTAACTATTGTTCATTCTATTGCATAGAACTGAAAGATGGGGTTTTGGAAACTATTGGAGGTGGCATCTGCGCCAGTTATTCAAGTGCTACTTGTAAGTGCATTAGGAGCTTTTATGGCAACTGGCCATGGTAATAATCTTCTTTCAGCAGACTTTCGGAAATCCTTGAATAAGTTAAGAGATTTGAGTGTCAAATAATAAAATACAATGAACATTTGTTACAATGACACAAACTTTGCATTATCCTAATCCAGACAATAAGGTTTTTTTTCTCTTGTTTACCCATTTTGCAGGTTGTGTTCATTGCATTCACTCCTGCACTTATATTTACCGGTATTGCCAACAATGTTTCTCTTGAAGACATGATATCATGGTAGGCAAAGATTAGTTTTTCACTCTTGGATACTTTGTTGCATGCTTTTGTATCATTCTTTCTATAAAAGCTCAACTTTGGACCAAAGCAGTATGAACATAACTAACACGATTTCATTAGTCCATTAGTTGAGTTAGCTGCTTTGTTAGGCATAAATAAGTCTAAACCGTTATTATAACTCATTAGTGAATTGTAATATTTGGTAAACATTATTTCAATTCGAGTTTTATCTCTTTGACTCAAAGCAAGGAGAATTACAGGTCTAAAACTAACGCCATATATGTAGCAGATTGATTATTAAAGTAAGCTACATGTCTAAAATACAAAAGGCACAGCTTGTTACAATGGTTGAGTGTCAACCCAACTTAGCTTTCTACAGTTTTTGACAAGGAAGTTGAAGACCGAGTTTCAGTTAAAGCTTATGAAAAATAAAAATGCTATGTATATACATCAGTTTTAGATATGTGTGTTTTTATGCAGGTGGTTTATGCCTATTAACATTGGACTTACCTTCTTAATTGGAGGGATTCTTGGATGGATACTTGTAAAATTACTAAAGCCTAACTTGAAAGTGCAAGGTCTTATTGTTGCGGCTTGTTCTACAGGTACCATAGCATCAAAGTTAAGTCATTTTTGGCAAGAGGAAAAATTGGAAGGAATGGATGCATGCCTTTGATATATTATAAAATTCTTTTATATATATATATATATATATATATATATGTATGTATGTATGTATGTATGTATGTATGTATGTGTATTTCTATCCTTATCCGCTCCTTCCATGATTCAGTACTCCCACTAAGCACATTCTTAAACTTCTCATAAGCCCATTATCTAAAATTCTCTCATATCATGGAGTACTTGTTTGTTCAGGAAATATGGGTAACCTTCCTATTGTAATCATCCGTGCTATCTGTGATGAGAAAGGAAGCCCTTTTGGTGCAGCTGATGATTGTCGCGTTAGAGCACTCTCTTATTCTTCTTTTTCTTTGGCGGTAGGAGCAATAATATAAAGTCAGAAAAATATTGTCAGAAATTTTGACAAAAATCATGGCGATTATTAGATAAAATGAAGTGATATAATTCACTTATTCATTCAAATAAACATGACACATTATTCTGAAAACTAAATTCTGGCAAAGTTTTTGACTTTTTAACATTTTTCATTGTATAAATTATTTGTTTGACTTTGCACCATATCAATGAGTAGTTATTTCATTTCATCCTTTTGTTTTCCTGTTGATTATAGGTTGGTGGCATCTTTATCTGGACCTATACTTTCCAGATGATACGAAATAGTTCCTTAAGATACAAGGCACATATGGCTGCTGAGAACCTTAAGGTTCCCAACAGAGACCTTCATACCAATGCAGAAACTGGCCTTCTCTTGGGAACAGACAATGAAAACACAGTGATAGTAATGCCACCCTCAAACTATGCTGTAGACACTCAAAATCAAATTTTAAGACTTCATGCACAGTAGATTATGTCTAATACATTAGGAGGAAAATCACTTCACACTAACTAGTTGCAACAAAAACATGGGAATAATGAAAGTGGAAAAATTTTGGATATTCTTGTAATGTGAAAGAGTTGATAGTGATTTTCTATCCTTTACCAAGTAACAATAAGTGAGCATGAATCCCATTCTATATTTACTCACTCCTAGTTTTATAGATACCTGATTTTCTTGCACAAACTCAACCAAGTATAGCCTATGTGAAGCATGCTTAAGCTTAAGTACTTGTTGGTTGGTTTATTAAATGGATCCAAACTTGCAGATTGTTGACCAAAGTTCATCCAATGTACCAAAGAACGCAGAAGAATCGTTTTGGCATAGAATGAAAGAAACTCTGAGCCAAATTCTGGCAGAAGTAATGTCACCCCCAACAATTGCTACAGTGAGTTACTTTCTTTCCTTTCCACTATGTTTCTTATTGTTAATAAGTTTGTTACTTGATTCTTCAGTGCAATTAGACATTTACCCACACATTGTTGGTTCCATTTGACTGTGAAAAGCAACTCAATGATATTGAGAAATTTTACAACGTTCCATGGTCAGATTCTGGGTTTTCTCTTTGGTGGGGTTACCTGGCTAAGGAACCTAATAGTGGGAGACAATGCACCATTACGTGCGATTGAAGACTCTATTCAGTTACTAGGGTATGTGCCTTTGCTCATAAAACCAATTTGTTCTATAGTGTCTAAGTAACCACAGAATTGTTTAACTGAACTTATTCTTTGCAGGAATGGAACAATTTCTTGCATTACCATTTTGCTTGGTGGCAATCTCACTCAAGGTATAGATAACTAAACTATTTAGATATTGGAAAACATTTTTTGATACGAAAAATTTTTTATTTGATTTTGATGGATAGCGACAATATAGATTAATTTCTTTTTAATATTCTCCCTCGTCGTGAGTTTCGCCAATAAACCAATTTTATTGTCTGCATCTGCTTTGGTACTAATTCGTGAGTATACTATTCATTCGTATTGAATAGCATTATTTTTAGATATTCAACAATACTACATAGCCAAAATATTTGCCAGAATGATTATGTGCCAGAATGACTTATCAAAATTTTAAGATAGTAGATCGGAAATACGAAAAATCAAGAGTAGAAAAGAATTATAAGGTGTCCACCCAACTAACATGCCACTTCATTTGGCCAGTTAGATTTTGGCACAAGAATTCTGACTGTGAAGTATTTTCCTAAGATATACTACTCTTTAAGATATTTTAGTAATTTGGTATAACAAGAAATTAGCTTTTCTAACTTGCTTGAAATTGCAGGCATGGGATCATCAAGTGTCAAACCATTGACCCTCATTTCCATCATCATAGTTCGGTTTATCTTACTACCTGCTATAGGATTGTTTGTTGTTAAAGCAGCTGCAAATTTTGGCTTCCTCCCAGTGGACCCTTTGTATCAATATGTGCTAGTGATGCAGTATGCCATGCCACCTGCCATGAACATTAGTAAGTGATATTCCATGTGTACTTTCAAGTACTGGTTCCTTAGCCTTAGTTACCTTGTTGCTGATATATATAATCCAATGATATTATGCAGGTACCATGGCTCAGCTATTTGATATAGGTCCTGAAGAGTCCTCAGTTATCCTGTTATGGACATATGGGGCTGCAGTTATAGCACTCACTGCATGGTCAACATTCCTCTTGTGGGCATTATCTTAAGATGCCATCAGCTCATTATTTGCAATCAGCAAACTATAAACAGATTCACAAATAATAGCCTTGTAATTGAGAAAATTATAGAGTAGATACCTTTGATCTGTTTCACTGCTAGCTTGTTATGAAGGAAGAAAAATGGTACACTAAGGAGTTATTATTATTATTAGTAAAGTTTTGGTATTGCTGGCTCTCAAAATCAAATATGGACTATGGAGCCGTAATCTCAGGAACGGTTGAGGGCATTCATTCGATTTCTCCATTCCATTTTCATTTTACAGAACAAGTATAATTCTTTGCTGTATATTATAGTAATATTATAGTATTTCTTGGCAAGTTATGTGATCGTGCTCTTCTATATATGTCTTAGCAGTCCCCATAGGTAGCAATACTTGGACATTTTTGTTTAATCGCAGGCAAGCAGCTAAAGATATGTCAACCATTCGAGTCTATCAATAATTTTCAAGTTCTGTAATTAATGATAAACAAAAAAATCGGTTCATTATGAGAAATTGGCTGACCCTCAATTGTAAGAGAAAATAAGAAAGTAGGCACTGCCAAATTTATTAAACAAGATTACACAAACTTTAGATGTTCGAATGACGAACTCCGTTGTATTTTTCAACTGGGATGTCGACTGCCAAAAACAAAGAAAGCAGAAAGAATAAAGCACTCATCTTTCTAATTTTTTTCTCTTTTGAATCTGTTTTTTTCCCCAAGAAAAAAAAAATTCTAGACTTTTTTATTTAATTCTTTCGGCGCACTCCAGATGCTTCGTGCAAGTCTTTAGCGTAGTACATCTAGAAATTCATTTATAATTATGTAATTACCTTGTATTATATGATGTTTCAACTATTTAAATTGATTGATCTAATGACAATAAGAATAATCTACACTAACAATAAAATATATATAAAAGTACTTATGAAATACTAAAAGTAAATTTTAAATTAATGGTTAATTGGTTCGATCAATTAAAGTGACTAGCATATTTGGTTTCGTGTTTGGAATCCAAATACCATGTAAGGAATTGACTGATTTAAACTACGGTCGAATTGTGCAATGTGATCTGATTGTCAATTCAACAAGGAAATTGAACCATGACAACTAGATCAATGGGATCAATTATAACATTGCATAGTCGACTATATGATTAAAATTTTTATAAATCTATCAAAGGAATCAAAGATGAATATTTATCAACCTCCAGAGCATGATTGTGTACCTATCAATCAGCAGTTTAGGTTGAACATTTCTACAATTCTTCGCAAAGGAAATTTTGCTCAGTAATCTTGTAAATGAGAAAAATAGAAACAGCAACTTGAGCAAGCTGATCATATACGATTCAACACCAGGTCCCTGCAGATAATTCTCAAAATATGCATATGAATATATTATTCGTGCACACTTGAAAGCTGCATGCACATACAACTATGTAACATAGCACGCATTCTGGGTAATCAAATGCAGCTGATAAAAAATGAACTGGGCAATTCTTTATAACTAAGGCTGGAATCTCTTGAATAGTTACATGTTTCCTACGAATTATAACAGTTCTGAAATTCTATCTCACACACAAGATGGCACTGCTTAGTCAACGTGTATCATTTTTTAACCAAGCTGTTACGCACAAAAATTTCACATCCCACCTTCCTAGTTAAAAGTATGTAGATGTAAAAAGGATCAACATTTACCTTATCCACCATAAATCCTGCGTTCCATCCATCTAGCATAAACCTTCTCATGCCAACTCATCAACCTATGCATTGTTCCTTGCAACAAAACTTTCTTGTGCCAGCCAATTCCAATATCAGAAACCTTGACAAGTGCTGAGATGTGGATGGTAATCTAAATAAGAGCTATATTTCCCAATATGCCCCTCTTTGCTTTGTTGATCTGTGCTCACACACGTCTATATGAGAGTAAGTTGAAGTTTTGGTCGGTTAGGCTGTGGCTCCACAACCTCCATATGAATTTTGACTGCCTGCAAAACGCTGTATGAAAGGCTACCATCCATCTTTTTAATCTTCTGCTGTTGCTCATCTACATACCATTCTCCGGCACCCTTTTCACCTTTTGGTGTCAAATATACAGGTCCTTCTATGCCATATCTGTGGGGAAAAAAAGGTCAGATACAAGCTATAAATGACAAACTAAAGGTATAACAACATCAAATAGATGCTTTAGTGCTTAACGTAACTGAAACAACCGTCTACTATTTGTTTTCCTTATTAATCTTTTCATGGATTATATGACAAAGCAAAAGAAAAAGAAAGAAGGAAAAGAGAGGTAAGAAAGCTTACTTGGGAACAAACACAAAGAATCCATTAGATCTTATTTTCACTATCCTACCCTCCGTATCTGTTGGCCTGCAGAGCAAAGACAAAACTCCAGAATAAGCTGCAAATAGATAACAACAGTAACATGGAGAGAAAGCTATGTCACATACCTCTTCCGGAAATAGATTAGAGTATGGAGCTCTACAGAGGCCCGCCCAGCCATTTGGGCATTCCTGTGCCGATAATTTAAATCTACACCACCCATTGGTAAAAAACATCATCAAGATTTAATATGTATGTCACAACAAAAGAACAAGACCCAGAGTAAATTTACTATTAGATTTGTCATGAATATAGTTATCCAAGATAAAAAGTGCGTTTATTTCAACTTTTTTGACACAAAAAGTGATTTTTTGACTAAAAAAAAAATCACTTTTTATGGAAGTTATTCATCTCAGCTTCTACTCAAAAGCTAAAAACGATCTGTTTTTAATTTTTGAGTAAAAACTGAAATAAGTAGCTTATCTGAAAAGTGATTTTTTTTTTTAGTAGTTAAAAAATTACTTTTTGTCAAAAAAAAAAAGAAAAATGAAACAAATGCATCCTAAACTTCCATTACAGTGCTGACAAGATTAAAGAATAAACATAAGATAATCAAATTCTAGTAAGACAATGAAAGAGATTTCATACTGTCTGAAATACTAGTGAGCTGCAGCTTGTCTTGAAATATAGTAGGTAACTTGGATATTCCCAAAGAAGCAGCAAGTAACCTGTGCACAATGACATCTGCAAGGAAAATTGTTCAATCTCATATTGTGTGCACAATTGGCCAAATAAATATATTATAATTTATAAGAGATACCAACACTTGGTTGGTTTAAGTGGTTCAATACTTATTTCCCTTATGCAAGGTCTTGATTTCAAATCTTACGAACCAAAAAAAAAAAAAAAAAGCTAGTGTCGAGGGAGCTTTATCCCCATAGTTAGCTAACCCGACTCGAGCCAAATTAGTTGCATCCAATAGACTTCGGATATTAGTGGTTTAGAGGGGGGGAAATTATAAGAGATACCTACCAGCATATCTTCTTATAGGTGATGTGAAATGGGTATATAAAGGAGCTGCAAGCCCATAATGATGATATTCTGGAGGGCTAAGGTCCCCACTACAGAAATAAACTGCCTACAAAACAAAACAACATATTAATTTTCTTTGGTAAATTCTAAATCTGGGTTCTCATGCAAATTCAATTTACCTGAGTCATGCATCTAGTTGCCAGAATGCGGATTAACTTATTGAAGTATGGATCATCACCCTGAAAAAGAAAAAATCATTTAAGGAAGAGAAAGCATTTGATACCAAATAAGACTCTCATAAAAAATCAAATGCTTGAGCTTGCAAATAAAAAGTAAACCATATGTTGTAGCCAAAATGAATAAAGCTAATAATTATCTATAAACCATACATTTGTCAATGGAAAACAATTAAAAAACATTTACCACAGCATGGTCAAGAGAATCAGCCAATGCTTTTGATGACGAGACATCCAAGTGCAGGCCAACTGCAGCAGCAGTACGCAGCAAGGGTTCAAGCATCTCTCTAGTTGGCGTTGGATGGCGCCTGCACAAGAACCAACAAAAAATTACAAGAATAGCAAATACATTGTCTTGCCACATGTAAAGCCATTTAATACTTTAATCCATGGTCTCACATGCTTGGGAAAGAGATGATTCTCAATATCACATTTCATTTAGTAGAGCAATATACCCAAAAAAATATGGTCCATTATACCTGATAAGAACATCCAATTTAATTTTGCAAATATCCAATTCTATCGTCCACTCCACTCGTAGGTAATGTTTAGAATTCCGAAGATAACAAATCAGTACAGTTATTGACACAAAATGAAAATGTCTTATTTGATTTGTGATAATTTGGGGATTTCATTTGATCTTAGGATGAGCGATCTCCATTTTAATTTTAATATTTGATCAGGATTAGATTTAGTTTTAGTATTTGATTTGGATTTCACTGAAGGTCAACTGTACCAGTTATAAATATCCCTTGGGCATTTTATGTTCGTATCTTATGTTGATTGCTGAATTTTCAATCGAAAACTAGTATTAATTTTCTGATCTATTCCTGGCTTTCTTGTGTGCTACATCTGTTATGTTTTGTGAGGTTCATTCTATTTTCACCTGCTATCTAACCAAAACTCTTTTACTCAAAAAATCATGAGCACTAACTCATGCAACCAGATATTTTTTTTTTTTTGATAGAAAAAGAAATTTTATTAGAAGAGAAGAGAATATACAAAAGAGGATGAGTCATCCTCACTTAGATATAAAAGGTATGGCTAAGACCTAACTAGATGAACCATGTAGTAAAGCATGCCAGTCCCTTTGAATATCAACTAAAGGAACACCCCTAAACAAACCATGAGTTGAGCCCCAAAGGGAAGCCAAAAAGGTAATCCTATCCCAAATAAAATCAATAGATGAAAAGAAATAATTAAAATCCCCAAGATTCCTTTCCAACCAAATACATCATAGCACAGCAAAGATTGAGTTCTGCCATAAAATCTTAGCCTTTTTGCGCGAACTAGAAATTACTTAATGTACCAAATGTGTATTATTAATTTGATTTACAATCCTCCCCTCTCAAATTCTTATAGTTGACATGGAAGAAACAGAAAAAAAAGACATGCAGAGTAATAGGAGCAAGGTAAAAGAACAAAGGCAATCCCTCCCATATCAAACTAAATGTCAAAAAGTCAGATCAGAAAACAACCTTAATAGTGAGCATAGAGGAAAACTTTTAAGAATTTGTTGTGCAACGGAAACATTAGCAGCAAGCATAAACTCCTCCACCATTTGGTTGGCTTCCCGGATCTGGTACATACCTACAAATAACAAAGCTTACTCTATTAATATCAGCTAAACCAACAAATGTGTACGAACAGCAAACAAAAACCAAATTATCTTAAATTTCTAACGATCTTCCAGCATCCCAAAAAGTTTAAGTACTTAAAGTCATTTAGGACTTCAGTGTTAATCTAAAATAAGGCTAACATATTCATGGACAGATCTTTTAATTAATGCTTAAATGAAGTCAAACTGCTAGTGAAAGCTTCCATTAATGGATTTGTCTAAATGATATAGAGGTCTGAGACCCAAAGGACATATTAGTTCTCACGCATCTGGAAAACCTGACAGAATCAATAGATGAGAGGTCCACTCCTTCTGAATGAGTAATCAAATGGCACCAGAAGAACTTCTTATCCAATACGAATAATACACAATTGTCCACCTTCCACAACCCCAAAAAGAAATAGTAAAAGACAATAAGTGGCAACAATACAATACCAATATCAAGGGGGTCATGAGTCTCTGTGTCAATTTGAAATTTGACTTCAGCAGATGCAAGAGTCAAAGCTCCTCTCTCAATACGCCTTAATCTCATTTTCTGATAGTAAGAAAATCAATAATTTTCAGACAAATTTCATAAGAGAGCATGCAAATACAACCATACTTATAAGTTACTAGTAAAACAGTAAACCTGCATAAATAAATCCATACCTTAGCCAAACTATTCATATTTCTCAAATCTATAGTTAGTGGATCCATCAATCGACTGTAGAAAGAGAAAACAAAATACAATAACCAAACTATGTCTTGAACCTGAAATTGCATGATACAATAACAGACTAAAAGCAAATAGGGGAACAGAAGGAACGGTCATGATAGCACATGGAAAATTGAAAAGAATGCATAGATCAATAATCAGTTACTCTTGCTAATCAGGAAATGGATTCTCATGTGAACATGAACTTGAGCCCAGCCATGTAGCACAGGCATTTTTTCCTTTCAAAAACACTTCCCCGACTCAACCCTATTTCATTTTGTAAGAATCACTCAAGTCATACAGTTATTTCATAACCAATTATAGCAGGCACATACTCAGCAATAACAATCCCAGCAGAGAAACATTTGCTATCTAATTTTTTCTTCAGCCCTAACTTATAGTGATAAATTAAAGACATGTCAATCCATATCTACCACAACAGATCTAAGAAGAAAGAAATGCATACCTATCATCCATCCTCGCTTGTGCTTCAACATAAGACAATGCTGCAGAAGATTTGATGACGCTTTTTGTGTATCTGCTGGAAATAATGTCTGCTTCACGTGTCATTTCCTGAACATATGCAAATAGTTTAAGTGCAATTCTGTTATGACAATAAATTATACTCTATATAAATTGCTTCAGTTGACATCTTTCTTTTCGAACATTTAAACAATAACTGTTGAAAGTTCGTTGATGAGCCTGATGGTGGACATCAGTCAAAGGGACGGTAAAGTGGAAACAATGAAGTCACAAAGTCGAATGATCATTGTAGAGGTAAAATGGCAAGTGCTAAATGCTTTTAGCAAAAAGGATTCAATGATTTTGGAGATAGTGCATTAAATATTTAGAAGATGATGCAAATGCATGTACAAAATTTATGAATTGCAATAAGTTTAATCATGGTCATAGATCAAAAGAAGATCACACATACCCATATGACAGAGAATGCAAGCCTTTCCACATCAGATCGAAGAGAACATATGTCTGCCAGATGAAGGTTTTATCAGTATCAGGCAGAAAAATTGCTATAACCGCAGCAAACTAATTTTTTTACAGCATACAACACCCAACCATTTAAAAGGTCAAATCATATTACCCTCTGTGAGAGGTTTCGGAAGCATGTCTATCCGCCGCTCAACTAGGTAGACAGATGTGCCCCTTTGTGAAGCCTCATCATCAAGTGGGGTACCAGGATGCACAAAATTTGTCACATCAGCAATATCTGATAAAAACTCGCTAAAGATGAACTACATAGATAGATTAAATAGATAAACAAGAACAGATAAGGGAAATAAAGAAGAAGGAAGAGGGAAGAAAAACTAATGAAGCTGTTTACAAGGTTAAAGCAACACCATAGAGGATGGATAGTTAAGTATCATTCAGACGTTAGATATGCAAGCTCTTAGGCATTATCTTATAACTTCTTATTTCAGTTAAGACATGGAGATTTTATCCCGAAAAGAAAATCCAAATGTTCTAAAATTTGGGCCAGCAAAGCAGTATCATATTTCATACACCAATATACAATTCAAGCACACTAAAAAAGCATTCGTTTTACCATATTTTGAAGGGATACTAAAAACAAAATACCCAAGCAAATATGGCTGCTAATTAAAATTGTCAGCAAGGGCATCAAAATGTATGGCAAGCTCATATATGTGTGCACATAAATGATGAAACCATAATATACATCATTTATAGTAATCAACAAATGCAAATTTGAGTACACACAGCCTTTTTGTTAACTTATTGGTGCATGCATCATCAGTAAAAACGTCCTCAGACAAAGGATACGAACTCCAACTTCAAAGTTTCCATTTGGAAGAGCTAAACAGTGGAGAGCATCATCAATATCCTTGCAACCTGCATGCAAGAAGCAGCATAAATACAACATCCTTATAACATGTTCTCTTCAAAATCAAATTAAAACAGCTACTTTTAAATGGTTATTAATCAAATAAAGTGAAACTACCAATGACAGAAGTTGGTAAATACAATAATAACGTTCTTTAAAAATTGAAATATATAACTCATGTGGAGAGGGAAAAAACTTAACAGAGCCGAAAAAGCATTGTTTCAACATGTGTCCTTCGTCAGTAAGCAGTAGACATATAAGCAATAAGTTCCATCGTGTTTGTGAATGACAAGTTGATCCATCCACGATCAAAACAATTCTCAAAGGAAATGGCAGCAGTTATGATATTATTGGTTTATTGACTATTTGTCTATTAAAATACAAGTTGGTGCAGAACCATATCCATTTTTCTCCTGCTCACATCTTACAGGTCTTTCCCACCTCTTGCTTCCTATAACAGCTTTCATGATTTCATCTGACTCACTTATTTCATGTAAATCTCCTTGGTATCCTTCCCTACCAACTACTTATAATAAAAGCTTATATTTCATGTTTCATGTAAATAAATAAACTATCATTTCTGTTTTTTTTTAAATTGGGTGGAATAAAGTTTAGGAGGAGGGGGGATAGATAGCCTGTTTAAGGTCAAAACATCTCACAATCGTCAACAAGAGCTTAAATTGAAGTATTTAAAGGGTGCATCAATTTTAGGGCATGCTGAAATTATAAATTCTAATATTATCATCATAATTTTTTTTTTTTTTCAATTTGAAGTCCATCAGATTGTTATACCAATTTAGTGCTTAGATTAAGTTTCTATTAATAGGTAATCCCTTCCATTCCCAATTTTCTGGGTATAGAAACTGTAATGATTAAAATTAGTTAATATGATCTTTGAAAGATAAAATATGTAACAGTAAATAGTATAATTTTCAATAACAGATGATGTAGGAATATTTCACTCTTTGCAGGGTAACAAAAGGGGAAGTAAATAAACCCATACCTGGAGGGTCTACGCTGAAGACAAGAAGATGACGCAAATCCTGCCTGATTGGATTGGACAAATCTTCAGAAGAGACTGACCACGGCAATGGTGGCAAACATGCTAGCACTTGTGAAGAGAATGGCCTTGAATTTATATCATTTTCTATCAAAACCACCTATATAATATAAAAAGAAAAGAGATTTCATATCAATAATATGGTTTATTTGGTTAAAAAACCCAACAAAAGGCCTAACAAATAGTTGCATATGGGTTGCATTCACATTATGAAAATGTGTTTGCAAGTACTATTCGTACACTTGGAAGTATTCAATTATGCATGGATATGAGTATGGGTATCAAATACAACACCAGCACAACACACGGATATGACATTTCCTAAAAATTAGAATAAAGGTACAGCACAATATAACATAACAACTTAACAAGTATACCTATATAATGTCATAAAGCATCAAAAGGAACGTATAAAGCAATCATAACCCATAAAAAATTAATAATAATAATAAATAGGGGCCATTCCATAATTAAGGGAAAAGTGAAGAAATTTTTCTTATTTTCAGCATTAGTCATTGTAGAGCTGTAGAGATGTAGACACAATAAAAGCTAACATTTATCAAATTCTTATGGAATGAAACCTATACTGGCACAAAAAGTTTCAAGAATAAAAAAATAAAAAATTAGGGATGCCGATTGTCTAACGGTGTCTGCAGAGTATCCAATACAGTAAAATCATACACAAGCACAGCAAACATTTTGAAGTACTTATGCTACCTTGCATGTATTGAAGGGCTTTCAATTCTGTTTCCTTTCTTACTTAGTTAAGTCATCAGCGAAAAGCAAACAAGTGAAGTAATCCAAAGAGACCATAGGCATTTAGCCAGGTGCTTGATGGTTTGCTCAAGTGAGTAACGATTATATTAGTTTTAAACAACTCCTAGGTTTAAAATTTCACATTCTTATCAAGTCAGAAGACAATGAGATGAAAAAGAGGAAAAAAAAAACCACCGCCTATAAAATATTATACGCATCAGCTCCATAAAAAGCACTATAGCATTTAAGCATAAAGTGCCACACAATCATTGTCTTCCCAATCTCCATACAAAGAGAAACACAAGCATGCAAATCCAATATTCCATACCTCACTTTCAGTATCTCTATCACCTATCTCTCCTATAGTTTGTACATAATGGCCTGATGGATATCGAGATTGACGATCCCAAGAATCAACAGCCACAATAATCCTCTTGTCCAGAAGGTTCTCAAGCTGGCGGGTTTGTATTCGAATCTTGGGAATTCTGCGATCTTTGGAGACAAACAAGGCATGGGCAACACCACCACTCCCTGCAGGCATAGGCATTGGCTCTAAAGATCCACAATACCTGCAAAGACAATGTAAATTTATCAATCATGAAACAAAAGAACATCTACATTTAGAAATGAAATACACAGACCAAATTAATCAATTAACATTTTAACAAACAAAAAAAAAAACTGATCAGTTAATAAGATTTTTTTTTTTTTTTGATAAAAGAAGGATATTATTAAGAAGAGAACAACCGATGAGTTAATAAGATTAAAAATTTAAGAACAAATATAATTAATATGAAGGGCGTGGCAAATTGTGACAATCTGCATGCATCTTCATACTCAAAGACATGCAATATTTTCTTTTTCATTGTACTTTTTGTTTTTCACCTCATATGACATCACCAAAAGCATGCACAACTATGAAGGAACATTTTCCTTTCCCCTATTTCTCTGATAATATTTGTGGAACTCTTTCATTCACAGTCCTTCCATATGCATCCTCAAATGAATGAATCTTCTCAAACAAATAAAAAGAACAACTATGAAATGTTCACAAAGTCAACATACAAAATGTTGGTCTTTGTCTGCATTTTAACATTTGTCGAACCAAATAGGCTTGTGTAAGACTAACGTGGATTTGGAACAAAGGGAAATTTAGTTTGATGTGCTACAAAATATTAAAATGAACACATTTTATTCACATATAGTGTAATTGGCATTAGAAAACACGAGTTTGACCGTCAAAAGCGAGAGTCCAATTAAATGAAAATTCCATTACCTTATTCTTCATTCCTACTTTAGTAAGTTTATTTATTATATTATTGTAATGTACATTTTACTTGTTTAGCATATGTATATTAAGCACAGATCAATCTCTCCAATTTTCTGATACTTCTCACTAATTCATACAAAGAATGATAAAAGACAATGACAATAGCAGAATATCAATTAATTAGTGGAGATAAAAGTGATATTAGTTTCCAATCAATTGAATGCCAATTTCTCATCTAACACGGAAATGCTCCTACTACTAGTAGTAGTAGTAGTAGTAGCAACAACTATAATAATAATAATAATAGTGATAAAAAACTTACGAATGCCAGTTTCTCTTTATAATGCCAACAATACGACCAGAAGGGCGATTGGATGCAGTATTTATTTCTCCAGTAGAACCTTGCTGGGGAATGGTTCTAGGTGCATCATCAGCACTATTTGGAGCCAGATGAACATTATCATCCTCATCCTCGTCCTCTGCAAGCAAATAATATTATCCAATGGGAAATTTAAACAGAAAAGCATGCCCACAGACATGCAGATATGCAAAATGGACTGATATATTTCAAGCTCAAGAAGTATGTCCAAATTAAATGCAGTATGGAAGAGAACAAAAACAAACTATATATTTCCATTCTTAGCCAGCTTATATTAAGGGAACTTCAATGCTTATTTACATATGATTAAAAATGTGAATATGCAGAGGTAATGAAAATCTATTTTATTTGATGTCATTGTCTGTATTTTCTTTGCTTGTGTTTTATGCTTTGTCTAAGGAGGACATCTAAACCTCTCTTTCCATTGTATTTCTTCTTTCCTCCAAATGAAGTTTCTTCTTTCATCCACAAAATGGTAATAATAACAATACAAGTATATGAGCAACATTACTGACCAATGCTTGCAGCTGACCATAATGATAAAGTTGACTCAAATAATAGGATTAAGAAAAATTAAGTATTTAACATAACTTTGCAAAGAATAAATTAAGTTGTAAGTCTGCCTTAAGGTGGAGTACAAGTGCATAAAGCCCCTAACAATAACATACCTTCACAGGCAATGGATAGAGACTTCTCTTCTTGCCACTGGTCCTGAGGCAAAAGTTCAACTGCCACGATATCACCATCAAAAGCTCGGTTCATGTTTGTGCGCCCATAAATAATTATTTCATCACCAATGCTCTCACTCCCAACATATGCTTCGAATGGATTGTAACGGTTTACACGAAGTTTCCCTTGATGATATATTCCACGATGCAGTCCAGAAGTAATTTCTGACATCGGCTTATGCTGAAAATTCACAGAATTTAATAATCCATCATGTCAATGTAACCAAACCTGCGGACACAAATTACTATACAGAAATTAAATTAACTCCGTACCTCTGTATAGATGACTTTCCTCTTGGATGGTCTGAGATCTTCAACCTCTTCCATGTCTACGTCTTCGGATGCAGGCCGCACAAGCAGGTCAAGTAAATCTGGCTGGTCCAAAGACTTGACATATGACTCAACTGAAATCAAAATCCATATTGATTAATAAGCTTTTAGGACCAATCAATTCAACAAAACTGTTTGTTTTGATATTCCTCACAGACGCAGATGAAGTTCATTGGTTAACTGAGCTATTTAACATACACAGTTCACAGCTCACTTGCCAAAAAAGATAATTCAACTACCTGTTTCTGCATGAATGCCCTCTTCACTAGCCTTCCTTTTGTTCTCTTTATCGTTAGTTATAAGCAAAACCTTTACTGCACCACCGAGATGATTCTGATACCACTGAGTAGCCACTCGGATAGCTGCATTAGCACTATTTGAAGTTACAACTTCGAAAGGACTTTCTCATATAGGCAATTCATGAAAACAAAAAATCCAACCAAAGCGAAAAGCACATCATAAATAAAGAATAAAAATTAAAGCTCATCTGAAAAGCAAACCTCTATCATTCCTATCATTTTTGGTTTCCCCACTCATTTCCTTAACATAGGTATCCCTGTCAACAAAGAGAAACAAAATATCAAATATTGGTAGCCAACATGCTATCATCCCAAAGGAGAAAATATTAGCTGCATAGCATGAAACAGATTCACGAGGAAAATATACTACTACTATACTAGCCACTAACAAAAAATGACCGCCCACTGACTGGGACGAAGTCTTCATGCCAAGCCCCCTTCCCAAGGTCTCTTGTGAGGTGATGTCTTTCATTTGGACAGCATCATCTACTAATAGAATTTGGTCAATTTACTACAAATGATTTTTTTGCAGGCTCTGCAGATCACAGAAGCTAATGCTTGTGTTATGTGATTTTCAGATTTTGACATTTTGTAACCGGTAACAATCTATTTTCACACTATCCACCTGCAAAATAGATCAAGCAACCTCGCTGCATCCTGCGCTCTTAGTTTGTGTCGTTCTACTTTGTAATATAGACTCTCTCGTTATTTACTCATTATCCTCCTCCAAGTTGTACTTCACCCATTTTCTCTCGAACAAAACTTCTTTCTCTACTTTAAAAAAAAAATTAAAAAAATAAAATAAAACAAAATAAAAAGTCTGTGCTGACATAACAATTTTTTTTTTTTTTCAATCAAACTTCATTCCTGGAGATATATATTTTTTTTTTTTGGCACTGTGGAGATATGTGTTGTTATTTGTTACTGTAATATAATTTCATCATAACTTCAAAGAACTACAGCGTAATTCATAAAAAAGAGTCTAGAAACTAAAAAGAATTAAGTTACCTGTGGTATTCATTGGAGAACACAAAGAACTTCCTCATGGAATTGCTGCAGATAGCTCTAATTCGGTTGTAAACAGCCATGTTCTTGTTCTTAACCTCTTCCAGCACAATGGAGAGCACCACCACATCGTCAATCGCCGGATTCTCGAGCAAATCAATCTGTCATCATATTTACAAATTCAATTTCCTTATTAAACCAAAAAATAAGTAACGAACAATTTCGAAATCAAAATGAGGAGGACCTGGTTGAGAACGACATTGGTGTCGAGGACGAGGATGGTGGAAGCGGAGGGACTCAAGCGGGCGCCGGAGGAGTCGCAGACGGTGCAAAACGGCGCGCCACAATAAATGTCGTCTCGGAGGTAGTGCTCCCTCACTTGCTGGGAGAAGCAGAAGAAGGAAGAGAAAGTAGGGTTAGAGTTAGGGTTAGGGTTAGAGAGAGACAGAGAGAGAGAGAGAGAGAGAGAGAGAGAGAGAAAGAGTTAGTAGTTGGTTAGTTACCTTCATGACTTTGCCAGCTTTGGTTTTCTTGACGAAGGACTTGTTGTGGAGCATCTTGGTGACGGTGATGGTGATTCAATAGTGAATAGTGAATAGTGAATAGTGACTCAAGAGGAAGAGGAGTTGATGAGGTGTTTCAGAGATTGGTTGTTCAGCGACGGAATGAAGAGTTTGAGGGAAGCAGATCAGCGCTGCCCTCGACTGGAAGAAGTGAACCTACTTGCCGTGCGTGTATGTTTCAAGTCTTTTAGTTTCGGGGCAAAAGTTGAGACTTGAGACGTTGGATTTTAACTTTTGTTTAAATAGATATTTTTCGTATTTTTATTTTAGACAATAAATAAATAATAATAATTGATTCGTCTCGACTTATTTTTTATTTTTAAATTTATCCTACTTATAAATATTTTAAATTAATCCTTCAATTTTTAAAAATTAAATATATTTATTCTTTTTATAAATGAGATTAGTTATATTAAAAAACAATTCTATTCAATATTTGAATTAATAAAAATAATATACATATTATTTTATATGATAAATTATATTTTTAAATGTATCTTTTAATACAATAAATAATATTTTCAAAGAGATTATAAAGAGAACAAATGTGCTTGATTTTTAAAAATTAGAGAATAAATTTAAAATATTTATTACTTAAAAGATGAATTTAAAATATTTATTAATTAGAGCATAAATTTTTAAAAAAGATAATTAGTTAAAAGATAAATCAATTATTGTTGCCTTTATTATAAATGTAGCAAATTATTTTTTTAAAAAAAATTATTAAGTTCTTAGTGATGTACTAATGATATATTAAATGAATCAATCAATAATTAAATTAGATTAACACTTTATCTTTTAGAAAATAATTGTGTACATTAATGAAGATAATATATAAGATGTATTTAATTTTATACATTTATCTTATCATATATTATTATATCAGTAAAAATAATTAATTTTTATATTTGTTACTGTTCCGGACTAGAGTATACAACCTCAACTTGGCTCAATGTCTAAGTCCATGCAGAGGTCGGACTCATTATTATCCAATACTTATCTCGGGCCCAAATCTGAGATGGGGCCAAAACCCGAGTTAAAGGCAATAGTTCCCTAACATTGGGGAACGCACTCGCTTTGCGTATTGCCGGTAAATTTGGACCCATCCATTAACCCCAAGCTAATAGACGTCTCGAGTCATCTCCTACGATGGCGGAACCATATCCCTATCTTCTCTCAACCACTTGCTCATATATAAGTCCTATCGTGGACCTCAAGTATTCTCTCTACCTAATTCTGGTATACTTCCTGCCATCGACTTAGCATTGAGTCTTATATGTATCCCTTTTTTCATCGTGAACCTTCATCTCACCTACACGTTGATCACATCAAGAGCAGCTTGAGATCCCAATCTCGATTCGGAGTCCTCTCAGGTAAACCCACCTCCAAACAGTTACTTTAAAAATTTCACATATATAAATTTTCGCTAGAAGATTTAAAATCCTTTTTGAGACTTTTACGGATTGAACTGTATTAGATGCATTCCTAGCAATAAAATAGAGGTCTGGTATCCCATTGGACATCACCTAAAATGAATTTCATATATATATATATATATATATATATATATATATATAATAAACCTATATAAAATTAATATAACAGAACTTTGTCAACAACATTTATGATGAACTTTTTGTCTTCCCCTTTAGTTTTTCTTTATTTAATTAATATTTTTGTGATCGTTTGAGAAAATTCTTAAAAAACAAGCTAAATATATGTTATGAAAGGTAAATATCTACATTAAAAATAATTTATTGTAAGTGTTAATTTATTGTAAAGGAAAAACTCAGTTTATCATAAAAATTAGTTTATAACAAGTAAAACTATTATTATGGTTAAGAATTAGTTTGTTTAAGTGGTTTGGAATTTGTTTCTATTTAAATAAGGTCATAAATTTAAATATTATAGATTAAAAAAATGAAAATTTAGAGAATTTTATTCTAATGTCTTTAGTATCATTAGCAGTTTAAATTAATTTGTGCTAGGTTTAATATATTTAAACTTCATTACTCCTAATATTCCAAAATGGATTGACTGTATTCTAAAGGACTAAATTATTATTTTTTTAAAATGTTAGAGACAAAAATGAATGTTGACATTTTACTCGTGACAATGACAACGGGTGTCTTATATATCAATTAAAAGAATAATCGTAAGTGAATAATAAAAATGTTATACAAATTTGACACTTATTTAATATTTTAGATTCAATTCATAGGAATGAAAAAAAAATTATTTTGACCTAAAAATTAATATTTGAAGTTTATTAAATTTTCATTAATTTGATTGAAGTTAAATTAATTTACTATAAAATAAAATTATCTCAACATAATATTTTTTGAGATGAATTATATTAACCTTCTCTGATATTCAATATAATTACATTTGACACTTTTTAATTTATTCTATTCAATATATTATTTATAAAAAAAATATCAAATATAATTACATTAAATTTTAAAAAAAATTAATATAATTGACCTTATTTTTTATGCACGACTGGAATTCGAAATCTTACTCGAGACGAACCCAACTTGGACCAAAACTGTTAAAAAAAAAATAAAAAACCAGAGCGCTGGTGATTAAAAAAATAATAGAAGTGTTTTAAGAACACGAAATTGCACAGTGGCGTCTGGTAATTGAGAAAGCTAGCTTACGAGAAAGTCCAACATGGGGGATTGTTGTGAGAGTCGGGGATCCTAACAACGTTGCAGGATCCGGAAGAACAAGCTTGGTATCTTCCATGCTTCTCCTTCTTCTTCTTCTTCTTCTTCTTCTTCTATCTCTCAGTTTCTTCTCAACAAAACCAAACAAACAAGCAAAACCTCTTCTTCTTCTTCTTCTGAAGCTGTAACCCCTTTCTTTCTCTTCCATTCCCTCATGAAACCTCTTCATCATCAACTCCTTCTTATTCTCTCCGTTATCTGTGCTGTCGTGTTGCACTTCTTCGTGTCCCTCTTCGGCTTCAACGGCCACATCGCTGATGCGCCAGCACATCCCATCTCACAAACCCCTCAACCCCTCTCTCTTATCGGACACTATCGTCGACCTCAACAACAACACCTCAAGGCTCTTCCTCGACCCTCTTCTCGATCGCTTCTATCTATTTCACCGTGAGTTCCCACCCCCAACTAATTTTTCATTCGCAAGTTTACTTCTTTTTTCTTCTGGGTATATGCTATGTGTGTGAAATTTAACCCATGATTGGTGATTATGCTAGATGACACTTTCTGCTTGGTGTGTGGTACTTTTATTCGATCATTAACCGGTTTATGGGGTTATTTGAATAGATAAGTAGATGCTAATTACACTGCTTTTAAATGGGGAGCTTAGTGTGTGTTTGGAATAAAGTGCTTTTGTTTCAGCTCTTTTTTTTTTTTTTTGGACAGAAAGTGATTTTTCAGCTACTAGAAAAAAAGATCACTTTTCGCATAAATTACTCATTACAACTTTTACTTAAAAGCTAAAAATAACTTTTTTTCAACTTTTGACTAGAAGCTAAAATGAGTACTATAAAAGTGATTTTTTGGGTTAAAAAAATCATCTTTCTTGTCAAAATAAGTTGAACCAAACACACCCTTAGCTTTTTAAGGTTCAAAACAACTTGAAATCTTAAGCTCCTGAGATAGCTTTTGGAAAGGGAAAAAAAAGAAGCAGGTTATTTCTCAATATTAATCAGTTACTAAACATGCCTTAAGGTTGTGATTTGTTAAGGAACAAAAATTCCTAGTTATAAGGTTGCTTGAACTACTTCATAGTGCTGTTATTATGGCTTTGTAATCATTTTAATTTCTACTGGTGAGTGGCATTCTAACTGTATTGTTGTTTATTTTTTGGGGATTTTAATTGGACAGTAAGCCGACTACAGCACTGGTAGCCACCCTAGATGGGACTATGTATTTGGTGGACAGACAGGAGAGTGGATCCATGAGGGTCATATGGTCGTTCTCAACGGGATCGCCAATCTACCGATCATATCAAGCTCCTATCAACAAGGATAACGATAAACAAAATGCATCTGCGGCACGAATTAGTGGGTTTGTGGAATGTGGTGACGATTGGGCATTGTACATGCACGACAAGCACTTTGGTAAAATGGTATTTGGTTTAGTGCATTGTGATTGTTGTATCAGTGCTTTTCCAAAGTGATGGTGTTTAATTTGTTGCTGGTTTATGATTGATATCCTGAATTTGATTGTTGCTTGGAATTTATCCTAATTTTTCTTTTCTAGTCTCTGACTCATTAATTGTTGTGGCAAATTATGTTTCTGAAGTTTTGTTTATCTAAGTGCTGTTTTTTTTTTTTTTAAAAAAACAAATACTGTACTCGTCCCTTGATTAGTTGATCATGTCTGCAGAGAATCTCGGAATCAATTGCAGAATATGTAGCTCGTATGCCTACCTTTTCAGATGATGGAGCGGTTACACTTGGATCCAAAAGAAGCACTTTGTTTGAAGTTGACGCTAAAACTGGAAGGATCATTCAAACCCATGCCATGTCTGATTTTGATAACGCTGCTTCACCTTGGAATGATGACAAGAAGAATGTTACAAATATCCTTAGCACAAAGAAAAAAGATCTTGCTAATCCTGCAAAGCTTAATTCACCGGAGCTGCTGCTCAAGATATTTAGGACAGATTATTCTCTACAATCTGTTGGTCCCAGCTCAGGAATAGTTTTGTGGACTATGACAGTAGCTGAATTTGAGGCTGTATTATTATGCCAACATACTTCATTCGATGCTGAGGATGATTATGCTTCTGACAGTGGCCACAGTTTTGCAATGCCATACCCATGCCAAGAGATACAAAAAGTCTTCCGCTTGCAAAAGAATTTTCTGCTAGAACCTTCAATCACTGAAAGTTTACCTGGTGCTGGTCATGAAAAGGATATGTTTTCAATGCGTACATCAGATCTGATGCTTCCTTCGCAGCCTCATGTTGACAGATTTTTGAATGCTCATGATAGTAATATGATGCTTCCTGTGCCTATGCCAAATTCTTTGCCTTCTCTACAACCAAAAAATGACAATGCAGATATGCCCCCTCAACCTCCCATAGAGATCACTATACCTGGTGATGTTTATCTGAACAAGACAAATGAATGGTCAACACCGTTACGTTTTATATTGCTTATGGTTTTTGGCTTTGCACTCTATGCTCTAGTGGTTAAAACTAAAGATACATTGAAAGACCAAAACCAGTCTGAATCAAAAATTTCACCTGTTAAGAAAAAGAAAACACGTAAGTCAGGAAAGAATGATGACACAGTTGACAAAAGGGAAAAGCATCTGCCCTCCAAAGATGAGGATGTGCTGACACAAAAGGATATTGATATGGAAGCAGGAACATGGCTGCCTTTTAATCAAGTTGATCAAGGTGTTGATGGACGCAGGATTGGTAAACTATTTGTGTCAAATAAAGAAATTGCTAAGGGAAGCAATGGTACCATTGTGTTCGAGGGAATATATGAAGGTCGGGCAGTTGCTGTCAAACGTCTTGTTAAGGCTCATCATGATGTAGCCTGTAAAGAAATCCAAAATCTCATTGTGTCTGACCATCATCCAAACATTGTCCGATGGCATGGGGTGGAATATGATCAAGATTTTGTTTACCTTGCTTTGGAACGATGTGCATCCAACTTAGATGATTTGATTCAAATTTATTCAGATATATCAGAAGACCCCGTGTTTAGGAAGAACCAAGCTTTCAGATGTTTGATTAAGGCCCAGATTGAGCCAGGGAAGGATAATATGCAAGATCTTTGGAAAGCAAATGGCCATCCATCACCTCTATTGCTGAAATTGATGAGGTTTGTATTATGCCTTCTTGATTTGATGATATATTAGTAGGCATATCACAGAATTACTATTTTCACATTTCTTTCTCATCCAACTGAAAAAAAAAAAAATTTCAAAAAAAAATAATGTAGTGAAAGGTATCGCCAAATGGAGTCCTGAAAAATTCTTAGGTGAAGTACGCATTATATGGATGGTTGATTGAACTCTACCAGATTTTGCAAACAAGTTAGGTGCTTGATGCTTGGAGTGCTGTAGTGCTCATTAGAACGGGGGCAGCATCTCCTGAGAATTAGCATGAACTTAATGTTTTTAACATTTAATGTTTACACAATGATGCATTGGGGAGCAGTTATTAAGCGTAGTTTATTTTATATCTTTTTATTAACAAACTTTCATTTTTTTATTGCAACACAGGGATGTTGTTTCTGGGGTTGTTCATTTGCATGAACTAGGAATAATCCATCGAGATCTTAAACCTCAAAATGTTTTGATAATCAGGGAAAGATCCTTGTGTGCAAAACTTTCTGATATGGGCATTAGCAAACATCTTCCTGAAGATATGTCTTCTTTGGGCCATAATGCTACTGGTGAGTACTCCTTAGAAAAATAATGAATTTGTTTGTGTTTCCTGACATTTGCCATGTGAATAGCCAATTATGTCTAGCATGAGATCAGTCTATCCACAGATCATTGTGGTGATAGTTAGAATATTTCTGAATATCTCTAGAGTATTTTAGAATGTCTTAGCGCACTTGCAACTTATCTTAGAAAATCATTAGTGTAATCAATTAGTAATCTAATTAAGGAAGCAATCTTAGGAGTTGTTTCCTAACTTGTTTCCTTATTATTATTTTTTTTCCTTTGGTCTGAACTGGTTTCCTTATTTAATTAGAGGCAATAGTCTTATTGTATTAATGGGCTTGGGCTTGTACTACTAGTAGTAGTACACTAATACTTAACCTAGTTATTAGTATAGATATACCCATTGGGTTAGTATTTTGTATCACATCATTACACAACATATCATTCCAATCTCATATTATTCAAAGACTTATTTCTCTCCTTTCCTCCGTCCCTGCATCTGTATCTATAATTCTCGTTCATTCACTTTTACTCTTTCAGCCAGGGCAATCCGCTTTAGTCTAATTGTACATTTTAATATAATGGATTCAACAAGCTAATTATTCTTACACTAAGGTTTAATGCCTTAATTGCAGGGGGTGGCAGTTCAGGTTGGCAAGCACCAGAACAACTTGTTCAAGGACGCCAAACACGGGCTGTAGATTTATTTAGCTTAGGTTGTGTCCTCTTTTTTTGCATGACTGGGGGAAGGCATCCATTTGGGGAACGTCTTGAGCGTGATGTCAATATTGTGAAAAACCAAAAGGATCTTTTCTTAGTGGAGTTCATTCCTGAAGCTGAAGATCTTATTTCTTGTTTATTAAACCCTGACCCTGATCTAAGGTACATCATTCTTATCCAACGGAACCCACTCGTATGTTATGATTTGGTGGTAAAGTTTTCTTTGGATTTGATATGGCTATATCATCTAAATGCTCCTCTATTCCCCTAGTGCTTCTTGCTTGATTGAGTATTAGTTTAACTGATAAAAACTGACAAATATGAAATATTTGATTCCATAAATTATAATAAGAGGGGACCAATATTAAATATTTGATTGCAAAAATTATAATAAGAGGAATTGTCTAAAAGCTCCCTATAATATGAGGGACATATTTGTTGTCAAAGACAAACTCTCCTAAAAGCTTAAATGGTGTTATCTCTCTAGCAGTTTTATTTGTGATTATCTGGTTACAAGATTGCAATTTCATTTAAGAAATCATTTCCTTTATTGTCAGGCCAAAGGCGATTGAAGTGTTACACCATCCTTTGTTCTGGAGTTCCGAGATGAGACTTTCATTTTTACGCGACACCAGTGACAGGGTGGAACTGGAAGACAGAGAGTCTAATTCTGCTCTTTTGAAGGCATTAGAAAGCATTGCTACAATGGCCTTGGGTGCAAAATGGGATGAAAAGATGGAACCAGCCTTCATTAATAACATTGGTCGTTACCGGCGATATAAGTTTGACAGTGTTCGAGACTTGTTGCGGGTTATGAGAAACAAGCTAAATCATTATAGAGAATTGCCTCAAGAAATCCAGGTTCTTTCTTGGACTAGCATTTACTAGATAAATGTATTATCTTCATTTTAGAATTTGGTTGTGTTTGCTTGGCAACATGGTGGATTAGGGTGGGTTTTTGCCCAGTCGCACTCCACCTCACACCCCTCATTGCTAATTAATGCCCATAAAACTCTTTTCTCCACTTTTTCCCTCAGTCATGAAGTGGCCCAACTATTGTGTTTTATTTATGAGGCCTTATGATGCTTTCATTTTTTTTTTAATATTATTTTTTATGAGATGATATATTAAACTTATTACATGTATATTAATTATGCCATATCTTAGCTCACCGGGATCCTAATTCTTGCATCCCCAAATTAGACCAGTGTTGTATCCAACACCCATATGCATTTCTGTGCAATATAGTTGGCAATTCTTGGGATTGAAAACCCATACCCACCTTATGTAAAATATTTAAAACATGCACTCTCTTTGAATAATATATGCATAGTTGTTCCTTATTTTGATGTGCTTGATTAATTTGATTGAGTTTTCAACTTCTATAATACAATTTACTGAAATTGTGTGTCCCGGAGACGATACTTTTTTGCTGGTGATGGCCTTTCTTATGGAATGTCAACATGCATCTTTGTTAACATATGGTATAATCTTTTCCTAGCATAGACATGAGATTCCAAATAGTTAAAGAATGCTAATCACTCATGTATAAGTTGGACATCTTTACTTCTCAGGATATGAAAACTTTCTTCATCAAGATATATCTAATGACTTAGATTTTTCTATGTACTGGCTATTCAGGAACTTATAGGACCTGTTCCGGAAGGCTTCAATGAATACTTTGCAAGCCGATTCCCAAGACTGTTGATTGAAGTATATAAAGTTATATGCAAATATTGTAAGGAGGAAGAATGCTTTCGGAGGTATTTTAAAAACGATGATTAGTGTCTTCACCTTGTTCTTGGTGGTTTGAGAATATTTCAAAAGGGAGACTGGTTGCAGCATGGGCCAGTTAATGTTGTTATTTTATAAAATGTAATATAGTGTATTTATGTTGCCAATGATTAATCTAATCCAATGTCACGTCTTCATAATTTTTACTTCTTATCACTCTTCACTAATAATGCCTGCGTTCATGCTTGATACAGGCTCATGTTATCATGAACTGTTGATTCAACATTTCTATCTAGTGCTCAGAGAATTCAACATTTTAACTAAATATATCCTAATTTACTCTGCAAGGCTAGGGTAAGACACCTAAAAGTTCATTTTGATCTGCTTTTACCCTCTATTTAAATATGACGATAAAGTATAAGTTAACCAAAATATTTAAATGGTTAAAAGGATTGTATTGTAATACCATTAGAGTAACATCTAAGGTTATCTATTGTTAGCTTTTATGCTACTATTCAATCGAGGGAAGTCAATAATTAGGCTAACGCATTTTAAGCAAAAACGAAATGATTATGACATCCATCTGATTGATATTTCATCTGACTTCGATTTGAATTCTGTATTCCACAAAAACCATAAGCTCGAGTAAAAATGGCCAAGCCCCTGTCTTCTAATCTTACATTACAAGAAAAGGAACCAGCGGCTGCAGCAGGGAATGAAGAGTCGTGGTGAAGCACTAGCATGTTTTTGTGTTTGGCAAAAACTACTTCGTTTTCACTCAAACCATGATTTTGGGGTTTCAAACTGAATACTAAACATGCCAGTAGTTGGTTGGCATAAGAAGCTATCAAATTATGGGGCGCAAATAGGCAACAAGTTAGTCAGATCTCATTAGTACACTCAATTCTGTGTGATGGATTATCCAACCTCACTTGTCCTTCTGTATGACATTGATATCCTCTCTATTTTCCTTCTCTTCCAACGGCTCTTAACTATCTCTTCTTTTTCATCTACAAATGTAAGGAAAGTCCTCAGGCGCGAAGACCATGTGCTTTGACCAGAAGACTTAACTTCCTCGGAGTAGTGCTTCTTGCACTGCCTCATGGTCTGAATAAGATATACAAAGAGAGCAAGCAAACATGCCAAACCACAGACTAGATAGATACCCCAAAAGCTTGAAGTGGAAGCTTTTCAGGTTGAGTCTGTCCACTTCAAGCTTTGCACCTTGTGATAGGCAGGCACTCCTCAAAAGCCATTTGTCATGGATCCTTTGCAAATCACCATTCTCTGCCAACTCCAAAATGGCAGTTGACAGGTCAACAGCTAACGGCGAGTCGCGTGGAAAAGCCTGGCAAAAAATGAAGGACGAATCGACAAGAAATATTGATATGCTACCATCAGTTCATAATAAGGAAACCAACAATTAAGCATGGTATATATCAATCTTGAACTCCATTGCAAACAAAACATTTTATGTTAATTAGAAAATGCAGGGAGGTTAATGTCATCACCGCACAACTTCTTTTCCTTTTGTAATAACAAGTTGAGCTCACTTTAGTATTTAATCGGCTGAAGAATATGCTCTGGCAAAAAATAATCAAGTAAAAGATACTGAAAATTTGGAGCAGCAATGATGATACTAATATAGCTAGAATATTATGTAGATTTGGCTAAGCAATTTGTGTTAGAAGTCAAAAATGGCGCCTATTTAATATTTGGGCTAGGGACCATTTGTACGTCATGATTTGACATTAAAGTTTCCTTTGGATGCTCCAAGTGTTTCTTGCTTGTCTGAGTATTAGTTTAATGGATTACATGAAGTGGTCTTTCTTTCGGAGAAAAATAAAAACAAAAGGAGGAGAAAAAGATGTGTGGTTCCAAATTAAATTTGCAAGGTTCACGTGGTTAAAAGAAAAGTAGGATCACTAGTGAGGAGATACTTATAAATCCCCAGCCATTTATGGTGAACTCTTGACCAACAATACTAAAATCGCAGCGGCTTGAAAGGAACAGCTCTATGTATGCACGTTCATCAACATATGCAGCAACACCACCCTTTTGGGGACCTTTTTCCAGTGCTTTGGCAGATTCTTCAAAACTAGAAAAAACTAACATACAATGTCTGGTGTTTGTTGTCGTCATCTTATTTGTAGGTACCTTGTCTAATGAATGAACTAATTTTATTGTCATATGCCTTTATGGCCAGAAATATTCAGCATTCGTAGTGTGGCATTATAGCATGAAGTCGTTTGTGTCACTTGATTTTGCTGTTGTCACTAACTTGTGAGGAAATGCACTAGCACATTGTGAAAGAGTATACTGCGGTATTCCATTATTAACAGGAAGCCTATGCATGGAGTGACTGCCAAATGCATATTTGGTCCTGAATCTGGTGCAAATAAATCCGAGATCATGGTTAACACTGGCATACAATCGTGCACAAAGTTGCATGCATTTTTGAAATTATAATTGTTATTTTTATTTGAATGAGAAAAGCTTAATTTGAATATTTAGTAATCTGTTTTTTCCGCTCATTTTTATAGGAATATTATGTTTCCTGTATCTGGAGCATATAAATGCAGATGCCATCCATAATATATGTTTTTAAAATTATAATTATTATTTAACCAAGTAAAACCCTATTTCGTTACTGGGTAATCTGTTTTTCCTAATCTTCTTCATATTAATATTATTCTTACCCCTTAGGTCTTGAATCTATGCATGCCACTGCCACTAATTACCATCTTCCTTTTGAATCCAATTGGAAGGCATTTTGCTAGTTAATTAATAAAAGCATCTTTCTAGTTAAGGGATAATATGTCACAAATAAAAGTTCAACCTAACCTTATTGGAAGTTGCCACAATTTGCTCCTTCTAATACGCAAGATTTTTACTACATACATTGGATCCCAAACAAGACGATGACCACGTGTCAATGACTCCACTAGCATGTCGCAGACAGTCAATTCATTTCCACAGCCAAGTCAATTATTTCAGAAATATAATATAATTGCCCTAGCAGCGTCCAAGTAGAAGTGGGTGAGCTTCAGCTTTCTGAAGAGATTACTTTTAATATTTTATTTTCTTTTGCTGGAACACTTCCACACGGTCGAGAGAAACTGGGGCTACTTGGAAGCCTCTCCGGTTTAAAAAATGTTTGGCTTTTTATCAAAAGTCACGATCGTTCTTAACTTTTTAACTCTGCAGGGAGTTTCGACCCAACTTCAAACAACAGAAGACGCGTTTAAGGCTGGTTTATATATTTCTTGCGCACTGAAAATCTCTTCACGTCAACTACTTACCTTCTTAATTGTTTCCTTTCAGCGTAAGAGCTTGTGAGCTTCCGTGTTTTGAAAAAAGTAATGTTATACGTACGTGCGTTTTTTCAGCTTCCGTGTCGATACACGTACATCTACCGTGGAATGGGGTGTGAGACCCAGATCAAATGGGCTTCACACCCCATCCAACAATGGATGTACATGCGTCGGCACGGAGGCCGAAAAAACGCACGTATAAAAAACATTTCTCTTGTGAAAATGGAGTACAGGAGCATCCAAAGCAGCTCCTCATCTAGCACGACTTGGAAATATGACGTGTTTTTGAGCTTTAGAGGCGAGGACACTCGCAACAATTTCACAGATCATCTATTTGCTGCTTTGCATAGAAAAGGCATAGTTGCCTTCAGAGATGACACGAGTCTCGAGCAAGGAGAGCACATATCAACTGGGATAATGCAGGCAATTGAAGGATCTCGTGTTTTCATCGTGATCTTCTCAAGGAACTATGCTGCCTCATCATGGTGCTTGGACGAACTGGCAAAGATTGTTGATTGCACGAACATGGAGGTACCGGGAGGGCAAATTGTTCTTCCAGTTTATTATGATGTCGATCCATCTGACGTACGACGTCAGTATGGGAATTTTGGGGAAGCCTTCGCTAGACATGAAAAAAGATTCAAACAAGATTTAGAAAGGGTGCAAAGTTGGAGGAAAGCTCTAGTACATGTGGCCAATCTCACTGGTTGGGATATACACAATAAGTAAGTAATCCTCTCCAAATTTGAAAGTGTTGTTTGTGCAATAAGTTATTGACACTTGCCAAGTTGTTTAAGCACATTTTAATATTTTTTCCATGAACGATTTTAGTTATTACAAAATCACCGAGTTATATTCTCTGGCTTTTTATTATGATTAGTTATTTAACGTTCACGGCCCTAAACTAAGAATTCTAAGAATACGGGTAGAGTGGATAATCTTTCAAGAAGAAACACAGCGATTAGACGGACCATACATACATGTTCATTGAACAAATACAGTTTTTAACAACTAATAAGCTTCACATCTGTCTTATCTTAGTATTATCTATGTAATTTTGTTTTGGGATATCTTATGTAAGAAAGTTGACTTTGTGTTCTTGTTTTTCTTTGATTTCTAGGCCACAATATACAGAGATCGAAAAAATTGTTAAAAGAGTTATGAACATATTAGGTTACAAATTATCAAGTTTGGATGGTCCAGTTGATATGGAAGCAGGAACAAGGCTGCACTTTAATCAAGTTGATCAAGGTGTTCATGGACGCAGGATTGGTAAACTGTTTGTGTCAAATACAGAAATTGCTAAGGGAAGCAATGGTACCATTGTATTCGAGGGAAAATATGAAGGTAGGGCAGTTGCTGTCAAACGTCTTGTTAAGGGTCATCATCATGTAGCCTACAGAGAAATCCAAACTCTCATTGAGTCTGATCGTCATCCAAACATTGTCCGATGGCATGCGGTGGAATATGATCGAGATTTTGTTTACCTTGCTTTGGAGCGATGTACATGCAGCTTAGATGATTTGATTCAAATTTATTCAGCTATACCAGAAGACCCTGTGCTTAGGAAGATTAAGGCCCAGATTGAGACAGGGAAGGATAATATGCAAGATCTTTGGAAAGAAAATGGCTATCCATCACCTCTATTACTGAAATTGATGAGGTTTGTATTATGCCTTCTCGAGTTGATGATATATTAGCAGGCATAAACACGAAATTACAATTTTAACATTTCTTTCTCATCCAACAGAAAATAATAATAATAGTAATAATAATAATAATGTAGTGAAAGCTATCGCCAAATGGAGTCCTGAAAAATTCTTAGGTGAAGTACGCATTATATGGATGGTTAATTGAACTTTACCAGATTTTGCAAACAAGTTAGGTGCTTGATGCTTGGAGTGCTATATTGCTCATTACAACTGGGGCAGCATCTCCTGAGAACTAGCATGAACTTAATGTTTTTAACATTTAATGTTTAGACAATGAAGCATTGGGGAACAGTTATTAAGTGTAGTTTATTTTATATCTTTTTATTAACAAACTTTCATTTTTTTATTGCAACACAGGGATGTTGTTTCTGGGGTTGTTCATTTGCATGGACTAGGAATAATCCATCGAGATCTTAAACCCCAAAATGTTTTGATAATCAAGGAAAGATCCTTGTGTGCAGGGCTTGCTGATATGGGCATTAGCAAACATCTTCCTGAAGGCATGTCTTCTTTGGGCCATAATGCTACTTGTGAGTACTCCTTAGAAAAATAATGAATTTGTTTGTGTTTCCTGACATTTGCCATGTGAATAGCCAATTATGTCTAGCATGAGATGAGTCTATCCACAGATCATTGCGGTGATATTTAGAATATTTCTGTATATCTCTAGAGTATTTCAGAATGTCTTAGCGTATTTGCAACTTATCTTAGAAAATCGTTGGTGTAATCAATTAGTAATCTAATTTAATTTTATTATGGGATTAAAATATTCCTTAAGAGTTGTTTCCTAACTTGTTTCCATATTAATTTTTTCTTCGATCCAAACTGGTTTCTTTATTTAATTAGGGGCAATAGTCTTATTGTATTAGTGGGTTTGGGCTTGTACTAGTAGTAGTGCACTAATTATTAGTATAGATATACCCCCTGGGTTGGTATTTTGTATCATATCATTACACACCATATCATTCCAATCTCATATTATTCAAAATCTTATTTCTCTCCTTTCCTCCTTCCCTCCATCTGTATCTATAATTCTCGTTCATTCACCTTTTACTTTTCCAGCCAAGGCAATCCACTTTAGTCTAATTGTACATTTTAATATAATGGATTCAACTAGTTAATTATTCTTACACTAGGGTTTAACTCCTTAATTGCAGGGAGTGGCACTTCAGGTTGGCAAGCACCAGAACGACTTCTTCAAGGACGCCAAACACGGGCTGTAGATTTATTTAGCTTAGGTTGTGTCCTCTTTTTTTGCATGACTAGGGGAAGACATCCATTTGGGGATCGTTTTGAGCGTGATGGCAATATTGTGAAAAACCAAAAGGATCTTTCCTTAGTGGAGTTCATTCCTGAAGCTGAAGATCTTATTTCTTGTTTATTAAACCCTGACCCTGATCGAAGGTACATCATTCTTATTCAATGGAACTCACTCGTATGTTATGATTTGGCAGTAAAGTTTTCTTTGGATTTGATATGGCTATATCATCTAAACTCTGCTCTCTTCCCCTAGTGCTTCTTGCTTGACCGAGCATTAGTTTAATTGATAAAAACTGACGAATATGAAATATTTGATTCCATAAATTATAGTAAGGGGGGACAAATATTAAATATTTGATTGCAAAAATTATAATAAGAGGAATTTTCTAAAAGCTCCCTATAATATGAGGGACATATTTGTTGTCAAAAACAAACTCTCCTGAAAGCTTAAATGGCGTTATATCTTTAGCCGTTTTATTTGTGATTATCTGATTGCAAGATAGGAATTTCATTTAAGAAATCATTTCCTTTATTGTCAGGCCAAAGGCGATTGAAGTATTGCACCATCCTTTGTTTTGGAGTTCCGAGATGAGACTTTCATTTTTACGTGACACCAGTGACAGGGTGGAACTGGAAGACAGAGAGTCTAATTCTGCTCTTTTGAAGGCATTAGAAAGCATTGCTACAATGGCCTTGGGTGCAAAATGGGATGAAAAGATGGAACCAGCCTTCATTAATAACATTGGTCGTTACCGGCGATATAAGTTTGACAGTGTTCGAGACTTGTTGCGGGTTATGAGAAACAAGCTAAATCATTATAGAGAATTGCCTCCAAAAATCCAGGTTCTTTCTTGGACTAGCATTTCCTAGATAAATATTATCTTCATTTTAGAATTTGGTTGTGTCTGCTTGGCAACATGGCAGATTAGGGTGGGTTTTTGCCCAATCGCACTCAACCCCACACCCTTCATCAGTTCATCCCTAATTAATGCCCAATAAACTCTTTTCTCCACTTTTTCCCTCAGTAATGAAGTCGCCCAACTGTTGTGTTTTATTTGAGTCCTTATGATGCTTTCATTTTTTTTAATTATTTTTTGAGATGATATATTAAACTTATTACATGTATATTATGTCATATCTTAGCTTACCGGCATCCTAATTCTTGTATCCCCAAATCAGACCAGTGTTGTGTCCAACACCCATATGCATTTGTGCAGTATAGTTGGCGATTCTTGGGGATGAAAAACCCATACCCACCGTATGTAAAATATTGAAAACATGCACTCTCTTTGAATAAAATATGTATAGTTGTTCTTTATTTTGATGTGCTTGACTAATTTGATTGAGTATTCAACTTCTATAATACAATTTACTGAAATTGTGTGTCCCGGAGATGATACTTTTTTTTGCTTGTGATGGCCTTTCTTATCGAATATCAACACGCATCTTTGTTAGCATATGGTATAATCTTTTCATAGCATAGACATGGGATTCCAAATTGTTAATGCTAATAACTCATGTATAAGTTGGACATCTTTTACTTTTCAGGACATGAAAACTTTCTTCATCAAGATATTAGACTTAGATTTTTCTATCTATTGGCTTTTCAGGAACTTATAGGACCTGTTCCGGAAGGCTACAATGAATACTTTGCAAGCCGATTCCCAAGACTCTTGATTGAAGTATATAAAGTTATATGCAAATATTGTAAGGAGGAAGAATTCTTTCAGAGGTATTTTAAAAACGTTGATTAGTGTCTTCGCCTTGCTCTGGGTGGCTTGAGAATATATGAAAAGGGAGAGACGGGTAGCAGCAGAGTTATTCTACAATTGAATTCCCAAATTTGAATTGAAACTCAAATCAAATGTGGATTGATGTTTTGTTCGAAAACTACGACCATCAAATTTTGGTTGTTGTGTTGTAAGAAAAAAAGATAATCGGCGAAGAAGAATCAATCTTTTTTTATTGAGCGTGGTTGTTCATTTTTATGACCTTATCATATGAATTCTATTTTAGCATACAAATCCCTATGTTACTGTAGCAGTTCATGTTATTTTATAATATGTAATATAATGTATGTATGTTGCCAATGATTAATCTAATCCAAAGTTATATCTTCATAATTTTTACTTCTTATCACTCTTCACTAATAATGCGTACGATCATGCCTGATACAGGCTCATGCTATCATGAATTGTTGATTCAACATTTGTATCCAATGCTCAAAGAATTCGACATTTTAACTAAAGATATTGTAATTTACTCTGTAGGGCTAGGCTAAGACACCTAAATGTTTATTTTGATCTTCTTCTACCCTCTATTTAAATATGACAATAAAATTAAAATTAAGTAAACCAAAATGTTTAAATGGTTAAACGGATTGTATTGTAATACCATCCATCTATCTATCTATTTATAATATATATATGTTAAGACAACCAATAATGTTGACAACTCAAGCATTATGATGTTATTACATCAGCATATCATTGAAGTTGTTATTCTCTCACTTAGTCTTTATTTCTTATATAGTCACATACTCACTCTAATATCATAATTGCTCATTTATGTACAAATTCACCCCACTGGCTTAAATATTCTTTCTAATTACTATTTTTTTTTTTGTGGGTAAACGAGGCAAAAGCCCGAGCACCAAAGAAAACTAATTAATTAAATGGGGTAAAGCAACACCCCTACAGTCCTCATCCAAAATTGCTCTAAGGTCCATCAGAGGAATATAATACACATGAAGACCTAAGGGAAGAGAATGACCCTTAGAAGCCATAAGATCCGCTGCACGATTTGCTTCACGATACACATGCACAATCCTCACAATCCGATTCCTGTTAATAATTTGCTTCGCCTTCTCAATCAGACTTGAATAAGGGTGGTTGGATTTACTACATGAATGCAACAATGAAATAGCACTAGAAGAGTCCATCTCTAAGATGATTTGATGAAAATCAAGAGCCCAAGCTAACTCCAAAGCATGCATAGCACCCCATAATTCTGCTACCACAACTGGACAATGGCCAATATTAGCTGAAAAAGCACGTATGAAGTGGCCAACCGCATCCCTTATCACACCCCCACAAGCCGCTCCTCTAGAAGACAAAACCGATCCATCACTATTAACTTTCAACCAAGACTCTGGAGGAGATTGCCAGCTAATGTAAGACAAGTGTTTCCTTTGAGGAATAGACACATTATTAATAAAACTTTCTTGCAGTTTGATCCGGTTGAAACACACCCAAAAATGCTGCACTAAGTCCACATCGCATGGAGTAGAATGCTGGAACACATCTTCATTCCTAATGCGCCAAAGAAAGTGGGCAGCCGAAGCGAAAACTTGATTCCAAATATGACCATTAGCTAACTCCATATTCTGCAAATTATCTAGAAGCCATGTCCGAAGATTGGCATTGAAAATGCAGGCCACTTATCTTTCGGGAGAATCATTTGCTAAAAATCACCTAAAATTGAACAGTCATGCAAGGCATGAAGGACAGATTCATCACGGTCCTCATTAAACCTAGAACAAAAAGAAGAAGAAGCCATATGACGGTAGACATGAAAAACATTTGTGTGCAGAGAATTATGCGCTGCAAGCCAAAGAAAAAGTTTGATCCTCTCTAAACCATGCCAGTTCCAAATACTATTGAAAAGAGGATCAGAGGTAGCGAAGTGCCATTGAGAAATCTTCTCAAAAGTTGATTTTACACCAAAATCACCATCACCACTAGACTCCCAAACTAAAGAGTCCGCACCAGCTTGATGAGAAGGAGGAGGAAAGCCTGCAATCAGAGAGCAAATTCTTGATGGTAATAAATGTTGAAAAGAGTTCCAGTCCCAACCACCTGAATTCAAGACTAAATCCTTGACCGTAACATTATCCAAATGTGCAGGAACAGGCTAAAGTAGATGATCTCTCAATCTGGAACAAGAAGGAATCCACTTATCCTGCCAGAAACTAATAGAATTGCCATTACCCAACCTCCAGCTAAGATTATCTTGAACCACAGCCCAAGTTGAACCAATTCCTTTCCAGAGATTGGTACAATTGGCATGATGTTGAACCTGTGGAATTAAATCAGTTCCACGCTTGTATTGACTCCTTAGAACTTATACCCACAGCTCATCTCTTTTGTGAATCAGCCCCCAACCAAGTTTGCTAAGAAAAGCAGAGTTTACAGCCCGAGCCGGCTTTAAACCAAGACCCCCAACAGATTTAGGTTGGCAAATATTACTCCAAGAAACCAAATGAAGTTTCTGAGTAGCCGTGGTAGATCCCCAAAGGAAACTTCTACAAACACTATCGATTTTGTCCTAGACCTTATTGGGAAGCATGGAAGTTTGCATCTGATAAGAAGGAAGAGCTGAGATAACTAACTTACAGAGGACTAAACGGCTAGCCATAGATAAAGAAGAAGCCTTCCATGAACTCAAACGCTGCATAAGCTTCTCAGTAACATGACTGAAAGAGTTAGCAGTAGCTCTTTGATGCTGTAAGGGGACACCATATTATTATAGTCTTACTCATCTTTAAAATCATATTATTTCACTCTTGCAACATTTTAGTATAACAAATTATAACTCAATATTCAAATATCAATTAAAAAAAACACCTACTTAAACCAAAAATTAGTAACAAGAAGATTAAATAAATTGTCTTAATAACATTAATAACAACTTTCCCATTTTATTCATACTATGTCCATTCTTTGTTATAATTATACAGGGAACTTCTTTACAAGCAATAGCGAGGAAAAATTTTATTTCACACCTTAATCGTGTGTTACAAGAAGAAAATATTACACCATAAGGAATTTGAAAATAACTACTACAAGTGATAGATATAGAACCGGTGAACTAAATAAATAAAGGATATAGAAATAACTTACTACAACAAATTATAATTGAATATTCAAAACTTACTTAATCAACAAGTTTCTCAAAAAAAAAAAAAAGGAAAGAAAAACCTACTTAAACCAAAACTTAATAACAATAAGATTAAACAAATTACCTCAATAACATTAATAATAACTTTCTCGTTTTACTTATACTTTTTCCATTCACTGATACAATTGCACAGGAAACTCCTTTATAAGCAACAGTGTGAAAAAATTTGGTTTCATATTTTAATCGTATGTCACGAGAAGGAAATTTTATATCATAAGAAATTTGAAAAAAAACTATTACAAGTGACAAATATAGAGAAAGGATATAGAAATAGCTCTATAAGCAACTATCAAAATTACAAAACCTCTATAATCACACATTTATTTTTGAAATAAAGATGACTAATCACAACATTAAGAAGGGTTTCAAACTATGTTGTCACGAAGACATTTGGCTCAAACAACATCTTGGGGTTTCGATTGATCTTGAAACAAATTAATCAAGTAACATGCCTCCAAATACAATTCACATCTTTGTTGTTCCAAAATTACACAATCAAAGAATAACACATGGCTAATATAGTTGCCTTCACATTAAGTAATTAACAAATATGAGCTCTAACAAAAAGGTCATATCGACATACCATATTTACCAACAACAATATTATCATATGAGAGCTCATATTCATATAAAGCTCAAACAAAAAGCATCACAAAATAAATAAAATATACAATATTATTAAATGAAGATATTATCTATGAAAGAAGAAGAGATGCATCAATGTATACGAAAGACACATTAATATCAAATAAAAAGTCAAACTTAATTTGAAATTTCAAGAGAAATATATGAAAAACATAAACTACAAGCAACCCAAATAAAAAATGGAAACAAGTGCAAAAAAGGGTATAACACCAAACAAGAGTAAATGCAAAAATGATATAAAAATGATGAAAAAAATTTGACTATTAAACATCAATATAGTTTCAATACATTTTGTATGACAATAAAAGTCATATATATTTTTTTCTTATATTGTCAGAGTTTCACTTTATCATAAATAAATAATTTTTATTTCATTACATATAGCGTGTTTGGAAACACGTTTGGAAGGACCAAAATCGATTCTGGAAAATTTTTGTGATGTTTGGTTACATGTTCCTAGAATCAATTCTTGCCTCTAGAATTGATTTTGGGAGAAGTGAAAATTTTTTACTTTCTATCAGAATTACTTCTAGAGATACTACCAAACATAAATCACTTTATCTCAAAATCAATTCTAACTAAATCAATTCTATCTAAAATCAATTCTACAAAAGCAAAACCAAACACGCTAATAGTCATTTCATTTCTAATTATTTTTGTCATATTTACTAAATTATTCCTATACACCAAAATCGATTCTGGCAAATTTTTGTGATGTTTGGTTACATGTTTCTAGAATCAATTCTTGCTTCTAGAATTAATTTTTAGATAAGTGAAAATTTTTAACTTTCTGTCAGAATTACTTTTAGAGGTACTACCAAATATAAATCATTTTACCTCAAAATCAATTCTAACTAAATTAATTCTACTAAAATCAATTCTATTTAAAATCAATTCTACCAAAACAAAATCAAACACGCTAATAGTTATTTCATTTCTAATTATTTTTGTCATATTTACTAAATTATTCCTATACTTTATAAGATGCGCATTGCGTGGGTCTTAATCTAGTTAGAGTAACAACTAAGGTTATCTATATCATTTTAAGAGGTGGAAGTCAATAAGTCGTCTAACGCATTTTGAGCAAAAACGAAATGATTATGACATCCATCTAATTGATTTTTTCATCTGACTTCGATTTGAATTATGTATTCTACATAAACCATAAGCTGGAACAAAAATGGCCAAGCCCCTTTCTTCTAATCTTACATTACAATCATATACAAATTGATGTATTCCACAAATATACGTGTACTTAAAAAGGAACCAGCGGTTGCAGCAGGGAATGAAGAGTCATGGTGAAGCACTAGCATGTTTGGTGTTTTGGCAAACACTACTGTCTTGTCGTTTTTACTCAAGCCATGGTTTTCGGGTTTCAAACTGAATACTAAACATGCCAGTAGTTGGTTGGCATAAGAAGCTATCAAATTATGTGGTGCAAATAGGCAACAAGTTAGTCAGATCTCATTAGTACACTCAATTCTGTATGATGGATGATGACAGAGAATATCCATTATTGGATGTGATGGATGATCCAACCTCACTTATGCTTTTGTATGACATTGATATCCTCTCCATTTTTCTTCTCTTCCAACGGCTCTTAACTGTCTCTTCTTTTTCATCTACAAATGTAAGGAAAGTCCTCGGGCGCGAAGACCCTATGCTTTGACCAGAAGACTTAAATTCCTCGGAGTAGTGCTTCTTGCACTGCCTCATGGTCTGAATAAGATATACAAAGAGAGCAAGCAAACATGCCAAACCACAGACTAGATAGATACCCCAAAAGCTTGAAGTGGAAGCTTTTCAGGTTGAGTCTGTCCACTTCAAGCTTTGCACCTTGTGATAGGCAGGCACTCCTCAAAAGCCATTTGTCATGGATCCTTTGCAAATCACCATTCTCTGCCAACTCCAAAATGGCAGTTGACAGGTCAACAGCTAACGGCGAGTCGCGTGGAAAGGCCTGACAAAAAATGAATGAAAAATTGACAAAAATGGGTGAAATATTACTATCGGTTGGTAAGTTAATAAGGGAACCAACAATTAAGCATGTTATGTATCAATCTTGAACTCCAGTGCAAACAAAACATGTTACGTAAATTAGAAAGTGAAGGGAAGGTAATGTCACCACAGCACAGCTTCTTTCCCTTTTGTAATAACAGCTTGAGCTCATTTTCGTATTTAATCGGCTGAAGAATATGCTCTGGCAAAAAATAATCAAGTGAAAGATATTGAAAATTAGGAGCAGCAATGATGATACTAATATAGCTGGAATATTATGTAGATATTTGTTTTGAACTTGTGGGCCTTAATGCCACAATCATAGCCAACATCTCCACCGATGTGTCGCGGCCTGTCCTAGGGTCCGCAACGAGCGCACAAATTATATCAAATTTAACATAGCTTGGCTAGCTTGACAAGATAAATGTTTCACAGATGGTAACATCTCATATAAATACATATCTAATCCTTAATCTCAACTCGTAATTATTACTAGATAATGTTTACATCTAAAATTTATTTGAAACAATTAGAATCAACAGCACATAACCTATAACTGCAGACTTTGGAATCAGAAGTGACAATATCCACCCAAACCATATTAGAGGCATACCAACAATATCAATCAATTGAATAATCCGTAAATATATTAATATGTAAAAAGATAAGTCATATAGACTCAGTGAGGGCATATAAACAAAGTGAATAGGGAGGAAAAAATCAATAAATGCATGAGCTTTTTAAAATAAGAAGAGATAACTTAACAATCATATGATCATTAAAAGAAAATTAGTGGGAATAATCGTTCATCAATTACATACTTCTTGATATCTTTGTAACTAGAAATTCATAAAAAAAATTCAATAGATCTCAATATGCCTTCCCAATATTTTTCATAAATCATTCCTCTCAAAAATAAAATCAAATCTCTTGCAAAACAGATAAACACTTCATGAGGTTTATATACGAAGAACTAAATCTTGTGGAGAGTAATTTCAACACATTTAATCACAAGTTTCATGATATCTCAAGTCGGGGCCTCGCGTCACCCGCTATAGTCTCATAATTAGGGTTCTTTTACCTTGTATCTCAATGATTATATTATGTGCACATAGGTCATTGTATCTGTTTGCCATAGCGAACGGTAGTGCTATTATATTTTTTCGCTATGGTGAGTGATAATGCTGTTATGTCTCTTTGCTATAACGAGTTGTAGTGCCGTTATATCTCTACACTATGACGAGCAATAATGCCGTTATATCTCTTCACTACAGCAAGTGGTATTCTAACTTAGAACCCCTTATGGTTTCCTCAAATAACTTATATTAAAACACAACTTTCAAATCCATAAATCAATATCAATATAATTCCATTCTTAAAGGTAACAACTCTTACAATCATTTTTGTACAAATATAAAATAAGATACAACATCATGAGGTTATGAAAAAAAAATGGAAACCTAGTAATAATTTTAAAGCCAATCATCAAATCATAATTTAATTGTCGTATGAGAAGAGAATGGTAAGCAGCAAAAAGAATTATCTAAATAAACTAAATAACATAAAATAAAATCATTAGTTTAAATAAGTTAGTTTCTCTTATGAAAATAATTTTTAGAACAATGCCACTAAGTAAATATCTACTTACAATATTAAAAGGATCAACTAAGCTACTCCTCAATAGCTTCAGACGGGCTAACTAGTACCGTATCAAATGAATCTGACCAACACACATATTTTTGACAAGTTTAGATAATTTATTCAAAGACAGTTTAATATTTGGCAATCTTATTATTAAGTGAAATCCCCAAATATCTACCCATCCACTATTTTATTATTACTTACTAATTTTAACAAAAATTGTAGAACTTATCCATAATAAAATAGTTTGAGATTAGAGATTCACCTTAAGCTTTAAGAGCTAGTTGGTGTCAAGTTTTTGTGATAAAATAAAAAAAAAGCAAAGCTTGATGATCAAATATAGGAGAAGAAAAAGAAAAAGAAAAAGAAAGGAAGAGGAGAAACAGAACTCAATGGTGAGATAGAAAAATGTGGTGGTTATGCTGATTATCTTTTAAAAAAAGTGGGTTATTTCTTCTTCTTTGCCTTTTTTTTTTTAAAAAAATTATAAATCACCTCCCTCAAAAAGACTCAAAAGCCCTCACCTTTTATTTATTTATTTTTTCCTTTTCCCTGTTTTTAAGCAACGCCATGACACTACAATGAGAGCGTTTGTTTGTGCTTCTCATTAAAAAAAATATATTTTTTTAATTTTTTTTAAAAAAATATTTATAAAATTTTTAGTATTATTTATTTGTATTTTTTTAAAAAAATAAGAGTAAAAAATAATTAATTTTTCTGTATTTTTAAAAAATAAATAGCCAACTATTTTTTCTAAAAACAGAAGCAATAGAAAAAAAAAATGTTGCTCCTTAAAATTAACAATCACTTTTTTCTTACTTAATTATGATTTTACCCTTAAAATTTTTAAAAATTACCATTCTCTTTCCACTCCCATATTCTCTTTTTCTCTCTATATCTTTAATTATAATTTTATTAAATAAAATATTTTTATATTTATTATATTTAAATAATTTAATAAATTCTAATTTTAATAAAAAATATTTATATAATTATATCTAAATATAAAATAATTTTTTATTTTTACTTCCCCTTCTCAAAATGTAATTATTCTATAATCTTAACGAGACGGCCCAATATGCCGAGGATTACTACCTTTGTTGAATCTGTTCTGAAAACGGAAACTGTCAATTAGTGCCATTGCATAATGCATCAAAATTCATGTGTTGTCTATCACTTTTAAAACGGGCATGGAAAGAGAGTCTTCTAGAGAATCCGAAGAGCCCAAATCCTTCAACTTGCTCTCGCCCTCTTCTTCTTCCATCAAGGCTTATGCAACATTAGTCATGTGAGAGAGCAAGAGTGAAGGGAATAGAAATAATGGAAGAGAGATTCGAAAATAAATTGATCTCATTTTGTCTGAACATCATCCAAACATTGTCCGATTGCATGGGGTGGAATATGATCGAGATTTTGTTTGGAACGATGTACATGCAGCTTAGATGATTTGATTCAAATTTATTTAGATATATCAGAAAGGAAGAACCAAACTTTCAGATGTTTGATTAAGGCCCAGATTGAGATGAGATGATAATATGCAAGATCTTTGGAAAGCAAAGGGCTATCCATCACCCTTATTATTGAAATTCATGAGATTTGTAATATGCCTTCTCGATTTGATGATATAGTAGTAGGCATAGCACGGAATGACTGTTTTCACAATTCTTTCTTATCCAACTTAGAAAAAAATGTAGTGAAAGCTATCGCCAAGTGGAGTCCGGAAAAATTCTTTGGTGAAGTACGCATTATACGGATGGTTGATTGAACTCTATCAGAAACAGGTAACGTGCTTGATGCTTAGAGGAGCGTTATATTGCCCATTAGAAATGGGGCAGCATCTCCTAAGAACTAGCATGCACTTAATGTTTTTAACATATAAAGTTTAGATAATAAGCTTTGAGCAGTTATTTAGTGTAGTTTATTTTATATCTTTTTATTAACAAACTTTCATTTTTGTATTGCAACACAGGGATGTTGTTTCTGGGGTTGTTCATTTGCATGAACTAGGAATAATCCATCGAGATCTTAAACCCCAAAATGTTTCGATAATCAAGCAGAGATCCTTGTGTGCAAAGCTTTGTGATATGGGCATTAGCCAACGTCTTCTTGAAGATATGTCTTCTTTGGGCCATAATGCTACTGGTGAGTACTCCTTAGAAAAATAATGAATTTGTTTGTGTTTCCTGACATTTGCCATGTGAATAGCCAATTATGTCTAGCATGAGATGAGTCTATCCACAGATCATTGTGGTGGTATTTAGAATATTTCTGAATATCTCTAGAGTATTTAAGAATTTCTTAGCGTATTGCAACTTATCTTAGAAGATTGTTCGTGTAATCAATTACTAATCTAATTAAGGAAGCAATCTTAGGAGTTGTATCCTAACTTGTTCCTTATTTAATTAGGGGCAATAATCTTAATGTATTGGTGGGTTTGGTTTTGTACTAGTAGTTGTACACTAATACTTGACCTAATTTTGTATATATATATATATATATATATATATATATATTGCGTTAGTATTTTGTATCAGATCAGTACACACCATATCGTTCCAATCTCATATTATTCAGAGTCTTATTTCTCTCCGTTCGTCCTTCCCTACATCTAATAGTATCTATAATACTTGTTCATTTACCTTTCTCTTTGTCAGCTAGGCAATCCGCATTAGTCAAATTGTACATTTTAATATAATGGATTCAACTAGTTGACTAGTTAATTATGCTTACACTAAGGTTTAACGCCTTAATTGCAGGGGGTGGCAGTTCTCGTTGGCAAGGACCGGAACAGCTTGCTCAAGGACGGCAAACACAGGCCGTAGATTTATTTAGCTTAGGTTGTGTCCTCTTTTTTTGCATTACTCGGGGAAGACATCCATTTGGGGAACATCATGAGTGTGATGACAATATTGTGAAAAACCGAAAGGATCTTTTCTTATTGGAGTCCAGTCGTGAAGCCGAAGATCTAATTTCTTGTTTATTAGACCCTGACCCTGATCTAAGGTACATTATTCTTATTCAACAGAACCTACTTGTATGTTATGATCTGGCAGTAATTTTTTTTTTTTTGGTATTTAATATGGCTATATATCATCTAAACACCCCTCTATTCCCCTAGTGCTTCTTGCTTGACTGAGTCATAGTTTAATTGATAAAAACTGACAAATATGAAATATTTGATATCATAAATTATAATAAGAGGGGGATTGTCTAAAAGCTCCCTATAATATGAGGGACGTATTTGTTGTCGAAGACAAACTCTCCTAAAGCTTAAATGGTGTTATATCTCATGTTATTATTTGTGATTATGTGGTTACAAGATAGCAATTTCATTTAAGAAATCATTTCCTTTATTGTCATGCCAAAGGCGATTGAAGTATTCCACCATCCTTTGTTCTGGAGTTCCAAGATGAGACTTTCATTTTTACGCGATGCCAGTGACAGGGTGGATCTAGAAGGCAGGGAGTCTAACTCTGACCTTTTGGAGGCATTAGAAAGCATTGCTACAGTGGTCATGGGTGCAAAGTGGGTTGAAAAGATGGAACCAGCCTTGATTAATGACATTTGTCTTTACCGGCCTTATAGGTTTGACAATGTTCAAGACTTGTTGCGGGTTGTGTGAAACAAGCTAAATCATTATAGAGACTCCCCTCAAGAAATCCAGGTTCTTTCTTGGACTAGCATTTCCTAGATGACTGTATTATCTTCATTTTAGAATTTGGTTGTGTTTGCCTGGCAACATGGCAAATTAGGGTGGGTTTCCTCATCCCTAATTAATGCCCATAAAACTCTTTTCTCCACCTTTTCCCTCAGTCATGAAGTGGCCCAACTATTGTGTTTTATTTATGAGTCCTTATGATGTTTTCATTTTTTTTAAATTATTTTTTATGAGATGATATTAAACTTATTCATATCTTAGCTTACCGGGATCCTAATTCTTGTCTCCCCAAATCAAACCAGTGTTGTATCCAACACCCATATGCATTTCTGTGCAATATAGTTGGCGATTCTTGGGAATGAAAACCCATACTCACCGAATGTAAAATATTTAAAACATGCACTCTCTTTGAGTAATATATGTATTCTTGTTCTTTATTTTGATATGCTTGACTAATTTGATTGAGTTTTCAACTTCTATAATACAATTTACTGAAATTGTGAGTGTCCCGGAGTTGATACTTTTTTGGCTGGTGATGGCCTTTCTTATGGAATGTCAACATGCATCTTTGTTAACATATGGTATAATCTTTTCATAGAATAGACATGGGGTTCCAAATAGTTAAAGAATGCTAATAACTCATGTATAAGTTGGACATCTTTACTTTTCAGGGCATGAAAGTTTTCTTCATCAAGATTTATGTAATAACTTAGATTTTTCTATATACTGGCTTTTCAGGAACTTATAAGACCTGTTCCTGAAGGCTACAATGAATACTTTGCAAGCCGATTCCCAAGACTCTTGATTGAAGTATATAAAGTTATATGCAAATATTGTAAGGAGGAAGAATTCTTTCAGAGGTATTTTAAAAACGTTGATTAGTGTCTTCACCTTGTTCTGGGTGGCTTGAGAATATATCAAAAGGGAGAGACTGGTTGTGGCAGAGTTATTCTTCAATTGAATTCACAAATTTGAATTGAAACTCAAATCAAATGTGGATTGATGTTTTGTTTGAAAACTACGACAACCAAATTTTGGTTGTCGTGTTGTAAGAAAAAAAAATAATCGGTGAAAAAGAATCAATCTTTTTTTATTGAGCCTGGTTGTTCATTTTGAAGACTTTATCATATGAATTCTATTTTAGCATATAAATCCCTACTCTATTGGAGCAGTTCATGTTATTTTATAACATGTAATATAATGTATGTATGTTGCCAATGATTAATCTAATCCAAAGTTACGTCTTCATAATTTTCACTTCTTATCACTCTTCACTAATAATGCGTACGTTCATGCCTAATACTGCGCCATGCTATCATAAACTGTCGGTTCAACATTTGTATCTAGTGCTAAGAGAATTCAACATTTTAACTAAATATATCTTAATTTACTCTGGAAGGCTAGGGTAAGACACCTAAAAGTTCATTTTGATCTGCTTTTACCCTCTATTCAAATAAGACGATAAAATAAAAACTAAGTAAACCAAAATGTTTAAATGGTTAAAAGGATTGTATTGTAAGACCATTAGAGTAATAACTATGGTTATCTACTATTAGCTTTTTTGCTACTATTCAAGAGGTGGAAGTCAATAAGTAGTCTAACGCATTTTATGCAAAAACGAAATGATGATGATATCCATCTGATTGATTTTTCATCCGACTTCGATTTCAATTATGTATTCTACATAAACCATAAGCTGGAACAAAAACGGTCAAGCCCCTTTCTTCTAGTCTTGCATTACAAGCATATACAAATTGATATATTCCACGAATATACATGTGCTGAAAAAGGAACCAGCGGTTGCAGCAGGCACTGAAGAGTCATGGTGAAGCACTAGCATTTTTGGTGTTTTGGCAAAAACTACCCTCTTGTTGTTTTTACTCAAACCATGATTTTGGGGTTCCAAACAGAATACAAAACATGCTAGTAGTTGGTTGGCATAAGAAGCTATCAAATTATGGGGTGCAAATAGGCAACAAGTTAGTCAGATCTCATTAGTACACTCAATTCTGTGTGAAGATGACTCAGAATATCCATTATTGGATATGATGGATGATCCAACCTCACTTGTGCTTTTGTATGACATTGATATCCTCTCCAATTTCCTTTTCTTCCAACGGCTCTTAACTATCTCTTCTTTTTCATCTACAAATGTAAGGAAAGTCCTCAGGCGCGAAGACCCTGTGCTTTGACCAGAAGACTTAACTTCCTCAGTGCAGTGCTTGTTGTACTGCCTCATGGTCTGAATAAGATATACAAAGAGAGCAAGCAAACATGCCAAACCACAGACTAGATAAAGACCCCAAAAGCTTTTTAGTTTGAGTCTGTCCACTTCAAGCTTTGCACCTTGTGATAGGCAAGCACTGCTCAAAAGCCATTTGTCATGGATCCTTTGCAAATCACCATTCTCTGCCAACTCCAAAATGGCAGTTGACAGGTCAACTGCCAATGGCGAGTCTCGTGGAAAGGCCTGACAAAAAATGAAGGACGAGTCGACATGAAGTATTGAAATGCTACCATCAGTTGATAACTTAAAAAGGGAACTGACAACTAAGCATGGTATATATCAATCTTGAACTCAACTTCCTGTTAATTAAAAAAGTGCATGGAACGTAATGTCATCACAACACAACTTCTTTTCCTTTTGTAATAAGTTGAGCTCATTTCAGCAGTTAATAGGCTAAACAATATGCTTTGGTGAAAAGTAGTCAAGTAAAAGCTTCACGATTTTTCCTCCTAACCGTCTATTCCTATCTTTTTTTTTGTTTTTTGTTGGGGGGGGGGGGGTTGTAGAATTATGGGGGTATCAATTTTTCATGTTTACTTACAGGCTTCTAAAATTATATCACAGACCAAAACATGTTCTGTGAAAGTCTTGAGTTGGCTTAGAAAAGCTTTTGTGTGTAATGTGTATTCATAGATGACAGCAAGAAATAAGAATCAGAAAAGGTCCAAAAAAAAAAAAAATGAAAATTAGGAGCAGCAATGAAGATACTAATGTAGCTATAGAATATTATGTACGATATTTGTTTTGAACGTGGTGGCCAAGCGGTTTCTCTTGGAATACAAAAACAGAGACTACTTAATATTTGGAGTAGGGACCATTTGTACTTTATGATTTGACATTAAAGTTTTCTTTGGATTCTCCAAGTGCTTCCTGCTTGTCTGAGTATTAGTTTAATGGATCACATGAAGTGGTCTTTCTTTTGGAGAAAAAGAAAAACAAAAGGAAGAGAAAAAGATGTGTGGTTCCAAATTAAATTAGCAAGGTTCACGTGTTAAAAGAAAAGTAGGACCACTAGTAAGGAGATACTTACAAATCCCCAACCATTTCTGGTGAACTCTTGACCAACAATACTAAAATCGCAGCGGCTTGAAAGGAACAGCTCTATGTATGCACGTTCATTAACATATGCAGCAACACCACCCTTTTGGGGACCTTTTTCCAGTGCTCTGGCAGATTCTTCTGGTGTTGTTAGAGGAACAAGTCTTGATTCATTGATGCCGATTTCCTCGATTAAAAAATCTCGAGCAAAAGAACCCTGCAAGAAGCCAATAGGCTCTTTGCTATTGATTAAACTTTCAATGCCTTTAACTGGTGAAGCCAGTTGTTGCACTGTGAGGATTGAAGTCAAGCTTGCTGTATAACTCGAGTTAATTATCAGAACTACAAATAACCATATAAGCAGCACAAATCGACCAAGTGTGCTCACTGTATTTTCCCCTATGAAGTAATAAAAAAGATTAAGTTAACACAGTAGCTACCAGTTAAACAATAGTTGTCATGGAAGACAAAGAACCGGCACTTACTATGAGCGAAAAACATAGTTGAAAAACTAAACCTGCCAAATACAACACAATTAGAAGTTACAAACATATCCAGAGCTATAAGTATCTAGTTGCAAAACTGTAACATTGATATGAGTATTGCATTCATCAATTATGTGCCCGTTTGTTTTACTGTTTGAGAGATGCAAAAGTACTTTTAATGGAAATAAGAGAAACATTAGTTCCTACAAATGTGCCTTGAGAAGATAAACTTCTCCATTTCCATTTGACAAAAGGTAAAACAAACAAGCTCGTACATAGGTTGGGTTCCAAAAATGTTTAATAAGTGAACACTGAGAGAAGGGGGGAGAGAGAGAGAGACAGAGACCAGATTTCCTTACCATAAAATTGTTACTACTTGTTGTTTGGGAGGTCCCCTAAAATCATCATTCAGCCTATGCTCTAAAATCCAAACAACAGCTCCAACTACTAGGAAGAAGATAGCTGTGACAATCCACATCATTGGAGTAAATGGCATCAAAAATGCCCAGGCATTGGAGTCTGTCTTCTTAACCGATGCTACTACCACTAGACCAGACTCAATAAATGGCTGAGTAAAATCCACCATCTTTGTTCTTTCTGTAGTAATTGTAATGTCACCTACAGCAGCATCAAAGACCTGCATAGTACGAAAACTGGCATCAGAAGAGTAACATAGAACATCTAAACTCCACAAAAATGATTGGAATGATACTTACACCCGCGGTGATCAGACGGACAAGCTCAGTGTTACTAGGGTTGCTGTGACCATCCCCATATGGAACAAATTTATAGGGGACAGCATAAGGCAACAAGTTTACAGCAGAAAGAAATACATCAATGCAGAATCCCTTGAACATATCAGTGCCTTTTACTTGTGTGACAAATTCACGGTAGCTAACCCTTTTCGGCACTCCAATTTTTAACATCCTTCCATTGTTCGGAAAAACCCAACCACGAGGTTTCTGGGCTGTATCTCCTGGCCAAATCACACTTAGTAGCTTTTGACTTGAACTGGAATGATTAGCTGGTTTTGAATGAAGTTCTTCTGGATGAAGAACTGATAGTCCAGAGTGATTAGACCAATAACCAATCCTCCGAGTCCCAGTTCCAACCACATTGATGATTTCATATGCTGGATTAACAAGATTTCCATCAGATGTATACTTGAATGGACCTGTTACACCAGTCATGTTAACCCCATAAATACTTTTACGCAACAGATGTCCTTCATTGAATATTTTCACAGCATCAAGATGCATGGTGTCGCCATGTATTCCAGATAACTTTGAATCAGATGAAAATGTAATTTGGTTCCCTTGTTTGAAAAATGCATCCAATGCACGAGCAAGCACATAAACAGTATCATGTGCAAAGATAGCATAAGTACTCAGTCCAAGGGAACCATTAGTCAAGTTTTTCCACCTAGAAACAAACCATCTTTTGAGCTTTGAATCTGGCACATACATACGCAGTGTAACAACTCCTTGAATGTCATCCATTACACCTGAAGAGAGCGGAGAATTTATGTCTAGCCCAGTAGACAGAAAATTAGTGGCTATCCAGACATACCCATTTTCCATCATACCAAGAGACTTTGCCACACTTAGCACCTTTGGTCCCCAAGCAGTACTTGTGTGAAGGACTATAACCCGCGATTCTGCCAGAGCCACCTGAACAAGCACATCAGTAATCTCCTCCCTAGTTGCCTCAGGACGCATAGCTGCTTTAAATGAGATCTTGCAACGTCTCTCAGCAAGCTTATCCCCTAATGCACCGATTCCATTCCTCCCATGGTCGTCATCACCATAGACAGCAATAACCTCTCTCCACCCATAGTAGTTAACAAGGTCTGCTATTGCAGTCATTTGAAAAATATCACTAAAAGCAGTTCTGATAAAGAATGGGAATTGAAGTGAAGAAAGTGTGGGGTCGGTGGCTGAAAATGACAGCAGGGGAACTTGGAGCTCATTCGCAATATGAGATATGACATGAGCTGTTGTAGAGGTCTGCGGACCAATTATGGCCACAGTGTGTGTTGCCATGAGCTGCAAGGCTGTTACACATTGATAATTTATTTAAAATGAATTATAATCTCCAAGAGTTGAAAGTAACTTTGTACAACCGAAAAAGATGATTTTGTAAGTTTTAACACACAAAAGAAAGGGGGAATATCATGAAGGGCCTACCTTCAGCAATGCTCAAAAAACCTTTATATTTGGAATCTTCTTGCAATGAGACCTTCAGCTTAGTTTTACCAAGAATAGATGGATCAGAATTTACATCTTCAACAGCGGCTTTTACAGCAATTTTCACAATTTTGCCAACACTGGTATTGAAAGAGTAGAGAACCCCAATATTTACAACATCAGGTACTGTTGTATTATCCATGCCAGCCCCAGTTGAACAGAAACCACTGGAGAGAACCATCAACCCCACAACCCAAACTCTAATCATGGTTGGAGTTGCCTGATTGAAATGCCAATAATGATCACCCTGCTCAACAAACAAGTAGAGTCATCCTCAAAAGTCAAAACAAAATAAACATTGAAAAAAAAAAAATACTATGAAAGTTTGAAGTTAAACACTCCTCCCATAACCAGTGACTTTTGTAATATTAATTAAATTGCAGCTCTCAATCATGAACTTGATTGGTAAGTAACAGAAACCCTCTAAACTAATTTCCAGGCCCAGAAACTCAAAACAACAGCAACAACAAAAACAACTAAGTCTTGTCACATTAGGTGGGATGGGCTACAAGTACCATAGTATTCTATCATAAATATGTTTACTTTTAAACCATTAAAATCAAAATTTCTTTTTAATACTTTCACTTGTAGTTTTTCTAATTCTCTCTTTACCTCTACGTATTGGACTACCTTCCATCTTATCTACTCTTCTTAGTGGGGCTTCCACAAGTCTTCCCCACACATGCACACAAACATGCCCAGAAATCAAAACAAAAAAGGAAGTACATATACAAGCACAAGATGGAGGGAGGAACATAGAGACAAAAATCCAGGGCGTATATAGCTCACAAACTCAGGCATAAAAATGACATGCCAACAGTCACAAAGCACATCTCAAACACACAAGAAAGATGGGAAAGAATAAAGCACTAAAGTGCCTGTCATCAAAGCAAAAAAGCATCAGATTGTAAAGGGGAAATAACAGCATGTGAAGGAAGAAGACTTTATTCAAAAAAGATAAATGTACCTGAAGTTTGGTTCCCAAGACAGAAGCTGACATCTATGTTCAGCTGCAAAATGGTGCAGAAAATCTTATGTCTGGTTTAGTTTGAGAATAAAAATATCAACTTTACCAATACCCCACAAAAAAATTTCACCTGCGAGCATGAGCTTCACTTGAAGAGGGAAGCAAAATCAGAAGCAGTTTAAGGCCATTAGGAATTTGTAAAACCTGGGACTGAAGAAAAGTAGAAGAAATTCAGAAAAAAAAAAGGAATAGATCTTAAAAGAAAATGACAATGGTGGTGTTGCTGAGGAATAATTGATGCTACCTAGCTGGAGGTATTGTAGCTTCTTTCCCTTTTGCTTTTTTATTGTAAGGACAAAAACTCAAAAGTGAACCTTAGCATATCAATAACTTTATGATTGTGATGAAGGGTTTCATGTAGGAGAATATATCCACATACATTCAATTTGAAGATAATTGCTGTCACTGTACACAACAATGCAAGCACCAGTTCCAGTTTGGTGTGAAGTTTGTGAACCTCTGGTCTTAGGGGGTTCTGCCCTTCACCCACTATAGCTCTTAGTGTTACATGGGACAATAACAACATACACACTGAGAGAGACAAGTTGTGATGACGTGGATGCCAACTAGCGCAAAGAATGATCTTATTTTACCATTAGAAGTGAACATTAACTAAAATAAATATCATAAACAAAAGTAGATATAAAGTATTTAAAGTAATGAGTGGGGTTAAGATTTTTTATATAATATCCATGATGTCCATTTTCATATTCACTTTCAATGTAAAAATAACATTAATTTTAGACTTTTAGTGTAATTTAATGGACAAAATATTTAACTGAAAAAAAAAAGAGACATTCTCATTTCTCATTATACTATGATAGTGATATACTCACCGGCACGAATATTAGTATACCTAACATGTTTCAAAATATTAATTGTTTTAGACTTTCATAAAAATTAAAAAGTTTAAATTTTATTAGTTTTGGAAAAATATAAGTAAATTTAATTTATTTTTTTCATTTTATTAATATATTTTCTCATTTCAAGTAGTAGAGATATTTAAAGACAATATAAAATTGAAAAAAAGAAAAAGTTAAAAGTTTTTTATTTTTCAAAATAATAGATAAGATAAGACAAATTATTTTTCTCTAAAACGATAATATTTTAAATCAGAGTGAATATTATCATTATAAAATTACGGGGTGAATGGTAGTCACATGACCTTTAATTTGATAGGCTAACACTAATTACGTCTCACTTTTTTTTTAATTAAAAATTACGTCTCACTTTTCTCTTATCTAAAAATTATATTTTTTATTTATTATCTTATGCACCACTCTTCCTCTTTTTGAAAGAAATTTTACATACATTCTCTACTTGATATAGAGACAATATGTTGACACCAAAAAAAAAAAAAAAAGACAATATATAAATCCTGATTATAAATAACAAACTAACGTAGGTGTAATTTTTATTTATTCGAGCAAGAAATATGACGATTTAATAATTGCTAACCTCATATAAAGATAGTGCAATTATCCGTTAAATTTATTTAACGATGGCCATGCAAAAGAGAGCACACTAGTGGCTACAATGCCCAAGTTCTCCTTGATCAAGTTAAGCTTAAAAATATTCCATCTAAATTTAAAATGTGGAAACATTTCTATTAAACAAGTAGTTGAATATTTAATGCAAATTTCCTTAAAATTTTGAATTGTTATTTCTATATGTAATTTTGATATTGACGTACAGTTTGTGTACAATATTATTAAATTATGTTTTGATATGTTATTAATTAAAAGAGTGCAATTAAAATTATAGCTTTTAATATTGTTAAAAATAATTAGATAATTATAAAATTAAAATATCTAATATTTATAACAAATCAGAATCAAATGAAATCTCAAACATATCTATCGACACCACGGAATGTTTTGAAATGAAGACAAAAAACTGAAATGAAATGAAAACATTGAAAACATGTGAAGGCAGTAATTGACACATTCTCCCGCATGAATTAAAGCTAATGTCTAGTGGCCATCCTCTAATGGATTCGGTGCGGAGGCTCACTCCATCAAATTGGAAAGTGACTCTTTTTCGCCCAAGATTCTTTATGTATACACAAACACACACATAAAATAAAGATTAATTTTGATATATGGCTAATATAAGATATCTTATATCTTATATTATTAATTCATAATATTAAATATTTTATAAATTCTAAAGTAATTATATTAAAAATTAAATATTTTTATTGGTATATTTAATATAATTAAATGATTGTATAATTTTTTTTATTAATTATGTGTTAAAATTTAAATTTTTTACATATATTATTTTATATTTATGTATATTCATAATAAAATAAATAAAATTTAAAAATAAATAAATATATTTTATATAAAATTAGTGAAACTCAATTTTACTGTGAGATTTAATATATATATATATATATATATTTGTTAATATAAAAAAATTATATTGAGATATTTAATTATATATTATTATATTATATAATTAATTGATAATATAAAATATTTTATATTAATAATATATCAAAATTAATCTTTCTATTTGTATCTAAATACGATATATTTGAAATATATTAATACAGTGGTCTCTCCTTTTTCGTACCACATAATTGTGGAAAAGCAAACATAACAAAGGTTTGGTTTAAATAAAATCATGTCCCACTTTGCTTAAAGGTTAACTTAGTCCACTTGTGGGTATATATATATTTCATGCTCGCCCACTGGTAAACTAAAGCCAGGGGTTTATTTATCATTTTTATTAAAATTAATGTTTTACCAGTTTACAATTATTATTTTCAATGTGTTAATTTTTATAATAAAGTTTGTAGTTGAAAATTTTAAGTAGCTAAGCTAAGCTTATGCTTCTTATAAAGCTTTTTTTTGGTATATCAGTAACAATAAGTTTTAAATCTCTAACTTTATATATATTATCCAGATTTTTAATCATTAAACTATTTTTAGTGGTTTGCTTCTTATGAAGCTTTATAATCCCAATATTCTTTTATAATCCCAATTACATGATAATGATCCTGTTCATGTTCGAGGACTTGTTATTTCAATCAATAATATATACTTTTTTTTTTTGTTCTTTGAATATGTAATTTTTGTTATTTTCCTATTTTTATTGCCTTTTTGAAATTCATAATGATTTCATTATTTTCTTTCCCCAAAAAATTAATATATGTATTTGGTGTAGCGTCATTAATTTATTGTTAAGACAATCTTACTAATGTAAAATAAAATATTTCTTTTGTTTAGATATGATAATCAAAGACTTCTTAAATTGGTGATTAATATCTTTTACTCTATCCGTCTATTTTTAAGTGTCATTTAAGATTTTTGCACAAAAATTTAAAAATTATTAAATTGGTGCAAATGTAAAAAAGATATGATTTATTTAGGCTGAATTATTCTTTTTCTTTTATTTACTCACTATTTTTACCTCTCTTAAATTTTATTTTTTTTATTGTATTAAAGAAAATAAGAGCAAATTCAAAAGAAAAATTATATTTTCTTAAAATTATTAAATGACAGATAATGTTAAGCAAATATTTTTTTTAAATAAACACTTAAAAATAGATGGAAAGAGTATTCTGGTAAGAGTAATTCACAATTTGGCCTAAGTTTATTTACGCTACGGCTAATAAATCCAATTATGAGTACAAGAAGTTTCCTTCAAATTTCAAGACTAGGAGTAACATCTTTTATCATTTTTACCTTTTGAATCATTGTTATATAATTTGACCCGGAACTTTATCTTGTCAAAAGGGTCTGTAACAAACTTTCAACACCTAAACCATTTCTTTTTCACTTGTTTTATCTTTCTTCATTTTCCTTCAATGATTACTATCTTTTGTGTGCTATGCCAAACAAAACATCTCTGTATGGATTATTTTTCATTTTAAGATATGATATAGTTACGTAAGTAAAATCATCATTTAGTAAGTTGCTCCGACCTACGAGACTCGAAAGTCATACTCATGTTGCACGTTTTAGACATTCACAGTGTAAACTAGTAGTTTAATTTGAAGCTGGGAACTTCATGTGTGAATCGGGTTGGTTTGGTTATGTGCGCATACATACATAATTGGTCACAAGTTTTTAATTTAATTGATGACCAATTATTTAGATACCATGCGTTAACATGAAAAAAAAATATTTCTTATTAAAAAAAGTATTATTTTAAAAAGTTGAATTTTTAAATATTTAATATATTAAATACTGTGAAAAATTGAATATCTTTATTCTTCTTTTGCACTACATTTGTCTTGGAAAAAAAAAAATTTAATGAAAGAAAAACAGTCAAATGAACTTAAAAGGAGTTAAATAGGCTTATTGTATATTCCAGATTACAGGGTTACTCGGAACTTAGTTTCATCTAAAGAATGATATATAGTGAACGTTCTAGTTAATGAGATAGCTCTCATTTCCTCAACCCTTTGAGCACGTGTAAAAATGTTTCAAAACTGAAATTGCAGAGTAATCACTCAAAGAAGTATAGCCGTAAAGGCAAAGTAACTAAAATTGACTATGTTATATCCTTAGATGTCCGTATGTTAACCCTGTAGCCATGACCAAAATGTCTTCTTTTTGGCAGCTCGATACAGTTTGCAATAGCATGTTTATTTTGTGACTTTGTAGAAAAACAGTTGTAGTCGTCTATCTAGAATTACTTTACCCTGAAATAGCATAGTGTTTCTATTCAACGTGGACATAACTTTAATGATAATTGTTGCAGCGGAGTTTAATTGGCTACGTTTTATTCACATGATGCAGTTGGATCTATTTATCTTATTGTCCTTGTTAGTACCCTCTTGACCATTTAGTGAACCCTAGGACCACATGTAGTTTGTGTTGACCTACTAGGCTCCTTTAACCAGGCCACGTACGTAGGATGATGTAGTTTCCGAGAACCTCAATTTATTTTGTGTACGTATAAAAATATGTTATGCATGTGGATGGCAGTTGGCCTAAAGTTATGATGATGCATGGCAAGTATGAGACACATGGCATATGTGAATGCACAAATATTTGTGTATGTATATGACTGACAGTGTTCCTTGTACGAATAGTGAACTTTGAGTAAGCGTTGATGGATAAATCAAATAATAGACCAACACAACTGGTAAGGTAAACGAATAGTATGGTCCTTCCAATGAGGTTTCCGAAGTAAGTATTAAAGAAACTACGATCTATGGTTGAGTCAGTTTACAAAGAAATTAAGTCTAGAGTTCGATAGATGCTCATGGCTAGGTGCCCACTTTAATTTTAATAAGTCTCTTTTGCTACTAAATTTGCTCAGCTTGAGGAAGAAATAACGAATTATAGTTTAATTATTTTAAAATCCCTCACTTTCACGAGTTTTAGGATCCAAGGAATTTAATCAATCCAGAAATATATCGTGGATAAGCAAAAAAAAAAAAAAAAAAAAAGTACTAATAGTTAATGGAATTATATAATGGCTACTTCTTTTTTTTTACCAAAGATATAATGGCTACTTCTTGCTTAGTCTAGAGTCTGGACCTACATTCAGTTTTACCTAAAGTTGATGATCTTATTGGCTAGCTTAGTAAGATAATAAAAAAAACTATATACTAAATCCTATAAGCTAGGTTCTGACACAACATTTACACAATATTCAAGCATTTTGTGCTTATTAAAAACATATTTGTTATTACTATTATATATCCATCATTAAATTACAACGGTTCCTTTATTAAGAACATGCTTTAATTACTAGTTATATCCTTTAGCAATGGCATCATTTTTTTAATATGGACACTAAACACTAGAGCGGTCCAATGTTCCGTCTTCATGCACAACCCTTCTACAAGCGCACTTTTCCTTTTGCCTTTTCTTCTTTGACTTGCATTCTTCTTTTTCATTGAGAAAGGAAAGGAATGATCTAAGACGAGAGGGTGATGATGAGCCTTCAAGGTCACTACTATTGGAGTGCCTCCTAAAACGGTGGGCCATTCTAATAAAATAGCAAAGGAGAGCAATGAAGCATGCTTTGCCAATAAGAAGGAACAGATATGCCTTGCTTTGAACCTTCTGAGCTGCAAGCACTTCTTGTTAGCCATTTGTCATGGATCCTCTGCAAGTCACCATTTTCTGATAGCTTTAAGATAGCAGTTGACATGTCAATTGCTAAGGGAGAGTCCCTTGGAAAGCCCTGTTACATTCAAATATATAAATTGTTACATGGGTATTTAAATAGAATCATGATACTCTCGTTCGATTTACTACCATGAAAGTATGATGCTATGAGAGAAAAAAACATAGAAATAAAATTGGTAAATTATATAAATAATGATAAGTCTTGTTATAATAAAAATTGTATTTTTATTTAAATACGCTCGCTAGATTTTAAGAAAAGGTAAGCTAAATGATAGAAAAAGAGGCCTATATATATTAAATAAATAAGCCTGACTCATGTTATGCATTCAAGAAAAAGCAATAATATATGAACAAATTTTTCCGATGCATATGCCCGCCATGTAAGAAGAAAAGCAGGCAATATCAATCAAAGACGATGGGGTACAAGTGTGGTGGAGGTAAAAATTTCTCACCTTTCCTTACGTAAGAAAAATGAGTCAACATATCTTTTCTCTTTAAGAAACAAACTTAAGTCAGTTTAAAACAAAATCTGGTCTAACTTGGTCTATTTTCATCCTATATAAGATGAGAATAGAAAATTTAAGGTGGACCAAGTTGTTGTGAATTATAGACCGTCAAAACATTATGAGTGTGCGGGAAGTGGGATTCACATGGTTCTATGGGTTTGGTGTGTGGGTTCTAACAGGAAGACAGCTCCCTGAATGACTTTTGATGTTGGGAGACACGTACGGGCCCAAGGCCCAAAAAGAAGAAAAGCTTAAGAAGTTGTTCCTGATTGACGTTACTGTGGTCCATGTTGGATTGTCTCTACATTATTAGACTTTCTTGTTAAAGTCTTCTAAGTACTATAACAGAGGCTGCTGTATGATGTATAAGAAAGTACATGGTACGGATTTTTCACTTGCCATGAACTCTGTGCCTAATCTACTTTCAATTCCATGTGGCAAGTGAAATTAATGAGTCCTCTTCTCTATATACATTAAACTTTGTTTTGAAGACTTAAGGGAAAGATTAAGAGAATGTTCTCGTATTTGTCAACAGTACTTGTTCCGTCTTAGTCCGAGAGAGTAATATCGCGGATTATTAGTTTTAGACAGAACAGAAATTCTTATATAGATATAAATTTATTATTTTATATTTAGGTGCCCTCAACCCTTGACACAATCTCAGAGTAACTGATTCTAAGTGGCACCCCAATTCTCTGGTGTTTTCCATTGCTGGCAAAGACCCAAACACGAGGTTTTTCAGTTGTTTGACCAGGCCATATATATATATATATATATATATATAGTCCCTCACTTGACTTGGAATTATTAGGAGCTTCCCCAGTGTGGAGGCCATAGGAATCTGACCAATAACCAATCCTCCTAGTTCCAGCACCAATCACATTAATGACTTCATATGATGGATTCAACAAGTTTTCATCAGAAGCAAACATCATTTGGCCTGTTAAACCAGTTCTATTGACCTCTATAATTTTTTGAAGCAATGTGCTACCATTAATAAAGACCCCCATGGTATTAAGATGAAGGGTGTCACCCCTTAACATGTTTAGACTTGAATCATTAGAAAATGACAAAGTTCCCCCACTACTAAAAAATGCATCAAGTGCAGAAGCAAGAACCCAAACTGTGTCACAAGCATATAGACCAAAGATGTTCAAACCAAAAGGACCTTCACTAAGATCCTTTTGATGGGTCAGGTTGCTCCAACTAGACATAAAGCTTCTCTTGATTTCTGAATTTGGTGTATACATCCTCAAGGTGATAACACCTTGGATGTCATTCATGGCTGAAGTTGTGAACAACGAAGGGTGTGAATCTAGTACTGTAGACAGCCAATCAGTGGCTATCCACACATAACTAGTTGACATCCTACCAGTGATTGAGCAACATTAAGTACTTTTAGGCCTAAATCAGGTATTATATGGAGGACTATCACCCTAGATTCCATCAAAGTTATCTTAAGTAGTGCACTGTTTATTTCTTCCTTGTTAATATTAATATCAGGCCGAAAGGGTGCTTTATATGATATCTTACAACGTTTCTCTGCTAGCTTATCCCCTAATGTAGCTACCCCATTTCTTCCATGATCATCATCGATGAAAATTGCTATCACATCTCTCCATTGGAAGTAGTCAACAAGATTTGCCACTGCAGACAACTGATACAGATCACTCTATGTTGTCCTAACAAAATATGGGAACTGAAGTGAAGTAAGTGTAGGGTCTGTTGCAGCAAATGATAGAAGAGGTACTTGCATCTCATTTGCTATATGTGAAATCACATGAGCCATTACTGAGTACTGTGGACCAATTATGGCCACAGTGTCTTTCTCCATCAATAGTATGCTGTAATAAAAAAATTCAACATGGTTTGTTAGCGAGTGAGGATCATGTTCATGAGGGAAAACATGCAGAACTACAAAAGAAACGGTGAAAACAATCTATCGATTATAATAAATTAAAGTTAAAACACAAGTTGTGACATAATATGATAATGACACATTAAATATTTTATAACGGTGCTAGATCAATTTATAGATGAAGGTGTCATTATCTAATATAACTACTTTTCTCTTATGAATATATAAAGGCATATCAACGCTTTAATATTGTTTTTTTTCTCATCTCTCCTATTAACTTCTTTATTTCTTTCCTCCCACCTCATTATCTTTTCCCTGTTTGTCCAGTTTATATTATAAAACACTTTCAAAATAAAAGGATGCCTACTCCCAGTCTCACATCCCGACTCCTAAAGTTAATGTCTCTTTTTTATATTAGCATAGTATTCTATATCATATTTTAATTTGAATTCAATTTATTATCTTAAACTCAATTTTATAATTTTTTTTGGTAGATCCAATTTTATACACATAGTATAACTTTTTTTTCAAAATTTTTTAATAATTTTAAAGTCATATCATATTATAAAGTTGAAGGGAAAAAGCTTAATTTTATAATATGATATGACTACACAATTAAAATTTTGAAAAATCAGTTACGCTATGTGTATCACATATGATGTAGACTTTTACAATTGTATATAAGTATAAGTTGACAAAAGCGAAAATGAATATTACTTAATCAATTTCTCACTCTTTATCTATCTTATATTTTATAAAGAATTAGTTCACACAAAGGTAACTTTTTATTGTATTAAGAATTACAAAATTTATATTAATTTAAATTATATTATTTTATTTCTTAATATTATACTCAACTACAAAATTACCTTAATTTATGTACATTAAACTTTATTTAAAATCTTTACTCTAGTATAAATACTTTTAATTAATTAATTATATGGATCTAATTTCTTGCTCTAAATTATTTAAATTTTTTTAGGCTGTTGATAAAGCTTAAACTTAGTTAGCTCATTTTCTTAAGAAAGTAATTACTTTTAATTAAACATAACTAATTTAAAAGTTACAGTAATTACATTTTTTTTAAAAATAATATTTATATTAACTAATGATTTGAAATAAAGAAAAACCATAATTTGAAAGAAGGATCCCAAAATTATATTATTACAAAGACTTTTGTCCTAAACAATAGCCCAATTACTCTTAAAACAAATCAAACATGTAACAAGCCTTCAAACACAATAGACATATTTGTTATTCCAAAATTACATAATTAAAGAATGACATATTTCATATATTTATATGCTCTTAGTACATTTCAAATGGAAGGATGTATATCTTTGTTTTTGCTATATTATAATACTTTCATTTTATTACAAATAAATGACATTTTCATGTTGTTTCATTTTTAATTACTCTTATAATATTTAATAATTCTTATAATTTTTCTGTCCCACATGTTGTGTGCGTCTCATTTTAATAAAATATTATTTTCAGTACTTTCTTTACAAAATCTTAAAAACAAGAAACAATATGAAAATAAGGTTGCATTTTTGTAATTAATATTGAGAACTAAAAATGAAAACATAAAACGTTTTCTAAAACCAAACATGCCTTAATGGTTTTGACAAGAACTTACAGTCAATGATTCCTAGAAATCCATTGGAGAATTTTGTGTCCTGCATTGAGATATTAAGCTTAGTGCCATTGAGAATGGTTGCCTTGGAATTTATATCATCCACTGCTGCTTGTATGGCAACCTTAGCCACTCTTCCAATTGTTGAGTCGCAAGATAAAATTGCCCCAATGTTAACGGTGCATGGTCTTGTGGAAATATTATTGCTGATTCCTTCTTGAGGAAAGCCATTTCAGAAGAGCACAAGGACAAGAAGCCAAACTTTGCTCATGTTGTATTTGTACTGCAAGCATAACAGGTCAATGTAAATGGAAAAAGAAAATTAAAGAAAAGATAGGATAATTAGTATTTCCATAATTCATACTACTCTTAGAAATAAATATTTGCACCTTATCAACGCACTTTTTTCTTAAACCAAAGGGAGGGAGCCAAAAGCTTTGAGTGAAATTGAAGAACTCAAATGTAACTCCTTGCGCTTTCACTGAAACAGCTAGCGTACTTTTATGTAAGACATGCTTGTAATGTTTAAGCTTATATGCCCAAATGAAGCATTGCATGATCCTTTTATAGCAAGCGGTTCATGAATGTTTGTTGTTTTCAAAAATCTTTGTTAATCTTTTAAAAGTAGTGTTATATTCTAATTTTTTTTTAATTGTGTAATCAAATAAGTTTAGGGAAAAGAAGAGTATTCATCAATATTTAAATACATGCACAAAGTTTATTAGAAATATAAAAAATTATAAATTGTTTTCGTTTTTAGTATCATATTTATATGTGAATTTTTGTAAAATTGTGTCAATATAATAAATTTATAATTATTTAATTATCATTGTGCATTATTAAGTATAAATTTTTGAGTTTGCGATACAAAATGTTAGACAATAAAATGCTAATGAGAGCATAAAATAAATGCTACAGAAGAGTATTGCGCTAGATAAGTGAATTAATAAGAATATATATATATATATATATATATATATATATATATATATATATATATATATATATATATATATTAAGAAAAAAGATAGAAAACTTTTTATAAAGTCATCAAATAGTGTATTATTATATTAGTGAAGTATTTAATTTTTATAATTATTATTTAAAAGTTACACATATAATAATGTATTATATTATATAATATATAATTAAAAAAATATAAAACTCTTTATATTAATAATACATAAATTAATCTCAAGTGTGTAAAGTAAACCACTCCTTTATGTGCCGAAAAAGTAAACCACTCCCTTTGAAATTGCTAAACTTAATAGTTGAAATTGAAAGCCACTAACTCCTGGCTTTTAACATTTTACCTTAATCACTGCTATTTTGTTTGGAGAAATGTTTTTTTTTTTTTTTTTGTACCATTGAGGTAGGTAGACACCTTGGATATTCAGACATAAAAAGGAAAAAAAAAGTTGTAAAAGAAAATGAAAAGAGTAAAATAATTGGTGAAAAGAGAAAAAATTGAGAGAGTTGCTAGATATTAGGTTTTTGGATATGTACAAATAACATAACCCTTTTATTTGTAACCGACAATGCCCGCTAATGAAGTGCTAACATGACAACATTTCATGTTGAGGGTGATGGAAAATGCGACTTATGTGTCCATGCCACAATGAATCTTTTAAATTACTTTTTACGCTCTTATATATATGGAATTCGAATATTATAGGTGAATTTAAATATACACACCTTATGTTTATATTATAAATTTAATTGGTATGTTCTAAAAGTGTAAAATAGTTTTACACTATTAATCAATAGAAATATTGAAAAGTAAAAAATTATGGTGGACTCTCATTATAATGGATGATTATTTATATAAGTTGGTACTTTCTACTATTTTTATTGGCTGATAATATAAAATTATTTTATATTGTTAGTATATTTAAATTAAACTCTTATATTATTCTAGTTTTTATATTTATATATTTATACTCTAATTTTAACATATAAATAATATAGAAGGCACATCTCTTTTAAAGATGTATATTTAACAATTTTAATTCTAAAAATGATTCTGTGCAAGTTGGATTAGGTTGATTTTAAGCAAGAAATTTTTAAGTATTTTTAAAATAAGAGAAAAAATTTATTTTATTTTATTTGTTATTTGATACTTTGACTATTTTATTGAAAAATAAATAAAATAGAAAAAATCAATTATCTACAAAGTTTTAAGATGTCGAATAAATATGAAGTATGAAAATTTTTCTCTTATTTCGAAACACCTAAAAATTTTTCAATTATAATGAAAGGTGTTTTCCATTTACCAAACCAAAAAGGGCAGGGAATTATTGTGATGTTGGCCTACCTTTACTGTTTTTTATCTATACTTTTTTTGCACTTTTTCCAAAGAGATGTGCCAAGTCCCTATAATAATCTCTCATCTACAAAACTTTCCATAAAGCCAGCTTCGATGCAAAGACGTCATTACATTTTCTTGAAAATTACGTTTTTATAAAGTATTACTCCTACATGTAAAATAAGTCTTTTATTGGCCTTTTTATTACATTATAAAATCATGTCTTGTCATTTTTTTGAGAAATTAATTGTGATATATTCTTAGTATAAAAAATTATTGATATAGTACTACATAATTAGATGAATATATATATAAAAAATTATACTAATAAAATATTAAAATTAATCTATTAGATAAATATATATAAAAAAAATTATACTAATAAAATATTAAAATTAATTTTTAGATTAATTTTAATATATTATTAATATTAAGAATTTTACATTAATATTTAAGCATATAGTACTATATTGTGATTTTTGAAGTAATAGTTATAAAAATAAAAAAATTTATTAATATAATAATATATAATTAAATAATTACAAAAAAAATTATACCTACAATATACCAAAATTAAATTCTTGAAATTGGGCAACACATCTAAAATAATAGAAGTAACATTGTACTAATATGATAATAAAAAAGGATATGGCTATTCACTGATTTCAATTTAATTAATTTGTTTTATTTTTAGTCATTTAAATGATTTCATTAATTTAGTTAATATAAGGATATGAGATAAGTCTATTTCGTTTTTTAAATAATTATTTCTAGCTAGAGACCGTTTCTCACCTTTTTTTAAAAAATTTTTAGTTTTTTTAGTTGAATTATCTTTAAAAAAAATATGTCAGGAGAAAATTTTCCAGTCGGCTTTGTTGGAATATGTTCTCATTTAGGTTCTAGTCTGATCAAATGGTCACATTGACTATTCCAAACTCTTTGATGACTTTAGAATTATAGCTCTTGATGATGCAAGTAATAATATAATAATATGAATGTATAAAAGTGTTTATGATTTCTGAAAAGACATTGAATTTTTTTAAGAATTTAATTTAAATATATTGACAATATAAAATAATTTGATATTATTAGCTAATAAAAGTAATAAAAAATATCAACTTATATAAATAATTACTAATTATAATAAGAAATTTATCATGATTTCTTACTTTTTAATATTTTTATTGATTAATAATATAAAATTATTTTACACTATCAATAAATACCAATTAAACTCTTTTTTTAAATAATTAATGGGCAATTGGTTCAACTACATGAACATTTTTTTTTTGGGTAATTTGGAAAAGATAGCAAGAATTCTATTCAATAAATAAAAGGTGCATGCTATGGTGGATATATAAAATGGTGGATTTTGTGGATTTTTGTATATTTATCTGTATCATGAGCAAAGTTATCAATATTTTAGATAAAATTATCAGTATTTTGTATAGCTACCAATGTTGGTAAATTTGTCAAAAATATTGATAACATTATCCAAAATATTGGTAAATCAATAAAATGCACTATTAAATTTACCCAAAATATTGGTAATTTTATCTAAAATGGTGATAAATCTATAAAATATGCTAATAAATTTATCCAAAATATTAATAAATTTATCTAAAATACTAATAATTTTATTCAAGATGCTGATAAATACATAAAAATTCACAAAACCCACTATTTTGCAAGTACACAGGAGAATTGGCCTAAATAAAAACAAGACTAAGTCCCAAAGTACATACCTAGGGAGCCCTGAGGGTGCCTTAGACACCAACAACCATAAAAAGGTGGAAAGATATCAAATGGAAGTCCAAAAAGATCCCTTAAATTGATTCTTTGCAAGGATGTGCGAGTACATCTTCTTTGCCACGACTTTACAACAAAAACTTTGTAGTTTCTCTCTAATCCTAGAAAGGACGTTTGTGAAACATGAATTGGGGTCTATCGATGACCAGTTTACCAATAAAAGATTGATTGTCAAGTTCGGAATAATGTACCAAATCTACTTTATTTAGCAAAACTTTCTCAGTGGCATTAGAATCATCCAAGTGCTCTAAATTAAAAAAGAAAAAGAAAACGTGCTGTGAAACTAGTAGCAATTTAGAAATAAGCGATTGGGCTGTGAAATATGTAGGAGCAGCCGTTGTTGGGTATGTTGAGGATGTTGCGGCTAGCCATGCATGGGGCAGCAAACGTCGCACAATGGAGGTCATTGCATAGGTAGCAATGGAAATGGGGAATGATGCATGGGGTGTTGCAGTGATGGAGGCTAAGTTTGGTTGGCTAAGAGAGGTGAGAGAACAAGGGGAAGGGGAAGATGAATTATAATCTGCTGCAAGAGTTGAAAGTAAATTTGTACAGCTGGAAAAAGATGATTTTGTAGGTTTTAACACGCAAAAGAAAGGGGGAATATCATGAAGGGCCTACCTTCAGCAATGCTCAAAAGACCTTTATATTTGGAATCTTCTTGCAATGAGACCTTCAGCTTAGTTTTACCAAGAATAGATGATGGATCAGAAATTACATCTTAAACAGAGGCTTTTGCAGCAATTTTCACAATTATGCCAACACTAGTATTGAAAGAGTAGAGAACCCCAATATTTACAACTTCAGGTACTGTGCTATTATCCATGCCAACCCCATTTGAACAGAAACCGCTGGAGAGAACCATCAACACCACAACAACCATCAACACCACAACGGCACAGCCCAAACTCTAATCATGGTCGGCGTTGCCTGATTGAAATGCCAGTAATGATCACCCTGCTCAACAAACAAGTAAAGAATCATCCTCAAAACAAAATAAACAGAAATGAAAAAATACTAAGAAAGTCTGAAGTTAAATACTCATCCTAGAACCGGTGACTTTCATAATATTAGGCATAAATTGAAGCTCTCAATCATAACCTTGTTTGGTAAGGAACACAAGCCCTCTAAACTAATTTCCAGGCCCGGAAACTCAAAACAACATCAACAGCAACTAAGCCTTATCATATTAGGTAGGATCGGCTACGGACATCAGACGATGCCGTAGTGTCCTATCATAAATCATGCTCATATTCAAACCATTAAAATCAAAATTTTTTTTAATACTTTCACTTATAATTTTTCTAATTTTCTCTTTGTCTCTATCTATTGAACTATCTTCCATCTTGTCTACTCTTTTTGGTGGGGCTTCACAAGTCTTCCCCACACATGCACACACACTTTCAAAACAAAAATGGAAATATATATACAAGCACAAGAATGAGGGAGGAACATAGAGACAAAAATCCAGGGCGTATATAGCTCAAAAACTCAAGCATAAAAATGACATGACAACAGTCACAAAGCACATCTCAAACACACAAGAAAGATGGGAAAGAATAAAGCACTAAAGTGCCTCTCATCAAAGCAAAAAAGCATCAGAGTGTAAAGGGGAAATAACAGCATGTGAAGGAAGAAGGCTTTATCCAAAAAGATAAATGCACCTGAAGTTTGGTTCACAAGACAGGAGCTGACATCTATGTTTAGCTGCAAAATGGTGCAGAAAATCTTATATTAGGTTCACTTTGAGAATAAAAATACCAACTTTACATATACCCAAAAAAAAAAATTTTCAACTTTTACCTGAGAGCATGAACTTCACTTGAAGAGGGAAGCAAAGCAACATCAGAAGCAGTTTTAACGCCATTAGGAATTTGTAAAACCTGGGAATGAAGAAAAGTAGAAGAAATTCAGAAAAAACGGATAGATCTTAAAAGAAAATGGTAATGGTGCTGTTGCTGAGGAATAATTGATGCTATCTAGCTGGAGATATTGTAGCTTCTTTCCCTTTTGCATTTTTATTACAAGGACAAAAACTCAAAAGTGAACCTTAGCATATCAATAACTTTATGATTGTGATGAAGGGTTTCATGTAGGAGAATATATCCACATACATTCACTTTGAAGATAATTGCTGTCACTGTACACAACAATGCAAGCACCAGTTCCAGTTTGATGTGAAGTTTATGAACCTCTGGCCTTAGGGGGTTCTGCCCCTCACCCACTATAGCACTGTGTTACATGGGACAATAACAACAACATACACACTGAGAGACAAGTTGTGATCACATGGATGGCAACTAGTGCAAAGAGTAATCTTATTTTGATGTTAGAAGTAGACATTAAGTAAAATAAATATCATAGACAAAAATAGAAATATAATATTTAAAGTAATGAGTGAGGTTAAGACATTTTATAATATCTATAATTAATGTCCATTTTCATATCCACTTTCAATATAAAAATAACATCGCTTCTAGTCTTTCAGTGTAATTTAATGGACAAAATATTTTACTTAAAAAATAAAAGAGACATTCTTATTTCTCATCATACTATGATAGTGATATACTCACCGGCACGAATTTTAGTATACCTAACATGTTTCAAAATATTAATTGTTTTAGATTTTTATAAAAAAAATAAAAAGTTCAAATTTTATTAGTTTTAGAAAAATATAAGTAAATTTAATTATTTTTTTCATTTTATTAATATATTTTCTCATTTCAATTAGCAGAGATAATTAAAGACAATATAAAATTGAAAAAAGAAAAAGTTAAAAGTTTTTTACTTTTCAAAATAATCGATAAGATAAGATAAATTATTTTTCTCTAAAACGATAATATTTTAAATCGGAGTGAATATTATCATTATAAAATTACGGGGTGGATGGTAATCACATGACCTTTAATTTGATAGGCTAACACTAATTACGTCTCACTTTTCTCTTATTTAAAAATTATATATTTTTTTATCTATTATCTTATGCACCACTCTTCCTCTTTTTGAAAGAAATTTCACATACACATTCTCTACTTGATATAGAGACAATATGTTGACACAAAAAAAGAAAAAAGAAAAAAAAGACAATATATAAAGCCCGATTATAAATAACAAACTAATGTAGGTACATGTAATTTTTATTTATTCGAGCAAGAAACATGACAATGTGATAATTGCTAATCTCATATAAAGATACAATTTTCCATTAAATTTATTTAACGATGGCCATGCAAAAGAGAGCACAGTAGTGGTTAAAATGCCCAAGTTCCCCTTGATCAAGTTAAGCTTAAAAATATTCCACCAAAATTTAAAATGTTAAAACATTTTTATTAAACAAGTGGTTGAATATTTAATGCAAATTTCCTTAAAATTTTTAATTATTATTTTTACATGTAATTTTGATATTGCCGTAAAGTTTGTGTACAATAATATTAAATTATGTTTTGATATGTTATTAATTAAAAGAGTGCAATTAAAATTATAACTTTTAATATTCTTAAAAATAAGTAAATAATTATAAAATTAAAATATCTAATATTTATAACAAATTAGAATCAAATGAAATCTCAAACATATCTATCGACGCCACGGAATGTTTTGAAATGAAGACAAAAAAATGAAATGAAATGAAATGAAAACATTAAAAACATGGGAAGGCAGTAATTGGGCACATTCTCCAGCATGAATAAAAGCTAATGTCAATAATATTAAATATTTTATAAATTTTAAAGTAATTATGTTGAAGATTAAATATTTTTATTGATGTATTTAATATCAATTGGATGATTGTATAATTTTTTAATAATTATGTGTTAAAATTTAAATTTTTTATATATATTATTTTATATTTATGTACATTCATAATAAAATTAATAAAATTTACAAATAAATATATTTTATATAAAATTAGTGAAACTCAATTTTACTATAAGATTTAATTTTAAGATATTGTTAATGTTAAAAAAAATTATTGAGATATTCAATTATATATTATTATATTATTAAAAATATTTTACTCTAATAATAATTATTTAAAAAATTATACATATGATACTATATGATTAATTGGAAATATAAAACACTTTATATTGATAGTATATCAAAGTTAATATTTTTATTATACGTGTATCTAAATACAATATATTTGAAATATATTAATAAAGTAATCTCTCCTTTTTCACCACATATAATTGTGGAAAAACAAACATAACAGAGGTTTGGTTTAAATAAAATCATGTCGCACTTTGCTTAAAGATTAAGTTAGTCCACTTGTGGGCGGGAGGAAACAACAGTTGCCAGGAAAATTCTACTTGTCCACTAAATTTAATTTACATTCATGTTGCAAAAACACACACATATTTCATGCTCGCTCACTTATAAGCCAATCCCATGGGGTTCTTTGTCATTTTTATTAAAATTAATGTTTTACCAGTTTATAAGTATTATTTTCAATGTGTTAATTTTAATAATTTTTACAATAAAATTTGTAGTTGAAAATTTTAAGTAGCTGAACTTATGCTTCTTATACAGCTTATTCAATTTTAAGTAGATGAGCTTATGCTTCTTATACAGCTTATATATATATAAAAGTAATAATGAGGTATGGACTCCTAATCTTATACATACTATCCAAATCCTTCATCGTTATACTACTCCTATTTGCTTGTTTCTTATGAAACTTAATAAGGTTGATTTATAATCCCAATTACATGATAATGATCCTCTTCATGTTTGAGGAGTTGTTATTTCAATAAATAATATATACTTTTTATTTTTTATTCTTTGAATATGTAATTTTTGTTATTTTTCTATTTTTATTGCCATTTTGAAATTCATGATTTCATTATTTTCCTTATCCAAAAAATTATTATATGTGTTTGTTATGATCCATCCCTCCCAAAAGCATAATATATTGGATAGAAGTATATGAATAGTTATATATATTAACATGTTTCTTAATATAAGAGCCTCTTTTTGGATTTAAAGCGTAGATAATGTACAAATCCACTTTACCTCATGCTGAAATTTAACATTTATTTTGAAGAATGGAGGCAAATAAAAATTGAACTCTAGACCTCTTGGTCATAAAGACCCTGATACTACATCATGAATTATCTCTCCCAAAAATTTAAGTTATTAGTAAATATGTTAAATGGGCTGAGCCGGCCCATTTAGGCCCGACCCATTTAAGCCCATGAAATAAACAGTTTAAACGAGTCAATCCGTTTAGCCCGCGAGTTATATTTTACTAGTTCATCCCATTTAAGACTGGTCCGCAGACTTAAATAGATCAACTTGTTTAACTTCTTTTTTCTTAACTTTTCAGGTTTTAAAAATTTAATTTTAATTAAAAAAACATAAAAATTCTTATTTCTTATTTAAAAAAGTGAAAATATCCTAAATTTGCTTATTAAATTATATTTTATATCCTAAATTTATACCTCTTTCTCTAAAAAAATAAAAAAAAGAAACACGGATAAACGGGCTGATATGTTTGCCTGCGTGGGTTGGCCTGTTTAACCCACGGGTAATGATTCAAGCTGAAAACAGGATAATTTAAACAAGTTATTATTTTTTAAATCCAACCCACCTATTTTTAGCGGATAAACGTGTTTAGCCCGATGGATTTGACCCATTTTAAAGCCCTAATTTTTTGGTAGAAACACATTAATAATTTTATGTCTTTATAGTATTTAGTGTGGCATCATTAATTTATTATTATTGGTTAAGACAATCTTACTAATGTTAGATACTATAACTAAAGACTTCTTAAATTGGTGATTAATATCTTTTATTCTATCTGTCTATTTTTAAGTGTCATTTAAGATTTTTGTACACAAATTTAAAAAAAATATTGAATTGGTACAAATGTAAAAAAATAATTTATGTAGACTGAATTATTCTTTTTTCTTTTATTTACTCACTATTTTTCTCTCCCTTAAATTTCACTTTTTTTATTGTATTAAAGAAAATAAGAATAAACTAAAAAAATAATATTTTATTAAAATTATTAAATGACAGATAGTGTTAAGCAAATATTTTTTTTTAAAAAATAAACACTTAAAAATAGCTGGAAAGAGCATTCTGGTAGGAGTAATTGACTATTTGGCCTAAGTTTATTGACGCTACGGCCAATAAATCCAATTATGAGAATAAGAAGTTTCCTTCATATTTCAAAACTAGGAGTAACATCTTTTTATCATTTTTACCTTTTGAATCATAGTCATATAATTTGGCTCGGAACTTTATCTTGTCAAAAAGGTCTGTAACAAACTTTCAACACCTAAACCATTTCTTTTCGCTTGTTTTCTCTTTGTTCCTTTTCCTCCAATGATTTTTATGTTTGGCGTAATATGCGAAACAAAACATCTCTATATGGATTATTTTTCTTTTCATAATATGATAAAGATACGTTAGTAAAATCATCATTTAGTAAGTTGCTACGACCTACGAGACTTGAAAGTCATACTCATGTTACACGTTTTAAACATTCACAGTGTAAACTAGTGGTTTAATTTGAAGCTGGGAACTTCATGTGTGAATCGGGTTTGGTTATGTGCGCATATATACATAATTGGTCACAATTTTTTAATTTAATTGACCAAATATATATATATATATATATATATATATATATATATATATATATATATCTTATTCAAAAAACGTATTATATAAAAAATAAAATAAAATTTTTAAATATTTAATATAGAAAAGCTTTATTTTTTTGTAATACTTTTTTTAAAGGAAAACAGTCAAATGAACTTAAAAGGAGTTAAATAGGCTTATTGAATATTCCAGATTACATGGTTGCTCGGAACTTAGTTTCATCTAAAGAATGATATATAGGGAGCGTTCTAGTTAATGAGATAGCTCTCATTTTCTCAACCCTTTGAGCACGTGTAAAAATGTTTCAAAACTGAAAATGCAGAGTAATCACTCAAAGAAGTATAGCCGTAAAGGCAAAGTAACTAAAATTGAGTATGTTATATACTTAGATGTCCGTCTGTTAACCCTGTAGCCATGACCAAAATGTCTTCTTTTTGGTAGCTCGATACAGTTTGCAATAGCATGTTTATTTTGTGACTTTGTAGAAAAACTGTTGTAGTCGTCCACCTAGAATTATTTTACCCTGAAATAGCAGTGTTTCTATTTAACGTGGACAGAACTTTACTGATAATTGCTGCAGCGGAGTTTAATTGGCTACGTTTTATTCACATGATGCAGTTGGATCTATTTATGTTATTGTCCTTGTTAGTACCCTCTTGACCATTTAGTGAACCCTATAGGACCTCATGTAGCTTGTGTTGACCTACTAGGCTCCTTCAACCAGGCCACGTACGTAGGATGATGTAGTTTCTGAGAACCTCAATTTATTTTGTGTACGTATAAAAATATGTTATGCATGTGGATGGCAGTTGGCCTAAAGTTATGATGATGCATGGCAAGTATGCGACACATGGCATATGTGAATGCACAAATATTTGTGTATGTATATGACTGACAGTGTTCCTTGTACGAATAGTGAACTTTGATTAAGTGTTAATGGATATATCAAATAATAGAACGACATAACTGGTAAGGTAAACGAATAGTATGGTCCTTCCAATGAGTTTTCCGAAGTAATTATTAAAGAAACTAGGATCTGTGGTTGAGTCAGTTTAAAAAGAAATTAAATCTGAATTTTGATAGATGCTCATGGCTAGGTGCCCACTTTAATTTTAATAAGTCTCTTTTGCTATGCCCTAAATTTGCTGAGCTTGAGGAAGAAATAACGAATTATAGTTTAATTATTTTAAAATCCCTCTCTCTTTCACGAGTTTTAGGATCCAAGGAATTTAATCAATCCAGAAATATATCGTGGATAAGCAAAAAAAAAAAAAAAAAGTACAAATAGTTAATGAAATTATATAATGGCTACTTCTTGCTTTGTTTAAGGTCTGGACCTACATTCAGTGTTAACCTAAAGTTGATGGTCTTATCGGCTAGCTTAGTAAGATAATAAAAAAACTATATACTAAATTCTATGAGCTAGGTTCTAACACAGATCCTTTATAACTCCAAATTGTACGACTATAAACTTCACACAACATTTACACAATATTTAAACATGTTGTGCTTATCACAAACATATTTGGTATTGCTATTATATATCCATCATTAAATTACAACGGTTCCTTTATTAAGAACATGCTTTAATTACTAGTTATATCCTTTAGCAATGGCATCATTTTTTAATATGGACACTAAACACTAGAGCCGTCCAATGTTCCATCTTCATGCACAACCCTTCTACAGGAGCACTTTTCCTTTTGCCTTTTCTTCTTTGACCTGCATTCTTCTTTTTCATTGAGAAAGGAAAGGAATGATCTGAGACGAGAGGGTGATGATGAGCCTTCAAGGTTACTACTATTGGAGTGCCTCCTAAAACGGTAGGCCATTCTAATAAAATAGCAAAGGAGAGCAATGAAGCATGCTATGCCAATAAGAAGGAACAGACCCCAAAAGCTCTTTAGCTCAAGCCTATCTATGCCTTGCTTTGAACCTTCTGAGCTGCAAGCACTTCTTGTTAGCCATTTGTCATGGATCCTCTGCAAGTCACCATTCTCTGATAGCTTTAAGATAGCAGTTGACATGTCAATTGCTAAGGGAGAGTCCCTTGGAAAGCCCTGTTACATTCAAATATATACATTGTTAAATGGGTATTTAAATAGAATCATGATACTCTCGTTCGATTTACTAACATGGAAGTATCATGCTATGAGAGGAAAAAAAAACATAAAAATAAAATTGGTAAATTATATAAATAATGATAAGTCTTGTTATAATAAAAATTTGCATCCTGATTATTTAAATAGGCTAGCTAGATTTTAAAAAAGGGTAGGCTAAATGACGAAAAAAGGGGGCCTATATTAAATAAATAAATCTGACTTATGTAATGCATTCAAGAAAAAACAATGACATACGAACAAATTTTTCCGATGCATATACCCGACATATGAGAAGAAAAGCAGGCAATCAATCAAAGATGGTGGGGGTAAAAATTTCTCACCTTTCTCTGTGTGTGTTGAAGCTATGCGTCAGAAAAACGAGTCAACATGTCTTTTCTCTTTAAGAAACAAACTTAAGTAGTTTAAAACATAATCTAGTCTAACTTGGTCTCTTTTCACCCCTATATAAGATGAGAACAGAAATTTTAAGGTGGACTAAGTTGTTGTGAATTGCGGACTAATATTATAAGTATGTGGGAAGTGGGAACCCATGGGTTTGGTGTGTGGGATTCACATGGGTTTGGTGTGTGGGTTCCAACAGGAAGACGGGCTCCCTGATTGACTTTTGATTTTGGGAGACATGTACGGGCCCAAGGCCCAAAAGAAGAAAAGTTTAAGAAGTTGTTGCTGATTGACTTGACCCTGGTCCGTAGTGGACTATCTCTACATTATTAGAATTTCTTGTGAAATCCTCCTAAGGAAAAGCACTATAACAGGGGCTGCGGAATAACGTGTAAAAAAGTACATGGTACAGATTTTTCGCTTGCCATAGACTGTGCCTAATCTACTTTCAATTCCATGTGACAAGTGAAATTAACGAGTTCTCTTCTCTATATACATTAAACTTTGTTTTGACGACTTAAGAGAGAGATTAAGAGAACGATGTTCTTGTCTTTCTTTATTAACAGTGTTTGTTCCGTCTTAATCCAAGAGAGTAATATCAAGGATTCTTAATTTTAGACAGAAGAGCAATTCTTGTATGGATAATAAATTTAACACTTTGTATTTAGAGACACGCATGATAACATTGATAACGTCAACTTTATTCAAAATATACTCATTTATTTGAGACTCTGGTTAACTTTATTATAAATATACCTAAGTATAAGAGGTTAGATTTAGATTTATAGAATAACTTTATATATCTATCTTTAATACTGTTTTGAACAAAGAATTTTTGGTAAATGTAAAGTTGAGTTTCACGTAAAGGAAATTGATTTAGGAACTTACAAAGCCCCATCCCATCTTGGTGAACTCTTGACCAACAATGCCAAACTCACATCTGGTTGCTAGGAAGAGCTCCATGTATGCACGTTCATCTATTATTGCAGCAACGCCACCATTGGCTGGGCCATCCTTCAAGGCCTTTTCATATTCTGATGGGGAGTCAAAAGGAACAAGCCTTGATCTGTGTATGTTGAGCTCCTCAGCCAGATAATTTTCAGCAAATGAACCTCTTAGGAAACCAATGCGTTCATTGCTTGTCACTAAGCTTTCAATCCCCTTAACTGGGGAAGAGAGCTGTTCCACTGTGAGGATGGAAGTCAGGCTTGCAATATAGCTAGAGTTGAGTATTAAAACCACAAAGAGCCATATAATTAGGACTAAGCGACCAAGGGTGCTGACAGTTTTCTCTCCTGCAAAAGAAAAGGGTTTATGGATATTATTAGATAGAATAAAATTTGTGTTGGGATAAGTGGTTAGGGTAACCCAAAAATCAGGAAGATATAAGTTAATAAGTTAAGTGAAAAATCACAGAAGTGGATTAGACGGCATATTTTAAGCCAAAATTTTAAAACAATAAATTTATAGATCCTCCAAAATATATACTCTTCATTTAGTTCAAATTTAACCAATGTAAGATTTTATTAGTCACACTTGAAATTCCAATAATTTATACATCATTTTTTTATCACGAAATACAACATCTATCTCAGATAAATATATACTACTTTTTTAGTTTCAATTTGTGTGTCACCATATTCATATTTATATACTATGTCTATAATATATCCCAATAATCATAGTTTAAATAATATTTCCCTGTTAGATATAAGTCTATAACACCATTCCCTAACCTAAATGTTATAAAAACTTTTGAGTTTCTTGGATGACTAGATATTAATATGGTATTAAAGCATTTATGAAAAAGTGGTCAAGAATTGTACTTGCAACCATTCCATTTTATAATTAAATACAAATTCATCACGAGGTAAATTGAATATATGCAATATTTTTCGACAGTTAAAGGTGCATAAGGGCCTTGTGTGGAAGAATGTGATTGATGTAAAGTCATTCATGAGCTTCCACTAGCTAAAGGAAAGTTTCGACCACTTACTATGTGCAAAAAATAAAGTTGAAAAGCTAAACCTGCACAGAAAACGATTCGTATATTAGCAATTAGTGAAGTATGTAAGTGATAATATAATGCGCCAATCTCAAAAATGTGATGAACCAATCAAGCGGCTTAATTAAGTCAACTTTTGAATTGTTTAAGTACTTAATTACCATATAATGGTGACAAACTGTCTCCTAGGGCGGCCTCTAAAGTCATCATTGATGCGGCGCTCTAGAATCCACACGACAGCTCCAACAACTAAGAAAAACATTCCTGTGACAAACCACATCATTGGAGTAAATGGTGTGAGGAAGGCCCATGCACTTGATTTCAACTTCCTGATAGGTGCCACAACAACTAGCCCTGACTCAATATATGGCTGAGTGAAATCCACTATCTTAGTCCTGTTTGTAGTAATGGTAATGTCTCCAACCACAGCATCAAAGACCTACATATATATAAGAAGTAATTTTAGTCCAAAGAAATTAAAACAAAACAAAGAAAGCCGAAAGAAAAATGAAGATATATAAATATCATGAAAACTTAAAAAATACTTGTAATTACTCACACCAATTGTGATATGGTGGAGAAGTTCTGAGTTTAATGGGTTGGTTTTACCATCACCAAATGGAACAAACTTGTATGGAACTGGATAAGGCAACACGGTCAGTGCAGCAATAAACACATCTATGCAATAACCACCAAACATCTCAGTGCCCTCAATCCTTGACACAAATTCACGGTAACTAATTCTAAGTGGCACCCCAATTCTCAAGTGTTTTCCATTGCTGGCAAAGACCCAACCACGAGGTGTTTGAGTTGTTTGACCAGGCCATATGACACCATATAGTCCTTCACTTGAATTGGCATGATTAGGAGCTTCCCCAGTATGGAGGCCAATGGAATCTGACCAATAACCAATCCTCCTAGTTCCAGTTCCAATCACATTAATGACTTCATATGATGGATTCAACAAGTTCCCATCAGAAGCAAACATCATTTGCCCTGTTAAACCAGTTCTATTGACCTCTATAATTTTTTGAAGCAATGTGCTACCATTAATAAAGACCCCCATGGTATCAAGATGAAGGGTGTCACCCCTTAACATGTTTAGACTTGAATCATTAGAAAATGACAAAGTTCCCCCACTGCTAAAAAATGCATCAAGTGCAGAAGCAAGAACCCAAACTGTGTCATAAGCATATAGACCAAAGATGTTCAACCCAAAAGGACCTTCACTAAGATCCTTTTGATGGGTCAGGTTGCTCCACCTAGACATAAAGTTTCTCTTGATTTCTGAATTTGGTGTATACATCCTCAAGGTGATAACACCTTGGATGTCATTCATGGCTGAAGTTGTGAACAATGAAGGGCGTGAATCTAGTACTGTAGAGAGCCAATCAGTGGTTATCCACACATAACCAGTTGACATCATGCCAAGTGATTGAGCAACATTAAGTACTTTTAGGCCTAAATCAGGTATTATATGGAGGACTACCACCCTAGATTCCATCAAAGCTATCTTAAGTAGTGCACTGTTTATTTCTTCCTGGTTAATATTAATATCAGGCCTAAAGGGTGCTTTATATGATATCTTACAACGTTTCTCTGCTAGCTTGTCCCCTAATGCAGCTACCCCATTTCTTCCATGATCATCATCAATGAAAATTGCTATCACATCTCTCCATTGGAAGTGGTCAACAATATCTGCTACTGCAGACATCTGATATAGATCACTCTGTGTTGTCCTAACAAAATATGGGAACTGAAGTGAAGTAAGTGTAGGGTCTGTTGCTGCATACGATAGAAGAGGTACTTGCATCTCATTTGCAATATGTGAAATCACATGAGCCATGACTGAGTATTGTGGACCAATTATGGCCACAGTGTCTTTCTCCATCAATAGTAATGCTGTAATGAAAAAGTCAACATGGTTTGTTAGCGAGTGAGGAACATGTTCATGAGGGAAAACATGCAGAACTACAAAAGAAACAGTGAAAATAATAAAATATTATTTTCAGTACTTTCTTTACAAAATCTTGAAAACAAGAAATAATATGAAAATAAGGTTGCATTTTTGTAATTAATATTGAGAACTAGAAATGAAAACATAAAACGTTTTCTAACACCCAACAGGCCTTAATGGTTGTGACAAGAACTTACAGTCAATGATTCCTAGAAATCCACTTGAGAATTTTGTGTCCTGCATTGAGATATTAAGCTTAGTGCCATTGAGAATGGTTGCATTGGAATTTATATCATCCACGGCTGCTTGTATGGCAACCTTTGCCACTCTTCCAATTGTTGAGTTGAAAGATAAAATTGCCCCGATGTTGACGGTGCTTGGTCTTGTGGAAACATTACCGCTGATTCCTTCTGAAGGAAAGCCATTGTAGAAGATCACAAGGACAAGAAGCCAAACTTTGCTCATGTTGTATTTGTACTGCAAGCATAACAAGTCAATGTAAATGGCAAAAAGAAAATTAAAGAAAAGATCGCATAATTAGTATTTCCATAACTCATACTACTCTTGGAAATAAATATTTGCAGCTTATCAACGCACTTTTTTTCTTAAACCAAAGTGGAGGGAGCCAAAAGCTTTGAGTGAAATTGAAGAACTGAAATGTAACTCCTTACACTTTTACTGAAACAGCTAGCGGACTTTTATGTAATGTAATGTTTGAGCTTATATGCCCAAATGAAGATTGCATGATCCTTTTTATAGCAAGTTGGTCATGAGTGTTTGTTGCTTTCAAAACACTCTTTTAATCTTTAAAAAGAGTAGTGTTATATTATATTATATTATATTATAATATATATATATATATATTATTGTGTTATCAAATAAGGGAAAAGAAGAGTACTCAATATTTAAACACATGCAAAAAGTTTATTAGAAATATAAAACATTATAAAATGTTTTCATTTTTAGTAATATATTTATATGTGAATTTATGTAAAATTTTGTCAATATTATAAATTTATAATTATTTAATTATCATTGTGCATATAAATTTTTGAGTTTATGATACAAAATGTTAGACAATAAAATGCTAATGAGAGCATAAAATAAATGTTACAGAACTAAAAGTATTACGCTAGATTAGTGATTTAATAAGAAAATATATAAGACTCAGAAAAAAGATTAAAAAAATTATAAAGTGACCAAATAATGTATTATTATATTAGGTGAAGTATTTAATTTTTATAATTATTACTTAAAAGTTATACATATAATTATATTATATAATATATAATTAAAAAAATATAAAAATTTTATATTAATAATATATAAATTAATTTTTAATATATTAATATATGATTAATTGGAGTGATAGAAAATTCTAACCCCTTAGCTATTGATTTTGGATTTAAATTTTAGAAATGAAGCAATTTGTGCTGGGAGAGACTACCTCTTTGATGTGTTCTTTAGTTTCTCGAGCCGGATATTGGTGGATCAAAGGTTTATCGGATACAAGTGGTCCCCCAAATAAAAAATAAAAAAATCTAATCTTAAAGTAAATCACTCCTTTATGTATCAGGAAAGTAAACCACTCCTTTATGTATCAGAAAAGTAAACCACTCCTTTTGAAATTGCCAGACTTAATAGTTGAACCTCACTAACTCTTGGCTTTTAACATTTTATCTTAATTCTAGATAAGGTATTGGATGCTTGTGTGTCCACGTCATTATCTTAATCTTATCAATCCTGTATCAGTACGAGCACCACGGAAAATATTAAGATGTTATTAGGATAATAAAAGAAATTATGTTCTATATTAATGCACATCAATCTTCTAGGCCATCGTTATCTCTTACATTTTTTATATTTTTAATATATAATTTAATTTATATGTATTGATAATATAAAATATTTGTATATTATCATCCAATTATATGTTACCACATAGATAAATATGCATGATTCTTACTTTCATTACTCCAAAAATCATGCAAATAAAAGAATATAATTGGATAATATAAAATATGAAAGACTGTCAGTATATATAAATTAAATTTTAATAAATAATAGATATAATTTATATATATTGACAGTATAAAATTATTTTATACTATTATTCAATTATATTTTCTCATTTAAATAATTTTTAGAATAATGAGAGTAAGAATTATACATATTTATTTTTATAATAATATATGATTAAATAATAATGTGAAAAAAATAAAACTTGTTTTATGGTAAAATAAAACCCTTTTTTTTTTTAAATTCTGAGAAGACCTAGTAATTTCCTCAATTATCACTGCTATTTTGTTTGTGACCGACAATGCCCACTATTGAAATGCTAACATGACAACACCTCATGCTGAGCGTGATGGAAATTGCAACGTACACATCCACACCATATTGAATCTTTTAAAGTACTTTTTGCGTCTTTTATATATATATATATATATATATATATATATACTCTTATATTTATATTATTTTATATTTTTATTTTTTATTATTTATTGTAACCAATTTATCTTAATTTTTATATGTTTATACTCTAATTTAAACATATAAATAAATAATATAGAAGACACATATCTTTTAAAGATGTATAGTTAACATTTTTAATTCTAAAAATGATTTTGTGCATGTTGGACTAGGTTGATTTTAAGGAAGAAAATTTTAAGTATTTTTAAAATAATAGAAAAATTTTACTTTATTTAATATATTATTTGATACTTTAACTATTTTATTAAAAAATAAATAAAATAGAAAAATCAATTATCTACAAAGTTTTAAGATATCGAATAAAAATGAAGCATGAAAAATTTTCTCTTATTTTGAAACACCTAAAAACTTTTCAATTCTACTAAAACGTGTTTTCTATTTATCAAACCAAAAAGTGCAGGGAAATTATTGTGATGTTGACCTACCTTTGCTGTTTTTCATCGATACTTTTTTTTGCACTTTTTCGAAAGAAGAGTACCAAGTCCCTAAAATAATCTCCATCTACAACGTACTTCCCATAAAGTGAGCATAAATAAGGGATTAGATTTTGTCAATTGAAAATTTTATATAATAAAATTATACTTTAATTTTTATAATTGATTAAATGCTATTGTGGATTTCATTCTTAATTTCACGTTCTTAATCAACGATAAAAATTGCTTCTATGCATCTTATTTGGCAAGGTGTGTAGTGCACATTAATATTCAATGGTGTATATTTGAGTGTGTATCTATAGACTAATTATTAATGATATATTGTAATAAAGGTTAAAGTCTCTCTCCACCCCAACAAGCACCCAACCTCTCCGCCGATGAATTTGTGCGCTCCACCCCAATGATGCAGGTGTCACTGCCAACATAACAGAGAGACTTGTCATGTAGGTGGTGGACGATGTGACCGCCATGGCTGCACATCAAGCAGAGCTTTGATGATGACACAGGTGGGAAGGGCTCGTTCAATGAGTCCATGTTGCAGGACCTTGGGGACAAGTCAACGGAGTCGGGGTTGTTGGGGTGGTGGTGGTGGTGGCAGTGGTTGAGGGTTTTGGCGGTGGAGCCATCAAGGATAGCGGCTCCCATCCCTCCTTCTCCATTGTTGCCATCGATTTCCTCACACCACCTACGCTATTGAAGTGACTTGGAGCAAACACATGCCATGGGCTAATGGAGTTCTTGATGTGCTCACTAAGGAACTAAAAGAGGAGGAGACCATGGAGCTCGCAACGGAAGAGGAAGTGGGGGTGCAAAGGAGTGAAGTGGGGAAGAAGAAGATAGTGAGAATTTTAGAATGAACGTGGTGTGGTTGTTATATCCATACACCACTACATCTCCACCTCTAGATTTATAAGATGCTTTATGCACCAACTTAAATGAGGTGCTTTGGAGCCATCACCTATAAAGTATTACTACTACATATAAATTATGTATTTTTTTAACATCTACAGTAATGAGATTTGAACTTAAAATCTTATGTAAATTATCTAAATCCCTTATTATTAGATTACTCTTACTAACATCTTATAAATGAAGTCTTTTATTGGCCTTTTTATTACATAATAAAACCATGTCTGGTCTTTTTTTTTTTTTTTGAGAAATTAATTTTGATATATCATTAATATAAAAACTATTGATATAATAATAAATAATTAGATGAATATATAAATAAATTTTATACTAATAAAATCTTAAAATTAAGTTTTTAGATTAATTTTAATATATTGTTAATATAAAATAAATTTATATTATTATCTAATCATATAGTATTATAATGTGGCTCGTAATAAGTATAAAGGCAAAATTTTTTTATTAATATAATAATATATAATTAAATAATTATAAAAAAAAATTGTATCTACAATACACCAAAATTAAATTCTTAAAATTGGGCAACACATCTAAAATAATAGGAGTAACATTGTGCTAATATGATAATAAAAAAGGATATGGCTATTTATTGATTTCAATTTAATTAATTTGTTTTATTTTTAGTCATTTAAATGATTTTATTAATTTAGTTAATATAAGAAGGATATGAAATAGTCTATTTCATTAAATAAAAATACATACATAAATTAAATGATGTCACTAAGTTATACTAGAACTTCATTTTCATATACATATAAATGAAATTTAAAGTTGGTTTTTAAATAATTATTTCTAGCCGGAGACCTTTTTTCACTTTCTTTAGTTGAATTATCTTTTGAAAAAATTGATAAATTATGTCAGGAGAAAATTTTCTCCTTGGCTTCGTTGGAGTATGTTCTCGCCGCCTAGGTTCTAGTCTGATCAAATGGTCACATTGGCTATTCTAATCTCTTTGATGGCTTTAGAATTATAACTCTTAATATTGCAATTACTAATATAATAATATGAACATATAAAAATGTTTATGATTTATGAAAAAACATTGAATTTTTTTTTAAATATTTAATGGCCAATTGGTTCAACTAGATGAACAAACTTTTTTTTTTAATTGTTTGTAAAAGATAGCAAGAATTTTATTCAATAAATAAAAACAAAACTAAGTCCTAAAGTACATATCTAGGGAGCCCTAAAGGTGCCTTAGACACCAACAACCATAAAAAGATAGAAAGGTATCAAATGGAAGTCAAAAATGAAGATCTTAAATTGAGTCTTTGCAAGAGAATCAAGGTTCTGAAAATCGAATCGGGTATTGAATCGGATAAGGTACTGATTTAGAGGTTCAATAATTCAACCAGAAATTCGATCAGGATGTAATAAAATGTATATATTTATATATAAATATGATTAATAACATGTTATGAGATAAATAAAAATAATTAAAACATTTAATATGATAAAAATAGTTTTAAAAATCAAAATCACTATATTAAATCATATTAATATAATTAATACAAGTAAAATATTAAGTCCCACATTGGTTAGATTTTGAATTTTTTATTCTTAAAGTTACTATAAAGCATTCAAGAAGTCTCACATTGCTTAGAGTAAAAGTTTTTTACTCTTGACACCTCTATAAATAGTACCCATATATCTATTTTTCTTATATTTATCACTTCAAAGCTTTTTTTTAAAGAGTAAGAGATGTAATAATTTTTTGTTTAGCCAACCAAAATGTATTTTTGGCCATTTTTCATCATAATGAAGAGTTAACTTCATCATTGATGATCAAAAAATAATTTTATATTTCTTTAAAAAAAAAATCGGCCAACCGGTAAAACTGGTCCGATTTGGCCGGTTTACTGGTTTTTGGCCGGTTCAGTCTGATCAATATCAAATTTTGGCCTCAACGATTTTTAAGGTATACCGGATCGGATACCTGGCCAGTTCCCGGTTCAACCGGTCGGATCGATTGATCCAGTCTGATTTTCTGAGGATGTTGCGGCTAGCCATGCATGGGGCAACAAACGTCGCACAATGGAGGTCATTGCCCAGGTAGCAATGGAAATGGGGAATGATGCATGGGGTGTTGCAGGGATGGAGCAATGGCGGCCAAGTTTGGTTGGCTAAGAGAGGTGAGAGAACAAGGGGAAGGGGAAGATGATGATGATGATGCAAGGAAGGGAAGGAAAGGGGAATGTTATCATCTGTGAAATTGAGCCATAATTAATTAAGAGCGCATTTGGTAGGAGGTTTATAAAAATCATTCTTGGGAAAGATAACAAGGGAATCCCAAATTTCCATGTTTGGTACAAGATTTAAAAAATATTCTTGAAAATATTGCATTCCCGAAATTGATTTTTACCCTACATTCCTCCTAAAATATTCCCATATATCCTATATAGGATTATAATATTCCTATGGAAAGGGAATGTTTTCTCCATGAGAAGACCAAATTATCCTTATTGCCACCCACCATCGGTCGCCATCTATCACCGTAAGCCATTAAGGGTATTTTTGAAAAATACAAAAAGTATTTCTAAAAATTCAATTTGCCTATCAAATAGTCTACAAAACACATGGCTGAGAATGCTATTTCTGAATATAGCATTCCCAAGAGTAAGATTTTTGGAAATAAAAAATTGATCCATCTACCAAATGTCTTTAATTTCGGGTTACATTTGCTTCGAGTTGGATTTTAACATCATTGTTTAGAATTCTATAAAATTCTTGGCAACACTTACTTTTTCTTTTTCTTTTTTTTTTTTTTTGTATGCGGGTGGGGGGACTACATTTTTAAATGCGGCAAAAAGATGAATTTTGAGTAAATAAATTTTTAGAGTAATGTTAAGTGAACATATTTTTTATGGAATATTATGCTGATTTACATCTCATTTACTATTAAATAAGGTGAGAGTTGGCACAGTATCCTATAAAAAATATATTCACCTATTATTACTCAAATTTTTAAGTGCCTTCTTAGATGAGAGCCGCTTATACAGAATTTACCAAGCGTGGGTTTCTATTCTACAATGATCATGCCATTGAAAGTGAAGAGACAAGTTGGTGAAAATATCTTAGACCATTGTAGCATAATGCTCGAAGATATATTCGAATCTTATTTTTTATATTTATATTTTCCGTGCGGTGTTATTTTGCATCGTTATTCTCACATAAACCACTAATCAAAGAGTTTCTTAAGAATTGTCAAAAGTATAGTTCATTAACTTGAATACTTGACGGAACCTAACTAAGATCCTTTACTATACCTGAGTAAATACTTTATCAAGAAGCATATCTAGGCGCGGATTCTCAATCCGGTTCTCAATCCAAATGCCCGAACCTCTTTATTCGGTATTGTTAGCTCAATTAGATCTTTATAGACAAAGACGATGAGGGTTGGTGCAGTTGGTGAGTAGTGGCTTTGTATCCTATAAAAATGTGAGCTTGATTTCGATTGCCAATGTGATGGCCTTTTGATAGACAATTTTATAAATTTTCTTCAAATACTCTGTGAATTATGGAACTTTACATTAACTATAGTGAAATAATAGTGGTGAGGTGTCTTGTTGAGGTGTCTTATTTTGGTGAGATTTCTTGTCGAAACTTCCTTCCTCTAATAGGAGTGTTTGATCTATCTTTTTCTTTTATTTCTGGTATTATACTATTTTGCCACACTCTTGTTAAGTGTTGAGTCTCCTACCAGCTATCGGAAAAAAAAAAAAAAACTATAGTGAAATAATCTACGCTGATCCTATCTAAACTTTCATTCATTAAAAAAAAAATAATATCTTTACAGAGCAATAAATGTATAGTGGTCATTTTGATATAGTAATAGTCCCACTACTAAGTGGGAGATCCAAAGTTCAAAGATAATGGATAAAAAGAAAAAGAAAAAGAAAATAGTGTCAATAATCTAATACTGACTATCTGACTCTTATTTATTTATTGTTAGGTGAACACCTTATATTGGATTTATGCAAAGAGTTTTTACTAATCTACAGAAAATTATGTACATAAATCACGCTGTTAATCTTTAATAAAACAAAAAAGAAAAATTATATCAAATCATCATTTTCATTACCAAACTATAGGTAGAGATTGCATTTGCAAAATTACAGCTAATTGAAAATATGGGAATTTTTTAACATTTTGAAAAAAAAAATACATAAATTAACATAGTAATTCTTTTTCTGGTCAAGTTGACTCAGTTTAAGCTATCCACCAATAAAGCTACAGCAAATAATAATAATAATAAAAAACTAGTGTTACACGTTTTGTCCTTTTCACTTTAATCTATATAGTTGTTTGGAAGCAGGGAATACTCAACGCGGAGGAAACTATGCTTTGGTTTGCCATGTATTGTAGAGAACGAGAAATTCTTTTAAGTGTTTTTAAATTAAAAAAAGGTTTTACTTTATTTTCTTTATGATTTGATACTTCAATGATTTTATTAAAAGTAAAAAAATAGTTTTGAAAGTGTCAAATTATGAATAAAAATAAAACAAGATATTTTTCTTAATACAAAAACACAAAAGAATTACCTAAAAATTTCTCGTAGAGAAATTGAGTCAAAAACACATAAGAATTGGCCGTTGGGACTTTGCAGAGCTCCTCGTACTTTCACAAATGCATCTCTATCCAACAATCCAATAGCACAGCATTAATAATTCCATTAGAAAATGGAATTCTAAGAAATTTTTTATTTGTCCCTTTGGAGGACTACAAGTATGAACAAGTTGTCACAACTTTCAAATGTATGAAGCCAAAAAGAAAGGAAGCAGATCGTGTAATTTAACCAATCAATAATGGTGCTTTTGGTGATTGGCTGCAATGCAACTAGTAATTAACATATATATTTGAAGGACTGAAAGTAAAATTTCATTGCAGTTATTCTACCAATTTAATGATGCTGTCTTTCTAAAAGCACTTCATAAATCCTCCAGTAACATCTATAGCTTTCCAAGAGGGAATAATTTCTAAATGTGATTATCGACAAATTCCACATGTGATTAGGTGCAAGATATTTTTGTAAATTCTTAAATAAAATTTATAGCTTAGTGCTTAGGCAACATGCCTAAATGGCTACTATAATTAGTGCTTAATGCATCATTATTGGATATATTATGTAAGTAATGTATGGATAACCTTGGCTAATCTTAGTTCGTCCAATTAATTAATATGATACATTTTTCTGAGTGTCTGACATACGGCCGCCCACTTATTCTACAGTAGTTTAATGGAGGAGAAGAGCTTTCAAGGGCTCAATTTTTCTTGAGCATAAGATACGTATAGATTGAAATTGGTACATCTAATTATTAATCAAAAATGAAATTAATAAAATTAATTATAAAACTGTTTCCACTAATAAGTGCTCTATCTTTGCATAAACTCATCTTATCTAACATGAATTTAAAGGTGGTGCTGCTTCTATCTTTACATAATACAATAAGTGTGGTACCAATTTTAATAAGAGTTAAAATGTTTCAACTAGTAAAGTATTTGTGATACTAGTACTAGGATAATACAAAATTAGATGGGGAGATATGCGTGGCTTTTTTAGTTCTAAATAAAGTGTGAAGGGTGTTAAGTTCCATATTGCTTGGAGATACGTCATAATAGTCTTCATAAGAGTTTGGACAATTCTTCCCTCATAGTTTAGTGTTTTAGGTTAAGTTAGACCTACTCAATTCTAAGATGATATTAGAGTCTCTATCTTGTATTTCATATTAAGCCACTCATAAATATCCGATCTTACAAATTTTATGCTCCATATGTCCAATTTTAGAAGTAAGAGAGTTATGTTAAGTTTCATATTACTTAAAGATATGGCAATAATACCGTTTATAAAAATTTGGACAACTCTTTCTCATGGTTATATCCCCAAATGATATAGGTTTTTGTAGCGATGTAGGTCTTAAAAAAGGGTGTTTTTTTTAGTATCTTCAAAATAGATGAATAATATGGAGAAAAAATATATATATATATATATATATATATATATATATATATATATATATATATATATATATATATATTTATATATGTTGTGGGAAGTAGAGACAAAGCACGAGAATCTCGATCTTTTTAGAACAATTCACTCCATCCACATTAGCAACAAAATTCTATGTTGCAATGAGTTTTTGACGCGTTGTCCCCAGGATACAATGGCCCGGCTTTTGTCTCCTAACATCTGCACAAAGGTGTAGACATGACTCTCTCCACCCATGCCCTTTCTCTATCCAAGTAAATGATTAGTGTGTATTTTTACTTCTTTTTCTAGATACCCGTGGTGCCTTAGTGTTACTGCATATATGGATGAAGAGATAAACAAGATTCAAATTGTCACATAATTTGTACCCAAAAAAAAAAAAAGATTTATCACATAATTAACTTTTAGTAAATAAGAAATCACATAAATATGAAATTATATGAAATAAATATATAACTATTAGTAATAATTTTAACTTTATGATTTTTGTTGTATAACTCCCATATAATCGATCATAATTATAAATTTAATTTTTATTAAAATATCTAGCAAATGGTTGTGCACACGGTGTTGGTTTGGGAAAAGTTAAATAAGCCTAGGCTAATAAAGTAAGAATAAAATTTCACAATTCTATGGTATCTTAATATAAACTACCAAAAAGCATTGAATGCAGTAATGAGTTATACATTTAACAAGATGACTGAAGTTCAAATCTTAAAGAAAATAAGTATCAAGAAAATCTCTTAGTTGCGACATTTTGTGAGAGTTTAATATCACATGATTGTTGCTAAGATACCATAAAAATAAAAATAATAAATTATTTTAATATAGATAGACCGATATTCACCTCCAAAGCTTATAAATAGGAGAATTATGCCCTTTTTTACGAGTTCTTGAAGTAATTATAAACCCGTCAACTATTGATTCTAAATAAAAATATGCTTGCAAATGTGTAGGGGACTTAAGTTGCACTAAATGAGTCAACAAATGGAGCCAAAGCCAATGACAGGTTGACTCATTTAGTTTGTCTTTCATTCATACATTGCTATAATTTAGGTTTAATGATCCGTAAATAATTTTACAAGTGTTCGGTGCATGAAATTAAACTATAATAACTTGGAATTGAAATAAGGTTCAAAGCAAAGGTAAATGGCATAACTTAAGAAAAATGGCAATTAAAGAATTGATATACATAAGATAGAGGGGTATATCAAATAAGAGGAATGATTTTTTATAATATTGAGAGGAGCCAATTTTGATCATATAATCATATATAATATAAATGGTCAAAGTTAAAAATTATTTAAAAATTATATAATTATTTAAAAATATTACATAATTTTATATTTTAATCTTGACTCTTCATATAAGTTCTAATAGTCAAGATTTGCTCATCTAATTTTTATAATTAACTACTCTTTTCACTTCATCTTCTCCTTTAGTTGGAGAGAGCGTATCAAATAAAATAAGTGATTTATTATAAGAGTAAGAAAAATAAATCTTAGCAATATACACAACCATTGAAAAGTTGTAAAGAAAAGTTGTAAACTAACTTAAAAAAAAAAATACACAACAGTTGAAAGTATAGATGATATAATGTGATGGTTTGAACCCTTTTCATGATGCGACATGAAGCCCTATTTAGAGTAAAAGGAGCTGCAAAAATTGCTGCTTAATTTAGCATTTCAATATCCCTTGATGAACGTCTTTTCATTTTAAGGAGCTTGATCTTCAATTTTATTTTTATTTTTTTGTAACATGAATCATGATCTTCAATTCATTCAATGCTTTTGCTGAATCTTGGTTCAAAAGTAATTAGAACAATAATCTAGTATAATTCTTATAAATTTAATCTCAAATTATGCAACGTATTACAACTTAAAAGATTGAGCAATAAGATTATGTGAAGATGATGATGATGAAGAAGTTATCATAAATGAATCTTTAAAAGCGATTTATTAGCACTTGAGATAGAAACAATTTTTTTTTTCGAATTACCACTACAAAAAAGAATTATTTCTACTATCTCACATAATTTTCTTTTGCATCCGCGTTAATGAGATGACGATAAAACCTTTAATGAATTTAACAAACTATTCAGGAACATTGGATCGTGTATTCTATCGACGTACTACATATTGTCTCGAAAGATGTTAAAAGTACGAACAATAGAACCTGAGGCTAGTGACAAGCTTGAGGATTGCTCGTCGTTGGAAAAAAAAAAAAAAAGGATAGGATCACCGTTTTAATTTTCTGTTTTTATAGTGGTCATTAATGGAGCCCTCCTTTATTTATCAAACCATTTAATTAATTTACACAGGTTCCCACCTCACTTTAATTTGAGGCATTCCTATTTTCACATGCATGTATTTACTCTTAAGGACGTTTAGTACGCAAGATATTTTTATATTTTCGAGAATATAACTATGAGAATGTTAGATTCTTAGGGGTGTCAAAAAAACCCGCATTCACGGGTACCCGCGGGAAATAATTGCAACGGGGCGAGTATGGGTGGAAGATTTTGCCCCCGCGAGTAATGAGGATGGGAATTTTCAATACCCGCATGTTAAATGAGGCGGAGGCGGGGATCACTATCCCTATACCCGCGGGTACTAGCTATGAAATTACTATTTTATCCTTAAATTATTAATTTAGTTAAACTAATATTATTGTTATTTAAATTGATTAGACTAAGGTTTAAATTTATAAGTTAGATTTATTTATATTTATTATATATTAGATTAATGATTGGATTACTATTATATATTTATTTTTATTTTAAATATTTTAAGTTGTTAGAATTTAGATTGTAGAATTGGATTATTGTACTTATTTTTTGTTTATTTTATATGTTTATTTTTATTTTAAGTATATTAAATTGTTAGAATTTTAATTGTTAAATTAGATTATTATTTATGGTTATTTTAAATATTTTATGATATTAGAATTTTTATATTTAATTTAAATTTTTAAAATTTTTAATATTCTAACGAATATCCATGGATATCTACTGACCAGAAACCCGTGGGTAAGAAAAAGCGGATGACACTGCGGATATGAGGCGGGGGGCGACGGGTATTTATCATGGGGTGGGGACAGGAGCCTATCCTCGCCCGTCCCGTTGACATCCCTATTCTCATGTTTTGTATGTGGTTTAAACAAAAATTTTCAGATAAATAATGTCCTCAACAATGAAAATTGACTCATTTTTTACGAAGTATTCAATTTGCATAGACTATTAAAACAGCAATAATTTCTTTTGTGCTCTAGTATATTACTCCAATAAATAGAGTTTAAGTTCATAACATACAACATATACATAATTATACATTTAATGCATACAAATACTAAAATGTTTTGGACTTCCCTTAAGGGATACTCACTAAATTACAGGTGTTCCTAGATTTTAGCGCATGCTATACTATGGTTACTAGTTTGCCTTAGACATCGTTTTCACCATGGACAACTAACACTTAGGCATCAGAAAAATTTCTAAGCTGTTTAGGACAGCACCACCTCAAGTTCCACCAATGCAGAATTTCAGATCAGATTCTCCACATGAGAAAAATATGGGTGCATTTGTTTTTTTTTTTTTTTTAACAAAAAGTTATTTTTTAACTACTAAAAAAAATCACCTTTTACATGAGCTATTTATTTCAACTTCTACTTAAAAATTAAAACCAGATTTTATTTTATTTTTTTCTTAACTTTTAAGTAGAAGTTAAAATAAATTCCTTTTATAAAAGTGATTTTTTTAGTTCTATCAAAATAAGCTGAAGCACACGTACTCTAAATATTCAAAATAGTTTCGATTTCCTTCATGCAGAAAGGACACTTAGCTCCAATGACCCAACATCTTCATGAGCCACCCTATTGCTAGCCCCTTTCTCCTTACGTCTTCTCTTATTCTTGTTTTTGTCTTCCTCTTCTCTTTCATTGACAAAGGAAAGGAATGATCTAAGACGAGAAGAGGTTGAAGACCCTTCAGGGTTACTACTATTGGAGTGCCTCCTAAAACGGTAGGCCATTCTAATAACATGGCAAAGGAGAGCAATGAAGCATGCTATGCCAATAAGAAGGAAGAGACCCCAAAAGCTTTTAATCTCAAGCCGGTCTATGCCTTGCTTTGCACCTTCTGAGCTGCAAGCACTTCTTGTGAGCCATTTGTCATGGATCCTCTGGAGGTCACCATTCTCTGACAGTTTTAAGACTGCGGTTGACATGTCAATTGCCAGGGGAGAGTCCCTTGGGAAGGCCTGCAACATTAAAACATGTTCAAGCTAAGTTGTTGTGTCAACATAAGTAGTTGCATCAAATCAAGATCAGAGATCTGATCAGTTCACTGATGCTCTTATGTTTATACGTTGCGTGATCATATGAACTCATCCAATCCTGATGAATATATTAATGCTATGTAATTTTCATTGGTTATAATTATAGACTTAGAGTTCTGTATTTCTATGCTATTTGCAAGTTTTTCTCTTTGATTATTAATTAATCAATATCTATTGAAAACAAAAAATAGAAATTTTAGGGAGGACCTGGTCTACTAAATGTTGCTGTATGTGGGACTCACAAGGTGTAGGTTCCTCAATCCACTGATAAGGAATATACTGACTTGAATGTGGCCCATGGTGGATTAGATTTATATTGAAGTTTCTTGTCAAACTCTTCTTAGTATTAAGAGAGAGAGAGAGAGAGGGGTTGGAATTTATGGTTTATTAGAAAATATAATTTAGTACATATAATTTAAAACTTTATAGAAAAGGTTGTAATAATTTTCAAACAATATATGCAAAATATCCTTGTTAATTTTTGTCCCCTGTTGACTGAAATTATATGAATTCAATAGAGACCAGTTATATAATTTGAAAATTATAGGAACCATATTACTTACTTTGAAAATTGTAAGGATCTTTTTAAAGAATTTTGAACTATATAGGGCTTAAATTATTTTTTCAAGCAAAATTGTAACAACCAAATGAGTAATTTAACCTCGGTTAATTTGTGTCTAATCCCCCTTCATGATGATTGAAATGAATCTCATTGGCTATATACATCAAATTATGCTTTTTAAGTAGAGAAAGGGAATGGGGTCTGAGAACAGAAGTGTATAAAGGAGTATGCATTTCTCTTTATTTATAGTACTGAGTTCATTTAAAATGAATACTTTTAGCTAGATTTCTTCAAGCGCCTATGTTTAATACTTTTGAACAATTAATGAGTGGGTTTAATTTTGATATACTAATAGTGTAAAATTTTTTTACATAATTAATCAATCATATCTTTTTATTTGTATAATAATTCAAATAGTGGATATGAGACTTAATCATATTTGCTGACGTAGTAAAATATGATTGGATTTCAGTATATCCGAATTAAATTTTTAATGAATTTGGTATATGCAATGTTGAGTTTCATAGAAAAGAAATAGTTTAGAGCACTTACAAAGCCCCATCCCATCTTGGTGAACTCTTGACCAACAATACCAAATTCACATCTGCTTGCCAGGAATAGCTCCATGTATGCACGTTCATCTATTATTGCAGCAACACCACCATTAGCAGGTCCATCCTTCAAGGCCTTTTCATATTCTGATGGGGAGTTGAGAGGAACAAGCCTAGATCTGTGTATGTTGAGCTCATCTGTTAGATAATTTTCAGCAAATGAACCTCTCAAGTAACCAATGCGCTCATTGCTTGTTGCTAAGCTTTCAATTCCCTTAATTGGGGAAGAGAGTTGTTCCACGGTAAGGATGGAAGTTAGGCTTGCAATATAGCTAGAGTTGAGTATCAAAACCACAAAGAGCCATATGATTAGCACCAAGCGACCAAGAGTACTGATAGTTTTCTCTCCTGCAAAGAAGTGGGGATGTTAGGATATAAAATTATTTATGAGTTTATACCTATCAGCTTAAGGTTTTAGGATGATTAGTTCTTGCTAAGGTATTTATGACCAAGTGTTCAGGATTCATGAAGACTATCAATGCAATCCTAGCTCATATTTAAAGTGTTTCATATTTGAACATTATGTGGGACACCAAAATAAACACACTTTCAATGTAAATATATAATATATTATCTTATCTTAATATATGTATATTTCAATACTTCTCTACACTCATATAAGTGTACTATATTCCATATTATGTTATACATATCATGCTCAAAAGCATTTCCCATCTTCAAATGGGAAATAATTTTTCATTATACATTATTTTTGGATATCTTCTTAGTACCCTACAAATTAGATAAGTAATAGATACAATAAAAATTCTTGAAAAGAGAAAGTATGAGTGTTATTAAATATGAATTCTACATAATGTCAATGATTGGTATCTAATAAGTATGTCCAAATAAGATACCTCTATTTAAATAGATATTTAACCCAAATTAAAATGAATTTGGGCATTTCCGTAGCTAAAAAGGCTGTTGCATGAGTAGAAGACATGCACAAGTAAAATAATTTAAGAAATTTCATCTAACAGCTTAAACTTCTAGTGTATGGTTCTTTATACTATTTAAAACTGAGTTTAATTTGCGTTCTGGAAATTAGGAGAGCAGCAAAAACTACCAGCTAAATAAAAGTTTTAACCACTTACTATGTGCAAAAAACAGGGTTGAGAAGCTAAACCTGCATAGAGAAATAACTCTGAAGTTAACAATTGTTGAAGTTTGTATTTTGTCATACAATAAAAGAATCAAAGTGATTAGACAAGACACTTGTTTTTACTTGTTTTAACACTTAGTTACCATATAATGGTGACAAATTGCCTTCTAGCTGGGCCTCTAAAGTCATCATTTAAGCGACGTTCTAAAATCCACACAACAGCTCCAACAGCTAAGAAAAACATTCCCGTCACAAACCACATCATTGGAGTAAATGGTCTTAGGAAAGCCCAAGCATTAGATTTCATCTTCTTGATAGATGCCACAACAACTAGGCCAGATTCAATATATGGCTGCGTAAAATCCACAATCTTAGTTCGGTTTGTAGTAATGGTAATGTCCCCCACGACAGCATCAAAATCCTACATATATAAGAAGGATTTTCAATACAAGAAGTTAGAATAAAGAAAGCTAATAGAATATAGAATATAGAATAATATTATTTATATATTAAAAATAGATAATTTTAATAGACACCATAAAAGAAAAAGATATAAGTATGTGGTGATATTTAGTGGAGCTAAAATTTTATCTCTGATTCTTTTTATAGTGTCAACTAAAGGTATCTATTTTTGATACATAAATAACATTTTTTACAATAAACTATCATATTATTTGTATATTAAAAGTAGACACTTTTAATAAACATAATATAAAGAAAAGGACATAAGTATTTGGTTATAGTATAAGTGAAGTTAAGACTTTGTCTGTTTCTCTTTTTATATTGTCGACAAAAGATATCCACTTTTAATGTATAAATAATATTCTTTAGAACGAGTAAAGATAGGATATTATAACTTAAATACTTGTAATACTCACACCAGCTGTGACCTTCTGGAGAAGTACTGAATTTAATGGGTTGGTTCTACCATCACCAAATGGAATAAACTTGTAAGGAACTGGATAAGGTAACAAGTCCAGTGCAGCAGTGAACACATCTATGCAATAACCACTAAACATTTCAGTGCCCTCAATTCTTGCCACAAGCTCATGGTAACTAATTCTAAGTGGCACCCCAATTCTCAAGTGTCTCCCATTGCTGGCAAAAACCCAACCACGAGGTGTTTGAGTTGTTTGACCAGGCCATATAACACCATATAGCCCTTCACTTGAATTGGCATGATTAGGAGCTTCCCCAGTGTGAAGGCCAGAAGAATTAGACCAAAAACCAATCCTCACAATTCCAGTACCAATCACATTAATGATTTCATATGATGGATGCATCAAGTTTCCATCTGAAGCAAACATCATTTGGCCAGTTAAACCAGTCCTATTGACTTCTAAAATCTTTTGAAGCAACATGCTACCGTTGACAAAGACCCCCATAGTATCAAGATGAAGGGCGTCCCCTCTTAAAGTGTTTAGACTTGAATCATTTGAAAATGACAAGGTTCCCCCATTACTAAACAATGCATCAAGTGCAGAAGCTAGGATCCAAACAGTGTCATAAGCATATAGAGCAAAGGTGTTCAACCCAAAAGGACCCTCATTAGGATCCTTTTGATGTGTCAGTTTGCTCCACCTAGACATAAAGTTTCTCTTGATTTCTAATTCTGGTGTATACATGCGCAACGTGATAACACCTTGCATGTCATTCACAGCTGAACTTGTGGACAAGGATGGATCTGAATCTAGCACTGTGGAAAGCCAATCAGTGGCTATCCACACATAACCACTTCCCATCATGCCAAGCGATTGAGCCACCTTAAGTACTTTTAGACCTAAATCAGGTATTATATGGAGGACTATTACCCTAGATTCCATCAAAGCTATCTTAACTAATGCACTGTTTATTTCTTCCCGGCTAATGTTATTATCAGGCCTAAAGGGTGCTTTATATGAAATTTTACCACGCTTTTCAGCTAGCTTATCCCCTAATGCAGCTACCCCATTTCTTCCATGATCATCATCAATGAAAATTGCTATCACATCTCTCCATTGGAAGTGATCAACAATATCTGCCACAGCAGACATTTGATATTGATCACTTTGTGTTGTCCTAACAAAATATGGGAACTGAAGTGAAGTCAGTGTAGGGTCTGTTGCTGCAAATGATAGTAGAGGCACTTGCATCTCATTTGCAATATGTGAGATCACATGGGCCATTACAGAGTACTGGGGACCAATTATGGCCACAGTGTCTTTCTCCATCAATAGTAATGCTGTGAAAACAAAATCAACATGGCCTATTAGTGAGTAAGGAATACATGGGCATGTTTGGTTTTCCATTTCCTGTTTTCAAGATTTGGTGAAGGAAAATTAAAAATAGTGAAAATAATAAAATTTTGTTTCTTGTTTTTATTTTCTATTTTTATTATTTTTTTCATAAAATCTTAAAAATAAGAAACACATGGAATGAAACAGAAACCAAACACGTCCTATATGTTTTTGAAGGAAAATGTGCAAAAAGTGTCAAGGGGGAAAATCATGTGTGTTTGACAAGGACTTACAATCAATGATTCCTAGAAAACCAGTGGAGAATTTTGTGTCCTGCATTGAGATATTAAGCTTGGTTCCATTGAGAATGGTTGCATCAGAATTAATGTCATTCACTGCTGCTTCTATGGCAATTTTGGCCACCCTTCCAATTGTTGAATTGAAAGATAAAATTGCCCCAATGTTAACAGTACTTGGTAGTTTTGTGGTAACATTGCTGATTCCATTTGAAAGGAATCCATTGTACAAGATCACAAGGACAAGAAGCCAAACTTTGCGCATGTTTTATTGTACTGCAAATATATAACAAAGAAAAGAGTCATTGTAACATGTCATATTGTAAATTATAAAATAAAATGAAAGAAAACAAAATATTAAAAAAAATAGGGTGCTGATCCATATATGTACTTTCATAACTACTTGTAGAAATGAACAATTAGACTTTGTTGACGTACTTTTCTTTAAGAAAGGAAAAAGAAAAATATGGGGTATGCTTAAAGCTTTGAGTGGAATTGAAGAACACAAAGGTGTTCCCTTTGGACTTTCACTGAAACAACTAGTTGTCTTTTATGTATGGCATGCTTGTGCTGCTCGAGATTGTATGCCCCAAGCATAGCGCGGAATCCTTTTATAGCAAGTGGATAACGATGTGCTGAGTGCTTTCAAAACTCCTTTTTTTTTTTTTTTGAAAAAAAAACTCTCCAATGCAAGTCCTTTTAAATTTGAAGAGTAATGTTCAAATTCATCGAAATGAAAGAGATATGACACATTTTTAATGTAATAATTAAGAATTTAAAATATAAATAATACTTTTTTTTTTTTTGCATGGAGCATCAGCATCCGAAAGTTCGCTGGATTTTGACTAATCTGGTTCGAATCGAGTTAGTGCACTATAGGGGTAATATTTTCCCAATGTTAGCTTTTTCTATCCACAAAACTTGAAAATAAGATTTTGTTTAAGAAGAATAAGTACCAAATCACTTGAACCAATTAAATATTAATTAAATTATAAGTAATATATAGACACTTATTTCTTCCTCTAATAACATTTAAAAGTGAATAAATTACTGGATTTCCTTGCACAGATCCTATATAGTTTTTTTAAATTTGTTTGTAATTCATTCTCATATCCTATGAATGATAAGGAAAAGAAACATTAAAGTATTCAGTGTGGCATGCACGCGCAAGGTGCAATTTCCATCATCCTCAACAAGAATTGGTGTATTCACACTTCACTAGTGGGCACAGTTTGTCACTACACTAACAAAGAAGCAGTGGCACAACTATTGGTGAATGGTGATTGACGTTGGCAAAGTAAATAATAAGAGTGAGTGGTGACTGCATCATGATAGATGTATTTTTAAGCTAAGCTTGTTTTAGATTTTGAAAAAAGTGATTTTAAAATTTGAATTTTATATATAATTGAAAAAGTTGAAAATTGATTTTTTTTTTCAGAAATTATTCTTTTCAATTTCTCTAAAAAAGCTGAAAACATATTTTTTTTATAATTTGATTATTTTTAAAAAATTATCTAAATATATGAAAACTAATTTTTTCAATGAAAAAAGTGATTTTTCACCTCAAAAAAGCACAAACAAATACACTCTTAATTTAGTTCATTTGATTATATTATCATTTTGTTAATATTTGTAACTTATCAAAAACCACAATAATGAGAATAAATAAATTTTTTAAAGTGAACTATATTTTTCATAAAACTAATAAATTATATCATAGTCATTGTTGATTAAATTAATAATTTAAAAATAAATGTACTTTTACTTTAAAGATTGAGTATTATAAGAGATTTTTTTTTTATAACAAAAATGCTTTATCAATTGTAATTGTGGCTCTAAATGTAATGCCCAATAAACCAATCAAGTAATGTACTTGTGGGTCATTAAAAATGAGAAAAATACTAAACATATAATTTTGGAAAAATTGTATTTTATCTTTTGAATTATAGATTATGTGCATTTTAGCTTTTAAAATTAATAATATTTAATTTTACGAATATGTATTTTAGCTAGAATAAGTGTATTATACCTTCTAAATTTTGGATTATATGCAAATCGATTCCCTGAATATTCATAAATATGTAGTTTGATACCTTAAACTTTTTTGGATATGTGATATTCTTATTAACAATTAATGAAAAAAGTAACAATAAAATCAATTTACATATTCATGAAACTCAAGAAGTCGATTTGTATATTTTTAAAATTTAGAAATTAAAATATATATAACCTATTGTTTAGTGGGTAAAATATAACTTTTTTAGTAATTTTTTAAAGTATAAGCATATAAAAATTTATATACATTATATTATTATTAAATGAAAAAAAAAATGTAAAATAATATAATTATAAATTTATATGGATAAAATAAATTATTGACTTGTCATCAATTGTGGCATGCTAAGGAAACTTGCCGCCTGATGTAAAATGGTGCTCAGCCGCAAAGATAGCACGAGCAAGTACCTTTTTTTTCTTTTCTTTCTTTTTTTTTTTTTTTTCTTGTAAATGCGACAAAAATGATGAGCAATATTCCGAGTGCCAACTTACATAAGAAACGCATACTTTTCCCATGATGGCGAGTGGGCATGTTTGGGAGGTTGAAAGATTAAAAGTGTATTTATTTAAGAGTTTTTAGATAATAAAAATAATTTTTAAAAAATAATTAGAATATTAAAAAAATAGTTTCTAAAAAAAATAAATTTTTAATTTTTTTAATTATATATAAAATTTAAGTTTTAAAATTATTCTTTTAAAAATCTAAAATAAATGTACTCTAAATTTATTTTAATAATAGCTTATTTATATAATTATTTTTTATATGATCGATTATTAACGTGTTTAGTTCTACTTTTGTAGAATTGATTCTAGATAGAATTGATTTTGTTGAAATTGATTTGGTTAGAATTGATTTTAAGACAAAGTGATTTATATTTGGTAGTACATTTAAAAGTGATTCTGACTTAAAGTAAAAAATTTTCACTTCTATCAAAATCAATTCTAAAGGCAAGAATTGATTATGGAAGTATAGAACTAATAGCGTATTTGGTTTTATTTTTTGTAAAATTGATTTTAAATATAATTGATTTT